>JAYKQN010000006.1:22890000-23490000 GCA_036785175.1 Eupleurogrammus muticus | reverse complement strand
CACCTATGGACAACGTGATGTGATTTTGGTCACTGTCTGTTTTTTTCTGTAAAAGGTTGTTTCTTTTTAGTATTTGAAACATGTGTTGTTTGTAAGCTAATAATGACTGAGAAGCACCTGGGTTTTTTTTCCTTCTTGTGTGTTTTTGTAAAAAGTTAATTGTGTAAAAATTGTAGAAACTTCCTGCTTTCCTGTTGGTCAGAATGTATTTTCTACTTCCTGTCTGTGTTGTTTTTGTCATTAGAGACATCAGTGTAGTCATATTAATTTATACTTGAAAACAACGATGAAAAGAGTTTTGCTTGACAGCTTAAGTTAGTCTCAAATATGCGGAAGCCCATTGCTGCTAAGAAAATAACTGAGTAAAATTAAATAAAAAATAAAATTCTAAGGAACACCACACTTTGTATTTAAAGGATATGGGGTAATAATACAATTTCAATAAATAACTTAAATTCAATTTTTTATCATTGCATAGTTGAGGGTTAAAGTTAATTATTGTGAAATATAATTGAAAGCTCCAGGATATCATTTAAATCACAAGATCTTGATTAGTGGATTATTAAGTTGCTGCTCAGAATTGCAAAGACATTTTTTTTAATAATCCAATTTTTGTTAATAAAAATAGCTGCAGGATTGAGCTTCTATACAGATCAGACTCTGTTACCATGGTGACCATTGCAATTCAGCTTCCATCTTTATATCAGGAGCAGATCAATTAATCTATTAACTGTTGTTTATCTGTCCAGCCTGAACTCTGTCTGTCTGCACTGTTTAATTCCTGAATGTTGGTTTGTTAGCGCTTAATAAAGATGAAGATAGAAACACAATGTTTAAGCAGTTAAGGTGTTGGATTTTTTTTTATTTATATCTTCACTAAGACATACTAATAGACCAACACATAGTAGTTGGTTTGAGCCTACCTGTGATCTTTTGACAGTAACAAAAATCTAGAATATTATCAGACTTATTCTTTGACACCCACTCACTCCTAAACTGATTTTTGGTTATTTTAAAGCATGATCTTGCGCTTTTATTGATTTTCTGTTAATTTTTTTATGTTAAACATTGCCTTAGTTCAGGTAAAGGATGTAGGTGAAGAATTCTGCCTGTTGACATTTGGAGTAAAGAAATTAAATCCTGTTAATATAGTTTGTTTACTTTGCCTGTAGTAGCAGAATAGAGCACACTCAACAAGAGGTGGGATTTAAAAAGACGGGAGCTAGTGTCCTGTTTCAGACAGAGGCTGAACTAAGCAGCTGCATAAAGGGCTACTATAAAAGCAATAACTTTTTAAAACTGTATTTATACAAGGAATGTACATGTAAAGAATCATTATTTTAACAAGCAGCAAGAAATCAATATATGAAAACTGTTTGGAACCTCTGTCTAGTCTTTGTGCTAGTTCTTGTGTATGTAAAGTGTCTGGGTTTACCAGAAATGAATCTATTGTGGTTATTATTATTAGAGCTGGGGCTCAGCTTGTGTTTGGGCTCAATAAGATTCATGGATCCACCCAGCTGCTGACCTCTGACCTCTGAGTGCAGGGTGGTGGGGCCATGCAGGCCTACAGGGACACATAAATACAGGCTCTTCTTCTGATTGGAGGTTCAGGTCAAGGTCAGTCAATTGGCTCAATGACCTTGGTTCATTAAAAACCTGCTGAGTCTGCACTCCTCCTTAAATTGCATGTCAAGGGTGTGGTGTTTTCCTTCAGTTCAGTTTTAACACACTGATCATGAACTATAGTGATAACTGGTGTAGATGTGACTGTAAGTACAAATTAACTATGTGTTTATTGACAGGATCACAACTAAATAAAGAAATTCATAAACATTCACACAGTGCAGGAGAGACACAGACTCAGTATACACAGAATGTAAAGGTAAAACATTTGTTTTAGGTAAAAGTAAATAATGTAATGATATTTCAGGTAAATCCTTGAAAAAGTTTTGTTTTAAGATCACAATTAAATAATAATATGACAGTGATGCAGAAACAGGGATCCTGGTTTTATTTATTACATTTCTTGAATAAACATTCTGGGGTGAAAATGTGGCATTTAAAAATGCAAATTCACCAAGAAAAGCGACTTCCTCTTGCTACAATGTGTTTATTTTGCTACTGTTTTTCTTGTTTTAGACACATTGAGTGTATCTGATGTCCAAGGACAGGTTCTGGTCCTGCTGGGGGCTCTTTAATTAGGAGGTTTCCCTCTGATCACAGTCTGGTCCTGGCAAGTCTTAGAGTATGTATTAGAGTATTAGAGTTTTTGAGTATGGAAGACGAATACTGTGAACTGTAAGAACAGAAGTCAGGAGGGAGACAGAGGAAAAACAACACGAGTAGGAGGTACGTGAGGAAAAGATTAGGTTAAGCAAATGTAGACAAGACAAAGAATGAGGAGTAGGGAATAAAAGATGTTTGCCTGTGTATGTTGAGTGTGTGCTGCCCTCCAGTGGGCACATCAGGACATTAAAACACTGATTCATCGCTTTTACATCAGACATTTTACAGCTGAACAAACTCAGTTATCAGTCTGCTGAACTGCGCCCCCAACAGGAGCAAAGCAACCACTGATACAATAGTTTATTGTTCATATCAAATTATACGACGTTGAGAAAAACTGCCAATGTAAATATATTAGTTAATTTTTTTATGATTTAGAAGTTGTTTTTCATGATTGAAAATTCTTAGTTTTCTCCATACCAGTTCTGATTACTGAATATATGGTACCTATAATGTGTTGACAGATATATGGCAGTGTCTTCAGCAGAATGGATGTGATTATTCTTCTTCTTTATTTTGACTCAATACTTTTATTAAGGTATTCATACAGTTGCTCACAGCTGAACAGTCAAACTTAACATTTTACTTTTAATTTTTTATTGATTTGTTTATATTATGGTTTGGAAAAACATTTATAATTTTATATAATATAGATATCTTAAAATTCTGTAAAAAATCTATTTGCAACTGTAATCCATTTGTAATTAATGGAACAATGTAATTTGGTTGATAACCGATTTTTGTATTTATTCTCTGATTTATTCTCTTCCTGTCTGTTTAAACCTCAAAATTGATGGTTATTTATTTGCAGTCTTTCTCTGCAGAGTTTGTAAGTTAAAATAAAATCATTGATTCTTTAAGAATCAAGATGAACTGAAGTGACCTGACTGATGTGAATTTGTCTTTAATAATAATAATAATTATTATTATTATTATTATTAATAATAATAAATATTATTTATATAGCACTAAATGACACAATAGTGTTCAGTGTGTGTGTGTGTTTGTGTTTGTGTGCGTGTGTGTGCGTTTGTGTTGGTTGAACACTGCCAAACTCAAAGTGCTATGATGACCCCTCGCCTCTCGCGTGCACGCCGGGACATGAAGTCTTTAGAACGGCCGTTGCCTTCGCTCGCCATTGGTACCTGAACTCGATTTCCCATCATGCCCCGTGCGTTTTCTTCCTTCCCTCCTTCCTTCCTGCAGCCTCGGCCCTTCTGCCGTGAAAAAGGAAGATGAGAAGCAGCAACAGCCCTCCTACAGAACCGACACTGACCCGACTCCCTCTCCTAGCGGAATGTCGGCAGAGCGGCTGCTGACGGACCGGAGCCCCAGCTCAGCTGCTCTTCCCCGGCCTTGAGCAGTCACTCGCGCCGCTGGAGCCGCGGAGCTCCGGAGCCTGCAGGAGCGGCGGGTGGAGCTGCAGCCTGCCGGGCCGGGCCGAGCCGGGCCGAGCCGAGCTGAGCCGAGTCCTCTCCCGTCCTGCTGACGATGCTCAGGCGGCTGCAGGACTGACGGCTCTACAGCACAGCACCCCGAAACCAGACCCTACCTCCTCTCCTGTGCCCCCTTTTAGGTGAGACTCCGGCCGCACACCTGGGGGCGAGGGGAGGGGGGTTACCTGGTCCCTAGAGGCTCAGAGTCCCGCTGTCAGACCTGAACAGGTGTTCCACTGGTTCAGATTTATTAATGTTTAGGGCACAAACTGACAGTCCTTCCTGATTGGTTATAGACATCAGTTTAAACCAGGTGAGACAGTGGTTTAGTGTGTGACATCAGACAGGTGAGACAGTGGTTTAGTGTGTGACATCAGACAGGTGAGACAGTGGTTTACTGTGTGATGTCTCAAATGGGTAGGACAGTGGTTTACTGTGTAACCTCATACAGGTAAAAGTGGTGTGTGTGTGTGTGTATATATATATATATATATATATATATATATATACCACTAAAATATTTAGTGACACTTTGTTTTTGCATAATTCTTTTTTTTTTTTTTTTAAATATGATTTTGCAGTTTTAATGTTCAAACTGTCACTGTCACTGTTACTGTTTTGTTGTTGGCATTGTCAGCACTTGATACGGGTTGCTGAAAGATCATGGCCTTGAATAAACACAGAAAACCGAGATCTTTTACTAACCCTAATTAGAATACTTGTGCTCACTGTGCATATGAGCGAAAATGACATCCTAAGAATGACATCACATCGTGTGACGCCAACCATTACACTGAAGTCAGGAAGGATTGAAAAGTGCTGGTTCACAGATACACAAACTCAAAGCAGTGCAAATAAACTTTATCAAAATCCAAAGGAAAAAACACTCACACATACAACAGCCCCCTATAACTTAACTGTAGTTTCATTACACCCGAGTTCAGTTTCTCAAGCTACACCCAGCCTGATTTTCGCCACATCTGTTCTCAACAAGGAAATCACTTATATAGGTCCTGCCTGATAAAGTGAAGTAGATCAAAAGATCTTCAAAAGTTAGACATCATGCAGAGATTTCAAGAAATTCAGGAACAAATGAAAAAAAAAAGTAATTGAGATCTGTCAGTCTGGAAAGGTTATGAAGGATATGAAGCCATTTCTAAACCTTTGGGACTCCAGTGAGCCACACTGAGAGACATTATTCACAAATGGAGAAAACATGGAACAGTGGTGAACCTTCCCAGGAGTGGCCAGCCGACCAAAATTGCTCCAAGAGCAGCGATGACTCATGCAAGAGGTCACAAAAGACCCCACAATAACATCCAAAGAACTGCAGGTCTCAATTGCTTGGTTAAGGTCAGTGTTCTTGACTCCACCATAAGAGACTGGGCTAAAATGGTTGCATGGCAGTCTTTCAAGACCAAAACCACTGCTGAGCAAAAAGAACATTAAGGATTTTCTCAATTTTGCCAGAAAACATCTTGATGATCCCCAAGACCTTTGGGAAAATACTCTGTGGTCTGGCGGGACAAAAGTTGAACTTTTTACAAGGTGTCTCATTACATCTGGTGTAAAAGTAACTGATTTCAGAAAAAGGACTTTATACCAACAGTAAAACATGGTGGTGGTATTGTGATGGTCTGGGGCTGTTTTGCTGCTTCAAGACCTTGAAAGACCTGGAACCATGAATTCTGCTGTCTACCCTAAAAGAATCTCTAGCCATCTGTTTATGACCTCAAACTGAGATGAACTTGGGTTCAGCAGGATAACGATCCAAAACACAGCAGCAAGTCCACCTCTAAATGGCTGAATAAAAAACAAAATGAAAACTTTGGTGTGCCCTTGTCAAAGTCTTGACCTGGATCTTATTGAGATCCTGTGGTATGACCTTAAAAAGGGTTTTCATGGTCCAAAACCTTCCAATGTGGCTGAGTTACAATTCCAACCAATTGTTAAGTTTAGGGGGCCGTCACTTTTTCATGCCACTATACATGTCCATATACGACCACCAGGCTTCACTGATAAACATGTTTCCAACTGTCTTTATGCACTTTTCTCATACAAGGTGATCTTTATCTCATCTGGCCATAAGATGATCTGCCATACTCTAAAGATGTGGTGTTTTTAGATGTGGTGTTTAGTAAGCCCTAATCTGCTCTTCCTCTTTTTGAGGCTCAACAATGGTTTACATCTTGCAATATACCCACTTTATCGGTTCAGATAAACCAGAGAGTTTTTTTTTAATCTAAATGGTAAATGGTAAATGGCCTGCATTTATATAGCGCCTTTCTAGTCATTCTTGACCACTCAAAGCGCTTTACACTACACTGTCCATTCACCCATTCACACCACATTCATACACCGACGGCACATGCCATCGGAGGCAAATCGGGGTTAAGTATCTTGCCCAAGGATACAACGATATGCAGCTTGGAGGAGCCGGGAATCGAACCACCAATTTTCTGACTGGTGGACGACTGCTCTACCTCCAAGCTACAGCCGCCCCGCCTCTAGGCAAACAGATGTGAAGTGTTTTTTTTCCACTGAGAAAACAATTCTTCGGTCATCCACCAAAGTTGTTTTGTGTGGTCTTGTGGTGTCCCTCAGAACAGTGGTGTGTTCTCTCTTTTTAAGAATGTTCCAACCGGTTGATTTGTCTACACCTGAGTTTTTTTTTCTATTTGACTACTGGCTTCCTACATTGAAAGCCACAGTTCATATAGAAAGTTGACAGCGACCGATTCCAAATGAAAATAAAAAAATAGAAATTAACTCTAGATCCTTTATGGACTCCTTGTTGGGTCAGGTTTTCTGTCAAGCAGAGGCAGGATGGGGTGGAGTCTTTAATGCAAAAATAAAGTAAAAACAAAAGGAAGGCTACGCCAGGGAAAAACACTCAGCAACAAAGGCTGGCAAAGATCTGTGGAGACAATAGGACCTGCAGACAATCTCTCAAAGACCGAACCGAAAACAGGGCTTATATACACAAATTACTGACTAGTGGCAGATGAGGAACGAGACATAGGGATTACACATCAAAGAACTAGGAAATCAAAGGAGGCAAGATACACAGGAGGGAACTTATTTCAAAATAAAACAGGAATTAGACACGGAATAGAACAACCAAAAACACCTGGAATAGTGGTTATAAAACAGCTGAGCAGCCAATAGTCCACTTACTTTACTTTTGGTCTCTTGAAAAGGAGGAGGTACATACAGAAGCTGCTGTAGTTCCTCTGCCGCTCACCTGTATTTAAATAGCCTCAAATTAAAGCTGAATGTCTGCACTTACAGAACACCTGGTTTGTGATTATGTACAGTGCCAAAAAGAAGAAAACTGTGTCAGATGTCTACACATTTTTTGACCCAAATGTATAGAAGCAGTCTTTTTGACAGATTTATATATAAACAGGTATGTCTGTTCCCACATGTTTTTATATTTCATGAATGGAATCCAACACTCACACATTTACCTGGTTTGCATATAAAGGGCCATTTAATATGATTGTAAGGAGAAACGGCAGAAGCATTTAGGATGTTAATAAAGAGGGTAAAAGGCTGAATTTTACTGACCGATTATTTTATTTGGTACAGTAATTATGTAGCTACAGCCTTTATAAAGTGGACTTTTAACAACTTGTAAATTATTCACACCTGAAGGTTATTCATCCCCCAAGATTACATGATAATCTTTATTAATATAAAGATCCTGTGTGTTTTTTTTGATTTATAAATATTATTAAATGCTTGGTGACAAACAGATTTACTTAAGATAGAATAAAATTATATATATATTATATATAAATAAATATATTATATATAAATTATATTGGTTGTATATAGAATGCACTTTCTCATTTTTATTTCTGTGTTAAAAGAGGGGTAAATATACTTTTCATGTATGCTTGGTTTATGTGGCCCAGGACTAAACACTGACTGGCTGCTGCTTGATGATCAATTATTATCACTTCTTTATTAGAGGGAAGCTTTTATTTAAGATTTGAGTGTCTGTGTCAGTCCAATCTGTTTGTGGGGAATCTGCCTGACAACAAAGGAACTGTCAAATGTTCAACTATTGAAATGTTCAGGTGTCTCCTCTGACCATGCCCCCCGATCAGTGACGGCACACTGGCATGTGACGCTGTAACGTGTGCGTGGTCCTGTTGTTACAGAGCCCCTGCAGCATGGAGCGCTCCGGCAGCATCCAGCTGGACATCCCAGACTTCAGCAACTCGGTCCTGCTCCACCTGAACCAGCTGCGCGTCCAGGGCCGCCTCTGCGATATCGTGGTCAACGTGCAGGGCCAGAACTTCCGCGCCCACAAGGTGGTTCTCGCCGCCAGCTCACCATACTTCCGCGACCACATGTCCCTGAGCCAGATGAGCACCGTGTCGCTGACGGTGATCCGCAACCCGTCGGTGTTCGAGCACCTGCTGTCTTTCTGCTACACGGGCCGCCTCTGCCTGCAGCTCGCCGACATCATCAGCTACCTGACGGCTGCCAGCTTCCTGCAGATGCAGCACATCATTGATCGCTGCACCCAGATCCTGGAGGGCATCCACCTGAAGATCAGCCTGGCCGATATGGACGAGGAGCCATCGGAGGAGGAGGCAGTGGCGCGGGGCTCCAGGGGCAGCAGGACCCTGGAGGCCGTGGTGCGGGCAGGAGGCCACCACCTGCGGCTGCTGGGCCCGAGGGGCGGCACAGAGGCGTGCGAGGCCGTCAGCCCCGCGGAGGAGCCGCTCAGCCCCCCGCCGACAGTGGAGCACAGCGGGCTGGAGGGGTCAGGCCCCCCTGTCAGCAGGGCGGCCAAAGAGCCCATCCTCCGCATCAACCGGGCCGGGCAGTGGTACGTGGAGACGAGCAGCGAGCCGGAGCGGGCTGGCAGCGCCGAGGAGGGGGCCGGCATGGACGGGATCCGGATCAAGACGGAGCGGATGGAAGACTGGATCGGAGCGGGGGAGCACCAGGAGGAGGGTGTGCCGGCGGAGGAGGGCACCACCGTGATGATTGACACATCGGGGCGCAGCACGCTGGTGGCGGGGCCAGCGGGAGCGCTGGGAGCCAGGAGCGTCCAACCATCCAGCAGCTTCAGTGAGACGGACAGGTGAGACAATGATACCACACATGGGCATGTTTCACCTGGACTGAAATGCTGAAATACACATATGATTGTGTGTGTGTGTGTCAGGTTCAGTCCTACAGGCAGCGTGGTCGTCCTGGCTGAGCGTCAGAGAGCGAAGAGCGAGTCTCCCAGCAGGGTGGACGAACTGCGGAAGCCAAGCTCACAGGTATCGAAAACTCGACAGCTACACAGGTGTAGGGCTGCAACTAATGACTGGTTTAATAGTGGATCAATCTATCTAATAATAATATGATTAATTGATTGGTTCATAAAACGGTGTAAAACAGGGGTGTCCAAACTTTTTGCAAAAGGGGGCCAGATTTGGTGTGTTAAAAATGTAAGGGGGCCAAGCTTGGCAGACGTTCTTTACATATAACAGTATAATTTAAATACATTTCAGCGAGCCGTTCTGTGTTTCACATTTGCTTTTTTATTTTAATTTCAGCTATTTTAAGCATATGTTTTGGTTCATTTGAAACATGTATATCAAAATTCAATTGACATTGAAAATTGAAAGTAAATATTCACTTAACTTCACTTTTTTTAAACACTTTAATTAACTTTTTTGTAACAGTTGAAGAGAAGTAGTTGTACTCTTGGGTGCAAATTACATTTGAAACATAAAAAAAAATATCTCACCATGGCAGTTTAATATTTACAGAATTTTTAAACACAATAACAGAGAAATTGTCATATCAACAAGTGCAGGGCTCATTTAAAATATGACAGTAACTATAAATGTTGATTGGCACACCTCTCTCTCACCGCTCTCTCGCTTGGCGACCCGGGGACAGGACGCACGGTGATGATGTGCGCACTAGCAGTGTAGAGAATTTTGATGTTTTTTGAAACTTTTGTTTCTATGCTTTCTCAAAAAAAAAGCTCCGAAATTGAATATGAGAATTTGGACATCTTTCTTCTAATCAATCGATTATGAAAATAGTTTGCGTTTAATGTAATTGTTGGCAACAATTTTATTAATTGACTAATTGTTTTAGCTCTACACAGATGGACTGTAAAATTGGATAAAGTCCATATTCTGTCATACAGACAGGCAATGGTTAAAAATAAACTCTGACATTCTTTCAAAATACAGTGCATTCACTCAGGTTCCGTCAACCACAGCGTGCTCAGGTTTGATTCTGGTCCTGGTCCCAGCTGAACTAACGTCTGTCTCCGTTCGTCAGGGGGAGGAGAACACGTCGTTCGACATGGGCGGTTACGAGGACTACCTGAGGGAGCAGGTGGGGGACCGCTGGTTCCGCTACAACCCCCGCCTCACTTGCATCTACTGCTGCAAGTCCTTCAACCAGAAGGGCAGCCTGGACCGCCACATGCGCCTCCACATGGGCATCACGCCGTTCGTCTGCCGCATCTGCGGGAAGAAGTACACCCGCAAGGACCAGCTGGAGTACCACATCCGTAAGCACACCGGCAACAAGCCCTTCCACTGCCACGTCTGCGGCAAGAGCTTCCCCTTCCAGGCCATCCTCAACCAGCACTTCCGCAAGAACCACCCGGGCTGCGCGCCGCAGGAGGCCCACAGCGCCTCCCCGGAGACCACCACGGCGTCCGTCACATCGCGCGGCGGCCCCAGCGATGAGGCCTCGCCCAGCCAGGAGGAGCCGGAGGGCGGGGGCGGGGGAGGCGGCGGTGGGGGCCAGTACGGCGACGGCCCCCAGGCTTCGGTGTCCACCACAGGGCCCGACTGACCCCTCGACAGGGAGGGAGGAGGCCGGGGGTCCAGGTTTAGATTCAGAAGTGCAGACGCGGTCTGCACCTGAAGCCAACAGGAAGCTGAACCCGCTGGAAGCAGCGTCCCGGAAAAAAAGAAAAACACACCTCAGAGTCCGAACTGAGATTTTTTCCGCTTTAAACCGCATCTACCTTCACTAACCAAACCGAACAGATTAAGCTAAATGAAGAAATGCCACACACTCCAACAACCTCATTCACCACACGATGCAGTGGTCCTCGTTTGCCTCCGTCTACTTTTATGTTACAGATTTCTACTTTTTATATTTACAGGTATTACAGGTTCACAGAGACGCATTACAACAGTCTGTCTGGTGGGAACTTTGCCAAACTACTCAGTGCCAGTTTAACATTTCAAATCCTTAATATTTGCCTTGAGACAATCCGGAGCAGGTGGGTTAGTAATAATAATCCCGCGCTCGTCAAGTGCCACAACGGCGTAAAAACATTTAGTTGCACAAAAAAGATTCAATGAGAAAACGTTGACTGTTAAAGTTCCGTTCAAGTGTGATCAGACTTTTTCTTTTCATTTAAATACATTTTCAGCTAGAATAGTATCTAAATATTAGATATAAGACATATAAATCTCAAGCAGAGGGATTAGAGGGTTGATGTTCAATTTAAAAACTACTTTCATCCCCTAAAATGACAACTGCTAACCCAAATTATGCTTTCTTAGCCATCCGAGAGCTTTTGACCATATCCCATGGCCTTCCTCCATGTTTGGAACTCGCTCAGGTGTCATCACGTGACTTGAACACAGGACTGCGGGCTCAGATGGTCGTACCTGCGGGGCCGGATCATCTTTCCCTGCCCCAGCACGTCACCCAACGTTGAAATGTTGACGACGCTCCTGATCCCTCTCCCTCTCCCACTGTCTACTGATCCCTGGAGGAAAGCCATGGGATACAGCTGAAAGCTCCGGGAACAGAAATAAGCATATTGTTATGATTGGCTGTATACCCCCCTGAGGCTGAGACTGAAAATGTCTCATCTCAGAGATGGAGCAAAAGCGAAGGACTCCGATCACACTGAATTGGTTCATTTGGCCGTAAAAATGAATATTAAATTCCTCAGAAATATGTTTCAGTAGGGTGACATTTAAACTGTTTTTAAGGATCTGGTAAATTAGATTGAACCATCTGGCAGCCTGTTGACTGAACAGATTCAGCAGGAAAACTGGACGGCGTCCAGCCTCAGATAAGCTACACAGCTCAGTTACCTCTCATCACTACGCAATACAGCTGCTGCAGCGCACAGCACAGCACCACCGGGGGGCGCTTTGATCCACTCACAGAGATCTGTCTGTCTTCTCAGATATTTTATAAAAACAAGCATGTGTTGTTTTTTGTTTTTTTAGGTTTCGTTTTTTCTTGGACACTTTTTTGCTCTGACAATGTGTGTGACAGAAGCTTCGTGTTTGAGGACAAGTGTCACGACCTGATCAGGAACCTCCGTCGCGGTTAATGACGCATCGACTCTGATCAAACCAAGTCTGAGCCATGAATGCAACAAATCAAAAGAAATCTGCAGAGGATACATATGAGAGGATATGAATAAATAAAAAACTGATTAGATCAGTGAAAATTAAAAACTAGTTATGGAAGCAAGTTATGCTAATGTTAGCTTGCAAGGAAACCAATTATTCTATTGGTCATTATATATAAATTGTCTTCAGCTGGTTTAGAGCTAATCCGTGACTAACTGAGCTAGCGTTAAGAGGAACTTTTTGGATAAAACGACTGTGAAACCGAAGTTAATCATTGTTAGCATAAACTTTAGCTTCCTTGTTATACAAATAGGTAAATACACAACATTCAGACTACTATTTCTAAAAAGACCTAAGCTTGTCGTGCTTAGCTAACAGGTTAGCAAGTATTTCTTGCAAATGTGTGTCCATCAGTGATGAATTTACACTATGGTCGTTTTTCATATTGACATGAGACAGTTGGTAAAGACATTTACCAATTATACTAATTAAGGATAGAATTAAGTTTAGGAGCCAATGTTTAATTCTGCACCTATATGAACAGAAAATCTTAAGTTAAAATGTAAGTTAAATAACCAGTAAATAAGCACTCTTATCACCATTATCCTTGTGTCAAATTTTAATCTCTTTGTATGGAGTTTGGTGTTAGCGTCGCTCGCTTCAAATCAAAATCAGGCCAAGCCGTCAATCTATGCAGCGCCAATCAAACACCAATCAAGATTCTTTTGCTGCATCGTCGATTTCTCGCTTCAAATGTTTTCAGAAACGTAGTTAGTTAGTTTAGCCAGAGTGCTCAGCTAACAGGATTAGCTTAGCTTGGCAACCAGACTGGAAGCAGCCTGCCTCCAACACCTCCAAACCTTTTCACGTCTTTGTGGATTTTATACTACTGTAGTAACCAATAGCCAAACAAGCTAACTTTAGCTAACTATAACAGCTTTTCCAACCAGAATACAGTTTGCATTCTATGATGACATAAAAACCATAGTTTGGTTCTACTGTGACCTGCCAGTGAGGCCGATGCGTCAGTAACGGCTGCTCAGTTCCGATCAGGTTGACATTGATCGGGTAGCGACAGGACGAGGAGCCAGACCCTGTCAGACCACATGGATGTAGTAGCCAGGCCATGGAGCTGGACTGAAAAAGAAAACAACAAAAAAAAAAACCCTCCGGAGGTCAAAGTTCACCTGCGAGAGGGCTGGAGCAGGTCGGGACTACCTGGCAACCAAAGGAAAGACGGCGTGGCCGCGTCGGCCCTCCAAAACGCCAAAACAACTTCAGCACTTATCAGCGAGAGAGAGGCGGCCGTCACGGACTAAACTTTTTATAAAGAGAACACTGAAAAATCTCCACTTATTATCAGACAAGCATATTTAAACTACTAAGATTTTTTTTTTTTGCATATGAATAACAAACTAAGAGTTGAATTCAGATCGGTAGGTAGCACACGGATCGGCTGTTACTGTTTTTCTACAGAGCTGTGAAACAGATTCTCAGTGGACGGTAAAAAAATTTTTATGCAAGTGAAGCGAGCGGCTCTGTCCTCACACCGGCCGGCTGGGCACCAGTTTTCCTCCCAGATCCCGCCGCTGCCGTGCTCACTCTTCAGGCTAAAACCAGGAACTATCAGGTATACAGACTCTTTCCTTTTTTTTTTGTTTTGTTCAGTGAAGCAGACGTTTACCCTTTTCCCTTATGTAGCAGAATGCTGACAGTTACACCTCAGTGCGAGCCGCACGCCGCCGGAAATAAAACTCATCTGTAGACAAATAGAGCCGCAGCAGGAAGGCCACAACACATAAACCAGGGCTGGGGAGACATGGGTCACGACCATGAGACACCACCTCCAGACACACAGGAAATACCGGTTTCTAATTGGCTGGCAGGTAGCCGTTAAAATCCTATAGAGCGGTGAAATGTGAGCAGCTGCTGGTTCCTGAAGCATTCCTCCCACGTTCTGTTTTTTTCTCATTTCAAATGGTTCTTTCAACATTAACTTCAGCTTTAACTTCTACCCCAAAATTCTTAATGTCCACACTGTTGTAGCTTTGGTTTAGAACCAGATAAAAACAGTTCTTACATTTTTTTTTGTGATAACGATCCAAGTGGTCGATGAGATGGGGTAAAAAAGCAACAATGGAGTCTCCTATTAGTCTAAGAGAAATGTGTTCAGGACTTTTCGGAACCAGCAGCGGCTGCAATATTTTTCGTTTTTCACACCTCTACAGGTTTTGGTCGGTTTAAAACCCCAGAATCATTCTTGTGGCACCCCTCCACACCCATTTTAGCAGTTATCGTCATAAATCAGGACACCTCATAGTGCGTTACTGCTCACATATCACAGTATCTGTATGGAGTCCTCAAGTCCTGAAAAGTGATTTTTGCTCGCACAAGTTATCTTGTACACACACACACAAATATATAGTTTTCACATCAGGTCACCTGGTGTCTAAAGGTTATCATGTTGAACTGATTGAAAAACACTCATGAAAAGGAAATTGACACGTTGCCCACCTGTAGAAGCTGAAGACTGAATTTTCAGCACAGCGACATGCTGGAGACAAGAGTTTGAATACATTAAAGACTCAACATGATTTGGCTGCTAATGAAAATATGCAAGAGATTAGTTAAAGGTACATTGTGTAGCTTCTGGTGGCATCTTGTGGTGAGGTTGCAGACTTAACTCAGAGGTTGCGGCTCAATCTAAGGTAATAAAAACACCCAATTAATTATTTTAACTGACTAATATACTAATTAAAACCTGCGTTTCTGCCGAGCCTGTTCTGCCAGATGTTGATAAATCTTACACATTGGACCTTTAACTCGTGTGAGTTTGAATATGTAAAGATGATGGTGAAACGAGGCAAACCGGTGTGAGGCTGTTTAAAGGCAGCAGAAACCGGTTTAGACTGGGCGAGAACGGAGTCGCGTCTTCAGCACGTCGCAGGTTTGAAAACATGCTGTGAAGCAAGTCAGGACTTTATTTTCAGTTATTTCAAGTCGGTTGAAGTCAAGGAGAAAAGCGGCTTTATTATGCTTCAGCTCAAGGAATCTGTAAAAAGAAGAAAAGTCAGATCTGAATTCCCATCTCTCACTGTGACTTTGTCTCAAATCACATACTTCTGTTCTTGCGACTTGTTCTGAGCACTTACATGAAATCACATTAACAAAGATGTGAAATTTAGAGCCACAAGTACTCAGATGGTGACTCCAAATGATTGAAAAATGTAGAATGTGTAACACTGGAAACACTTCTCACCCTCACTAATCACCATCTTGCCTATTTAGCAGAGGGACCTTTGACCTTTGTTTACTTCCTTTAAAAGGCAAACTACATCCAGTTGTCTAAAAATGCATTCTGGTATACGTGGCTGTATACTGTGTTCTGCAGTGTATACTGTAGTAGGCAGGAGAGAAGTATGTCTTATGAGACAAAACCTGAGTCAACCTGATCACAAGTCACTCTTTACATGCGCAGATTGTCTCACTAAAGGCTGCAACTTTCATATCAAACTGCTGTTTGAATAGTAGTTTGAAACGTGTGGAAAAAAATCCTCAGAATTCCAAATGTCTAGTGTGTAAGAGACATTTGGAGATTTTTTTGTTAAGTATAATCAAATTTATTTTTCTGGAAAGAATGTGTGAAAACATCCAGAAATGAGCCCATGTGATGCTTTCAATTTAATTAACTCGATTCTGGACTTGATCAGCTGCTCCGTTTTTACAGTCAGCTCACCTTCTAAATTTAAGCTTTTAAGCTCTTCATTAATATCATAAATTGATTCATTTATGGATTACAAATAAGTTAAAGTGATGCCACTTTATTCCTGAAATCCAAAATCCCCTCCAATATAATTAAAATAATTTGACACTAAGTACAGACATTGCTGGCTGAAGTAAATTATTCCATTAAATGAGGATATTCTAACATGCTTTCTGCCCGAGACTTTGAAACAAATAATATAATTTTGTCTGTGTGAACAGTTAAACGAGTAAAGATGGAGGTTTTCAGTGACTCAGAATATGACTTTTCTCCTTCTGTGGTTCCTTGCTTCAGTTCAGTCCCAGTTTTGTCTTCAGTCAAACTGTGAAAACAGCCCAACCTCATCCTTCTCATCTGGTCTTCATCATTTATTTGAGTCGGTCCGGGCTCCACTTCTTCTTCTTCCTCTTCTTCTCTGATCAACTCTGTTTGCTTTACAACCAAACATTGATTTCTTCAGCTTCAATCGGAGAACTTTTGATTCTTTTTTTATTTTTAGCTTTTATTGTGTGAATCAGATGTTTAGTATATATGAATATCCAGTAACCTTGACCACAACATGCCTAATTATAAATCATTTAGATATATTCACTTAATGAGATTACTCTTTACTGTTGATTCCTCAAAGTATATCCTAATATATCAAAGCAGAAAATGAGTCACAGAAAAAAAAAGTTTAGTAAATTAACTTTTAATACTGTACATTTTTTTAAGAGGAGGTACTAAAGTAAAGGAACCTGAAAGGTTTTATGTGAAGATCTTTTATGTTGCATGTCTCTGTTGCTAAACATGTTGGTGGAGGGGGGAGGGGGCGTGAGGGGTATGAGGCCAAAGGTTGATTAGTTTAGAAAAATGTGAAGAAGCTTCTTTCACTATGACCACTAGATCACTCACAGGTCACATCTCCTTCAAAGGAAATAAAGCACTTTAAGTGTCTACGACTCGCCTCTTTCTTTACAGCGGTCATCACCCACAATGCAACTGCACGGCAAACACTGATTGTGACACTGTGTACATGTAACCGGCTAAAGATCATCCACAGATGGGACAGAGACGATTTGTTTCTCTCGTTCCTCCGCGAACTTTCAGTCACAGAAGAAACGTCAAGTTTCACTAAAAAATAATTGACATTTTAAAAACACTTCCTGTTCAGAAGATATTTCCAGAATCCTCAAAGACTCTATGTACTGTTTGGATAAAAAAAAGAAATATTCCCTTTGCTGAATGATAAACCAATGAAAGTTCACAAGTTATGGCTCTCTCCTGTCCAGGTTGACTCCAGCAGTCACAACTCGTGAACGGGATAACAGGATTTTAAAATCTTTTATTGTTCAGCAAACAGAATTTTTTTTTATGCAAATGGAAGAGAAATGTGTTCTGAAAGTACAAGCAGAACAAGGTTAAGTGTTTTTGTGGTGTTTTTAAACCTCTGGTTTGTTTGCTCTAGTGTGAATCAGCAGATGACTTAGTAAGTTTGGTTCAAATCCACGTGAACTGAAACGCATAACTACAAACGACTTCCTGTAAAGGACTTCAACACAAAGAGAAAAAAACAAGCCTGAGTTCACAGGGAAGAGGTATGAAAATGCCCAAAAGCTACGATTATCTTTTAGAGAAGCATTACATTCCCTCTGTGACCAAATCTACACAACACATGAGAAGTCAAACACTCTTTTTAAATGGCAAAACCTTGTAGTGAAATCATTTCAGTGGAATCATTACAATCAGCTGACTGCTCGCAGGGAAATTAAATCTGCACATTTTTGCATCGAGTTCAGTTTTAGTGAAGTTTCACACAAATTTCTGTCCCTGAAAGAATAACAGGCTCTAAAATCATGAATTTGCCTCTTAAAACTTTGACAATCTGTCAACTCTAAAGGGTATTCGTTAGGAATTTGTGCATCATGTTTTGATTTTCAATATCTATTTTACAGGTATTGAGTCAGACCTAAGTGACTGTTGGACCATTTACATGAGAAAGTGCCTAAAGCTGCACAAACACAGAACAGGCCAGTAAAGTATGGTAAGCTCATAATTTAACGTCACAGTTTAATTTTTGGAACTACCGTACGTCGTCCACACAATGTCACAGTTCTCGCTGGGTTAAATTAAAATGCTGATTTTACTATTTTGATGATTATTAACTGCGATCACAGCGACAGTCCCTACTGGTCGCAGGGGTTGGCCACGCGGCCGGTGAACAGCAGCGTGTTGATGGTGGACTCTCTGATGAGCAGCAGGAACGGGCGGTTGGCCATGAAAACCTCCCGGTTGAAGTTCAGTGAACGGCCGACGGCCATGATGGCGGTGGTTGCCGCCGCCTCGCTGCCCTCCTCATTCACCTGCAGGACGGAGGAAAAAGCAGCTTTTAGGTTTCTGTTGACCAGCCGGATCTTTTAGCCAAGGTTCATCAAAGTGAAACGCATATTTTAACAAAAGATTCTACTCTTAAAAAGTAGCCAGATAAGAACATGAATACTATGAGGTGTAAAAGACCAAAAAGTGAAAAGCAGTGTCTGACTGACCTCTAGAAAAGCTTTATGGAAGGCATCTGAGATGAAGAGACCATTCCCACCATCCTCCAGCATCCCTGAAACACACACACGCATACACACACATAATAAACACAGGTTGTTCTCCACTAACACTCCTTTTTAAGATGGCTTGGTTAAACCATTTATCGTTTTGTGTCAAAAAAATCCCACAGAATTGTGATTTTTGGTGGGGAGCACCTTAGAATCAGGTAAAGTTGTGCTTGTACTTAAGCTCATCCACAGTCTTGGGTCTGGCGTCTCTCAACTTTCTCTTCACAATATCCCACAGATTCTCTATGGGGTTCAGGTCAGGAGAGTTGGCAGGCCAAATGAGCACAGTAATACTATGGTCAGCAAACCATTTACCAGTGGTTTTGGCACTGTGAGCAGGTTTCTTTCTGTGTCTTACCCTCTTGCTTGAGGGTGTTAATGATGGCCTTCTGGACAGCAGTCAGGTCGGCAGTCTTACCCATGATTGTGGTTTTGAGTAATGAACCAGGCTGGGAGTTTATAAAAGCCTCAGGCTTTTGCAGGTGTTTAGAGTTAACTCAATGATTTAGATGATTAGATTCATAGCTCGTTTAGTGCACCTTTTCATGATATGCTATTTTTTTGAGATAGGAATTTTGGGTTTTTATGAGCTGTATGCTAAAATCATTAGTATTAAAACAATAAAAGTCCTGAAACATTTCAGTTGGTGTGTAATGAATCTAAAATATATGAAAGTTTATTTTTATCATTATATTATGGAAAAGAATGAACTCCATCACAATATGCGCATTTTTTGAGAAGGACCTGTAGATATATATGTGTGTGTCTGTGTGTCTGTGTGTGTGTGTCTGTGTGTGTGTCTGTGTGTGTGTGTGTGTCTCCGCCCCCCCACCTGGCAGATTGGCCAACTCAGAGCTAAACAGATCGGTCAGTCCCATTTTCTGCAGCTTCTCCTTCAGACTGAAACTGTCCTCTACCCTAAACCGAGGGACATGGACGGAGACGGTGGTTTCCTTCATCTCATCCAGCCAGCCGGTCAGTTTGTTCAGGTTCAGACTTTCCTCCACCTGAAAACGAACAACAAAACATCCATTCATATAAATATTAAAATAGATTAAACTTGTGGGTGGCAGCCTATAAGAGGCGCTAAGTTGCTCCCTGATGGTAGACAAACAGGTATTCAAACTCATTTATAACATGAAATGCTGATAGCTAAATCAGATGATTTTTAATGATTTAAATGATCATATCCTATTTGTAAATATATTGTTTTAATAAAGTGGTGTTACTGCAAATTGAATTGCCCTTCAGGAACAGAGCTACCCATGTAGAGAGGCCACAGTCCTCACCACAGGAGGCCCTGGTTTGAATTACACATTGGGCAGCCACATTCATAGAAATAAAAATATAAAAATATTTCTTTGACAATAAAGTCATACAATTATAAGGGGGAATGTAATGCTAGGTCTACTCTGGTTGAACTTGTTTAATTTTGGCTGATATCAGATAACTCCAAGTCATCAGTATTAGAGTGACTATTAATGATGTAATAGTTGCCAACTCTTACATACACTTACATAATATTTACCTATTTTGATAATTGATAAATAGATTTAGGTTGTGGACTGTTGGTCTGAAAAAAATCTTCAGCTTTGGGAAACTGTGATTGACATTTTACACCGCTTTATGAACCAAACAACAAATGTATGAATTGTTTCAGTAACTGACAGATTAATCGGCTATTAGAATAGTTGTTAGTTGCAGCTAACTCTTCTGACACATCTGACGGAGTATTAAAGCCTGTAAATATCTGACCGCCAGAGTACCTGGCTGAGCGGGGTGTCTCTGTTGGGCAGGATGAGCACCATGGTGATGTCGTCTCCGCGGTACGGCATCTCCAGCAGCTGCACCTTGTCTTCTGGGAAGTCTTTGTACCTGAACTTGGTCTCCTGGTACATCATGTTGACAGAGCAGGTCAGACTGTCGCTGACATGGAAGTCCTCCACAAAGACATTGTCTTTGTTGAACTTGTTCTTCCACTGACCCTGAAAGGCACAAAGAACTGAACTCACTGTTTATTTCCCACAGTATTACCGCACAAACGGCAGTCCTCACTCTCAGATAATACGTCTTTTAATTAAAACACCTACAAAGATTCTTTGCTAAAGTGTTTATTGCTGATTTAAGAGTTAAAGATCACAAAACGTTTTTATCTAAATTATATAAAATCTAAATTTTTCTGATGTTTTAATATTGACAGCAGTGGTCTTACACTAAAGCTGCAGATTTAAGACTTTAAATAGCTTACAAGAGCAAGGAGGGTTTAGAGATTTATCTCCACAGGACACAAAATAAGATCTGTGGAGGTGTTTTAACTCTAGGTGAAAGCATCACACATCAACACTCAGTCTCGGCAAAAGATCTCTGGTCTTATTAAAAAAAAATTGTAAAAGAAAAATTGTATAATATTTTAATAGTATAATATTTATAATAATATTTTGAGGAAAAAGGTTTTTAAAAATTATTTAGTAGACTTTAGAAGAAATAAACAATTTCCAATATTCCCTCTGCTCCAATCATACCTGAGCTGAAGTTTCAGGTGTTCAGGTACCTTGAAGTAGATGGTGTTGACCAGGACTAGGACTGTGTTGGAGTCTACCACCCCCTGCGGCAACGTGTCCTGGATCCGGTTCTGTGTCTTGTTGGAGATCCACTCGTTGATGGTGACCCGAGCCTGCTCTGCGTTATGCTGTGGCAAAGAACCAGGTTACAACAGGGTTACAGTTGGTTTACAGTTGGGTTACAGCAAATTTACAGCGGGATTACTGCAGGGTTGCAGCATCATTACAACATGGTTACAGTGGGGTCACAGCAGGGTTACAGCCTCATTACAACAGGATGACAGTGGGGGTACAACCTGGTTACAATCTGGTACAATTGGGTTACAGCAGGATTAAAACAAGGTTAGAGCAGGGTTACTGCAGAGATACTACTGTTATAACATGGTTACAATTGGGTTACAGCATTGATACAGCAGGGTTACAGCTAGGTTGCAGCAGGGTATTATAGCGGGGTTACAGCAGGCCACATCTGGCAGAGCCGGTCCTCACCTGGAAGTTGAGCGGCAGCAGCTTGGCTCCATACACCGTCTCGCTGATGTTCTGATACGTCTCGTTGAACACCAAAGATTTGTCCCCGAACAGGCGGTTGGCAGAGATCAGCTCAGTGGTCTTATCCTTTTTCCTGTACAGGCGACAGTTCAACTTGGCAAAGAAGAAGTGGACCTGATCCGACGTTTTCTCTTTGATGGTGTCGAATTCAAACACCTAAGAACACCAACAGAACAGACAAACACAGCTATACTGATGTATTTTTTTTACAATAAAATGCTTTATGCAGGGAAGTTGACGCTTAACATTAAATAATGTTTACCATAATGACCCTGTGCAACAGGGGCGAAAAACTAATTTCATTGATGGGGTGGACAATAAAAAGTAAATTTTAAGAGAAGAAGTTCTGGAAGGGACATAAACAAAATACTACATTACCATGCTACCATAATAATGGCCCTATCAACGAGTTCACATTTTTCAAACAATGCTATTAAATGTAAGTATAGTAGTTCTACCAATGTTTCATATTTTGTTTATTTATACATCAGAAGTAGATAATGAATCAATGAGGGAAAAACTGTGAAACCCCACGTCCCTGCCGCAATCATAACTTACGTCGTGAGAGCTTGTTAACGATCTTTAGGTCTGATTTTAACCAGCAAACTGTTAAAGTAGAGTTATCTGGGCCAACTTTGAACAGGTGATGTGATAAATGACTTAAGGGCTTCTACGTGTTAGTTCCACTGGTTTTTAACGTAGCTAGCTACTAGCGGAATGTCAAAATCTGCTCTCTACAAGAAAAGATAGTGGGCGGGGTCAGCATCAGGACTCTACCACTGTGAGGAATGGGAGGGGGGGGGCTCCGTAATTTTTCAACAATTAGGAAACACATTGATTTACATTTAGCGGTTATAATGTGTATTTATTAAAGATGTCCTGAATATATCAAAAAGGGGAGGGGGGTCATGTTTACTTCCCACTACCCCCAGGTTCACACCTATGGTGTGCAACATGTTAGTTGTTAAGTGTCGGATAAACTTTGACCAGAAAAGGGCGTGAGATGTAACGTTGGGGAATGAAAGCGATCGGGACTCATCTTGAGGGTCAACATGAGCGCGTGAAGCAGACTTCCTGTCTGACCTGCATGATCTGCTTCAGCGTCTGGTTGCAGGCTCCCAGCTTCGTCATGGCGAAGGCGGTGGAGACGCTGATGGGGGACATGAAGATGTTGGCCTCGGGGGTCTTGCTGGCGGCCAGCTCTTTGTAGAGCGACAGGGCGAAGCGGCTGTTGGCTTTCGACAGCTCCCACACCCGGGGGTTGGTGCCCTCCGGAACCGGCTCGGCCTCCGCCGCCGGCTCCCCCGTCGGGTCCTCGGGGTCAGGGCTGCGGTAGATGCAGCGCGGCTCCAGGGATAGGTCTTTGGGTTTGGCGCTGCAGATGTCCGGCTGGGCGGCGCGAGAGGCGAGCGGCAGCAGAGCCAGAGCCAACAGCCAATCACACGGCTTCATCCTAGGGACGTTGAAGTCGAACACTTGTTCATCAAATACAAACACATTCGCGTTGGGTTTTTGATATAAAAACGCAGGAGTCATTATTAAATCAATACAATAAAAATGAGTCAGTCAACCAGAAAACAAATCAAAAACATTAAAAAATTTTCCTGATTGGTTAATCAATTGTTTCGTTTAATCAATAGATTCATTGTTTATTCACAACATGTAAAGAATACAATATAATTCAATTAAATATCTCCTGCAGAAGGTGAAGAGATGGCGGTGCAATCTGGTGAAAATCGTGAAAGAAATTACAAAAGTGTTTATTGTTCTCATTAGTGCTTAAGGGGGATAACAAGAATTTGCATCCAGGACTCACATAGAGCTATAAGCAATATGTTATATTTAACTTCCTTGCTGTTAACTTGCAAAGAATACTAAATAAACTGGATTCTTTAACTGACAGAAAAAAGGTTAATAGTGTTATCAGAGGCATACTAGATTCTTTCATAAAAACTGTTTTATTTCCACATTTTCCATATTTGACCATCTTAGGTTAGGTTTTCAAAGAAATGTTCTGAGAATGAAGTTACGCAGGATACACCTTTAGGAGATTGTTGAAGCAATGACCCAAGAAACTGGTAACTGTTAAACACAAATTACATTGACTAATTAGGACATGTAAAATATATATACCCATTCAAGCTCTTATCCATAATATACATGTTGTTTTAAACAAGAGACCTTGAAGATTTTGTGTCAGCCTCAGTTTACTCCTTATCTACACCAGAATACAATTGTGGGATCAACCATTATAATCTGACAGATAGGACTCCGTTCGGTTTGTCCAATCGAATCAAGCTTTCAAACGTTCCTTACTTTACAAATTTCCATAGCCTGGCAAAAACACCTATTAACACGTTTAAAGATCTTTACACTGATGGTATATTTTTGTCTTTTAAACAACTAATTTTGCAGCAGAAGTATGAAGGTATTGGTCAAATCTTACCTGAGCAGGTACAGTGTGTGTGTATGTGTGTGTGTGCCTCTCAGCTGAGTCAGGTCAGTGTCCTGCAGAGCACTGTAACATCACAGCAACCTTTGAGACATTGATTTGTCACTGAGCTCAGAACTCCTGGAAACATCTGGACAACAAGCCGACTCATGGATCAATAAGTGAGAGCTGCAGAAGGGAGTTGTGGCCAGCAGGGGGCAGCAGCAGTATTCACAGAGCTACCTGGTGGCTCAAATCAGCACTGCAGGACACAAAATACACTTTGCTGTTTTTTTATATAGAAACGTGGTACTTTCAAACTAAAGTCACCACATATTTATGGTTCCATCTTCAGTCTCTATTTAAAAGTAAAAACCTGACATATACAAACTAGCCTTCAAATAACTTTCTCTCCAACTTCAATGTGTATTTCACTTTAATTTTTTTTACTTTTAATTCTTTTTTTTCTTGTGTACAGCACCTCGAGTGACAACCACTGCATGAAAAGTAATACACAAATAAACGCTTTAGTTTTGAGTTGAATGTAATTCTTTAACCATAATGTTTTCATTGACTATTAATTTGAGATTAAGAATGTACTATGTTCATCTGCCAGTTACATTATTATTATTACTACACTCTAAAATAAAACATGATTGCAGTTATTCATAAAAGGAATACATACCTACAATGACTAAAAGCTTCTTCCATATGTAATCCTCAACTCATTCTGCTGTTTTTCAAAAACATTTCTTTCCCTCAAGTTTACAATCTGATCAGTGACAGATGAGACACTGAACCTGACTTTGTTACTCAGTGGCATAATATATATCTATTTAGGGCATATCACTTCCTCACAAGTGGACGCTCTTTCAAGCTCTCTCTATGAAGGGAAACAGAATAATAGCTTTAAATGTAAAGTATAAATAAATATGCATTTAAAAAAGACCAAGTGCAAACAATCACTGGTGCTTTAAATGTAGTTTGAAGAAAACAGAATAGAATCACTAAATTTGAATAACATCCTGCGATCTTGAATCGGTTTTAAATTCTCCATTCACCTCAAGAAAAAAAACATTTGAAAAGTATAATGAATTTTATTTGTGAATTATAAACATTAAAAATATGTGCAAAAGACATTTCACATTAAAACAAGTGACAATATTAAAAACGCATTTCATGAACATCTCACACACACACACTCACACACACACACACACACACACACACACACACACACACACACACACACACACACACACACACACACTAAAATATGTGGAGCAAAGACAAACTTATGACGGCAGATTTCTAGTGAATCACTAGAAAAACACCTTCAGATGCACCAGACTATTAAAAATATCACAGTTTTAAACTCTTACACTTCTTCAGCAGAGTTTCCATAATAAACACATATAGCACCGCATACACCAGACTCCATTTAAAACGTATCTGATATTAAACCCTGAGAGTATCCTCGGTCTGATTGACGGCTGGTTTTATAGTGGTTTGAAATTGTCTGCTGCCACCTCAGGTTCCGGATGTTTCCCACAGATACTCACTCTGACTAAAGATTTAATGATTTCCAGTAAAACCAGATTGACGTGGAAACCGGGACCTGAACTAGACCTGTGTTTCCAGTTAGGAAATAACTGGTTTTCTTCTGTTAGAATAGTTTTGGCAGCTGCCTCAGGCGGCTCAAGTCCAAGATGTTTCCCACCGATCCATCTGTTTGGCGGCTACTCGCCCTGACTAAAGATGGCTGCCGGCTGGAATAGTTCTCCTTGTCCAAATTGCCGGCGGCGGCCAGTTGCTGCATTTTCGGCCGCAGGTCTCGGATCAGCTGGCTCTGTGGTAGGAGCTTCAGGTTCATAGATGCAGTCAGTGGCTGGCGGGCAGATGCCTCCTGGACTTCCTCCTCCTCCTCCCCTTCCTCATCACAGTTCTCCTCCTCGATCAGGCCGTACCTCCTCATGTACTTCTTGGTGGCCAGAGACATGTTGCTGGGCGACAGCATGGATTCTGTGGAGGAGGTAGGGCCTGGCCGGGGGGCGTGGCCACCCAGAGACAGCCTGCTGAGCTGGGAGTCGCTCAGGTAGCGCAGGGCAATGGCATTGGCTTCGAGGCTCAGATCTACGCTGCCTCCGGGGAACAGGGCACTGGCTGCTGGCTCCGACACGCTCAGCCGGGACAGAACTGCCGTGGGGTTGATACACGCTAGAGTGCTGAAAGATAAACAAAACGAAACAACAGGGTGAGCAGTCAGCTGACTCCTGTGGTCATCACAGCTTCTTCCTCACATGCAAGAAGACTGTGGTTGTTTTTCCCTGGTTAGATATTTCAGATAGTGGATGAGGACATTATTTAATATATAAAGCAGGAGACAGTTCAACCTACAGAGGATCAAAGCCCAGCCTCAGATGCTGCCCTCACAGGTTATTCGGACTGTTGAATTTAACATTGTCAAAACCATCATGTGGTGTAACCCTAAAAACCTGGTACCAGATAGTTTAACTCTCTTAAAAAGAAAGCACATAAAGAGGAATAAAATACTGTTGCATCAGATGAGGTCAGTACCTGCTGCTCTCCACAGTTTCGTGAATTTTTCTGTCGGATTCTGTCAGGTCTCCTCCTTCCACGTGCACTCCAAGCTGCTGGAGCCGCCGCAGAGTGGCGCTGACCACCGGGTCTCCTCCGCAGCCCGGCTGCTTCCTCCTGGGTGAGGAGGAGGAGGAGGAGGCAGAAGAGGGCTGGAAGCGATTGGAAACCACAGACAGGCTGCTCCTTCTGGACTCCACCTCCTCCCCTTCCTGTCTGCCGTCTGACTCCTGAAGACGACTGGTCAGCTGTGTCTGAGGGTGGACGGAAACAAGACTGTAAACACTCCTTCACTCAAATAACAGGGTTTTCTTTTTGTTCCTTCAGCTGGATGTTGTTCGCTTCTCTGTGCAGAAAATGTTTGTGTCGAGGTTTCTCTGAGCTGAGGCAAAACCTGATTTTGAGGGGTGCACCTACAAGCAGGATTTGTGACATCACAACTGCTGTAGTTTGGGGCCAATTATGGGTCCAGTACCCAAAGGGTAGCTTAGCTTACACAAAGGGTGATGTGTAAAGCCTACAGTGCAGAAACATTGAAAATGAACAGTGAAGGAGCTGTGAATTTTACTGTGACATATGTTTTAATGTCTAATTGTTAATTTAATGTATGTTGACCTGCAGCACACCAAAATGTCCTTTAATGGACAACTAAT
The DNA here is from genome assembly GCA_036785175.1 of Eupleurogrammus muticus. NCBI lineage: Eukaryota > Metazoa > Chordata > Actinopteri > Scombriformes > Trichiuridae > Eupleurogrammus > Eupleurogrammus muticus. The sequence continues at coordinate 23,462,769 of JAYKQN010000006.1, read as the reverse complement.
GAAGTACATCTGAATCTAGAGGTCTATTGTTACCATGAGGTTGTGGTAGAAGCTCTGCTGCTCCTCTGCAGGTTTGTACATGCTGACACTTTCCCCAAGGACTGGACTCTGTGGGCCGCCGAAACTGAACACGACCACAGACAAAGATTTCAGTCTCAGATTCAATATGTTTCAGCAGATCTCTCAAACTATGATCTGCACATTTAACAGAAATCTATACTAACAACAAGTCACCTGTGCTGACTGGAGGGGGAACAGGGAGCCTCCTGGCCTGTGATTTCATTGTCCTCCGGCCTGATGGCGGACAGGTCCTGAGAGGAGGGGTGCGGTCTGGGTGAGGAGGGGGTGCTGGGCAAGGAGGTGGGAGGGGCCTGGACCTCCTGATGAGGGACTAACTGGACGGGAGTTCCCCAGAACAGACTGGCACCTGAAGGCATCAGTGTGGTGAGCAAGATGCTGTGAGAGCTTCTAACTTGGTTTCACCTGACAGTGGACGGCCTCACCTGTCCCCACAGCGATGCTGGTGGTATTCCTGGGTGTCTGTGTCTCCACTTCTTGGCTGCAGGACTGAAGCTTCCCCTGAGCCTCCAGCAGCATCTGCACCTGCAGACGTTTATCAAACTGTCAGATCACTGCCATAGATACCAGATATGTTTTTATAAAGTGTCAATACTCTGTAGTTAAACGAAAGTGAATAATATAAATTGATTTGATGGATCATATAAATAAATGTAATATCAGAAGAAATATTATCCAATTTTTTATGCCACAACTATAGAATGGCTGTTTAGTATCTGTAGATCTGTAGGTGTTGGCTTCTGTTGTTCATGTTCAGATGGATTTAAGAATTTGACATTAGATGTGTAGAACAAAAAATAAAGTAGAACAAACTGTAGTTTGGTTAGGTGGTGTTTCCAGGTAAATAATCTAAAGATATTTCAGTAGGGCCCCTGACTGAAAATATATGGAGATATGGGAATGTCCATACAGTATTCACATATAGACCAATCTGTGTCGCAGCACCACAGAATAAAAACTGAGCACTGTTTCTCCCCCCCCAACATGATTCTGTCATTCCCATTCAAAATGCTTAGTAATGTACTAGACTTCTTCCTGACTAAATTAGGCATATGCCATGGTTTTGAATAGCTCAATCATGGCCTTGGCCTCTGTAAAACTGTCATCTCTTGCATTTAAAACAAGATGTTACAATGTTGATGATAGCTGCAGCTGTGAGGAACCTGCCTTGATGCATTAGTGCATTTCATCCTGCCAGAGCCCAGTGGGAGCCCCTAACACCACACAATGCTACTTGGTCTGTGGGAAACACTAACATATGTCCTCTTTTAAGACTCTTCAAGACCTGCAGGCTTTGCGTAAACTTCCTTTATTTCCTGTGTCAGCAGATGCAGAGAGCAGGTGATACCTGAGCCTGCAGGAGGCGGAGCTGGCGGTCCTGATGGAGGAGCAGTTGGTAGGTGTCAGATGGAATAACCCCCACCTGCTGCTGCTGCTCACAGCATGGATTCACACAGGAGGGCCGGGGGAGAGGTGGAGGGTGAGAAGAGGGGGAGTCACCACACCACGGGACTGGAGCAGTGGGGAGGAGGCCGGAGGGGTGAGCAGGTGGAGGAGTGTTGTGTTGGTGATAGTTAGAGGTAGGAGAGGAGGAGTTGGTTGGGAGGTGGTGATGAAAGGGACCGGCTGCTGAAGCAAGCAAAGAATGATGGGAGGAGGGAGGAGCAGGATTATTGATGGGGAGAGTTGTAGCAGGGTGGAGGCTGGAAGGACCAACAGGAGTATTGTACTGATGTGAGGATGCAGAGGGAAGAGGAGTCAGGTGATGTGATGGAGCTGGGGAAGGAGGAATCGGCTTATGTGATGGAGCTGGGGGAGGAGTCATGTGATGTGATGGAGCCGGGGGAGGAGTCATGTGATGTGATGGACCTGGGGGTGGAGGAGTCAGATGATGTAATGGGGCAGGGGGAGGAGTCATGTGATGTGATAGAGCCAGGGTAGGAGGAGTCATGTGATGTGATGGAGCTGGGGGAGGAGTCATCTGGTGGGATGGAGCTGGGGAAGGAGTCATCTGGTGGGATGAAGCTGGGGAAGGAGTCATGTGATGTGATGTAGTCTTGGGAGGAGGAGTCATGTGATGTGATGGAGTGACGTGATGTAATGGAGCTGCAGCAGGGTGGAGTCCTGGGGAAGGGAAGATGGAGGTGCAGTTGTAGGTGTGGGCTGGGCAGCAGGCGCAGGGCTGCTGCAGGTTGGAGTTGGGGGTGCTGTGGAGGTGAGGAGGAGGAGCAGGCCTGAGAGCAGAGGAGGAGGAAGAGGAAGAGGCATTTCCTGGTGGAGGAACAGAATTCCTATCAGGAGATGGTCTGTGAGTGGAGCCAGGATCCTGCCAAGCAGTCTGATTGGAGGAGGTGAAGCTGCTGTCAATCAGCAGAGAAAGTTCAGGAACAGATGGCTGAACTCTCCGAGTCTGAAAAGACAAACAGTAAAGTGATGATGACTCTCTGAACTCTGCAGGGTGGTGACAGCGTCGCTGCACTACTACAACCCAACCCTGTACAGCACAGACACCTGTGACTGACCTGCTGGGAGGGCACATGTGGACTTGGGGATGGCCGTGGTGACAAATCCTCAACCCCAGAATCCTGGTCGCTGACAGACAGACCGGCCGGCAGTGGGGGGGTGCTGAGGACGAAGAGGATGGACAGAAGACTAGTTTATAATGAAATTACAGGGTTTGATTGAATGTGAAACAAATAATTAGGTCAGAAATCTGTGTGTGTCTCAGTTACTCAACACACAGACACAAAACTGGATTCCTTCTGTGACTCTGGAGAGGAAAGAGAACATGAGGGTTTCAGTAAATGGGGGGCTGCTCCATTAATTATTCCTACCCATTGAAGGAGTTCTGGGCCTCTCTGAACACCTGCATCTGTCTGCCGTGATCCTCTGAGCTGAGCTCACACTGCAGGGTCTGACCGTCCACCGGCGCCACCTGCTGACCACACAGCTCAGCATCAATCACCACACAAAGGAAAGTTTAGGAGAGGATGAATCTAAACGCCCGGGTTTACCTTTATCACATCTTCACGGTGCCAGGCAAATACAGTAAATAATGAATTATTTAAAGCAGTTGAGTCCTACTCAGGTGTGTTGTTACCTGGTAGAGGGTGAGGGACTGGGAGGCTGACAGCAGCTGGCAGTCCAGCTGCTGTCCAGGTCCAGGTCCTCGACACTGGAAGAACTGGGGAGCTTTGTGAGTCGCAGCGAACACGACAAGCAGGAAACAGCTGCTCTCTGACAGAACTCTGAAACAACACCAGTCATTATGACCCGAATCACCTGAATTATTAATGAATATATTTACTGCAGTTTAAGACCTCAAAACGCGGACGAACATTAGACATTTTGGCTGAAAGCACAAAATGATTGTGGTTTACAGTAGAAACTACTGTAGAAAGTGGAAATTAACAAACTAAAAATACTATATTCGGCCTTGGTGGACTGAGTTAAAAGCAAGGCTGAATAGTGGTACATGATGCAAGCAAACAACAGATGATGTGGTGACCTTCATTAAAATGTTAGCAGTGTGGAGATATTTTGAATCAATTGAAAGTGAGAATAGAATTGCAGTTTGTAACGAATGTAACGAACCACCAAGAGGGGGTTCCTTTGCAAAGAACATTGGCAATACTTCTTCAATTTGTCATTTAAAAGCCAAACACTCTAAACACCAGCTGAAAACGAGAGAGAGGTGGCTGCAGCGGCTGAAAGGAAACGCCCACTCTGTCCGTGGCCGACATTATTGGAAAGTGGAAAAAATTGAGCTTGTACACAATACCAAGCAGAGGGCATTTCTCTGATGTTTGCTTACCAGAGATGTTTATTAAAATTTAATTAAAATGTATTTTAGACTATTTATGCAATATTCAAAAATTTAGAAAAAAGCTGCATTTGATATCCAGCATTTGCTAAGAGTTTAATTTCTTTTTAGTGCATCCCTAGTAGAAAACTACAGAAAATCATAGAGATTTAAGGATTCAAATCAGGTTTTGAAAAGTTGGATTTATTTCTGGAACTCCATTTCGAATATAAAAAGTTGATTGTGAGCTAAATCCTTTGTCAAACAACTGTTCCGTAACCTGTCACTCACCTGTCCTGGATGGTGGAGCTGAACAGGAACCTCAGACACCAGGACCAGACCTGAGGGTTGGAGGCATGCGTGACTCCACTCAGCCAGCTGTCACATGACAAGAAGTATGGTCAATTGTCAACAATAATAATTAAAAAAAAAAAAAAAGGCATCTCACAAAACAGAAATTCTCAAAGAGCCTTTCGAGTAGATTGCAACTGTCTGTATAGATAGATGTTTAGATGTTTCAGCAGTACCAATATCAAATCATCTAATTTGTAGAGAAGATTAAGATAAGAAGACTCACAGTCCGACCAGCGGCAGGTTGGAGGCTTTAGGGTCAGACTCTAGCAGCAGGAGGAGTTTCCTCGTCTGATCCATGGTCAGAAACCTGTAGAAGGCAAACAACAGTTCAGAGAGATGCAGGTGAGGAACCGTGACTCATTGTTCTAAGGAACATGTAGGTTGCTCTAACCCTCTCTGGCAGGTGGTAGCGTGCGGCCGGCTGACACTTGTCAGACTCCTCGCCAGCGCGGTGGGGATGATGGGAACAGCCCGGACTGGCTGGATGTCCACACTGACGGCCGGGCAGACAGCTGACCACCTGAGGGTGAACGCTGCAGCGTCCAACTGCTGCTGGCAATGTACGTAACTTCTGACCTTTAACAGCTGGGACAGATCCAGAGCCTGCTTGCTGCTGACATACTGCTGCAACACCTGAAAAAGGTTTTATTGTCAGAGAGCTGCTGCACTCTCAAAAAACTTGAAGCATCAGAAATGTCTCCATGTTAATGTAAAACTCTTAACAGTAAAACACACACATATGGATAGATTCATATAGCACGCACACACGCACAGTCCTAAAAGTTGCCGTAATTTTTATTTAAACAAAAATCATAATTTTGTGATCATAATGATGACTGAACAACCAAGGAGTCAGGAAAGTAAAAAGCACCTTGAAGCAGTGATGAAGCTCAGCCTCTGATTGGACAACAACATCTGCTGTCATCTCCGTCTGTGTGGAGAACCAACAGGGAACCAGGACGTCTCTGGGTAGCAGGGCAGAGGGAACTCTGCCTGCTGCTCCAGGTTGTTCCCGACCCGGATCAAACCGGTCCAGAGTCACTGTGACCCCCTCCTCATCTGGAACACAGAGGACAGAAGACAAGTGTTATTTCTTTCTGCAACAGAGTGGACAGAACAGACTTTAATTTATAACTACCAGAAGATCATACATTTCTCAATTCAAATTCTGACAATCTGGGATAACTGAATGTGTAATGGAGATTTTTTTTTTCAGTCTGATGAGTGTGATCAGGATGTGAAGACAGTGACTTCTGACCTGCGTCCACTGACACCGATCCCAGGAAGAAGCCGTGGAGGCGGGGCTTGTTACTGTGGCGGGCGTGACGCTGTGCCAGACGCAGAGTTTTCTCCAGCAGCAGCATACGAGGTTTCCTACACACACACACACACACACACACACACACACACGTCAGATATGAGATGCTACAACAGCTGAGTGATGCAGGGGAACTTTACAGTTATATTAGGAGGGTTCTTCCATCAGCCCCGAGGAGTTCACTATAGTCTCACTTCTCTTACATTAATGCTTCTATCTATTTTATATCACCTTAATCTAAATTGTTACACCTTGCACATTCTTTCAGACTAAACAGGCCATTTGAAGATGTCAGTCAATCTGAGAAAAATAAAAATGACTATTTAGGTATAATGGTAATCCTGGAGTCTAGACTGCTGGTTTTAAGGTGCTTAAAGAAAAACACTTTGTGCTAGAGGAATTAAAGCATCAGTCAGCACTGAATACCAGTTCATTAATTATGAGAGAGGATTTTATAAATCTGGAAAGTTACAACCGTGATTAATTCGTTTCTCCATCACCAGGTAAACCGTAAAAAATACAGTGTTCAGATACAGTCAGTGCAAAAACGTCCTTACAGGTGTTGAGCAGCGTGATGCAGCAGCGAGCGATTACCTGTGAGAGCAGAGCTGGAGACGGAGCTTCTCACCCACAGGGCTGCTGTCCCACAGAGCTGATCTGGATTTGGGGAAACTCAGTGGACTTAGAGAGTTTCTGCAGAATCAACAAAGTGGAGGATGTTCACATGTCAAGTTTGTAGGTATGATAAATAGTGGACATCTGTCAAAATTGTTTTTTTTAGCCTCAAAATACTATTTGTAAAATACTATTTGCTTTGACAAAACAAAACTTTGGCACAAACAGGACTGTGAAGTCGACAAAATATATTAGATCTCTTTTGGATGAGTGAAGTTTCATATTTGCTTCAGAAAAAAAATAATAATAATCTTCTTTGAACAGAATGCGGACTCTTCCCTTTACTTAGGCGCCATTTAAATGCATCATAAAGGGATCCTGATCTAGGACACGATGAACACAAAAAGGACGACAATGATTATCCAATGTAAGAACATGTCACATGTTTATTTGGGCTCCTGAAAAACGAACCTGCCCTTCAAGATAACAATAAATCTGAAGTAAGTTGGATGAGAGAAGGACGCGGTAAAAGCTGGAGTCCATCATGGACAACCCCCCTCCCAGCAGCAGCCTGACCCACCGCACCGTCCAACGCTTCTCAACACTCACCTTCCTCTCACATTCTCGGGGGAAAAAATCTCTTCCAAGACACCGGTCGGTAGAGCCTGGAACTTCACCGCACAGCTCATCCCTGCTGTGACCGCCAGAGCGCCGCGGCGGTCAACCACTTTCTCTGTCAACGCCCGCTGATGTCAGTTAGCCGCGTTAGCTTCCTGTTCGGGCCGCATCAGCTCCGACAGTTGGCGTAACAAAACAGCAGAAGGCGACTCTCCGCGCCCTCTAATAAGGTCACAGACCTCCTGAAGCTACTTTTCTTGTCGGTTTAACTCTAATTATGGAAGTTTTACCGCAGTCATTTCGCAGAACACAACAGATCTTCCGCAGTTTGATTATGGCGCTGTTTCCAGACCTCACTGGCGGGGCGTCTTAAACAGCCAATAGGAAGCCGCAGCGAGTCTTCTTCTTCTTCTGCTTTTAATTTCGAGTAGACTCGATGTATTTCGTCACACTGTTGCTCCACACAGGTTAGGGTAAGAATCATGGCGCTATTGTTAGAATTATTTATAATATACCCCATTCCTAAAATCATGGATCTATGTAAGGCAAGGCAAGTTTATTTGTATTGCACTTTTAAACGCGAAGGTAATTCAAGGTTGAATTCACAGTTGATTAAATCAAGATGAAATTAAATTAAGAAAAAAATTAACTAAAATCTATAATAAAATTGCAGCAGGAGTTAGGTTTAGAGAGATTCTGACCATCGGAGTACAACAAATTAATAGTGTTTTTCTTCTTATATTTATTGGTGATTTGAAAACAAGGAATTAGTGAATTACTGCTAAAAACTAGTATGGTTCAGAATTTTTAATAAACTACTAGTATTTCTAACTAAATGTATTAAATAAATAAATAAAAGTAGAAACTTCCATCATGTCGGTCAAATTCACTGCTCCAAGAGACCTATACATTATTCAACAACACTCAGTTCTTTTGTTGAATATCTATAAAATCAAACTGAACTTTTATCTCTCTGATGCCTCTTTCTACCTAATTTTTGTATGTGTGTTGTATCATGTAATTATCTAATGTTTCTTCTAGCCCACAGTCACATCTGCTTGTAGTGTGTTCATGATATTGAACATGTTTGATATCTCTCATTTGAAATTGGGTAGGTTCTGTATAGGCTTAAATGCTTACATTTAATAACAAAGAGCAGTGATTGTGATTTTAAAAATAAAGTGATGGTCAAATTAAGAGGTTAACAATAAAATTAAACATGGTATATGGTGTGTGCATGTGTGAAGCTGAATTATTCATATATGAGCAGTAGTATCACTTTCCAACACACAAAGTAATTTCCTGAAAAGCAGCATGTTGAGGAATTATTCATTAGCTTGTAAAAGGACACTGAGGGGAGCAGGCAGCTGGCCTGCTGCTGCTACATCCACCCTGTGCATTGTACTGCAGCTCAACGCTCATAGGTTCAATCTCCAATAGCCAGACACACCTGAGACTGAAACAACCTCTCACAACATGGTCACAGGAAACCCTGAGGCAGCAGCATCCCACCATACACTCATGACAAGTCAGTGTCAGCATCTGTATGGGCTGCAAACTCTTAGTACAGTTACTACAGTTTTTCAGATGGTTTCATTCCTGACCCACATGTGACTTCAGCTGGTGCAGCCACTGAAGAAAATACTTTCATGGTTGTTGGCCTGTTTGTAAAGAGCAGAGTTGGACAAACACTTCCACCATCTGACAGACATGAGATGCCTGATGACTTGCACAACATCTTCTCATGTTAGCTTCAGAGAAAATGCACCACAAGACCATTGCAAAAAAATAAATACACAACAAGAAAGATGATGATCCTGGTAGTTGGCCTAAAAAGAAGTTAGAATTACATTATGGGGATAGCAATTTGCTACGCAAAGTGCTCAAAGTGGGAAGAAAAGAAAATGTTAAAGGGTTTTATGAATACAAGGATATACATATACACCTGCACTGATAGAACATTAACTAAAAATAAATTAAAAGTCTGAAAGTTAACATAGGAAAAATAAAATGAATAACATGAGCAAGAGAAAAAAACAAAACAATAAGCTACATGGTGTCAGACAAGCATCCTCCTGTCACAAATTCCATAAACAAATCCCAGATCTTAACAAGTCTGTTATATTTCCCCTTGATCAAGTATGGCAATTTCTAAATAGCTATACAATGCAATAGTCTTTGAGCCCACAATTGTTTACTTGGTTCATACGTAGTGTTCCATGACAGAGCAATTTTATGTTTTTCTTCACGTAAACAATATATGACCATTGTATTCTCACATTTACTGAGTGCAAAATTTTCTGGAAAAAGTCCCAATATACAAAGCTTAGGGCATGTATCAATAACCTTAGACATGGATGTAATTATCTCCTTCCAAAATTCTTGTATAATGGAACATTCTCAAATACAGTGAAATAGAGTCTTCGTCTGTACCACATTTAACACATAGATCTGGTGTGTTAGGATCAATACGATGCTGTACTACTGGAGTGATATAATGTATATTCTCATCAGCCATTTGTAGTGAAGTCATTTAAACTGTGCATACTTCCATTCTTCAAAAGTAATTCCTGAAGATCAAGACACCAGGTACGTCTTTTATCCTCTGAGGATTCTTTAAATTTTGTGGTGATAATTTGGTAGAACCAGGAGATGAGGCCAGATGTACCACATTTATTCACAGCTATAATTTAAGGAGTTTAAGGAGCTTAAGGAGTTTTAAGTTTTTTTAATCAAATGTCTAACCGGCAAAAAGTGTTAAGCCTCAATGTTAAATTTTTTGCTTGATATCAGTAAAACTTAAAAGGACATCTTTATCACAAAGATCTGATATTTTATTAATACCATTTCCACTACTGAGTGGAGTGTGAGAATACATTCAGCATCAGGAATAACATTCTTTCTGACCAAACTCTCATGTCAAGTGCATATTCTTCAACTATAGGCCTTAAATGTAATTAATGTGCTCTTATCCATGTTTCAAAGTATGATATCACACCACTGTAGGTCAGTGTGTTGTCAGACCTGAGACAGTGTAATAATATATTTACCTTATTTTTGTGCTTTCTCATTTCTCTCTATTTAGTGTAGCAATATTATCTTTGTGAACAATTTGATATATAGCGACATAACAGGTTTTAATTAGCCTTTTTAAAAATAAAATGAATACATTTAGATTTGATATATCCCATATTTATTGTTAATACCAAGATGTGTATAAATATAAATATATACAGTAGAAAAGCGATGCTCATGTCATGCATCTGCTGAAATATTGTATTGTCTCTTTTTGGTTTAATTCAGGCACTTTTTAACATGTTTCCTCATGTGACAGGACCATTCGACGTATAAACGCGTGTTTGTTGTGGTGGGACAACGCCCACTCGTTCAGATAAAAATTGTCTGTTTTCACTGCAGAGTGATGCATCTTCTTCATGGACGATCTTGACTCTCGATTCTTTGTTGTTGCGCTCGCAGCTCAGCCAGCCAATCGGTGCCCGGCTCCTCTCTGGAACGCCCACAAGCTTCGCTAAACAGCCAATCGGGAACCTCCTCCCGTTGGACGCCATTTTGTCGGGTAATACCCGCCGTGGTTGGTCACTGGAAGCTGTCGATCTGTAGTTCCGTGTTGTGCAATGGACGGGTGAGTTACCTACCTTCTGCTCGCTGATTACACACACTTTCCGCCTGATTTAACTGGATTTGAGCGCAATAACTTGAATATGTCACTTAATAACAGTTTTCCCGCCAGCAGCCGGCGTTCTTGTCGTCAGCTTCGTTGTCGGTAAAGTTGTGTTTGCGGCGGTGGCAGGAAGCTAAGCTAGCCGAGTTAGCTGAAGCCTCGGAACGGGCCAACTGCTCCCCGAACTCCGCTAACACAACCCCGCGGCCCACCGTGGCCTCGCTGACCCACGAAAACCCCTTTCAAACCTAAACGGCGATTCATATTCGTATACCTTTGACCTGATCTCTTGATGAAATTACACGATGAATCACAGAGGAACCTATTTAACTTCCAGCGCAGCTTCCCGGTGTTCTCTGGTCTGCACCACGGGGTGTTGCTGGAGTCAGACACTTGTAAAAAAAAAAAAAAAGTTTAGTTTCTAATGAAAAAGACTTTCGCCTGTTCCGTCTTCACTGTATTGAAGAGGGATCCCCGTTAAGTAATTTTAAGTCTATGAGTCTCGTTGACTGAGGTTTGTGGGTTTGTGAATGGAAGGGATTCTAAAATGACGGATTTTATTATGGAGTTGAGCGTTACGCCCTCTTTAGTGCCAGGGCGGACTGAAATGACTGCTTTAAAATGTACACTCAAGACTTTAATTGAGAACGAATACTAATTCTGCTTTTTATCCCCTACAAAACCATCTTACAGAAGCGGAAGCCTTTATTTTATTATAATTAGTTCCTATGTACAGAACCGAAGAGTGATTCTTGCTTATTGGTTTAAGTGTGAGACCAATGTTCCAGTAAATGTGGTTTTGTGGATGAGAGAGAGAGACTTTTAAAATAACGATGTTTTAAGTGGAGTTCAGATGTCTATGCAAAGGAAAAGGAAGTAACTGGCGCTCGAATGTTGTAAACCTGTGTATTGTAGAGCACAGATCTCCAGTGAACAGAACACAGCTGAACATGCATTTTTAATCTTGCATAATATGTTTTAAATACTGTGTTCTACTGTAGGTCCTATAATGCAGAAAAGAACCTGCCGAACATTTTGTGCCTCTTGTTGTTTAAAGTTTGTGATGATTTTGTTAAAGTAAACTTGTTGAGGTGAAACTAAGATGTGGATTTATTATGGATTATGACATTTCTCTCGCTAAACAGTTTTTTTTTACTGTTTAATATAAGCATGATCATAAAGTTCCTGTAAGCTGCAGTTCGAGTTCCCGTCCTGAATACTTTTGCTCCTTGTGCTTCGTCAGGACACATTCATGCCCCGAGGGGTCCTCTTCCATCTGGTTTACAGTCAGCTGCAGCCTGACCAGCCGGTTTTTCATTTATGTAAACTATAACTTTAGCGTTCATTCAAACACATGCATGCATCAATGTCTGTTCACCTTGGAAGCTTTGGAGATTTACTTGAGATCTCTAATTAGAGACTTAATTTCACTGGAAGCTTAATCTATTTTGGTACTAATTAACTAACCATTTTGTGCACTTTTTGTTGAGCGAGTAAGAGAATCTGAAACTATGTCCACATGAAGCTAGTTTAAATTGACGTACATCCACAGCAGGATTTTCACCTTGTTTCTACATATACCTCCATCCACATTAAAACACCGAAACGTGTAATTATCCTGCTGAGTTTGTGCAGTGGACAGAGAAGCAAGGCAGCCGCACCAAACTGACAAAGAAAGAATTTGAATTCCGTTTCCGCAGTTTCTTCCTGACAGAAATGTGGTAGATGGCTATATTTAACTCTTGAACAAGCTTTTGAAGTAATCAATAAAACATTGTATTTGAAGGTGCCCACATTTGGTATTATCTAGGGATTTTAATGTTTTAAATAGGCATTTAATTAGAAAAAGAAACTGACTTGATCTTAGACTCAAAAGAATTGCAAATGTGAAATTTATCTACATACAATTCAAGCAGAACCTGGAGCCTAAATTTCCAAAAACATTGCTGGCAGCTTAAACAATGAAAATATATTTCACATTTTCTGTGCAGTTTTTGTGATTTCATTTACAGTTTGTGAAGCTATTTTTTTGTTTATGTTTAGGTTAACATGACATGAACAGGACATCATTTCAGTTCATCAGTTCTGAGCCTTATTCTCCATTCCACACGTGTAGAATAATGTTCTCAAGAATACATTTATGTTTACTGCGATTTTTATGAGCTCTTCTCATTTTGGACAAATTGTTCCGAATTCTTTCCAGGAAACGTCGTGTCTTTTATTGACTGGAAAAAAACATTTCCTGGAGAAAACAAGCATGTTTGCTGTGAACGTCGATGCCGTTTGACATAATGTCAAAGGAAAATCACGTGAAAATGTTTTAAAACTTCATGTGTTGACGTAGAATGAATAAAGCTTTGATGTGATTCACTTTACAATTCTCACACACACACAGCCTTGTCATGAGTCTATTCACAGCCCTTCTGTGCATTGTGACATTTGAATGTTTGTACTGTATACAGGCCCTGTGTTGTAAACACAATTACCATCAATGGAGAACTTTTAAAACCTCAATGACGTCTAAATAGAGCTTGATCAATAAATCAATGACTGATATTATCTTGTTGCAGTAATGAGGCAGATTATACACTTTTACGTCTTGTTTTGTATCTTTTATATTGTATGAGGAATATATTAAAGAATTGCTTTTTAAAAATCAATCAGTATGGCCTTAATTATAAAGTCCAACAGCTCAATAAAACCAAATGAATGGTTTCGGGGTGGCTGAGTAGCCTAAAGGGTAAAGGGCATAGTTGCAGCATCCCACAGTTTGGTCATAAACAGCCATTTATTTCCACAGTGCTTTGGTTAATCTTTTAGTCTATGAAATGTTAGAAGTGAAAGATGTCATTCTGAATGAGGTCACTCACAGCGATGTCTTCAATTATCTTGTTTTGTGCAGATACTTAATTAGTTGTGGTACATGACAAAGAAAAACAAGAAATCATCACATTTGAGAAGCCGTATGATCAAATATTCATAATTGTTGCTTTAAAAATATCTGAAACATAGTGTTGTACATTTATGTTGCATAATTTAACTCTAGTAAATCTACATTAAACTGAATCCTTTTGTTGTGTTGGTTCTATCACACAAGCTGTTGGAGGACTTTCCTTTTTTTTAACCTTCTGGAAGTGATTTAATTTGTCATTATTCTGTTAGAGGCTTTAGTGTTGTGGATAAATGACAGAATCTGTTAGATGTAATCTCACTGTTCACCCAGTTTGTGTTTGCAACTGGTGGTATGTCTTTATCCACCTGTAGTAGATATAAACCAAGTAGATTTACTTGGGTACTATAGCATGATAAGTGCATTTTTGCAGTACTTCTTCAATTTTTCCAGTGGGTGATACTTTCTACTCTTCTACATTTATTTAGCAGCTTTAGTTACTTTTTTTTTTTACATTACACATATTTATTGTAATACATTAACTACATTAAACTGATTTCGCTGTAGTATGATTTTTTTCAACTTATATTATTTGACATTACTGGTAGTTTTAATGCAGTAAAGCAGGGGTGTCAAACTCAGGTCCTGGAGGGCCGAGTGGGTGCAGGTTTTTGTTCCAACCAGGCAGTAACACACCTGATTCTACTAATGAAGGTCCTCAGCAAGAGCTCTATTGGTTGATTAGTAGAATCAGGTGTGTTACTGCCTGGTTGGAACAAAAAACTGCACCCACTCGGCCCTCCAGGACCTGAGTTTGACACGTGTGCAGTAAAGGATCTGAGGACGTTTTCCTGTGCTGTGGCTCACGCATCATTAGACACAGCAGTGGCGTGTTTAATCCATCACAGATTTCAAAGCTGCGACCAATAATCGCTTTTTCCCAATTGATTCATCTGCAGATCATTTTTGGATCAATTGATTCATGGTCCGATCTGTGAAACGTCAGGAAACTGTAAAGCTTCGGTTGTGCTCGCTGCCTTTTAGATCAGTTCTTTAATATTTAGACGGACAGGAGCTTCTTCCGGTCTCTACTGTTGTTTTTGCCCCCGTCTGAGACGCATCTCGACGATGCAGAGACAGAATGTTCCCGCCTGGTTTTTAGCGTTTCGCTGATTCGGACTAAACCACGCTAGAGGGCTGAATGTCACTGAATGAACACTCGGGATTCCCCAAAAACCGGCTTCTGAATTTGAACTGGTAAAAAAAAATGTAATTCATGGTCACACACACACACACACACACACACACACACACAACACAGAGCTCCCAATTTGATTTCAAATTATACAGTCTGGAATTGATTAGTTTTGAGGCAGTTCAACATGTTTTTATTCTTTAATCAGTCACATAAGATAAATACTAATATTAGTTAGTTATAGTTTTTAATTTTATCGTATTTCTTCTGGTTTCAGCAAGTGAGAAACACTTTAGTTTTTGTCGACACCTTTCAGTAGAACCTGCACAGTGTTCACAGTAAGAGATAATGTCTCATCTTCTCTTCTTCTACCTTAACAAACGGAATAGAGTGGAGTCTTTTTTTTATGTGATCTTTAGATGTGATGTGAGATATCTAGTCAGTTCACCATCCTGAGTCACGACAATCCTGTAAATCGATGGGTCCACTATTGTAAGTCATTAGGTTCAGGTCATTTTAGGATCTTTGATTGGCTGGTAACTAGTGGAAAGGAAGCTCTATATGTTTTTTTTATTTATTTATTTTAATTTAATTTTAATATATTTTTATTTTAATTTATTTAACCACTAAAAATGTTAAGAACTACATCTAAAGGCATCAGTACACCATTTCTACCTGCCAAATGTTGGTGTTCACGTCAAACTAGCTAAATTTGTAGTTTTAAGATGGTTAAAATTCACACATTAAACTTAAATTTCTCCTTGGTTTATTTAACTTAGGCAATTGACATACAAATGCATACATTAGGTGAGGTTACCTAATGTATTAAACTTAACAAGGTTATATTAAAAAAATGCGATTTAAAATAGAAATGTGTTTATTTTATCTATTGCAGATTTATATGCTTTTGATGTAAACGTGAAAGACAAAATTCAACCACTATTTGTCCACCACTGTTATTACAGGACTGTTGTGACTCAAGACAGCTAATTTACTGTATCAGCTAGCATCAATAAACTTTAATTGATTTTTGTGCACAATGTCATAAGTTAAAGTGCAAATTATGCTGCTCTAAGTAAACCATTTACACGTGACCATTGCAGAACACACCTTAACTGAGTAAAGACCGACTTTTGAATTTCCGGAATTGTTATTGTATCATATAAATAAAAGTTGAGATCACTTAGGGGGAAAACATTGTATGTTGAAAAGTCAATCAAATGATCCAATTATTCAGTGTATTAGCTGGTTTCAGCTTTCTGAGTGTGATGATTTAAAGTTTTTTTTTCTTCTTAAAAACAAGACGTGTGAGGGTGTCCTCTTTCACTTTTTGACTAATTTGTGATGTTTTAAAATCCATGTTGCTGCTGGTCCGCTCCTCTTCGCTGGGTTTCTCGCAGCTTCACCTGCACATCCTGTCACACAGCATCCCTCTAACCTCATTATTTTAATTTAAATAATTTATTTTCTCTCCCTGCTGCTTCTAACACGGCTGTCTTTTCTTCACAGCAGTGTCCACCAAGATATAACAGTTGGTACTAAGGTAGGCACCTCTGCTTTCCCTCCTTTCCTCCTCCTCCTCCCCTTTTCGTTCTACTTCTTCTTCACCTTGCTTGTTGGTTTGTTTGCTGCTGCTGTGATCATCGCTCGGGCACTTTGCGTTTTACTCGTGTTTTGCAGGACGGAGGCGCTGCCATCTGGGAACAATTTAATGGTTTTGCCGTAATTAGTGTTCAGGGTCTGCAGGCCGCTTGGTTCTCTGGCAGGAAAGTAACAGCAATTTGCTCTTTAGTCACATTCCACAACAAGTCCGAGGATAATCACATTGGTCAACAACAAACACTTATTACACCGTTAAAGGACTGAGCCGCCAATTTTACCCGAGTCCCGCTGACCAATTCCCAAATCAACCATCATTGTTAAGTTTGCGTTTACTTCACATAGAAAATCATCAATGTCCTGATTTACTTAATTATTTTTGTGAAAGTTTGTTTCAGTCAGGCATGGCTGTGTAAACTTCCCGCTGTGTTCAAGGACTGTCTGACATCAGAGATTTGAGTCAGCTGCTTAAAAGCTGTGTTGATCAGTTGTGCTTTAATCAGCCTAATTTCTTTCATGGAACATGAACACATGTTTCTACTAAATAGTTAAATGACGAGAAGAGTAATGTCAACAGGTTCAAAAGCACATCTGTGAGAGCTGATGAAATGTCGGTGAAGACTTTTATACGACAACATCCATCTGAGGGGCTATTAGACAATAACAAAGCTGTTAAAGTTCAATAATTTATGCGTGTGAAAATTAACAACAAGAGCACTCTTTATAAATAAATGAGTTCAGGCTCAGATTCTGTTCTGTTAGGTAATAGTACTAGGATTTCCTGAGGGTCTGTGAACATGTCTTGGGGTAAAGGCTATACTTTTTAATATGTATCTATGCCGTCAACTTTGACTATAATTAAAAAAAAACAATCTTCCCATAGATTGCAATAGTAAAAGAGAAGCCTGTAAAACTGTTGATTTTTATTGTGGTCAGCAAATTGAATTAAATTACTCAAAGTTGAGTTATCATCGCCCCGGGGCATGATGGGAGGCCCCAGAGCATCTTGGGGGTGACCCCACTGCTCAGTCTTTATGAGCCACATATCACAGAGATCCCAGAAGTCAGGAATAGTAGCAACTTCTATTAAAATGAATGGCAGCCATTTCTCAATCTGGTATCCAGGTCTTAATACATTTATGGTTGTTCTGCTATATTTCATCTTCACAAGCAAAAGGAAAACAAAAGTCAGACACAAGACAGAAAAAAGGCCAAAAATATATATCTATGTAAATAACACATAATCAGTACTGTATAATGTTTTTTTTTTCTCTTATACCAAACCTTTATTTTGTTGCCCGGCCCAATACGGAACAAGTGTGTTTGGAGCTCATTGATATGGAAGAACAAATTAGCTTTTATTGCGAATGTCAAAGCACAGGCGACAGTGAAGCTGTTTGTGGAGGGGGCTCATATGACCACTGAAGCTGAGCTGCACCAATCACAGCTCCTGTGGTTCGTGTCGACGCAACACGTAGAACTCGTGAAATTTGCTTAAGAAGTTTGTTGTTTTGGCTTTGGCAGTGGCCTCAGTAGCCTGTGTCGGTGTCAGGAAAAGGTAGCAGCTATAAACCGGGTAACATCTCAGTGTGTGGTTTCGATGATGTTATATTACTATGCACACAGGTATGCAGAAGATTTTTTCCCCCGGGGAGTTGTAGGTGAGGTGGGGGGCCTCTGCTGTAGAGGTTGCGCCTCAGCTATAAATCACTGTGAGAAACCCTGTCACACATCTGATGTGAAAGCAGGGTTTTCACTGTGATGCAGTTCAGGTGTTAAGTAGAGACAATGAGAAGCACATGAGGTTTGTGTGTGTGTGTGTGTGTGTGTGTGTGTGCGTGTGCTATTTTGTTGTGGTATCCAGGTGACTTAATCAAGGTAAGAAATACCAACATATGATTAATTTAAGATTATTTGTGTAATTGACCATGTAAGTCAAAAGTGGTGTCAATAAATGCCTTGTTTTATATGATTAACAGCCAAAAACGCTGAGCTATTATTGATAAGTACTTTAGTTATATTTTCATGTATTCATTTTGTTTTTGAAACGGTGCAGAAATTCGCTATCAAATGTCTTATTTTGTCTGACCAAGAATACAAATATCAGAGATATTTTAATCATAAAATGTGAGTCTGAAACCATTCAACATTTGGCCGTAAGGCTTAAAATGATTTATTGAACATCAAAAAATTTGCAGATTACCTTTTTTTTTATTTTTAAACTAATCTCTGCAGCTCTACAGCGAAGTGATTTATTTGTCAGAAATAGCCTGTGGTTCTCTGATGTCTATTTTTAGAAAAACATCAAATTTTCACCCAAACACCAACAACTCACTTCTGGAATTAGTGTGTTTTCTTCGTCACACCTTGTTGCATCAGTCCACCAGGACAAAACACACGATGCCAGTGCCTAATGTTCGCCTTGCTGTTAATGTGATGATGATGTGAATCAGACTATTCTTTTTTTGGACACGGACATGACATCAGCTCCAATTACCTGAGGTTAAACTAGATGAGTTGACCTCCTTCGGTCTGTTTTGTGTCTTAGATTCACAGGATGCTGTGAAGCAGTCACAGCGTTGAACAAACCCGCTTTAAGCACAGAAAGCTCATTCCAGCTTCTTAAACGTGAAGACGGGAATCTTTTTTGTCATATATGAAAACTGTAAGTTCAAGACCAATGAGGCACATTTGTTGACTCCAGTTCATATTCTGAATGATAAATCATATAATTGAAATATCCATCCATCCATTTTCTATCCCGCTTATTCCCTTTCGGGGTCGCAGGGGTCTGCTGGAGCCTATCCCAGCGCATTTTATGGCGAGAGGCAGGGGGATACACCCCAGATGGTCGCCAGCCAATCGTGGGGCACACACACCATTCACACACCATTCACACACACACTCACACCTATGGGCAATTTAGATTTGCCAATTAACCTGAGCATGTTTTGTATTGTGGGAGGAAGCCGGAGTACCCGGTGAAAACCCACGCAGACACGGGGAGAACATGCAAACTCCACACAGAAAGGTCCCAGACCCAGGCCCCAAGGCGGTCTTGAACCTGCGACCTTCTTGCTGTGAGGCAACAGTGCTACCCACTGCTCCACCGTGTCGCCTAATTGAAATATCAATTAGCAAATTATAGACTGTGTACCTTTTGAGTTTTGGACTGTTGGTCATCTGAAGATTATACTTTGACTTTATAAATGAAACAGACAATTTTATAGATAAGACAATGAAAGTAAGTGTTAGTTACAGCTCACGTGGAAATTATTACTTTTATTATTATTATTTTTTATTATTATCCACCATATTTAGTAGTTTTACTATGGCATGAACAGCATGAATATAGCTGTCTGATCTGTGCACCAGCATTTGCTTGGAGGGACCAGATAAAATGTAATGTCCACTCTTGTTTGAGTAAATGTAATAAAGCCAGCAACATGCTCCATTTGAAATGTTCCTGTAGATGTTCTTTCATAAGTGGTCTGAGACCTGTTTTCCAGGGAATCTGGTATCTGTAGAGAACATCGGACATATTTCATAGGAAGGTTAGGAGGAAACCCAACAGGAATCACACTTTCTGTTGCTATAGATATTTGAAGCAGCACGAACCAGTCTCTCTGCTTAGCTAATCATGGATTGATTTAGTTGTTCAGATGGACTTGTACATCGAAGGATGGGTTCCAGTGTGTCTTTGAACAACATCATACAAATCGTACATTATATTCTTTTGTACTATTGAATAGTTCTCCATCTATTGCTGCAAGGCTTGATAGGGAGGGCTGCAGGTCAGAGACTCAGGATACGTAGGTAAAGGTATGAGAGTTTAAAAGTACTTCATTTGCATAGTTTTCAAGCTAAGGAATGTGCTTGAATTTGAATATACTCTTTGAGAAATTATTAATTTTCAGCATAATTTGGTGTCTCATTTTGGGTTTGGGATGATTTTTCGGAATATTGTGATATTTTAGATTATTTATTTATTTATTTATTTATTTATTTATTTAATTTTCTACAAAAGTGAACAAAACAAACAAACAAAACCTCAAAGCGTTTTATCCAGTTTTGCACAGTCTGTCCTGCTGCGAGTCCGAGCTTCACCTCACCACTTTGTTTACTCTACAGTGTACCCCGGTGTGTGGTAATAAACCAGTTTTTATGCTCCACATATCTGGAACAAAGTCTCAGACAACTGCAGGTCCGCTGTAACTCTCAGCGCTTTTTTTAATCAAGGCTGCAGAGAAAATTTCTTCAAGGGTAGTTTACACCGAAGCTTCAGGACATCACTATTGACAATACAATTATCATGTTTTTTCTAATATTATTTGTTTCTCAATATTGACACTAGTTGTTGTGGATGAGAATTTACTTCTGGCTATTAAAGACGTCATATTTTATTATTTGTAATTGTCTTAAGTAAAGTAAATGTGCATCTTCAGTGGCCTTCATCATTATCTTAGTGCTGCAATTTACAGCATATATGGGAAACAATGAATTGTTTACCTCATTATTAGATTATTTTTACTTCTGTAAATGTTTTAAATTCTTCCTCTGGTCTCACAGACTTCTGGGCTTTGCGTGCATCACTGCAGGTTTTTAGAAAATAATTTAAAAGTATGAGGAGAAGCCCTGCAGCAGCAGCAGCGTGTCTCTCTGCATCGGCCAGAATGTGTCTGTGGTGTCGCCTGTTTTTCCCAGCAGCCTTTGCTCACATTCCTCAGCTCTCTCCTCAGTAATCATGTTTGGTATGTGTCCGACAACCAAGTGGCGAGCTCGGCTGCTCTCCTGCTGCTGCAGCCGCCGCTGCTTTTAGTACCAAAACCAGAATCTCAGCCAAAACCACATGAAGGCCGGAGAGAGCGGAGATCTGAGATTAGGAAGTGACTGTAGCGGTGGCTGCTGGGAAGAGGACGAGGAGGAGGAAGAGGGCTGAGGAGTCATCCGTTGATGATCAGCTCTCCTGTTTCCTCCTCTGGCCTCAGGCATGTCATCTGAAACCAGACTGAAGCTCAGACCGGCTCCACGAAAGGAGCTGAAATGAATAAAACTGGACTCACACTGCTGTTACTGGTCTAGAGAGTAGATGTGACAGATGACATAGATTCATGTCAGAATTTATAAAAAAATGATTTTGTTGTTGCTTTATTAATATTATTATTATTCAATGATTCGTGTTGTCTATAAAATATCAGAACATCCTTTTTTTCTTCTGAATATATCTGAACTGACTTGCTTGTGACAATATGCGACAGCACAAGATGCTTTTGTTAATATTGTTTTTTCCACCCAACAATCAACAATTAACACATAACATAATCTGTTTAATATCTTTGAGAGAGCAAAAGCAGCACATTTTCTGCACCGGTTTGCTTAAAAAGATTCTTAAGCATTAATTTATCAAAAATTGTTTTTGTTTCCAGTTTAAAACTGTAAATAAGTAGTGTTAAAACAGACTTGTGTGCAGACAGGGAAAAGAGAGGAACAGCTACAAGTTCGGTAGCTCAGTGGTTTTGTTTCATAGAGCATTTTCTACTATTTGAGAATTAGTTTCAAGAGGTTCTCTGCAAAAGATGTAATTAGATGCCATTAGTAGGGAAATTAGAGTCAGGGTTGAATTGGTAGTTGCTGTGTTTCCACATGTATGAAGATTAAGTTTCCAGTAAAAAGTGAATGATTAGTCAATGTTTATTTGGATTCAATTTTTTGCCGGTAGTCTCATGATTCTTGTCAAAGTCCATTTAAAAACTGATTCTTGGTTCTGTGAAAGGAAATAACATAGAACATAATGCGTTTAGTGTGTTATAAACTATTTGCTATGTTGTTATATACCATTCATCAATGATAAATATAAGGACTTGATATAGTTTATATATTTGAGGCCACAAAAACTACAGGAGCAGCAAATTGTCAACAAGGAAGCATCACAAAGCCTTATACACCTGCTGACAGGAAGAAATGAGCAGTAATGATGAAGAAATGATTTTTATGTCCGTGTGGAGACAGAAGAACCCCACAGATCCTCAGTAATTGTGTTTGCAGTGTACTGTTTGTGTGTTTGTGCCGCGTTGATCTTTTGTGTCGGCCCCGTGCAGCTGTCAGACAGATTCAGATACAGACAGATAGAGACGGAGAACAGGACTCGGGTTTCTGCTCTATTATTCATGCGAGGATCAGTAAGGAGATCTGAGCTGCTTTGTTCAGAACAAACAACGCTTCGGGTTCCACCGATACATACATCAACTAACGCTACTGTGAACGGCTATAAACTTGCTATGAAGGAACTTATAAAAACTAATACCAATACAATTATTACATATTTTAACGAACCACAATACAATAAAACTCAAATGATCCACCTCAGTAGTAGAAAACCTTAGTGTTGATTTCTGATTTCTTGTGTTTTCTATGAGATGGTAATTCAGTAACAGCCCCTCCTGTTTTTATTTGCAGATAACACAAACCACCACTTCCTCATTTACCTGTTGCTTACCTGTTGTCTGCATTAATGTTTACCTTACTAGAAATACCTACCAACTAAATGCACTCTAATACAACCACTCTACCATTAATTCTATTTTTTACAAAGTTTTTCAACAGTTTTTGTTGATGTTGTAAGGAAGAAGATAATTGTCCTTTTTAAATTCTTAGTATTGTTATTGAATGTGTTGTGGTTCATGCTGTCAGGCTGGAAAACCAATACAAAGATTCCCAAAATGTCTGAAAGGGACGTGAAACAGCTGTAAAGCGGTGCAACAAGTTGGGTGTCGCTCCTCAGTAAGAGGGTGGGGGTCTTTTATCGACTGACTCATAATGCGTTCATGATGTCATCGTGTCATGTGACTGCAGTGATGGGCCATGAGTTTCTGAATGAAGCTCAGCCTGTTTATCTACATCTGCTTGTCATTGCGCTCCGCATAACAGGAAGTCAGCCCGCTTTGTGCTGGGGGGATGGGATGGGGGGGGGGGGCAGTCATGAGCTGCTTGTGTCAGGGTGCAGAGTGCAGGGTTTATTCATTTATTCATTCGTGGTAACATGAGTAAAATCCCTTAAAGTCTATATGTAAATGCTTAATAAGGGTCAATTGATTCAGTTATGTTGTTTGACAGAAAAATAATCAGAGGTGATACATGTTTCATAAGTTTTGAAGGTATCCAACTCCACTCGGATGAAGTGACTTTGTTTTAGGGGAAATAAACATTTCTCTTCAGTCGTTTGCTTAAGATGTGGTTTTATTTCTACATCAATACATTTTTAAATGTGTGTCTGTGCATGAAGGTGAATCTCTTGTTGTGTTTGTTGCAGAGAGGATCTGACGAGCTTTTCTCCAGCGTCTCCATCGGCCCGTATATCATGAGCACCACAGGTCAGTTGTCTTTCTCTTAGTTTTCTGTCAGTCTGTGTTGCCAGGTAGGACAGACATAAAGCTGCATTATCAAAGCCTAACCTAGTCAGATTTGAACACACGGGCAGCCCATTGGCTGTCAATAGAGAAACTAAATTTAAAGTTTTCTTCAGTATCAGAATGTTCCAGTGATGACCTGTGCACATTACACTGCTGACAGCTTAAGCAATTACTTTATTAGAGAATACCCAACTAAATGTAAACAAAAATGTCAATTAAGACTTACACTACGAGCTAATTTAATGTGTTTCTTTACATAAACGACAGGGATAAATTTGTCACTGTTGTTATATATGTTTTAATTGCTCACTTGTAATTAAATTTTGCTGAATGTGGCCAATGAAGGGGGGAGTTTGACTCACGATGCTGTGCTGTTTCCTCTGTAGCCAATGGCAACGACAGCAAGAAGTTCAAAGGTGACATAAGAGGTCCCGGTGCACCGTCCAGAGTCATCCACATCCGCAAGCTTCCAAACGACGTCACCGAGACCGAGGTGATCAGCCTCGGCCTGCCCTTTGGAGACGCTACCAACCTGCTTATGCTCAAGGCTAAGAACCAGGTGACTGTGCACACACCAGAATGACATCACACAGTGGAGTGGGTGACATGTCTCCATGTACAGAATTGTACTGATTCCAGAAGGAGAAATATGTTCTGTTTTGCTGTAAAACTATTTCAGTCTGTTGTGAGGACCCAGTTTCAAAGATGATGATACAAAAGTGACAAAATACCTGTCCCATCCCTCTCGTACTGTCCTGCTCTGAACTGTTCCATCCCTTGTGTGCTGTTCTGCTCTGAACTGTCCCCGTCCCTCTCATTCTGTCCTGCAATGAACCGTCCCTTCTCTCTCATTCTGTCCTGCTCTGAACTGTCCCGTCCCTCTCATTCTGTCCTACTGTGAACTGAACTGTCCCATCCCTCTCATTCTGTCCTGCTCTGAACTGTCCCGTCTCTCTCATTCTGTCCTACTGTGAACTGAACTGTCCCATCCCTCTCATTCTGTCCTGCTCTGAACTGTCCCGTCCCTTTCATTCTGTCCTACTGTGAACTGAACTGTCCCATCCCTCTCATTCTGTCCTGCTCTGAACTGTCCCGTCTCTCTCATTCTGTCCTACTGTGAACTGAACTGTCCCATCCCTCTCATTCTGTCCTGCTCTGAACTGTCCCGTCCCTCTCATTCTGTCCTACTGTGAACTGAACTGTCCCATCCCTCTCATTCTGTCCTGCTCTGAACTGTCCCGTCTCTCTCATTCTGTCCTACTGTGAACTGAACTGTCCCATCCCTCTCATTCTGTCCTGCTCTGAACTGTCCCGTCCCTTTCATTCTGTCCTACTGTGAACTGAACTGTCCCATCCCTCTCATTCTGTCCTGCTCTGAACTGTCCCGTCTCTCTCATTCTGTCCTACTGTGAACTGAACTGTCCCATCCCTCTCATTCTGTCCTGCTCTGAACTGTCCCGTCCCTTTCATTCTGTCCTACTGTGAACTGAACTGTCCCATCCCTCTCATTCTGTCCTGCTTTGAAGTGTCCCGTCCTTTGTGCTGTCCAGTTCTGAACTGTCCCGTGTCCTATGTCCCATCCTGCTGTCCTCTCAGGCGTTCTTAGAGATGAACTCGGAAGAAGCGGCTCAGAACATGGTGGGTTACTACTCCACTGTGATGCCCTTCATCAGGAACCACCCTGTCTATGTCCAGTTCTCCAACCACAAGGAGCTGAAAACTGACAACTCCCCGAACCAGGAGGTAACCCTCACTCTTACTGTTACCACTACAGGTGTGAAACAGAGGAAGATTGAGATGTTTTTTAGTTCAAACAGCTCTGATGCCACTTCTGAATTAAGCGCTTTCTCTTTTCCCCCCAACCTCTACCCTCTCAGAGAGCCCAGGCGGCTCTCCGTGCCCTCAGCGTGTCTCATGTGGACCCGTCTGCGCCGGCTCCAAGCACAGTGCTGCGGGTGGTGGTGGAGAACCTGGTGTACCCCGTCAACCTGGACGCCCTCTGCCAGGTAACACCACCACCACGGAAAGATGGCAAAACAAACCAGACAGAACATGTTGGTTAGTGAGACCTAGACAGAGCCAAGCTAACTAAGGAAGGAAATAGATTAATGAATATCTCAAATAATAAGAAATGGAGTTGAGCAAACTAAGTTTGTTACATATTTTTATTTTGTTTTGTTATTCGGCTTTTATTATTTACCCTACAAACAGCATTATACACACTTTTGATTTGACTTATTCTGCATGTCTTCATTTTGTAAATTATTACTATAACAAACAAAATATGTATAAAAATATCATTGAAAAAATGTTAAAAACTAATTTGTGGGTGGTATGTTGGACAGATTAATCCTGATCCTTCAGGAGAAAACTAAATAAAGATAAAAGTCTGATCCATTATACTTTGATGTCATTGCATCGGCAGATCTTCTCAAGGTTTGGTACTGTGTTGAGGATCATCGTCTTCACCAAGAACAGTCAGTTCCAGGCTCTGCTGCAGTACCCTGACGGTGCCTCCGCACAGACGGCTAAACTGGTGAGTAGGAAGCCAGGAAAATATACTAAAACAGCACAGAATATGTGAAACTTGGTGACTATGGATATGCTTATGGTGAGCTGTTTCCTGTCATTAATGAGTTACTAATATTGGATTCAGTCTCTGGATGGACAGAACATCTATAACGGCTGCTGCACTCTGAGGATCAGCTTCTCCAAACTCACCAGTCTCAACGTCAAGTACAACAACGAAAAGAGCCGCGACTTCACCAGACCAGACCTGCCGAGCGGAGACAGCCAGCCCGTCATGGAGCACCCAGCCATGGCTACGGCCTTCAGTAAGAACCCCACACACACACACATAAATACCACTAGCATGAGCTCAGGATACAGTTGTCATCCCTATAATATAACATCACCTCCACAACCTCAAAATACAACCACATCGAAACACCTGAGATTAAGTGTGATGTTAGACCATTGTGATTAGTGGGTGTTAACCGATTTAAGACCAAATATCTTTCAAGGTTTTCATTCATATAATCATGTCAATTGAGTCACTAACAATCATGTTATCCATCTACTTTTTCTACTTTGTTCTCTGCTCTAAAGAATGTTTCTAGAGAGTTAATTGATTAATAGATATATACATATCAGGGATGAAAACCATATTATTTTCAATAAAATTACTCCTGGGAGGGTTTGTCTTTGCCATGTTCTCGGGAGGAAGGGGCAGGCATTCAATGATTTCATATAACACAAAGCATTTAGAAACCTTTTTTTTCTCAAATTACTTGATTTAACATTTAGATTATTTTTTGAGTAGAAACCGATAATCCAAGTCTTCAGAAACTATAATTGCTGGTGGGATTATATGGGTTAAACCTCTAACTCGGGCGTGTCTCACCTGTCTGCAGCTCCAGGGATCATCTCAGCATCTCCTTATGCCGGAGCCACCCACGCTTTCCCACCAACCTTCACCATTCAGCCGGCAGGTGAGTCTCAGCATCAAGTTTACCTGCGGAGTGTCAGGGCAATATGGCTTTAGATATACAATCAAGATATTATTATATGTTTATTTATATATATTTATTTTTGCTCGACCCTTACACCACCCGAGTGCCCCAATCATGCTTTGATTTACTTACAATACAGACCAGTAACGTCCATCCACCTATAAAATCATGACGTTCTACTAAATTGAGAATGAGGCGTCTCCTGCAGATTTTAAAGTGTTGTTGACTTGTCTCACCCCTCCCAGTGTCCTCCCACTATCCAGGCTTGACGGTCCCTGCTCTTCCTGGAGCCCTGGCCTCCATGTCCCTCCCCGGGGCAACCAGGCTGGGATTTCACCCCATCCCTGCTGGACACTGTGTCCTGCTGGTCAGCAACCTGAACCCCGAGGTGAGTGATCCAGCTCAGTCCGTCACCTCTCCTGCTTCTTACCCATCGCCATCATTACCTTGATCAATTTGAAACATGGACATTTAAGAACCATTGAGAAAGTCTATTTAAAATTCAGCCCTCAACGATATAATCTCAAACATGATTTATGAGTCTTTAATTATAGTAAATATTTGGGATGGATTGATCGTGTGTAAACTCCTTTTGTACTGACCTGTCATGTTCTGTAGAGAAGTTGTTTACTGATTCCACAAAACCCGCAGAGTGGAACAGAACACTTACAAACTTGTTCTGCTCCTGATGAAATGCATAAACTGCTGCAGTATGTATAACAGGCTCAGGAAATATCTGAAATTTTATATAGTGATATTGCGAAATATCTTGATATGATGCAATTGGGGGTGGCAATGAAAACTGAGAAATACAGAAGACCTGTAGTTTTCTGGGTGAACGATGCTTTATTTTTATATTACTTCTCCAATTAACAATACAATGAAATGAAAAAAAGCTCGAGCTCACAGTACTGCATGACTGTAAAATAAATAATAATGAATTTAAAAAAACAAAAAATCTCATTAGGTAAAAATATCACAATATATGGACCAAGACTAATATATTCATCTGTAGCTATTGGCTAACATAGCGGTAGAAAGAGGGAATCACTTAACTGTTGTTTTACAGAGCATCTTGTTAGTTAGTCAACAGCTGCTCACCCCTGAGCTGATGGATGTTTTCAACTGCAGGAGAACATAACATTTATGAAAGCTAAACCTGCATTAAATGTAGTTCCTGTAGCAGAGTTCAGGTTTAAAACCAAATCCTGCCGTGGGGCTCTGTCAATGCAGAAACACCTTTCTAGCAATATTAGGAAGTTGGATCCTAACAACAAGGGATCCTGCAGAGTCTTGAGTCCAGTATGTAACTTTTCCATATCGGATATATCTTCATTCATTTGTCAACCACTATTGTTTGTAATACATAATGTAGCCTGAATAAAAGGTGGTTGTTATGGGCCAAAGGTTCCCGTTTGCCAGAAGTTGCGTACTAAAATCTCAGTGTCATTGTCAAGGTGGTTGCTATGCGTG
Source organism: Eupleurogrammus muticus (assembly GCA_036785175.1). Classification (NCBI taxonomy): domain Eukaryota; kingdom Metazoa; phylum Chordata; class Actinopteri; order Scombriformes; family Trichiuridae; genus Eupleurogrammus; species Eupleurogrammus muticus. The sequence continues at coordinate 23,434,224 of JAYKQN010000006.1, read as the reverse complement.
ATAATTTACCTTAGCAACCAAGGTTAAATAAGTAAAAAAAAATATTTTATCTCACTGCAAAGAGTGCAGAGCTAAGGAGTTTATTGTGGGGCCTCAGTTTTATTCATTGTTGATTGTCGTTGTTTATTGTTCAGGATTGTTTGAGAAAGAAACACATTCATTTTTTTTGCTGGTAGGTCTGTGAAATAGATATTAAGTTTCATATAAAAGGCCTTAAAAAGACTTTAAAAACTCAAAAAGAAATGGATTTAAACTTGAACCCCAGTCAGTGCTGATCAGAACTTGCTTTGGCAAATCTTCAGAACAGGTTTCACAAACTAAAATGACACCATCTATAATGGGAAGTAATTTCTTCTTATCATCAGCTGCTCTGAGCAGTTAGTCAGCATTTCTGACTGTTACGTCATCACACATGTATCACCCGTGTCTCCTCCTGGCTCTTCTCCACCATTGTCATCATCATTATTGTTTCAGTCCAGTTTGACCTCCTGTTTCTTCTTCTCTAATGTCAGATATTAAATTGTGTTTTTACCTTTGTGTCTCACCCTCTCACTTCCTGTAATGTATTTTAGTGCCTTCACATTACACACACACACACACACACACACACACACACACACACACGCACGCACAAACAGACGTGCACAAACAGACGTGCACAAACACACACACACACACACACACACACACACACACACACAAACACAAACACCTGTCCAGTCATGTGTGAATTTGTTCTCCTTATATTGACATTATCTGCCCCCATCCTCTCCAAAGGTAATTAACCTTCTGATTGACCCCTCACCTGTCTTTTTTTTCCCCTTTTAATTTGTTGCCATGGAAACGCCTCGGACCCTCCACCTGTCCTGCCCTCCCACCTTTACCTGTCCTGTCCCTCCGCTGCCTTCTCTGCTGTCTTTAAAGAGAGTTACGCCCCACTGCCTCTTTATTCTCTTCGGTATGTTGTCACTAGCATCTTATTTTGAAATATCAGTACCACCTGATTGTTCTGATTTAAGTTCCTGTTTGTTTTTCCTCTTAAAAACAATGAAAATGAGTGTCTCCTGGTTTTGTCTGATTTTTTTTTTTTTTTTTTTTTTTTTCCCCGTGTTGATTTGAGTTCATTCACAATATATGCAGCTTCTTGCTTCAGTAGTTTCACCTGAGTTTAAGGTTTCAGCGAGCAGTGTAAACAGACTTTAGGCTCATCAAAAAATTAAATGAAGGTGAGTCCTTTGGTACTGGTAAAAAAAGTGGCTCTGAAACTCAACCTATTTGCATATTCAAAATTTAAAGGAAACAATAAAACTGTTATAATACCGTTGTCAGCACAACTTACAAACTGTAAATGAAGAGACTGCAGATGCAGGATTTGAAAAGTACTAAATAAATTAATGGTTTAAAATGAAGCACTTTTATTATTCAAAAAGAAAAAAATCCTACTTCCTCAGGATGATTTTCCCTGTCTTGTTATACAAGTTTGTAAAGCTAATGTCAAACTAAATTCCATTTTAATTCGTAATGATCTGTTAATTCATTCATTTAGTTGATTTATGAGAATAAACTGATGTAGTAGGTAATTTTGGATTGTCAGCTTAACCAAAACAAATTCAATCGTATGTTCATTTTTCTTAAAAAAAACAAACAAACAATAAAGTTTCAATGTAGCTCAACTGGAGATTTATCTGACTACACACTGCCCACAAAGTTTGAACGTTAAGGTTATGCTTTCGAAGGCAGCACTCTGTTCACCGTGTCTCAAACATCACCAGTAAACTGTGAGGAGCTGCATTTATTGTGAGTTTCATCTTCAGTCAGTAAATTTGAGTCTCAGTTTTTTTGAGTTTGCATGTTGGGGGTTTCTTTTAGTTTGCATGTTCTCAGTGCTGAATCAGCTGCTCTTGGTTTTTTAGTCAACGCTCCCATAATTTATAGCTACCTACACGGTGTAATCTGCCATTTTAATTTTCTCTGACCCTTGCCCTTAATTTCCTCACTTGCATTTCCTGTGTTTAACCATTCAGGAATTCCTGTTCTTCCAAATTAAAATCACAAATTTGTTAGTTTTTCCGAAAGCAGTGTCTCACTGCTGCTCCTCCCTTCACCTCCAGGTTTTACATCCCCATGTATTTAAAGACCATTTATCTTTTCCAATATTCAGTTAAAATTTCTCTTCAATTGACCATAAGACCAAGGGTCAGTGGCTCGGCAGGCTGCAGTCAGACCAGTTTCATACACAGCTTCCTGTCGGGTTTAATGGACGTAGCTTTATTTCTTGGTAATTATGTGTCACTTCTTTTTAACAATTAAAAGTGTTAAAAATATTTAACCTATTTTGCTATCCTGGCTGTGTGTTAAGGTGTTTATGGTGACGTGATGAGGGTGAAGATTCTGTTCAACAAGAAGGAGAATGCTCTGGTTCAGATGTCTGACAGCACACAGGCTCAGCTAGGTAATACTCTGCTAAAATTAAGAAAAAAATTCAAGGAAAATCATCAGAAGCTTGAGCAGCGTTCTCCACCTACCTGGTTTTCGCAGCCATGAGTCACCTTAACGGCCAGCGGCTGCACGGGAAGCCGCTGCGCATCACGCTGTCCAAACACACCAGCGTCCAGCTGCCCCGCGAGGGCCACGAGGATCAGGGCCTGACCAAAGACTACAGCAACTCCCCGCTGCACCGCTTCAAGAAGCCCGGCTCCAAAAACTACTCCAACATCTTTCCCCCGTCTGCCACCTTACACCTCTCCAACATCCCGTAAGTCCTTCATCATCCCACCAGCACCTTCAGCCTGAGGCTACGTCCACATCAATACATTTTTGTGTTGAGTCTACATCCTTTGCTACTGACCCGATTAGGATGTTTTGACAATTGATTATTTGAGGACAAAGGGGAGGGGGGTGTCAGGATTTTTAACCAACCAATGCTGGTAAGGGAAAGTGACTCACATGATTCATCACACACATTTTTAGAGTTTCACATTTTGAAAACACAGGTTGTGTTGTAGCCTAGACATTATAAAAGGAGACTTTTAGAAAATGTGACGCAACACCAAAACCAGGAGTTAAACCACAGTAGTGTGGATGTAACTACAAGGGAAAATTTGTATCCATGAATCAACGCTAGCTCAACCTGAAACATTCTTTAAATCAGAGTCTATATTTTGTTTTTTCATTCATACTGTATCGTGATGTCCTCTGCTTCATTATATTTTCATCCTGATAAAAAATCATCTCCTGTGTATCAGATGTAATGTTCCGTTTTTTTTTGCAGCCCTTCTGTGATTGAAGATGATCTCAAACTGCTGTTTTCCAGCTCAGGAGCCTTGGTCAAAGCCTTCAAGTTCTTCCAGTAAGTCCTGTTATTTAGGCATTTATCATTAGTCTCAAGCAGTAGTGGAAAGTAACAGAGTACATTTACTCAAATATTGTACTCTAGTATGAGGTTTCTTGTTCTTTACTAGAGTATTTCCATGTGCTACTTTATACTTTACTGCATTTCAGAGGATTTTTTTGTCCTTTTATCTAAAAGCTTTTAATAAAAATAAGTTCATAAGAATATATGTTAATATACTAACTGTTTGAATGGTCTGTTTTTTTATGCATTTTGAGGGAAATTCATATGAATACTGTGTATGCATCATTATTATTATAAAAGCCTATTATACACTATTAAAATATGTAGTAATACTATTATTAATTCACCAAAAGTATCTAAAATTGTCTCATTGATAAACATTGATACATGTAATACATTAAACTTCTCTCACATTTCAAAACAAGTAGTATGATATACTATAATAAAGGACAGCCTGTACTTTTACTTTTAATATTTTAAGTACATTTTGGTGTTCATTTTTGTTTTTTTTTATTTTACTTAAGTAAGCTTTTTAATTCAGTACTTTGTTTCAAATAATAAGTACAAATTTTACATTAATATTTTTTTTGGCAACCGTATCTCTACTTTTATTTAAGTTAAGTATCTAAGGACTTTTTCCACTAATGGTCTTAAGAGCGTCCTGTTGTTGTCTCCTTCAGGAAGGACCATAAGATGGCTCTGATCCAGATGGGCTCGGTGGAGGAGGCCATCGAGTCCCTCATAGAGTTCCACAACCACGACCTAGGAGAGAACCACCACCTGCGGGTCTCCTTCTCCAAGTCCTCCATCTGAGCCTGGGACCCCGCCACCCGATCCTTCACACACCTCTGAGAGAGGAGTCAGCGGTGTCCACTACAATCCCATCATTCCAATGCATCTGCAAAAACCACCGTGAAGTCTGGTGTAAAGTTAAATTATTTTTTAAACTAATGTTTTGGTTCTTTGCTTTCGGAGGTTTTAGGGTCACTTTGAGGAAATGCTGGAGGTCTGAAGGAGTCTTCACTTTGCATTTGATCTCAGAATTCTCAAAAATAAAGTCAGAATTTTAAGAATGAAGATGTATTAGAGCAGAATTCAGACATTTCTTCTTGCCTTCTTTGCATAAAGCTGTTACGTTTTAGCCATTCTTGCCTTTTGACTAATCTCGAAATTTGGGGGTGAGTCAGTCAGTCAGTCTTGAATTATTTGACATAAATTCTGACTTCAGTTCTTCAAAATTCTAACTTTATTAACGAACAGAATTCTGTCTTTATTCTCAGATATCCAGCTTGTAGTTTATTTCTTGTGGCCTTGCTCCTCTCCTGTAGTTGTTCCCCTATTAAAGTAGCGTCTCTGCCTGTGAAGTACGAGCTCTGACAGCGTTTGGAAGTCGTGACATTACTTTCAGGCTGTCAGATCTTAGAACAGGCCTCAATGAGATGGGCCTCGGTAAAGAAAGGCCCGCTGTGGTCTTCAGATGATTCCTGTGCCTTATTCCTGAACAACCAGGAATGACCTTGACTTTGACATGTAAAAATAAATTTCCCATCATGCCTCTGTAAATTGGCAAAAGAGCAGGTTTACAGTGGATAAAGGTTTACTGTTGATGAGATGTTATTGCAGATATATCCATATTTTATGTGTATTTTATTGGTGGTGTTTTCCAGTCCTTTATGTTAGTGTTTTGTACTGCTGGTTACTGTAGCATCAAACATGTGAACTGATTCTGTTTTAGCGGGTTTGCTGGGTCTTTAGTCCTAGATGCAATTCTTTTTTTTTTTCTTTCTATTTCTTTTGATTTCTTCTATTTCCATGTATGCAATCATGTTTTATTCAAATCAGATATTGTAGCAATATTTTAATCATTCCTAAACTTTTATTTGTTAGGTTTTGGTGTCTCTGCGAACTTTGACAGTTCCTGTCAGGCGACGCTCCGTCGCCGTTTTACAATCTGCAGATGAATGTCGTTTTGTTTCCGTAGTGTTCCGATGGAATTGTGCATTGCGATGTTTCGCTCGTCTTGTTTGTCTTGTTGCCTCTCTGAACGGTTTATTTATAAGTGTGTGATCCACTACAGCTGAAACCAAAAACGGCCTTCTAGATGCAAAACAAATCTGCCTGCCTCAGGTTTCTGGTTTTTAATGACTAAAACATAGACGATGGTGAACAGATTTAGGCTTTCTTGGTGTTTTCCTGTGGGAATGTTTTAATTAATTTTCTCGACCGCTTCACTGGATTTACTCCACCGCTCGGCGGTGCGATTTTAGTCTGAATTTATCGCAAAACCAGATGTTATGTGGAGTGCCTTCATCGCAGTGCTGAGTCCTACATCAGGCGTTAATTCCTTGTATTCTTCGTTGAAAGCTCGACGGAGAAAAGAAAACCCTGCAGCCGTCAGAAATGTACTGAAACCAGGAGATGCTGGTTTGGTTCATCTGTGTCTTAATATTATTACATTCCAGCTGCTCCGATGTCCACCTGACGACGCTCCTTCACTGTTTAAACGCGGGCTGCTGAAGGCAGCCGTGGTGCATTCAAGACGCCTTTGTGCTCAGTTTTTGGGTGGTTGCTGTGGAGACTCAAACAGGTCAACAAGGCCTGTTTCATTCCACAGACTTTTTTTGTTTTTTTTTACTGAAATTAGACAAAACTGATGACTTCTGTGTCCCACAATCTATTAAACCCCTTTATTTCCCTCTTCTTAGAGTCATAACTAGATGAAATTGGAACACACTGACATGAAACATTATTTCCTTCTATTCAGTGTGATATAAATATCTAATAAACTCCTCATGACTGCAGATGTGTCCTGACCGTCAGGTTCAGAGTTTTCTTTAGTGTCTGTGAGCCAATGAAAGTTGTCTCACAGAGTGAAGAGGAAGTGCTAACAGTCCCTTCAGCAGGGCTTCTCATAAATGAAAACAAATAACGGCTAAAGAAACAGGGCTCAGATGTCGCACTGACCAATGGATGTTTAGATACTCAACAGTATTGCAACAAAAAGGACTTTGACAAGACTTCTGCAACTGCAAATAAGGTCAACTATGACTATTTCAAATTTAGTTTTTATAATTCTTTTGTATTTTTATTTGCTGGGTAACATTTTTTATCAATGTGCCGGACACGCAGATTTCAGTCGATTGAATGGAAAACATCATTAAGTCAAATTATGGAGTTCCACTTATATATCTGTGACTGATATAATGGAAACAATGGTACCTTCACCTCCCAAAATGTAGAACTAGTTTATACCACATAAATAACAGATAACAACAATAGACATTTAGTTTTTTTTTTTTTTTTACAGAATGAAACTTTTCTGTCATCATTGTTCTTATCTGAAACATCAACTCTCTGTATGTTGAAAACTTGTCGACATACGGACATCGCTATTTTAAATTGCTCAAAACATTTTCTTCATAAAACTGATCCAAAGCATGAAGCGTATAACTCATGCAAAGCGACAGCGTTTCTGTGAAACTCGGTTATGTGTGAGGATAACGGCATCCAGCCGTCTGGATCAGACATGCAGGGACTGTAGGCTTCAAAGTGCTGAAGGCCGTTGTGGTGAAATCTTTGGTCTCGGCAGCTCCACATCAGGGTGAGTCAAGTCCTCTGTGTGTAGGACCGCTGCTTTCAATTTGAGACCAGAAAACATCCTGCTGCAAACGTCTGACAGACCTTTAAGACCAAAATTCTCTGAATGTGACGCACGGCTTAAAAAAATAAAAATAAAAATACCAGATCGGAATACAGCAGGAAACAATGCAGACGCAGTAAAATGAAAGGCCAGGTTCCCTCCTCTTCCTCTGATGAAGCAGTCTGAGCTCTGACTGGTGGACCTGCTCTCTGGTCTGAGACTTTCATAATTTTAGTTTGTGCTAAACTAAGGGACAGGTTGCATTAGTCCATCACAGGAGGACTGTTATTGTCCTTATTAGTCTACAAAATGTTGATCATTTTTCCCTAAAGCCCAAGTGGACACATATAGATGACTTGATTTGCCACGAACAGGTTGAGTTTACTATCATGGAAAACTAGAAAGTGTTCTGTTTTTTTTTTTTTTTTAAATATACAGAGCTAGACTTAAATGATCTGTTATAAAAATTATTGCAAATTGATTGTCAATTGATCAACTGCTGGGTGTCAGCATGGGCCCAGCAGGAGGTCAATCCGTTCATAAAAGTGGTTCAGAACCATTTTCCCGTGGTTTTTTGACATCATGGATGCTGTTACACTCGGATGTTACATATTAAATCCCTGAGAGCTTTCTTTTTTTTTCTCTCCGGTGACTTGAATGCACCACGCAGTTCCAGGTGAGACGGGCGAGGCAGGAATGGGACCAGACAGACAGTCAGTCAGTCAGTGTGTAACAGGTGGGGGGAGGGGGTTGTACATACGTGTTTTATACCACAGTTTAGTGTCCGAGAGCTGATTGTTGGTTTTATATCTGATGAAACGTGTATATTTTGATTAAAGTGTGTGACGGTTCTGAGCCTTACACTGTTTGTGTCACAGGAAAAAAAAAACAAAAAAACTGATTAAATCACTTTTTATCTAACACCCTGAAGCCTCAGAGTCGTCTGTCCCGTGGAGTCATTTATTTAATGTGTTCTTTGCTTTTAAATCAGGACAAGTCTCTATTGGGAATAGGACCCTGTTTTCGAAATGAGTTTCCTCTTCAAAAAAAGGTCGAATGAGTCAGCACAGAACACCTCACAGCTCAGTTTCTCAAATAACGTAGTGTTCCCACATCCAAAATCATAGGGCAACACATATGAGGAGGAGGTAGTAACTTATTTTCACTTCAGTAGATCCCTGTGATAAAGAAATAAAAGCTTTGATCATCTATGTGGAAGTGAACTCGGAGCAAAATTAGACCCTACAAGACCCCTAGCGCACCAGTTTGAAATGCACACGTGACTCCTGGAAAAACAAATCAAATACATGTAATGTGTAATGGAATGAAAATACGTTCTGTTCCTTCATTTGTCACAATGATCCCACTAAACTGCAATGAGCTGTTCTTAACCAGGACCAGCAGGTGGCAGCAAACACTCACATAACCAGATCAGAGCTGGAGGTCTGCTGTACTCACACTATTTGAAACTGAGACAAAGAAGACATAAAATAACTTTCACACCTCAATATATCAGATATTTAATATACTCTAGGGGTGCTTGGAAGTCCTGTAGAAACATGATATAAATAAGTGTGAGCCCCATCACCCCGTCTGAGGTAACATTACACAGTTTTGTTTTGTTTTTTAACTTACAGTTTGATAGTTTAAATTACTTCAAATTGATTTTATTATTTTCCCTAGTCTGGAAAAAAAAAACTTTTTTGTGCTTGTGTATATATTCTTTGCCCTCTGGTGTTTCCTATAATGCATAAACTGAAATAAAACCACCCCCTCATCCTGCGGTGCCCTGGTCTCCTCTGTCATGTTGCTGGAACCTGGCTGCACACAAACCATTCAGAAATGACAGAAGTGGAAGTTAACAGTATCTGCTCCTTGAATCCATGTAGCCGGCCCCTCCTTTTGGTGTTTCAGGGGAATGTAGGATGGAAAAAGTGTGTGTGTGTGTGTGTGTGTGTGTGTGTGGTGCGTGGGAAGCCAGACTGCATTGATTTAACTTGGTGCCTTTTGACCATTAAACCAGGATAATTGTCATAAATAGTTCATGAGAATTTGCATTTATGGTATTTAGTATACAGTTCTTACAGGTGGAGGTGTCTCCTCCTGAACTTTTCCTTCCTCCTCCTCTCCTTGTACTGATGAAGGTGAAGGTGAAGGACTTCTGACGAGCCAGAAGAGAACACAGCTAGAATCAGGAAGTTTCTGAAAGTTTCTAATCGTGTTTCCATCCACTTGCTTTTATTTTTGCTTGTTAATGATCCACCTGAAACTCCATTTTGATGGGATGGTGATTTCTTTTCTTGGATGTTTTCTAGCAGGTGCAAAACAAACAAAGACAGCGGATAACATTCAGCTTAGATGATTGATAAGTAGAGTACTGATACCAGTGGTTGAAACAAGCTTTTTATACAAAAATATCCAAGATATTTTTGGCAACTATAGTTAAACTAGTGAACATTATTACCAGGGATGAGATCTAAAAGGAATAAAGAAATACTTTCTATTTTAGAAGGGCTTTAAAGTTTCTTCCTGTGATAATTCCACTTTAATATGAAACATTAAAGTGCTTTCTAGATTTTCTTTTTAATAAAGAGCTTCACTTTCTCTGACTATTATTCAAACAATAAAACACTGAGATAGAGCAGGTTTGCATTTACCTGCGGACGATCAAAGGTTTGATCCTCATTCACTGGCCGAGGAGATAAAGAAGAAGGAGAAGAAAAGACAAGGAGGGAGCGGTGCAGATAATAAAATAGGAGAAGAGACAAGTCAAGCGTTCAGTTGCACACTCAGAAGATCTGAAGCTTTACAGACTGGAGGAAGTTCATATCCGTGTCTTCTTATTCTCACATGTTGGACCACTGACACGCCGCCGAACAAAGAGGGATTGTGGGAAAGAAGAAAGTGTCGGCACGCCAGCTTGATCTCACACAGCTCTGGAGCAGAAACCGTCCAGAGAGGGAAGATTTAACATAATCCCCCAAAACACACACACACACACACACACACACACACACACACACCCTCTTGGAGATGTGTGTACACAGGGTGGACAGAAGAGCAGAAACACCAACGTGAAACTGATATGTTCTGTTCAGCAACTTGTTGGGGTTCAGATGTTTTATAAAAAAAACAAATCTTCAAAACAAGAAATGACAACATCACTATTGTGGAAAAAAGAAAATAATACATAAGTCTAACAGTAGTCTTATTACAGTGGAAAATATCCCAAGATAGTAAAAGCACAATCTGAGGGTTTGTGAGATGGTTGATGAGAGGAAAGAAAAATAAAGAATACTTCTCATACACAAATCTGTTTCCACTTTTCAGACTTCTTCCTCTAATATTTGAATTTTTGGTGAAATATTGGAACATTTCAACATTCATTGAAAATCACGTGAGGCCTTTGTAGGGAAAAAATTTGCTGTTTGGTGAAACAGTTAAAAACTCACAGACATGAGTGAAATTAAACCCTGTGTGTCTTTTTTGACTGATATCCTCCTTAACAATGTGTTTGATTTAAACTTACCGAGTCTCCCGTGGAGTTTCTCTTCCTCCTCCTCTTCCTCCTTTAAGGATGACGGACAGTTCAGAGACTTACTCCTTCCTGTCTAGATGCTGATTAAAGATTTCTGACTTTTCAGTTGATCTTTGGCCGAGATTCCATTCTTTTTGTCAGAAAATGTCCCGTCTGTCTCGTCTTTTTTCTTCCTTTCGCTTATCTTTCTTTTCAGTTCACATCTTGCCTTTCCCCCTTTGCTCCTTGTCTCCATCCAGTGCTCCTGAATTTAAGATGTGTATGTGTGTATGTGTGTGTGTGTTGAATCCGTCATGCTTCTTTTTCGCCGTGGTCTGCTCCTCTGATCCAGAAGCTCGTTGCATGCTTCACAAAAACATTTATATTTCAGAATAATTAGGACCGTTCACTGATTTTTGATGCATTTGAGTCTTCTGTCTTTACAGACATGCACTTCTGCAACTGAGTCCAGTCATCGCAAGAATTTTAATCAAAAAATTAGGGGGCAATTTGGTTATGATGAATTCTGGTATTTTCTGTTAAATACAGTATGAGCCTGATGATGAAGATCCTGATGACTAAAGGTCAGAGTTCATTCTGCGTATACAGCTGAGAGGGATGCTTATCTTGAGCTGAGACTCAAGGAAAAGTATCAGAAGAAGAAAGAGTCTGACTTCCTGTTGGATTATGGGTGAAAAGCCAGGCCGATGTTAACTCCTAATTGCTTTTTTTTTCTTTTTTTGTTACTTTTCATGACTCCAGAGGTAATTGAACCAAATATCTCACATAATATCATTGCTGTTTGTTATTTCTCAATAAACTGTGAATCGATCCAGTTCATTTTTTTTTATTGTTGTCCATTCTAATTATGGTGAAATCCTAAATTTACAACTTGAAGGTTCTGTTACGGTGATCCTACCTTGTTGTTGTGGGTCGTCCTCTCATTGGCTGAGTGTAGTGAGCAGGAGGGAACGTGGACCTGAATCAGTTCTGGCAGGTTTAGGTGTTGTTTAAGTAAAGTGGAATACTGTGAATCAGCAAAAAATTACCTCAGTTTTAATTCACCACAGGGGCCCCTTTTAAAAGCTGGGTGCAGGTATATATTTTGATAGATAACTACTGGTTCCAAATAAACACTGAGTCCCATTTATTAAAAAAAAAAAAAAAACACGAAGAACACATGACCACTGACTTGATTTTTCTATTGTCCTGCTCATGAGACATTAATGAACACCCTTTTGGGTAATAGTGACTCAGATACTTATTGATAGCCATGGATCAGGTACAACAAACAGTAAAAAAGTATGATGTGAAATTCAAACTTTCTGTCATAAATTATGCAGAGGAAATCTCGGGAGAAGCAGCCACAAGATGTTTAACAACAGTACTGCGATATCACTTTTGAAAGTTATACAGTAGTTTTATTAGTTTAATTAAAGAATTTGAGTATATTACCATATTTTCCAAGGTTTGCTGAGCAAGACTTTTGTCAGGAAAAAGTTCCTGCCGTGACACACAAATGAATTTAAGTAACACCCATTCCTAGTCTATGGGGTTCTATATGACATTGGTCCACCCTCCACAGAGTTCAGGAGTGTGTTCATGGGAATTTGTAAGGTCACACCTGATGTTGGAGGATAAGTCCTGGCCCTCAGTCTTTGCTCTAATTCATCCTAAAGGTGTTCTATCTATGGGGTTGTGGTCAGGAATCTGTGCAGGTCAGTCCAGTTCATCCTCACCAGACTGTCATCCAGGTCTTTATGGACTCTGGTTTGTGGATGCTGGATTTGGATGGGAGAGAAAATACTTTTGGAAATGTAGTGTACATGTGATCTGTCAAACGATTGAAACAAACACCCCCGCTATTATTTGGTAATTTACAGTAACATGAGTTTTGTTCAGTTTCCAGCTTCTTTCTTCACTGAAGTATTTCTGCCTGTAAGAGTTGTTTGGAGTTGTCCAAATAATAATTGAGGACTTTAACTTGTGATGGACTATTAAGTTTTTTTTGTTTGTTTATTTTTTTTCAACGGAAGGCTGCAAATTCCTTTCCTCCGTGGAGGTGAAGAGGTTTTTGGAGTTTTCAAAGGCCAGCAGGGAACATATTGGTTGAGCTCACCAAGGTGTGCTAATGCCTGGTGGGCAACTACTTTAAATGCTAATTCAGCGTCCATCGCCCTCCATTCTGCAGCCGGCCGGCTAACTACCTCTGAGCCAATCTCTTCCTCCACATTTCCTCTTCCTCCACCGCTTGGCTGCTCCCTGCCGAGTGACCGCTGCAAACAAACGCAAGATGGCTGTCAGACGGCTAATCCGGACTGCCGCCCGCCCAAAACGCTGCGTTTGTCTCATGTGCGGCGGCGGCTCGATGAGCAGTCACGCGTATTTTGACATGTTTGAGGGGGGACGAGAAGTGGGGAACAGTGGTGAGGCAGAAAACTCAGTGTGCAGCTAATGGCCGTCCGGCTGACAGGTCCATCAGGTATTTAACCGGCCAGCTCGCCTGTTTTGCATCTGGCTGACAGTTCCGAGCTTCTGCCTAAAAGGGAGATTATGCAAAAAGTTCGGTTCACTGGCCTCCATCACCACAAATGCTCCTATGCCAGTGACCCCCCCTAGGCAGCACCATCCTTGTGTTTCTGTGATTGAAGGCCGTCCTGCGTGGAGCCAGCAGGTGATTCTGTCCACGAGTGATGACACGTGAGTAATGTCCATTTACGGCCACCGTTGATTTGTACGCTCTTCCTCCGAGTTATGATTAAGCCATTATTATTTTTTTTTTCTAAATTACGTTAATCACAGGAAGATTTAGGAGGAAACATCTCACATCCTGTGGTGGAGTTGAAAAGCTAAGCGCACAAGAGGTTAAACACAGACACACACAAACATACCTCTTCAACATCCTGACTTTAAAGTCCCCAACTGACACATTTAAAGACATTTCAAAAAACAGTAGATGTTAAAGAATAATTTGTGTCTGGTCTGTTTCTCCATTAAAAAACATGTGAAATTCCCTCATTATGTGCAAAAAATTTATGGTGAACACTTTGAAAAAAGGAAATGACAGGAACTTTACCCATAAACCAAGTCTTAGACCTTTAGAGTTGTGTGAATCTTTGTCCTAAAATGAAGACGCACTATAACACCCCTGCTACTTGAGGTTTTACCACTCAACTGGTCCTCACAAAGATAGAAGTGCAGATGGTCACACATGCACACATGCTCAGCAGGTCAATTAAAGGCTGATGGACGAATCAGCAGACAGTCCATTAAATCGCCTGTCTGTCTGTCTGTCCGACTGGAGGTGGAACCCCCGCGGAGACGCTCCGTCTCCTTCAGCAAGGACAAACATAAAACAGTGGAGACGCAGCAGGGCTCCTCTGACATCTGACGTTCTCTTTGGAACCCGGGACACAAAGGACAAGCCGGGCCCGGATCAGTAACTCAGGTCGTGCCGGTGCAGTTTGAACACAAAAATAATTGTAATTGCGGGAACACGAGGCTACAGCGATTCTCTTTTCAACTCCAAGTGATTATTGTTTGCGGCACCATGACAACCGGAACAGGTGTCCAAGTCTGTTCCTCCATCGATGTTTGTTTCCATTTAACCAGTTATCTCTGCTACACCTAAAGTAACTCTAACTTCCACCTGACCTATGGTGTACAGGTGACACATGATGAACATAATGGGCATATAAAGAACATATAAAGGACACACAAAAGATATACTGTATGAAATATGTATAAACATACAACACATACAGAATGATCTGTATCCTCAGTCTGTAATAAACTTGCTCTCTGGCAGTCTTCAGCTCCTGGTTTTGATCAAACATGTGGAAATGTCTCCTTGGCTGTGATTGGTTATCACTCGGTCTGCCGCTCTCTGATTGGCCGAGTGTATCTCAGCCGGTGGTTTGAGTTGTGGGTGTAAAACAAAAGCGCAGGAGGAAGGAACTCAGTGAGGATGATGATGATGGGTCCCACATGTTAGAGCTGCACAGACTGAGCTGTGATTAACTACCGGACACACACACGCACACACACGGTCTGTCCCTGTGATACTCTAGGACAGGTTCTAGTCACATCTGTTGGTGTTTTATGTGTAATTAAATATATTTTTGCAAACAATAATGCTCTACAAAGACATTAGAGTACTCAAGTGGAAATTAATTCCTGATTAAAGAAATTGACTGATTTAATGTAGTTGTACGTCCAGTAGAAGCAGTGTGTTCCCTCTGAGCTGATCGTTTTATGGCCTACAGTAAATACTCCCCCCTGACAGGTCCACTGTACAGGCTGCTTTCACTGATGTAAATAACTCTGTGATGTTCCACCAACGCTGATGGAAACCATCAGCTGTTTAAGTCTCATTACAGACGTCAGGCTGATTTACAGCTGATCCACCCGGGCGGCATGAAGACACTCGGCAGGCTTTTATTCTGAAGGCCACAGCTGCATGTGTGAGATGTCACTTTACAGCTGTTCACTGTGATCACTAGAAGCAAAACCTACCTGACCCACTTGACCCCCACGACCCATCTGAACCCACCTGACCCTGGAACAGGATAACACTAGTGACCGCCAGGTGTTCCAGTCTGTTATGTCTTCAGGTTCCAAATTCATATGAACTGCTTTTTTTTTTTCTTTTGCCCTCATTTCAAAGTTTGATTTGAACCTATCAGAAGCCTCTATGAGTATTTACCCAGAGTTCCCTGCTGTTACCTGGACCAGATGTTTCCTTGGGTGTAATCAGAACAGACAGAGATAGCGTCGTTTTGCAGTTCTCTCCCTCTCTCGGTGTGTATGGTCACCGGTTGTCAAACGCCCGCCGCTCTCTGCATTTATTCATGGGACCATCTGAAAGTTTCATAGCGCAGCTCCATTAATCTGTGGGATGGTTTTAAAAGCAAGAATGAAAGATTCATCTGTATTCCTCTCTCTCTCTCTCTCTCTCTCTCTCTCTCTCTCTCTCTCTGACGCTGTGAAATATTGATGAGTGCTGAATCACTGAGAAGAGGAGGAGACTCCTTTTCTCCTCCTCCTCCTCCTCCTCACTGCATCACATGCTGGGCCCAGTAAAAGTAAACCACTGATTATCACAATTATAATAATTCTAATAATACAAATCATCACAATAGTAATAATATTGATAATAACAATGCTGTAAATTCTTAAGTAAAAAACAATATCTCAAATAAAAACATGCACATACAGTAAAGGAGAATTGAAATGTTTCATATGAATTCACATATACACTTGAAACAATTATGTTTTATGTTTTCTGTTTATTCTAAAAAGATTAAACATCAGATGAGACAACACTGAACATGTGATAATAATGTTAATATAATTAGTATCTTGTAGTGATGGTAACAGAGATACAGAGGGTTTTGGATTTTGTGGGAGCTCTGTTTGTTATTGCTTGATAGTGCAGTAGAGACAGACAGGAGGGTGGGAGGCATAGAGAGGGGGAATGACCTGCAGGAAGTCACCATCTGATGCGGGATTTGAACCGGGGCATCAATTTTATTGTGATTTTTTTGTTCGTGCCAGTGAATAAAATGAGAATCAAACACATAAGATAAGTCAGTATCAGGGTTGGCTGATTAAAAATAAAGGGACATGTGGAGACTGCGGGTTGATTTCTCAGCCAGTGAAACCAGGAGACACCAGAGCACACAGATAAGAGACATGTTTTCAAACTCTTCACAGACGCTGATTCCTGAATATGCAGGAGGTTTATTCCAGAGACGAGTGGCTCGGTGGGCGAAGACTGGAGTGAGCAGCGTAATAAGACTGGAGATGGAGGAAGGAGCCAGTGAGTTCCTGCTCAGCAATCGTAGGTTTGCATTTTAGACCAAATTGAGACATGTTGTTGCTGTCATGGAGACCAGAGAAAAGCTCAGTGTAGTAGTCGAGTCTGGATGCTTGAAAAGCGTGAACAACGACTTCAGAGTCTGAACTAGATCCAGTGATACAGACACAGATAAGTATTTTCGCTAAATTACGTCAGGGAAATAAAACAGATGTTTGTGCTTCAGAGTCGAGAGACAGATTTTACTGAGAACAACCAGGCTCGCTGCCAACTGGGTAAATACACTTAACAAAAGAAGTCCTCTCCAGACACATTTTCTTTTTTTTATGACCAAAACATGTAATATTATAACTAAATTTCTACTACTTTCTTACTCAATAATCAGTTGTTGACAGCACTTAAATCCAATTTTAAACATCTCAAATGATAAAGCCTCCTGAGGCAGTGGATTTCTAATATTGGGCTGCACAAATAAACCTGGTTTAAATCATACCTGATTAAGCTTAATCAAATGAAACAGAAATAGTATGAAAAACTAGTTGCATTAACTGTATTCAGCATTGAAAAAAATTTCACTCATGCACTTTTTTTTAATTATGTAAAAAGTGACATATTTTGAAAAAATGTGCCAATAAAATAAATAAAACACAAACAGAATGTTCAATAATTTATTTAATAGTCAATTACAAATATATTACTACCATGATATTTCCAACCACTTCTAATATTCAGTTTTTTAAATTGCGGTTAAGACTCCTGTCAGTCGGTTTTGGTATCTTAAAATAAAACTTACAGTTATCTCAAAAGGCAAATTCCTTCCTTTCCTGGTGGGGTTTTGGGGTTTTGGTGTGAAACGTTGACATAAAGTGTTGAGTTTAACTTAGAGTAATTTAAAAAAATCTAGATTTGTTTCCTAGCAAACAACGATGAGAACGATTTTTAGGTTTCTGTTGCTCCTGCTAACACAAACTGTGAAATAAGATCAGCCACTACTCTGTAGTGTTGCTAAAATCTTGCTGAACACAAGCTGTTTAGAAATCGCTCCTATTGTGATGTCACAACAGGAATAGAAACTGCTGCTGGGCCCTTGAAGATGCCCCCTCTTCTTCTGATTGCTTGTATTTGATTTGTTTTTCCAAGTAACTACAGCTCTCTGAGGGACAGGATATTTCTGACATCTCCTGTCTATTCTCAATAAAGCGGGTGTTTTTCGATAGGGAGGGGAGGGGAAAACTGGATTTTTATAGAGTGAGTGTGTGAGAAGACAGACTATTCCTGCTACAGGTCTAACTGTGTGCTTTTGGACCATGAAACCATGCTGATTCCCATAAAAAGGCCACAAAAATAAACTCGGAAAATGACAAAACATGGCCCCTTTAAACATCTTTTTAACAGCAGGTTAAATATTGTTTCCATCCGGGTGGGTAAAAGAGTGGTTGAGATAATTTTTGTTTAAGCAGAGGCACAAACTGGATCTGATTCACACCAACACACGTGTGCAGCTCAGACTTCTGTGAGTGGGAAACAAGTCCGGTCCGACCACAACTGATCCTGATTAAAGAGAGAGAGAGAGAGAGAGAAGGAGCCTAGCCCCGCCCTCCCGGACGCACCGGGAGCAGCGGGAGCGGAGCCGCTCACCAAACGCTCCTCCTGCAGCTGCAGCGCAACTCACACTCACTCACTTTCTTTCTTTTCTTTTCTCTCTTTGTCTGTGGTTCTGCCCGGTGCATCGGCTCAGCTCGGCTCGCGGCGGCGCAGAACTTTAGCACAAGCCGCGGAAAGTTAGAGTCCAGAAGCGGAGGA
Organism: Eupleurogrammus muticus; assembly: GCA_036785175.1. Classification (NCBI taxonomy): domain Eukaryota; kingdom Metazoa; phylum Chordata; class Actinopteri; order Scombriformes; family Trichiuridae; genus Eupleurogrammus; species Eupleurogrammus muticus. The sequence goes on along the minus strand of JAYKQN010000006.1, from coordinate 23,416,091 downwards.
GAAAGAAAGTGCGAGCTGAGAGCCGGGGACCCGGAGCGCTGTGGGGGGGGGACCGGGGCTCCCGCTGAAGACCGACGCCGGGGTCCAGAACTTCCAGAGCGGCTCCGGCCGGAGCGCACAGCCGCGGGGAGGAGCTCCTCCTCTGGGGGGGAGTTTGTCAGAGAGCTGCGGAGACTTTGGAAGTGAGCAGCAGTTACATAAGAAACACAAAGAGGACATAAATCCTGAATGAGAGCTCCGGGACTGGGTCGGGGTGACTTTTAGTTTCCAGCAGAGAGCAGGACGCACATGGACGGACACACTGACGCGGGTCTGTCGCTCCGATGGTCCGGTTCACAATTCATCACGATTGAGTGAAAATGAAACTTTGGGACAGTTTTTCCTGCAGGAGGCGGATTTGGATCAATTTATCTGTTTTTTGGGACAAACTGTCGCCGTGAATCTCCTAACCTCCACCCCCCCCACTCCTCACTCATGAAGAAAATCTTCATGCGGCCGCGCAGCTGAATAAAATGGATTATTATCACACTGCGTGTTGGGGAATAATCAGGCGCAGCACGTGAAGCCGGTGATCGATCGGTATTGAGCATCCGTGCATCCAAACTACTGAGGCGAATCCGGCGGGTTTGTTCTCTGCTCGCGGAGCCGCGGAGAGTTTGATGTGTTTCGGCTCCGCTCCTCGTCCCCGCGGGTCCCCACACGCTCAGAGCTGAAGACAGGAAGACGCGGATGGCCGCCGGGACGCAGCGCGCCGCGCCGCCGCACATGGAGCGCTCCGGGCGGCCGCTGCTGCTGCTGCTGCTCGGCCTGCTGCTCCGCCTCTGCTCCGCGGTGGTCGACGACCGCATCATCTCCGACCGGTACGCGGTCTACTGGAACAGCTCCAACCCCAGGTAAGACCCCCACCCTCCCCCCGCCCGCCAGAACCCGGGTCCGAGAGGCCTGGAGGCAGCTGGAGAGGCGGCGCAAACATCTGGAATAAATGTAGGGAAAAGAGCCTTTAATCCGGCCGCGGGATGTTCTTTAAACTTTAATATCCTGCAAGTTCGGGAGACAGAACCCGGGAATGAAATGTTACAAACTTTAATCAAGCGTATATTTAATAAAAAGTGTTTTTTTTGCAAAGAGGTTTCGAGTTTCAGTTTTCATGCATCATGCAAACAGAAAATAAAGTGACTAAAGTGTCAAATAAGGTTAATTTTTATCTGTTTGAACTAAAAATGATTTAAACATTTGTAGGACACCCTGTATTTGCAGAATCTTAAAAATAGATGAAGTCCTCTTCCAGAACAATCAACAGAAACAGAAAAATGTTTTTTTTTCGAGTGATGTGAGATTAAAATGCAAATATAATTCAGTTCACAGCAGGTTCATGTAAAGGGTACAAAGGCACTTACCATCATCCATTGTGACAGAAAACAAACAAAAAAGCATATAAATTGGAAAAAAGGCAATTAATTAATAACTTTAACCCACTGAAATCACAACGTCTGATTTTGCTGTATTTAAATATTATTTATATTTCGCAGTTACAGTGACTGTGTGAATAGCTGCACCAGCAGTTAAGGTATTTCTATATTTCTGTGATAACTGGATTAAAATAACATAATATATGTAATTTAAAGTGTTGTGTTGGTGCTGTATTGACCCATTCCGGGTCACTCTTTAACTCTTATTTTGTATGTGTAATACACACACACACACACACACACACACGCACACACACACAACAAATCACTGGGTGAATAAAACACCAACACATTTCGAGTTATAACAACTCAGGACTAAATCTGTTGTTTTGACTAGGTTTGTGATTTTATTCATTTTACTTTTTATTATTTAGTACACAAACTAATTTAGACAAAAATGGACCCAACAAGTTCAAGTTGTAGCTTCAAACGCTCACATGTGTTGGTAATTATTCAAAATGAATTAAAATCTGTGACAGACGCAGAGTTGTTATTACAGTAACACACACTGAGGTTGAATGAGAGAGCAGTTATATATAATATACAGTAATGTACAGAAAAGCACTAGGTCAAAACAACATAAGCAGTGTTGTGTTGATTTGGTGCCATATTGACCCAAATTAGGCAGAAGTTGACCCACTGATTTCAGTGTGGATTTTAATGTGTTTCAAATTTGTAAACTCTATGGAGGCGGACCGGTCCATCTGCAGGACGGCCGTCCCTGAGGCCGCTGAGGGGCCCTCGTAACGCCGACACCAAACGGAATGAAAAAACTAAATGTATTATAATGAAGTAAAAAAGCATAGTTCAAGAGTAAAGTATCCTGTTCAGTTTTTACTAAACAAGTTCACTAATAATGATTATTACATAGAATTATATTATCTCTAATTAATTATTTTTTGCCATATGTGAGTCATTCTTTAGAAGAGCTAAAAACAGAAACTGGAACCAATGTTAACAATAAATCAAGGAATTTAACTGTAAATATAATAAAAATGAGTACTGGAAATTTAAAGAGTCAAATAATTGATTTTAAAAAGCTGAAGTGAGAAATGTTAAATATTTAGTCGCTGATCTCTAAACTCATTCTGAATCTTTAACACATTTATATATAAATTCGAGGTGTGATTTTCAAAATTGTGTTAAGATTATCAAAAAAGGCTTCTGCTGCTCCTGACCTTTACTGTCCACCTGCCGTGACCTTTGACCTCGGCTGTCAGCAGCATGTCGGCCATGAGTGGCTTCTCCTCTGTGCTTTATCTGTGGTGTTACCATGATCTTCTGATCTTCTCTGTGCCTGGTAGCAGAGGGTTAACCGCTCACTGTTCCTGCCGCTGATTGGTTGGCTGGTTCCTGAACGGTCCAATAGGAGCCCGCAGCGTTGTCAGCTCATGGTGATGTTGCAGGATTTTCTTGGGATTTTCGGGTTTTATTTTGGTGGTGTCTCAGTGGGATAGAAACAAGAAACGTTTCGAGATTTACATGAAATGTGAGATCAAGTTTATAAAGTTGAACACCTAAAAGCAAAACTCATGGTGTGTGTGTATGGGTGTGTGTGTGAGATCCTTTAATATTTCTATATTGTGTATATATAGATTTTTAATATTTCTGTAATATTGGGAGTCTGATTCTTTTTCATCTCTCCAAATGAACATGCAGATGGATGGATCACATGTCAAAATAAAAAAAAAAATTATATTAATATTAATTCCTTTATTTAATCAGGCATTCTCACAGAGAGTGAGAGCTGTCTTCCAACAGTGAGCTGAGGATAATACATATTCATAATAATCAGACGACAACCAGCGACCAGAAGCACACATAAGAGTGGAAGTAGTATCAGTAAAACCAGTTCTACGAGTTATAAAAACATCAGATATTAAAGTTTGAAACTCTGCAGGAGTAATGAATGGTAATTTAATTAAAAATAAGAGGAGCTCTGCACTGATTATTGTGAATGTGTGTGACATGTGTGAATCTGGATCATGGACTGGATCATGTTTCTATAGTGTGAGATGTGACGTAGTTTGGAGGAGCTGATTTTTTCTTCTTGTCTGTGATGATGAGCACGAAACGACTCATTAGTCAATTCATTGATTGGTTGATCTACAGAAAAGGAATCTGCACCTTTTTAAATAGTGGATGCACAGTTTCTGTGATTTTTTTCTTTTTAAAGCAACGGATTTTAAAAAATTCTCAGATTCACGCTTCTGAAATGAAAAGTTTTGCTCCCCACTGTGGGAAACACTGATCTGCATTTTTCAGTGTATTCTGACAAGTGAACGATCGATCGAGGAATTACAGTAAAAAGAATCCTTATTTACGGCTCTGATCACATCTACAGTTTCATGGCACCATCTGCGGCTGCTGAGGAAGCTCATGTGATACGATCGAAAACTTGACACTAACACCTTACTATACGTCTGTTTATCATTAGTAATCATTGTCTAAATTGGTAATAACTCACTGTAATGTAGTTATAGGCAGATATGAAGGTTAAGTGTGTATTCACGTTCAGTATTTATTTTAAGTTCTCCTGTGATGATGTATTTTAAATGGTGACAGAAGTGTTTTAATAGAACTATTATCTGTTCATACAGCACCAAACACTTCAGTGTCCACAAGTGTTTACTTGAGTGAATTAGAGCTGCAACTGATTATTTTCATTATCGATTAATCTATTGATTTTTTTTTTTAAATGAAGGATCAGTTGTTTGCGCCATAAAATGCAGAAAACGGCGAAAATTGTGTCTTTGCGTGTGTTTGCAAAGTCCAAAATGAATCAATGATATTTGGTTTACTGATGTGGATGAGTCCACTCTAGAAACCAGAATATGTTCACATCCAAGTAGATGGAATTAGAGGAAATTACTCCAATATTAGTTTATCAAATTAGCCGTCAAGTCATTTTCTGTCGATCAGTAAATCAGCTCACTGTTGCAGCTCCAGCCATGTGGTCGTCAAGCAGCCAGATAATCGATTATTGATTGTTGAGATGCTGAAACTGATGGACGAAGCGTGAGGTGGAATTCAGCCTGATTCTAAAAGGAGTGGGACACAAGTCAGATTTATAAGATGAAGCCTGTTTGGAAAAAACAAAAGAGGAAAAAAAGAGTTTCTCTTCGAGGCTGAGATGATGTTATCAGTCCATCTATAATTCTGTCATCCTGTGTGTTCACGCTCTATCTCTGCCATTTGTCTTTCTTGTTCTGTAAAGACAACATCTGTTTCCTGTGTGTCCGTCCTGCAGAGGGATCCTCCTCTGCTCCGCCCGGGCCTTCCAACAGTTTCTCCCTGTTCCAGGTTTTTTTTTTTTTTCGTGTGTGTGGTTTTAGGAGGGTTTTTTTTCTATTTGAATGGAGGATTCTGTTGCTGCACATGCAGTAAAGAAGCCCGAGGCTAGATTGTGATTTGTGATATTGGGCTAGACAAATAAAACTGACTTGGCAAACAGAAGACGAACGGCTTGATTTACTCTTCAAGACCCAGCTTCCTTAAACATCTCAGATTTGCTGCTTTTTTACGTGTTTTATATCTTTATAAATGGAATATTTAGTGTTGGTTGAACAAAAAAAAGACACATGAAGATGTAACCTTGAGCTCAGTGACATTATTTACTATTCTTAAGCCATTTATAGAGAAATGTATGAATTAATAGAGGAAAATAATCTTTAGATTAATGCATGATGCATGTGTTCATGGTGATGGGAAACTCATCTGCTGAGATGAAACCAAAGTCCTACGAGATCAGAGAAGAGTTTTGTGTGTTGTGCTTGATGCTGTTAATGATGGAAAAGACAGAAACAGGATTAATAAGTTCGTTAAAAAGCTGCTTTTATATTCAGTTTGACTCCTGATTCATTAGAGATGGTTCGGAGGAAAGAATCATTATTTTAATTAATTATCGATCAAACCGCAAATTTAAATGTCAGAAAAACAGCGAAAAAATGTCTGTTTTTAATCGTCTCTGGATGTCTTGTTTTGCCTGATCAACAGTACGAAACCCACAAATATTCATTAATCATCATTAGTGACGCTAAAGCTTAAAATCTTTACTTACGAATGTACAAAAATGAATTTTGTGGTTGGATTAGTCTTTGCAGTTTTAGCTCTAAGATAAGTGACAATTAAAGATGCAGAGAAGCTTTTTCAGATATGAATTTCATTCATAACGGATATTTGACAGATCTCTTGTCTCCATATGTGTGAATTTCACAGCTTTTATTTAATATTTTCACGCTTCTCTATCAAAGTGCTTCAGTTTTTCTGAGTATTTAGTTATTTATTAGCGTGTGAGCTGCTGTGGTGATGATGATGTGTCTCTGTGTAAGAACTGGAAGGCTTTGCTATTGACCTCTGAGGGTCAAAAAATTTATCAATCGATCAGCCAGATATCAGATATTTATAATTCGCGATGGGATATTTTTACTGCAACCTCATACAAACTCTTTTACTTCTCGCTAAACTGTTTGCTGATATTTCCCACTTGTCTGTTGGTTTTGTAGTAATCTGAGCGTATCCTCCTGATATCGTTGGAGGATTTCTGTGCTGTAGTTAACGTGCAGCTGCTGCCGTAACGTCAGTCTTCAGCACACAGAACTGTCCTCCACCACGTTTTATTTCTGTCTCTTTGTTGGCTCCAGGAGAATCGAGCTGTTCTCTGGCTTTGGTGTCTTTAATCCGGCATCAATTCACTTTTTGCATGAAATAAATTCTTGTGAACATTTTTTTCAGGCAGAACATAAAGATTCCCCACATGTTCATACTCATGTAGATTGCTTATTTCTTATTACCGTATTTAAAACAGAAACATATTTTCACTGATGGTGGAGAAATCGAGGTGAAAATAAGTTTTAGTTGATAAGTAGCTCAAGAGAAAGAGAATATTTTCATTTCAGAGTGATGATATTTATTTCTATCCGGAGGGAAACTGGTTTGCACACAAAGAATAAGAAAAAAAATTCTCCTCTACATAAGTTCTCCTTTGTCCAAATTTTAACACAAACTAACTGTTCGCGATTACTTTCTTTTGCACCTGATTTGACTCCTCTGTAACATTCCTGCAATGCACCTTTAATATTCCCCTGTCCGTGATCAGCCCAAAACCTGTTTTTCAGGCCCTTTGTGTGACCGTATTGGGATAGAAACAGACGCTGCTCTCGCTGCCGTCCGCGTTTCGCCCTTTTTTTATTCGTGATCACTCGTGTGGGGCCAACCGAGCGTGTAAGTGCCGTGGCTGCTCATCGGGAGCAGCCGGGACGCCGTGTTTTTGCTCACGGGCACTCTGACACGTGGAGGATCTGAGGAGGGAACCCGACAAGTGACTGGCCGGCTGTGGAGGGCTGCGGCTGCTCCTTTAATGACTTGCAGGTGCAGTTTGGACACGGCGAGGGCGTCTCAGCTTCCAAACTCACACAGGAACGACTTCCAACTCGTCCTCGCTGACAGAAACATCTGAAGAGATCCCACTGACAGAAAGTAAACGTCTCTTCATCTTTTCACTAAAGCGTTCCCAGAAAAATAAATATACATTCTTCCCGTATATACACATATTTTTCCGGCCTTTTCCTGGCTGAGCGACATGATGATAAACAAAAGACGATAGAAACAGTTTGAGTCCAAATCAATGAGCAGATTGATTTATGGGCACAGCAGAGTTTGAAAATTCCTTATTTCTGTATCAATGTGAATCATCAGGTAAAGAAGTCTCCAACTAGTCTGAATCGTTTAAATGATTTTTTAAGCAGAACCACCAAAAAAATTTGGATGATTTTTCTTCTTTCTTGGTTGTAAACTGAATGTTTTTGAGTTATGGATTATCGGGATCGATCAATATATATTTTTTTCACAGCTGATACAGATATGATTATAAGTAATTAAGAAGATCTTTAACCAATATTTATAATTCATTGTAGTAAAAAAGGAAAGTGTTGGTGTCAGAATTTAGAATAAAACACCTGGGATTAGACCGAATACATCACTGCAAAAATACAATTAAATCCCTTAAGCTTTTTTTCTTTTTTTTTTTTTTATGGAATAACGGAAGCACAAAACATAAAATGCTTTCAAGCATACATTTTTTTTTAATACCTCTTCAGTGTTCTCTTTCCAATACAATTTTAAGGTCCAAAGAGGTTAAACTCCCTAATACAGCACAATGTTCTGAAAAAAGTATGAATTTATGTAGAACTATGATTTTCTAATCTTATCTTCTTATCTCCCTTTCCCTCTCTCTATCAACAACTATCAATTTCAAGAACCTAAAGTTGCATTTTATTAATTTTATGACCCACGCAAAGCTGCTCAAACTAGCTGGACCTGAGAATGTGAACCACAGTGACACATTTTTATATTCATTCATTTTATCCGCTATTGAAGAAAAAAAGTATGATTCTGATGATGGTAAAAACGCTGAATTTCCCTATTCTTCCCCTACCTTTGGAATGGTTGGGGAAGAAAACAACAATATTATTAGTGTTACTGTCATTATTTTGCATATCTATGTATATATATATATATATATATATATATATATATATATATATATATATATATATTATGTATGTATAGATATTACTGTATTCTGATGCTTTCTAGACCAAAATAACTGAAAATAGTGAGATTATCAGCTGCTACAATTTAAACATGTGTATAGATTAATGCATTCTATTTCTGGTTTGTTAAGATTTGCTGTTTTTCTGTGACATACATAGTGTATCAGTCCCTTAAATATATTTTTAGGCTTTGAGGAAAAACTGAAAACCGTTAAAAATTAAAAAAAAAAAAAAATCAAGATGATTTTTCAAAATTTTATACCCAACGATTACTTGAAAATATAATCTGTTTTTATTTCGTCACTGTTTTAAACATCAAATAACGGATGAATTAGTAAAAATAATTTGTAGCTAAATCGATGAGAAAAAAGTAATTGTTTGTAAAAAAAAATCGAATCGTTGTTCTTTAACCTGAACTTGAAGCAAAACAACAAACAGCAGATTTTTTTTATTTTCTAGTCATACCGCATCTCTGAATATTCTGAAAATTTGTATTGATTTAAAGAAGAACCTCTCAGGTCACTTGTAAGTTCAATATGTTGTTGTCTTGTTTCTGATCCCTGTTTTACAGCTGTGCTGCTTCACAGCGTGTAAGCAGTAATGTTTGTCCATGTCGTGTTGCCGTAGTCCCAGGTTAGAAACGCCTCCTGTTGTTTCTGCTGATGTTTCTCTGCAGACTGAAGCTTGTTGTTCTCAGACGGATCTCAGACTCGCTGCTGTTCAAGAGTTCCAATCAAACATTTTTTACTTGTGACTGGACTCAGTTTCAGTAAATGAAATTATGAGGAAATGAAGTGTTCTTCTGTGGCTACAGTGTCTCCCCCCCGCTTCCCCAAACACCAAAAACCCCAAAAATGTTAACTTCATTACGGATTTCGTACCAGCAGAAACGTCCCAGGGTTCACAGCGACGCAGCGCTGCGAGCGGCTCCTGATGGATTTAATAAAAAACAACGTGTGAGTCAGACAAACAGCGGAAAACATGAGATCATCCTGAATGAATCCGCTTCATGTCTGCAGAGTTTTACTGTCCATGGAAGCTCTTGGAGACAGAAACATGAAAAATCAACGTTCTGTTCCTTTAAAGAGGTCACTGTGCTGCTGCTGCTTTCACCTTCAGAGGGCAATAACTCATCAATAACACATCAACAGCACATATTTCAGCTTTATCTAAACCCCACTTGGTTTTGTTTGACACAAATTTGACATGATTTGTTATTTCTAGGATATTTCCTTCCTGAATGTTTCTTGAATTATTCCATAAAGTTTAGTTTCCTGCAACAGAGAGAACATGTTTATTATAAACAAAATAATTAATAAGTTTGTTTAAGAAACAATTCTCAGTTTATAGAATATGCATTTTTTATTAATATGAGTAGCGAACAGTGTCAACTGGAATTGTTTCATAAACTAGAATTATCCGTGATAAACTGCCTTCAGTTTAAAGCTTCACTGTTAAACTCTTGTCTCCCCCTTCTGGCAACAAGAGTCATTACAACAACTCTGACGTTACAGGCTTGGTTGGAGCATTTGTAAAAGAGCGGATGATTCACAAAAAGTCTTCAAATCAGACCCTGAGTCCAGAAGAGTGACACAATCAAATAATACATTTTTTTTATTTTAAAATAATTCACATTCATGTTAGCAAGGCAAGTTTATTTGTATCACATTTCAACAATAAGGTAATTCAAAGTTTGCTACATAAACCATTTAAAGCATAAAAATATTAAATTAAAAAACAAGAACAATAAATAAATTAATCAAAATTGAATGAGATAAAAAATATAGGTACAGCAGATACAGTTTAAAAGCAAATAGCATTTAACAGCACATAGAACATGCTCATGATGCATTCTGCGGAGAACCAGACTAAAAAATCCTTGAATGCAGAGATAAATTTACCTGAGGAGAATTAACCGAACTACCACTGGGCAGTTATGTATTAATATGCAAAAGTTACACACTATACTGATAATACCTAGAAGGACCCAAACTTATCAGAACCACTTCCCATTTCTTGTGGTGTGCCCCAGGGGTCCGTTTTGGGATCAAAACTGTTCAATGTTTACATCAATGACATATTGGTGTATCACAATTGGTTAAATTAATATTATTTGGGAATGACACCAACATATTCTTTAGTAGTAATAATTACAATGAGCTATTAAAGTATTTGAATGAGGAAATAAATAAACTTTTTAATGGATGTACATCAAATTTAAATAAGACTAAGGCAATAATGTTCAGAAATTTTAAAACCACTCCAAACTCACAGATAATGATTTATCTGTAATCATTTCTCATTAAATATAAAGATGAGAAAAATTTTAAGAGTTATAATAGACAGCAAATTATCATGGAAAGCCTTTCAGTAATAAATAAAGTGATGTAAATACACTCCGTATTTTATGGTGCTCCTTAGTAATTCCATATCTTGCGTACTGCGTTGGTGTTTTTCAGTATTCTGCAAAAAAGAAAGGGACAGTTTATATTACAGAATGTCTGCACCAGTTGCAAAAGCTTTAGTCCGTCTGTATCTGGTGTAAAACTTCGTAAAAACTATTGTTGTTCTTACAGCAATTCGGGAGGTGCTTGTTCTTATCTTTAGGGATACCAGGGGTGGGATTAATGATTTTTTCCTTTCCACTTCTTTTTGAGATTTGATGATAAATTATTTATTTTGAACCTGCGTGTTGTCTACTGTATTATTTGTTTTGTGTATGCCAGCTCAAGATAAAATTTAATTGAATTTGAATCGTATTGAACTCTTTTAGTTGGATGAACTTAGAAATAGTCAAATGTAGTTATTGCGTTGTTGCGGTACACCTGAACATGCCATTATCTTACTGTTATTTCCCAGAGCTTTCAGCCTGAAAAATATGTTGTCAAATCAAAATTTAAAGGCAAGAAACTTTGATAAAATTTTAGGCTGGGTGATTAAGCTAAATATTTTACGTTTTGCTTCTTAGTTTACTCAAGTCAGAATTTTAGATTTTTGTCACCTCAACAGTAAATTCTTAAGGTTGGAAAAATGTTTAATCTTTACTTCTGCTAACTTTCCAAGGGGAACGTTGGAAGAAGTTGGACTGATTTATAATTTTACATTATAAGTTACATAACTTGTAACTGTTTTGTGCTAACACTCTTCAAATTGCTAAGACTATGGGAATCATGAAGATGATGGGTGAATTTTCGAAAACGTTGAACTATCCCTCTAACACGACACCAACCGGTCAGAAGTCAACATGCTGACCTGTTTGAATGGGGTTTGCCCAGAGAAGCTAATGTTATCTGCTAACTGATGCTAGCAGGGCTAGCTAACTGCTAATGGCTGAGAAGCTTTGTGCTGAAATGTTGAAAATGTGTAGGTGGCTCTGTCTGTTACGACACAGCTCAAAATAAAACCCCTGTGTCGTTTAGCGTTAAAATAAATGAATCGAATGTTGTTTAATACGTAAGACAACAAGACTTGAAGCAGAAAATGCCTCAAAACTATAAAAGTTGACGTTCCAGAATTTTATAACAAAGAAAAAGGCGTTTGCAGTACAATCGTTAATTGTATTGAACCACAACTTTAATGATTTAAGTATTAACAGCTCACCAAAGTATTTAGGAGTATACAACTGTCTGGCTTTGTTGTGTTAGCTCACACTATTGTCTTAAATGTCAGTAATTTATATTTTCAAGTTTCACTAACATAAATTACTGTTTTATTTCATGTTGCAGTGCACATTTTGACTTGTAAATGTTTCCACTAAGTCACCATGTGCTCAGAAATTTTCAGGTCAGAAATGCACCTTTTCCTCATAAAGTTTGGTTGAACTCGCTTCAGTAATTTAGCCTCTTTTGTGTCGCTGCGACATGTCGCCGGCTGCCGGCGTGGATGGTGCGGGCCGAGGTTGACGGAGGTGGGGTTGAGGGGGTCTGACCCTGCCGTTAAGAGGCAGGGGAAAATGGCGGCTGCAGCTGCGTGATTCTGTTTCACGCTCTGTACAAATCTAACCGCCATTTTCTTCTCCAGCGGTGCAGAGAGAGAGAAGAGAGGCGACCAGATAACTAAAGGGAAAAAAAAACCCTCAAACCTGGAAGAGGAGGAGGAAGAGGAGGAGATCTCGGCTTAATGAGCTGCTCAGTCAATCAGATGTGAAGGGTGTTAATCAGCTGATTAACAGGTGATGATGAGGTGACAATGAGATGATGAAGCTTCTGAATACGAACAACTCAAAAACAGGGAATTAAAAAACATTCAATTTAAATCTGCAAGAAATAAAAAGTAATATGATAAAAATCATTCATTTTGATACTGATAAATTCAGCGATGGACATAAAGGCAAAATTCAAAAATAAAGCTCACTACTTTGTAATTTAATTTTTTAAACAGATATAATATAAGCCAAGATACCACTATACCGAGAATGTGAAACTTCAAAATAAAACACGACACACTGACAAATAAAAAAACATCAGTTGAACAACATGTTGACATATCGTAGATCTACACATCCTTCTTGTTGATATATCAATTTGAGATCATTTAATTTATTTGTTCCGCTTGTGTTGAGGCTGAGTTCCTAAACAAAAATACAATCCAGTTTCCTGGTAAACAGCAGGAAGACGAAAGGAAACAACAGCAATAGAAGTTCAATCACAGCACAGGGAAAAGCTCAGAAACCAGGCAGTCATTTAACTTAGAAAAGATGAACTTAAATGCTTCACATCATCTTATTGTTCTTTCCCTTTTTTATTTCTTTAACTGAAAAAATATTTAGGAACAAAAGTTTAAATCACTCCATGAAAAATTCCACAGTTTAACGCCACATCTGAAATACACATCTGCTTTACAGTAGAGTGTACATACTATATAAATTCCATTTTATAGTCCTCTTCCTCTGAGCTGAAATCGAACAACTTTTTGTACATTTTTCTGGGAACACATAACTATGAATGACTGTAAGACGACCAGATGTTTAAGTTTCATTAGTCCTAAATGCTAAATAAACACTCTGTTAGTGTTAACGATGTTTTAACTGTGCACGACCTTTGACCCCAGTGTGTGTCTGTAAGTGTGTGGACGTCAGTCGCGTCCCTGTCTGTTCTCTCCCTCTGTTCCCTTAGGATCTTCTCCTGAATCATGAGGTTTTAATGAGCCGTTTAATGTGTCGGACTGATGAACGCTCAGTGGAAACCATTCACACATCCACGCGGTCTGAACGTCGCCTGGATATAAAATTCATTTGGCTGCATAGAAATTAATCTTCAAGCTAAAATGTTTAACAAACTGTGGGAAAACGTAATGACACGGAAAGTCTTTCATCAACATGTTGGATTCATAATCTTTCACTTTGCCACACTTCAGTTATCTATTTGGGACGAATTTTATAAAAAAAACTGAAAATAACTTAGGTTAAGTTAAATAAGTGAAATAAATAAAAAATTAATAGATTGAATGCTGAAATTCCTAAAACTGAAACTTTTTTCCTGACTGAGCAGCTGATTCACAAAGAAAACATCTTTCTACTGAGTTTTCCAAAGTTTCTTCAGTTAGTTGTTGCTCTGCAGGATGATGACTGTGTGAGTAACAAACTGTGGTAGCTTGTATTTTAATGTCTTTGTTACTGTCTGTCTAATTTATTATACTAAATATTCCATAAATTAATGCAGCTACGATTTTGGCTGCTTGTTGATGAAGTGTACATCATCAGATTCAACCAGTTTCCTTATAGTTTTCATTGTGGGGATGTTTACTTGTGTGATTTACCACAGGCAAGTATAGTTTTTATTTCATTTGATTATTTTCAGAATAAAAGTGAATCATAACACTGTTAAGGGCTGTATCTGAAAGCATCAACACACCACTCCTGTCTGAAGAACAAATCTGTTCTGCTCAAACAGTGGAATTCACACATTAATCTTTCATTTCTGGTTAGTAGATTTTTGTATAGATTTCATTCAAAAAGCAGAGTGAAACTACGGTTTTAATGCCTCTCATATAACAAGTTTATGTTCCAATAATGATTGATGATCTAGTTTTGATGTAAACTATAAAGTCAAAACTTTCATCGGGGGCCAAATCTGGTTTGTGCAGTGCTGGGCTTCACCCACAGGCCACTATTGACCCACCACGGCTCTACATTAAACATGATTTGTACTAAAAGCCTTATTTTAAAAGCTCAACATGTTGCTGTTCTTTCTTCCTGGAGATAAATAGCACATGTTGTTTGGTTGCCGTCAGCAGTGATGGGAGCCGCGCAGCACATCGTCCATGCTGCAGGAAACATGTCTCCTTTTTCCTTTTCTTTTCTTTTTTTTCTTTCTTTTTTTTTTTGATGGTATTATGAACCAATGGCTTCGCAGCGTGGCGTCAGCGGGGAGAGGTTTCTGTCAGAGCAGCTCCTCCAGTTATTTTTACATTCTCTCCTCCTCGTGTCTCAGCACTTCATCATGCTTTCTGCTCCCCGCTCATGCATTTTAATGTCTGACCCACATTTCATTCGATCTACACACACACATGCACACACACACACACACACACACACAGACACAGACATACACACATACACACACGCACGCACACAGTCACACAGAGACGCACACACTTTGAAGTCCTGGCTCGAGCACACAGAGGAGGAGGGTGAAGAGCTGCAACCTTTCACTGTTTTCTGATGAAATTTGCCCTGAAAGACGCAGAAAGACAAGCAGGTCAGATCAGGAGAGGAGCCGAGTGTCACTGCAAATTAAAGTCTTTTATTTATTTATTTATTTTTTTTACTTCAGTTTGAGCTTTATTCTATATACTATTTTATAGGATGACTCCAATATTTCAGGTGAACCCTGTTTTTTTTTTTTTGAAGGAGATTGCAGTCCTTAGGTTAGCACAAAGACTGGAAACAAGGACAAACTGCTCGCTGCAACAAAAGATATATTTCACTGTCAATTCTCCGTTAATTCTCAGTGCAGAGCAAATGATCTTGATGTTGACCATTGAGTCTTAAAAAAAAACGGATGATCTTTTTTTTTAAGCCGCTTGGTTTATCTACAAGTCTTCCTTTTTTCATTCAGGAATAACGCCAGACTTTCTTGATTCGAGGACAGCGACCGGCCCTTTTTCGCTTCGGTTTCATGGTCCTGAAGCCAAATGTGAAAAATTCCCACCAGCAGCCAGGCAAAAGGTTCCATTGGTTTTAAAAAAAAGTGAATAAATGAAATAACAAACAAAGAAAATAAATTAATATTTGCCTGATTGATTTCTGAAAATGTACATTTTGTAAGTGTAGTTCTGCACAGGATGATTGAAGTTAGAACAGCTTCAGGTTTACATTTACTTTATTTCTAAATCTGATGAATATTTTCTAAACACAGTAAAAGACAAATTAATAACCCGAGCAGAGCTTTAAAGATCGAATTGAAGAGTAAAAAGTTCCTCTCTGAGTGATCTGGGAGGCACTTTTTGTTTTCAAACTGGTGAAACATCGTACCAGACGACTCTGTCATTACTGATGCCGCTTCAGTAACGCGTCATTGATCGTGATCAATAACACTGATCAGACAGACTGTCTGATCAGACAGACGACGGGGCTGTCCCAGCTCAACTCACATACACTGACTTTTACACCCACAACAATAACTGATCAAGTTTTTTCTCCCGAGGTTTGTGAATAAAAGTTTTTTATTTTAGAATTTGTGTTTTTAATCTTTCACCAAAGCCGAAATGCCTTATTCGGTTTGCGAAATGCACGGATTTGCACGGGTTTTGCCAGACGTGCAGCAGGAATCCATTTAACTGTCAAACACAGATTATAAATAAAACCTGAGCAAAATCTATCACAGGTATGAATTTTCAAAACAACTGCAAATAAAACAAAAGAACACAGATCCCAACACTGATATGAAGAACAGCTGTGATCAGCTGTGAGAATGAGCAGCTTTTCTGTGTCCTCTGAGCTGTCGGCGGCTGTCAGACTGTTAGAGAGAATTTCAATGTTGTTGTACCAATCAATATTTATTGATTACATGATTAATGAGCGCTAATCTTAATTTTATGGTAGAATGGGCACCAGGAATATTTTAATCCTCTGATCCCCTGACACTTCTCCTGAACACCAAACATCAAAAATAATGGATCACATAGTATGATTAACATTACTATATAATATACTTTAATTTATATTATTATTATGTTATTTATATTAATTATTATTATTATTTATATTATATACATTTTTAAGTATTAAGTGATATATCAGATTCTTCTCATCAATTAAAAAAAATCTAAAAATATAACAGCACACCTGCTCTCTCTCACATACACACACACACACACACACACACACACATACACAGAGCCTTACTCTGCATAATATTGACTATATTAAGCATGCTTTTGCAGATATAACTCACCTGCAACTGGGTGATATTTTTTCAAATTAATATAAATCTGGTTCTAAAATTAAGTCACAATTGTATTTTCACAAAATAAGCATGCATTGACCTGAACATAAAGCGTTGCTCTGTCTGAGCCAACAGGCCTACTTCATGGCAGCCATATTGACATGAGCTAGTAGGTAAATGCATTTGTTACCATTGACACTGATTAAGGCTCCATTCATTTCAGAGTCAAGCTGCTGCTGTTGTACATGTGGATCACTGGGAATGCATCAAATAGAAGCTTAATTGGTGTTATTGGTAACATCTGACTTTACCTACTAGTTCATGTCAATGTGGCTGCTGTGAAACGCTTTTCAAACCTCACCTGAGAGGCTGCAGCTCACCTTTTTGTGTCTGTGCTGCTCAGGTGAAACGTTTCATCTCTTTGTTTGGTTCAAATTTTCAATAACTTTTTATGCTTATTTTGTTTTACTACTACTAATCCTGCTTCTCCTGATATTAATATTGATATAAAATTGGGTTGGTGCTCGTAACACAGGCAAGACTGACGTAAACATGTCCTGATGTGAACGTGCGGTCAGGTATTCTCTGATTTTATTGATTCTGATTCCAATTCGGATCAACAATTCAGAACTTTGATTCCAATATAGTAAAACGGGGCTAACAAAACAAAAGATATAAATTAAAAAAGAAAATATCTTAATTCTTTTACATGTTAAGTCAAAATTACTATGTAAATGCATCCAATAAAACCATACAGTCCACAGCTACACACATTAAAAAAATCCAAAATAAATATTATAGAAAGGATCAATCAAGAGCAGTTATTTTACCTAACTGATAGTATACTCTTTTCAGCTGGTTCCCTCTTTTGGTGCCTGACAAACAGTTTTTGTTCCTGTTTTTGTAGGGGAGGTGAAAGAGATCAATACTCACCTCATCCAGAATCTTTTTTTTTTTGCCTTTATTTATATAGGACAATAGATAGACAGGAAAAGAGAGGAAGAGTAGAGGAGTGACATGCTGCGTCCAGCCGGGATTTAAACTGGGGGCTCCCAGCTCACAGCATATTATACCAATGTGATTTGTGCCCTAACCCTCAGCTAGTGGGGCACCCTGGTCCAGAATCATTTTAATACTAATAAACTGAATGATGCCAGTTTGCTCTTAAAGGCTTATCCAGAAGAACATAGAGCTATAGAAAATATTAAAGGACCCAAATTTTTTTTTGGTCAGAATTTAAATGCAACGAGTGGCGGGCTATTGCCCTTCTCACTGTCGCTTTCTTCCACAAAGTGGAGTCACGCGTTGACCGTTTATCCCAGTTTGTCTTTCACACGCCGCCGCAGGGACGTCAACGCAACACGTCAAAACACAGGCGCCGCCGCTGTGATGCATCATGTGGACGGACAGCTCCTGGCAGGTAGCCGCGTCCCTGCTGACGTATGTAGTTTTTGTTTGTGAAAATAAAAGATCCATATCTTAGGAACGAAGAAGCGGAGGCGAAATTGAGCTATTGGTCACGGTAGTGTCGTCGCGGGATTCCTTTTCCTGACCCTGTGTTCCCCTGCAGGTGGTTGCTGTCGGCATCTCTCACCACTTCCTTCCACCCCGGTTTCTGATTGGCCTGTTGGGTCCTCGGCAAGGGAGCTAGAAGTTTCTGGAGCTCAGAGCAGATGGTGACCTCTGACCTTCCAGGCGGCTTGAGATTTGAAGAAAGGGGCGGGGGGCAGAGTGTAACGTTACAGGCGACTGTCGGTCGCACAGACTCTAACTTTCTGTTTTAGGGAGGTGAAAGTGAAGCCGTCGATTTTTACCGCTGCGCAACTTCCAAACAGTTTCCATCCTCGCAGGCAGACACGACAGCGTCACGTGACGTCACGCCGGGGACTTGACGACGCGATGCGGTCGCCGGTGAAATGTGAGCCACGTGGTAGCAGCTGGCTTTGATGCAACGCCGTAACCCGACAGCCTGACGGGACACCTCCTGCTGCGAGAGCGCAGGCGGACGGGTTTCAATTAAGGGGACGTGGTTGTGTGGGCATTTGTATCTTCAGCTGATGGAACGTATGGCAGGAGCTAAACACAAAGAAAACTGTTGTTGGTTCCAGTTTCAAGGCCCCGAGCGCACACAAAACTCTCAGAGAAAATTTGAGATTTATTAAAACAAATCTTGTAAAACTCTGAATTGCGTGTGTGAGGAGGGGAAAACCTTCACGTGACCCAGAATTCGGTTTTATTCAAGTATTACGAGTTGGCTCTTTGGAGTTCATCCGTGAATCCAGTTTGGTCCTCTAAAACTAAAAACGTGAATTTTCTGGCGGGGTTCTGCGAGGCTGAAAGAGGCTTTTTCAGGACATGATGCGGAGAAAAAAAAAAGAAAATGAGGTCATGTAAACTCCGAGATGGAGCTGAAGCAACATCCAGAAACAATTTGAAGCCCGACGCCTAAAGGTGCATTTCCCATAAAAACACAAAGAAGAAACAAACCTGGGAACAACAGAGAGGCTGACGACCTGGAAACGGAGAGAGAGGACGCGGCTTCTCGAAGCGATGGTTCACGCTTGTGAAACAAACCAGGAAGTAACACGGGGTAAACAACCTGAGGACAACACACCTGTGGCATGTGGTCCACGCCACCTGCATCTGTTTCCTATAAAACCACCTCGGCCCGTCGGCGCTGCTTTATTTCACAGAAAAGCAGACATTTTATCACACGTCCCGCTGCTCCACAGTGAATCGGTTGATGTGAGGCAATCAATGTCAGATTTGACCCACTTTCACATAGAGAGCAGTTAAAACGCTCCAAACATTATCATTTTAGCCCCAAGTGTTATGACTTTTACTCCAAGTGACCCAGAATACAAAACAACATTTAAATATTTAATCTTTCCTGTAGAGTTATAATTATTACAAAAAAAATCCTCAGGAATGTTGCTTCATCCTTTATTAAATGATGGTGTTTTTTTTTTTTTTATACACCATAAGATATCATTTTTATTTCCATAAGCAAACCTAGAGTATAAACTCTCTGCTCTCATTTAGTTCAGCAAAGTTTAATTCCAGATTAATATAATCCATTTATTAATGTATTAAGGTATTCATGAGTGAAAAATAGATTAGTGGTTAAAAGAGAGACTAATTATGAGCAGATACTGTCAGACTAGGAACAGGGATTAAATTATAACCAGCAGCTTTCTGTGGCCTTAACTAAATACATTTTGGTTTTTAAACCAACCAGACTTCAACTGTCAAGGTGGCGGATATGAGATGCTCATCATAAACTGTTTTTGAAGGAGACGTCTTCTGTATTTTGTGCTCAAGGACTCTGATAAATAACTATGTGTTAATATTATTATTATTACTACTACTTGTTCTGTAAGATGAGACTTTTTTTTTTAACATCAGCGAAGCTTGTTTGTTCTGATTGAACCAGTTTTGTTCTAATTCACAATGACAAATTCCACTCAAACAGACTCTTTGTTCCTGATCATTCTGATTCTCTTTAAGTGTTTTGCAGGAGTCATATTTGGTTTTAAGAAGTTTTTTTCTTGACTTTCACTGTTATTCATACAGACAATTAGTAGAATCACAGAAAGATTTCTTGTTCACTTGTGTTTTGAAAATAATACGACTCAAGTCCTAAATTTGAATATGTTTTCATAAAAAAAAAAAAAAAAAAACGCCTTTTAAGTTCTTCCTCATTATGGTGTATGTGTTGAGTTATAGCAGCACCGAGAAGTTCCAATGTGGCTGAACTTTGACCCCGGGCTGTGCTGACCACCGGTTTCCGGTGACCACAGTTTGACCTAAAGATGGACGAAAAATCTAATTGCACTAATTGGATTTCCAGATTAAACTGACTGACTTCATATGGACACAAAGAGATCAGTTCCAGAAAACACAGGAACGGAGCGATCCTCGTGTCTTGTGTGTTCTTAGAAATGGCAGCCAGCAGGTTATCAGAGGAGATGGAGCATAGGACAGAGGATGACAAGCCGACAGAAGACCGAGAAAAGGATGAAGGAGACGGACAGACGTGGGACAGATGTCCGACGGATGACCGACCGACTGACAGATGACAGGAGGGCGACAGGACACTCACTGCTGGGACCGTTGGGTTCGCATCAGGATGCTGAGCTTTTTACTGTCAGCTTTTCAGAGTTGAAGCTCAGCAGTGTGTGTGTGTGTGTGTGTGTGTGTAAACAGGATTAGTCTGCAGCTCAGGTGTTCCTCTAACAGGATTAGTGAGTCCTCCTGCGTGTTCTCTGCCGTGTTAATCCCAATTATCGACTGCAGAAAACAAAAGGTGTGTTTGTGGACGGAGCTGTGACATGGAGGGGAGTTATTAGGGCGGGTGGGGTTAACTCCCTCCCCCGGTCCCTCGTTCCCCCCTCTGGACCTGTGGATTGAAGTGGTCTGGCCCGGACGGGTCCTTCATATTTGAAAAACGTGCTTTTTCAGAGAAATCAGACAGTCATCAGATTGATTATTAATCGGCATTTGACAAACAAATATTCTCTTTACTCCGTGCAACTGTAAACCATCAGGAACAGACTGATCTTTACTAATAAAACCCCAGCACTCAACTACAGATCAGAACTAGAGCTGCAACCATGCGGAGCAGGTAGCGCGCTCAGTGAGTTTGTAGACGCCGTGTCTCTATAAACGGCTTCCTGCTGCAACTCTAAACGATGCCGCGAGCCGCTGAGAGTCATCCCAAACAGTCAAGATGCAGCTAGACAGGGAAACAAGGAGCAAAACTCACTGCAATGCTCCATAAAGAAGAGAGGTGCAGTCACTGATATTTCGCTGTAAAATATTGGAAGGATGAGAAAGAGACATAAATGTTTGTTATGCAAAATTCTGCTAATTTTTGACAAATTACTTATTCACATCTCAAATGAAACGGTCTGAGAAGCAAAAATCTCTCATTGAAATCCTGTTTAACAATTTGTGAATTCATCAAGTTTTAAGCAGAAAATTAGTTGGTGACATTCTGACTAGATTATTTAAATCATCTTGCAAAGGAAAGACTCAGATTTTGTTTTCGCCCTGTTTTTCTGTGTGAACGGTAATGGAAAGAAACTCCTGAAACTTGGCAGTAGGGTGTAAAAAATTGGCTGAAGATGAATCCGTTATATTTTGATAAAGATCCCGCTTATGAAATTTGCACAAATTGCTTTAGTGGCTGTTAGTCCATACATTTTCATGACCAGCTTAG
The DNA here is from genome assembly GCA_036785175.1 of Eupleurogrammus muticus. Lineage (NCBI taxonomy): Eukaryota > Metazoa > Chordata > Actinopteri > Scombriformes > Trichiuridae > Eupleurogrammus > Eupleurogrammus muticus. The sequence continues at coordinate 23,394,460 of JAYKQN010000006.1, read as the reverse complement.
TCATAGATCATAGTCGTAGATTGACTATGTTCTTTAGCTGGACAAATGCAATTGGATTATTGGCTGAAACACATCCTACCCTGCTATAATAGGTGGTGTTCTACCTATTTCAACTGGTGGCAACGGAGCCATTTCTGGTCGACCTCTCTGCGTCAGCGGCAGCAACAACAATAGACTTTTAAAAGATGACGCACAGAGCTGCGTCTTTGTACGAGTCTTAGATGGTGTCCTTATTAATAATTGCACAGTTAAGATGCACAATGGCTTCTTGAGCGCTCCATTGTTTGTTTTGCTATTCCCGGCAAAAATAACATGGAATACCACTGTCTCCCTCCACTTTTGGGTCATGGCCCCAGGGAAAAAAAATCTCTTGTCTCATCTCTGCTGTTTCGGGGCATGTGCTCATGCACTGTCCAGCTTCATTTCAACTAAAGCCTAGTTCATACTTCTGCGTAGTTGGCTATACCATCGACAAAAATCCCTATGGCGTAGGCATTCACCTAATTTTTCTCAACAGATGTTTTAATGAACCAACCTGCAACTCGACACATCAAACTGCCATGAAGTGAAATCTTGTGATTTTTAAATTACAGCAAAATACCAGATAACAGCTGGGGCATTTATTTGCTTCAGTCAATTAACAGACCAAGCGTTTATTTGAGACTAGGAGCAGTTTAGAACGGGTGACTAATAACTGATTATTAGACTACTTTTCTGATAAAAATCGAGCTCAGAAAACTGGAAAAATTGTAATTTACTCAATTTCTTTTATTAAACTAGTATGACTACTATTTAACAGAGTTTTCCTTTACTTATTTTAGCACAAAAAGCTTTTTATTTTTTCGCTGCACAGACAATTAATCGTTATTAATAATAGAGGTTGTTCTTTAAAGTCATTGGAGCACCACAGTGATGCGTTCGGATGAAGGAGCTGGGGAAAAAACAAAGATTGAGAGTGGGGCAGTAGTGGTGCTGGGTGGTAGGCTCTTGTGTTGCTGGGTAGCAGTGGCGTGGGGTGGTAGATGGCCAGAGTGGCATGCAATCACCGGCTGTGCCGCAGTGTTACATCTTCCTCCTTGATTTTTAAAAAATAAATTACACTCTGCATTGATTTGGAACCGATGGTTATTTAATAAAATATACACCTGCACAAGGTGTTTAAAGGGGCCCTTTAAGGGAACAGTCACAAGGAAAGAAAGAAAAAGTCTAAAGGTCTAAGGAAAAGTCTAATACAAGAAAAAAAGCATTATGTCTTATTTAAGGGAATGTTTTTTTTTGCCTTTTCTTCTTGTGCTGGACGGGCAACATGTTCCCCCAAAGCAGAACTTTGAATGCTCAATGCCTGCATTACATCGATGGTGCTGCTACATACGCAGAAGTATAAACTCAGTTTACAGGCTGGAGAAGATCAAATTCCAACTGCATTCTCTAGGTGTGTAATTCAGCTATGAGACATCCAACTCAGTCTGATTTCATTCTGACTGAGGTATACATGCGATTTTTTGCTTTTATTATACAGTAGCCAGACAGGAGGTAACAGCACAGCATGCCATATATACACACACATGTAAATAATCCAACCAAAGTCAGATTTTTTTTTTTTTTTTTTTTTTTTTTTATCTTCTTCAACTTTATCTTACTTTTTCTTTATCTGTAACGCTGCAGTAACACACAAATTTCCCCGTTGTGGGATCAATAAAGTTTTATCTATTCTATTCTATTCTATCTATTAGCACAATAATTTAATTCTCTTGATTGTCATGTCAAGTGTCTCCTGCTGATCAGTGGAAATTTAATATGTAAATGAATAAAGAGGTGACTTAACTCTGCTCTGGTGACTCAACCACAGGCACCATCTTGATAGTCTTAAGTAAATATAGCCGCTGATCAGTAATGCTGCACATTTACGTGTCAGATAACACATAACATTTGGTGAAGATTCGGGCTCCCTGAGGAACTTTCCAGTTGTGAGTTGTCTGCTGTTGGTTGGACAGAAGAAATATTTAAACACATTGTTCCCTGATTCCTGTGAATTTATAGAGACTACTACTGATAGAATAAAGGACAATGTTCAAAATCATTGAATGCCTGTGAAACGTTCATACGACATTCACCTCTGACACCTAGAGAACCTTTCGATGAACCAGCAGCTCAGAGCTCTGTTAAAGTTAGTGAACAGAAGTGAACACAAAAGGCTATTTTAGGGAGGAGTTTGGGTCACAGTGGACATGTTGTGACCTTCATTAGCTTGTCATACATCATCCAGCTGTGAAGTGCAAACAGAACCAGGAGTCTTCGGGTCCCTGGTTCATTAGAGCTTCCCTCAGGAGGCGTCTCTGGTTAATTAATCACCAAAACCAGTTTCCTGCTTTTTTATCGACCGTTTGATCTGTGATGGATGTTTCATTTCCGTCTCTGGATCTTTGCTCTCAGTGAGTTTATTTAAAACGTCTCTGCGGTATGTTGTGGCTTCAGTTTTTTTTTTTTTTTTTTTTTTTGGGTGAGATTTGTGGAGTCGAGTGAGCAGCCAGCCGGTGTTTTACGAGCGGCAGCGCAGCGGTGAAACACCCGGATTTAGTCTGAATTTAAATCTGACCTACTTTTCTTGTCATCAGAAAGCGTGAATCTGTTTTTCTTCTTCTTCTTCTTCGTCGTCGGTGGAGGAGGAGGAGGAGGAGGAGGAGGAGGAGGAACAGGGTGGGGGGGAGACAGGAAACTCTGTAAGCGGACTTTTCCCCAGACGGAGGGGAAGCACCAGCAGATTTACACCAGGATGAAGCTTTTAGACCAAACATTTCTTTTTTTTTTCTCTCTCTCTCTCCTCAGAGCAGCTTTGGCTGTGTCTCCATTGCCGCCCAGAACTGTCAAGACTCCCTTTTATTCATTCAGAAACCTGACAGAAAATAAATCTGCCTTTTCTCTGCCACTTTTCTTCCACCTGAGCTGAAGCTCCTGCCGGCTGCGGCGGCGGCGTTGTGTCGGCCGCGGCGCTGCAGCTCCAGAGTTAATGGGATTATGCAGATGGAAGCTCCCTTAAAGCGCCCATTTGAAGTGTTTAATGGAGATTATGGAAATGGACGAGCGGCTCAGACCTTCGCTCGCTGAATGAAAAGATGACACAATGACAAGAAAAGAGCAGAGCGGCAGCTGCTGAGACGGGGCGGCCCCGGGAAGTCGGGGTGAAGGGTCAGGCCGGGTGATTGACAGCTCGATGCCCGTCGGCGGGGGCGGGACTCCGACGGACGCGTCAACCATAACTGAAACAACAGAAAGTTTCACGTGAAGAGATAAAAAAAACTCTTTTAAAGCACCAGACGGCTGATTTTTCCTTCTTTAGGTTTGCGTTTTTTCTCACAGTGCTGCGAATCGTGATGAGAAACCTGATAATCGACAGCTTTAATTTATTCACTTCGAGATTCTGAGTCGGTGCATGTGTTTTTGTTTTGTTTCTGCTCTGAGGTTTCATGAGTGATTTTCACATTTCCAGTGGTTGAAAGTAAAATCTTCAGTATTTTAATTTTATTATTATTATCCATGATTTGATTTTGGTTTTAGTTACTTTTCAGATGAAAATTTGACACAAACCTTTAAACTACAACACACTACTCATTATCTTTCTTACAAACATCAGTGTGTAATCGGCTCAAATTTTAAAGTCTACAAATGGGGACAGCTCCACCAAATGGGGATTTTTTTCTCTAAACTTCTCACAAAGTTTCATTTCTATAAATGTTCAAAAGATCCAACATTTCACCAAAATTTTCACTCACAAAGTGAAAACAGATTTGTGAATCAGAACCTCTTCCATTATTCATCTCATGACCCCTCACATTTATCTGTTGACCCTTTCGGGGGGCCAGACCCCCAGGTTGGGAACTATTGGACTAAATTCTCTAACTGGATATAAAGTAGTTAAACTAGCTTTGTCTCCAGCAGCTACAACAGTAAAATGCTTCTTAACACTGATGCTGCTTATTAATGATCAACTGGTCATGTAAAATAGCAATGCCGATTAATAATCAGCAGTCAGAGGAAGAAACCAATAGGACTTTCACTTGTAAAGGAGAAATTGTTCATTAGATAAAAGAATAAATTAAAAAATGGTTTTAAATAGCGAATAGTTCCTGTTTCACAAACTGCAGATAAATTTTTATTTTCGTCATCACAAGTAAGAAGTTTATTTTAGTGTAAAAACAAGACAACAAAAAACTATGTCAGGTTGCAGCTTTAATGTATTTGTGTCTTCTCTTACTCGCTTCTTCTCCATGGCAACAGAGGCTCATGGGAACTGTAGTATTAGGAGCCGCCCACCAAACTGACAGAAAAAAAGCTGATTCATCAGAAACAAAATGTAAATAATTCAGACCGCCGGTCAGAATATAAACATGTAGCCTGCATCAGTCAGAAACAGCTTCTCAGGCTCCAGAGTCCTGGCAGCAACAGCAAATCTTGAAAATTCAAATCTATTATCAGGTGAAAACTTGCCTTGTTTCAGCTACAGATGAGGAAAAAAAAAAGTGGTGTCAGCAACTATGAAACAATAACTGCAAAATATGTGAGGTTTCTGCAGAAATTCCTCCTGTTTCTCTCTCTCTCTATGATAATTGGGCAAATTGTGCTGGGTCCCCTGATTGGTCTGTTCCTGCTGTTTATTTATTTGAACATTTTTAGGAGGTCTTCGGGCCTGAAGATGAGACTTGTTAAAATTGATCGTTTTTTAAGTGGAGTTCTGCACGTAGACAGAAGAATGTTTCAGACGATAGTGCTTTGCTTTCACACTCATTTCCTGGATGTCCATTAGAATCTGACGGAACCAGGTCACACGTTCTCGTGTTCTCAAAACAGACGTTCTCGCAGCGTGCGTTTGCCTTTTTCCAGGGAATCCTACTCGAATCCTCCCGAAATGCTGCCTTCCCCTCCTCTCGCGAACCTGAGACGACTCTCTGTGTTTAAACGCTCTGATTGTCCGTTCCTACATTTATTTTCTCTGCGCGGGCGAGTCTCGGCGCTCCTGCTCTCTGCAGATGTTTCTCTGCTCTCTGGCAGATGACTCATTCATAAAAAATGCAGCATGTTCATAATAAAACCTAATATTTCTACGTGTGGAGGTAAACATGGCGGCAGAAGAAACGCGCAGCACCGTCCAAGCTTCACGCTCTGATTGCTGTGAAGTCTTAATGAGGTTTATATGACATACACACACACACACACACACACACACACACACACACACACACACACACACACAAAGGCACACACATTCTTTAAAGGAGCAGGCTGCTGCTATTCTATGGATTTATTTCCTGTTTCTTCTCCTCCTGCTGATGATTGGATGACGAGGGAGAGAACAGGAAGCGGGAGGAGAGGTGTTTGGCCCCCAGTTACTGTGACCCCTGCGGTCTGATTGGCCGACAGCGTGCGAGCTCTTTGAATGGCCGGCGCTCTGGAGGTGGTTTTCAACAGCCAGTAATAATTAATGGAGAGTGTGTTTCCATAAATATATCTGCAGCGTTCACCACTTTACTTTTTATTTATGTTTTTATTTTCTTCTTCTTTCCTCCATCTCCTCCTCCTCTTTGTTCTCATCTCTTGTTTCAGCTCCTCTGTTCCGCTCTGTGTCCTCTAATCTCAGACTTTCTTCTTACTCTTCCACTCCCTTTCTTTTTTTTCTTGTGTCCCTTTCCTCTTCTCCTGTCAGTGGAATCACAGAGGAAGATTAATTTGTGATGTAAATACTTGTTTTAAAGCTGTATTTCACACCCCATCTGACTAACTTGTCTTTATCATAAATCCATCACATGATAACTAGAGCAGAATCTGATTCAGAGCTGCAATAAATACTTGATTAATCACTTGACAACTATTATTAGTTAGTTACTATTGTATTAATCACCAATTATTTTGACAATCGATTACTAGTTTTTAGTTGATAAATCCTTGTTATGAATGAAAAAAACAACACCACCACCACCTTTTTAGTGTTTGTGCGTACATATTTAGGTCTCTGTTGTTCCTGCCAACACTCAATTTCTGAAATAATAATCGGGTTTATTCTGTAGGGTTGCTGAAACCTGGCTGAACACAAGGTGTAGAAAAAGTGTTCCAGTAGGGAGGGGAGGGGCAGATTGAGTGTTTGAGAAGGCTGAATGTATTGCTGTTACAGATTTAAATAGGTGCTTTTGGATCACCTGCTGTTTTTTTTATAAATGGGCAGCAAAGATTAAAATATTTAACTGGGAAAATGGCAAAAAAGAGTCCCTTTAAGGAAAAACAAAACTGAAAGTCCTCTTAGACTTTTAGGAAATGCTGATCCGCACCATTTCTATACCATTTTCTAGGTTTTTGTGGATGCAACAAATAATAGATGAATGCAGAAACTGTGACTACTGTAAACACTGCAGGAGAAATATTACGTAGACGTAAGTTTCTGCTCAAGTCTGTGATGTGCCAGCTGTTGTTCTTTTACAGCAGCACAGTAAATCTGATAAAACGTGAGCCTGTGACTGGGAGCTTCCTGTCACTCTCCTCCCAGTGGTGTTGGCAGCCCTGCGGGACGTCCACTTCCTGGACACACAGGTGTTCACGAGGAAAGCAGCTGAGTTTTCTTCCTTCCGTCCCCCCGCGTAACTCTCACCTGAACCGGCCCGGCGCTCCTCCGACGATGATGTTGCCATGGTGACTTTGTCCCTGGCTGCCACGGCGATGAGTTGTAGGTGGACGAGGAAACGGGGTGAGGACAGTTCAAGGCTCCTTCCTGCTTCTTTCTCTCTGCCTCTCCAGCTGCTCTGAGACTTTAAGGGATGCTGGGAGCTGTAGTTGTCTCTTTGTATTGTGATGGCCAGATGTTGAGGTTCCTTTATAATAAACTGCACGAGGAAGCATCAGCAGAGCGATAACAGGACTGATCAGCCGCAGATGATGTGATGACACACAGGTTCTGCAGGTTCTCAAACTGAATTGTTTCAGACTGTTCAGGAGAAAATGTTTTTTTTTTTAACTTGAAGTTATTTTGCTGATTCAGAGACAACCTTTTTTTTTTTTTTTTAACTTTTCTGCCACCTGGAGCTGATTCTAAAATCACTTAGACACACTGTTCCTAGTAAATTACTGGGAAACTGCCAACGTACATGTGCCAGATAAACAATTCTGGCTTGCACTTCCAGGAATTTCTCTTAAAAGTAAATTACATCTATTGTAAAAGGTGAACAGAAGCTACCAAGCTGAACAGATTCCACAATCTGCATTTCAATTAGATCAGAGAACGAGGAAAAACACATCAGGAACCAGCAGCTGCTCACACATGCATGCAAACTGGACGTGGGGGTGGAGCTACACGTTTAGCACCGCCCACCACAAAAAGTCAAAAAACAGCATTAATCTCCGAGAGGCTAATGGTTAAAACAGTGGATTTTGCAACAGGAGACGGGCGGTTGCTTCCTGTTTCCAACCGCCAGTCAGGACAAAAAAAAGACCAACTACAATCGTACCCTTACCTTAACCTTGTTTTTTTTATTGTTGCCATGACGATAAAGGTACAACTATCTTTAACCCACACCACATGTTTCTCCAGAGTGATTATTTTAACTCAGACCAGGACCTTTCTCAAAGTTAACCGGACTTCAACCGCAGCGTTGTCACGTCATAAAACCTCATTATTGTTTATCAGTAATCCGTAACAGATGTAAATCAAGACAAATGGCGTCCTGTCGATAACCGCTGACAGAGGCGCCGGATCACAAAAAGTGTGTTGTTCTGGAGTTCAAACCACGTATCTGAGAGTTTGAACCTCATGTGTTTGCTGGATGTATCGCATGATCAACAGTATTTATTTAAACTATTCTCACACCATCAGCAACTTAGCTTTAATGTGAATACATAAAACTCTGCATAGTTAAATAAAAAAAAAAATGTTTAACTGCCGCTACTTAGCTACAACAGAGACATGTAATAAGTTCGCAGTTGCACTTTATGAGTTTTGGGCGTATCCGACAGCTGTTGGATCTCTATAAACTCAGCGTAAATGCCTTTGAGAATCTTTCAATATGGACCAAAACCTGATTGTTGAGGAGCTGTTTAAAGGAGCCTCGAGACGCTGGCAGGTCAGATGTTAAACATCTGTCTCTCTCAGATACATGTGTGATCTTGACTCCTCCCAGCTGCGGCAGGAGTAATGTTAGTGTCTGCAGGCTCTGCTCTAGTGGTTTTAACACATCTGATCACGCAGACAGAGCAGTGAACTGTGCATTTGATCGGTTCAATCAAGGGTCTGAGGCAGTGACTCAACTTGCTCTGACGCCGTAATTACACTCCATCCATGTGTTGGTGTTCATGGGCGATGTTTGCTTGCTAAACTTGTTGTAACTCAGCAGCATGAGTTGGAAAAACTTTGGAATGAATATGTTTTGTTTTGTTCATCCTTTATAACATGAAAAGGCAGAATGTTGTGAGCATCAGGTTTAAGTTGAATTAGGTAATTTACCTAAAAGCTACAATATGCATTTTATTTTTTATTAAAATCTCTAGAAATGATCTATGTATGTATGTATGAGGCAAGCATGAACTTGCTGATTTTCTCATTTCTCTATATTTATATATATTTTGTACTGTAACTTTTGGAACTGAAGACTATATATCAGTCTAATTATGAGCAAGTATAATTACATGTGGCTATTTGTCACTCTTTTCCGGCCGAAACAGGCTGTTTATTTTAAGTTTAATGCTGGTGTTACTGTAGCTTTTAGTGAAAAAACTCCAGGTTAGTCTCCCCACTGTTTTTTCTTACTGTGACCCTTCCTGTATTGTTTTGGAAAGCCAACTTTGTGGATAACTGAGTGACACGTGTGGAATACAGTTTTGGGGTTTCTCAACATTACCTGGACTTTGAGTAAAGGTCAGCAGAACTTGGACAGGCTTAGGCCAGTAATATCTGCGAGTCAACACTTTCCACTACAATATCAAATATTTTGTTGAGTTGTGAACCTTTAGTTTTGGATTCTTTTCCAAATTACCTAATTTAAGTGATATGATGTAACTAATTTGGCTGCCGATCTATATCCCTTTGAAAATACAGTACATCCACTCTATGCATGCCATGAATTGACTTTTTATCCAGTTTTAAGCTATGCTTTTCATGCTTAGCTCTTTTGTTATTTTATTTATTTATTTTTTAACCATCTCTGATGATGATGAAGCTTGATGAAGGATTGAAGTCATGGATCTGTTGACCTTAAGTTATCAGAGCAACGAGCTGAGCTAACTTGCTTAGCAGTGCCAGACAGGCTTGGGAAAACATAGATTGTGAACATAAAGCTGCTTTGTTCAGGTTTTAGCTTTGCTTTGGAGAGATGGAGAAGACAACTGCAGGTAATCCATTTTCTGGAAAAACATGAAGGTTTAAAGATGGAGGGTAAACTAAGGAAATGCAGAATTCCCTATGATCCTATGCAATGAGATAGATATTGCAGAAAATGGCTTATTTTGCATTTAGCTCATAAACTAAGAATAATTTCATGCATCCTGGCAAGTGAGCACTGCCCCTTTAAGATTAGTAGAGTAAAGGTGTGATTCATCACACAAGAGCCGTGTGGATTTTGGAGGCTGCAGCAGGGCTGACGATAATGAAGTCTAACTTGTCCCCCCTCCACCCCCCTTGTCCTGATATGATACTTACGTTTTTTCTTATTTATGAAGTAGCGCAATTTAAACTGCTGACCACTTCCTGGACCTTTCCTTTCGGAAAGTAAAAACTGGAACTGTCTTGTAGGATCTACAGTTAGTCTCTGGTTCCTTCAGAAGGTTCCCGGGCTGCTGGGAAAGAGTGAAGTGTAAATGCAAGTGTCTTAAATCTCATCTGGATTTTATCGAGCACAAGAGACACTCGAAATGAGATGAGTGGAAACAGAACTTGCTCAGCAGCACTCAGCTGCAAACAATAAGTCATCAGCCGGTTCTGTAAAGAACATCACGGCTTAGCAGGGATTTAAACTGCTGCTTTTTCCCCTATATTTAGTCATTATCATCAACTTTTCCCTATGAGAAGAAGTGAGAACATGATTTAAAGTCTGGGTAAAGAGTAAAACTTCACTGGTTATTATATAAATGGTCGTGATATCTGCATATTTAAATAGAGTTTATAAAGTTCTCCTGATGTCTCTGAGACAGTAAAATAATCTGCAGATGCAGTTTCAGCTCGTCCCCGTCTTTTAATGGATGTGTGTGTTATGGAGAGTTTGGGTCCTGCTCCTCCCTCAGCTCCTCCATCAGGCAGCTGCATGTTTTATCATTTTTCCTATGAATACGAAAGGAGCTCCTGTGATCCACATGAATATCAAACAAACCAGGCGGTTTGTGCTTTCTGTCTCTACCCCGATCTTCTTCTTCTCTCTGCTGATTACTGCAGGCGGGAGGCTCCTCTACCCATGATGCCCCCAGGGAGGCGTTTACCTTCTCAGTGGTCCTCATGGTGAACGAGCTGCAGTCACATCTGCTCTGATCTCTACCAGCGTCCCTTTTCCTTTTCCTAGCATCTCATCCGAAGCAAAGTTTACAGCGAAACTGCCGTGAAACGGGAGCAACACTTAAGGTTCTGGCGTGTGCAGCAGATTTTCAAACTGTCTGTTCCAGAGGAAGCTGAGTGTTTGTTTTAGATCAAAGCTGGATCTGGGTGAATACTCTTCTCTGATTGGCCGGCAGGTGTGCAACAAAAAACGTTCAACTCGCACATAGTTGGGCTCAAGTTTAATCACCTGTCCTAAATTCCACTAAAGCACAGCTGTCGAACTTGTTTGTTGTCTGCTGCAGCCGCAGCTGTCCCAGCAACCGGCAGCTGTTTGGTGGCGATGTCTCATAATGAACCTGACAGATAAAGTAGCGATAAAATCAAACTTCATTTTAACACAGCGATGGAGCCGTAAAGTTCGCTTACCTCACCCAGAACCGGTGTTGCTCCTCATCATGACAACGGTAAACTCTGTTGCAGCACAAACGTGAAGTAGCCGACTAGAATATATGCGGTAACTATGGTCCGTTTTTTTTACTGGAGTAATGAGTGTCTTTAATATTGCATGGGAACATTATTACAATAACAGAATTAGGAATGGAGAAAAACTTGATTGCAAAAGCACATTATTTCAAATCACCACGGCATAAGTGAGTTAATGTTTCGCTGATTAACACTTACTTATTTCATTAAGATGCCACACTTTTATAGGATTTGGGTCTTTATGAATTTCTTTTGTTTCAGTTTCAGTTACTATTTTAAACTACTACTACTACTACTACTTTGAACATGTGCAGTGTCATCGACTTCAAAAATGTTTTAAAAAGTTGTTTTAGGACAGAATGTCTGCAGTATAAAATGAGATATCATGTTTTAAAATCCAGTCTTGGTTCAGACATGCAGCTCCCATCATGCCTCACCTCAGGCGGCATGGGCGGAGTCATGTTGGCAGGTCAGACAAAATCACTCCGGTGTTCAATGAATACATAAACAGGCCCCCCGTCTTCCCACGCTCACTCCGTCCTCCCATGATGCCTTGCACTTCTGTATTGGCCGTGTTTAAATGAAAGCGGTGCCCGCCGAGCCCATCTTCCCCTCACGTAACCCACCTAACCCCCCTTCCAACTGCATGCTGGGAACGCACCTTCATTTTGTTATTCATCAGCCGTCCTCGTCCTGTTCACAAGGAGAAACCTTCAACATTGTCCCCTTCTTTGCCGCCAGTGTAGCAAGTATTTGCCCTTTTTCGTGTTCGTCCCGACAGGAATCAAACTGCAACTCGGTGTCTTGACTCAGCACTACTTGACTTTTTTTACCGCTGCAACAGAATTTCAAACTTCAAGAAGAAAAATGATTTTTACTACTTAAAACATCAAGTAGTTTCAGGGAAACTTAAAAAAAAACAAAAAACTGCTACGTTTGGGACCTTTAAGTTTTCGTCAGTATCAAAGTAATCCAGAGATAGTTGTCTGCACACGATGTTCCACTGCAAACAACTGATTCACATGACTATTAATAGAGACTAGCTTTCTAAATATAAAGAAATGTGGTGTAAAAACAGGCGTGAAGGAGAACAGCAGCACCTGCCTGTGATGAGCTTTTTCTGGTGTCTTGCTTCTCCATATATATTGATAAAAAGCTTTGTGTGTGTGTGTGTGTGTGTGTGTGTGTGTGTGTGTGTGTGTGTATACAAAGCTTTACTGCATTACAGTGAAGTGATGTCATATCCTGAACTTGCCAAACTGTTATCGCAGTTTTATCACATTATCGTCTCTTTTTGTTTTTATTTGAACTGACGTCATTTACCGACGACTTATCAGTTGTTATTTCTTGGCGAGTGTTGTGACAGCTGCAGCAGGAATAAAGTTATTTTTACCATAATGAGGGGTTGTAACTGCGCTGTTACTGTAATTAACATTAAATGTGTGTGTGTGTGTGTGTGTGTGTGTGTGTGTGTGTGTTTCTTGTCAACACTAATGGGAGCACTAATTGTTCGGCCCCACTGGTCATCAGGACTAAACCCCGCTGTGATTATCAGGAGGGAGTGATTAATATGGGACTAATTAAATGACCTAACAAGTGTATGTCTGTTTTTTTTTTTCTTTTTTTGGGGGAGAGTCCCTGATGACAGAGGACAGATAATTGCAGCTGGGAGGTCTGAGGCCTCACCTGCATTATGTGTGTGTGTGTGTGTGTGTGTGTGTGTGTGTGTGCGTGCGCGTGGGCGCGCATGTGTCGCTGCCTCTCTTAATACCAAATTACTGTCGCCATGGCGACACACTGATCTGAGCATCTGCACCAAAACACAAATTTTTTCCAGATGAAGCCCAGATTGTCAGTGAATTCCCAGAAATTAATCCTCAACATGAAGTGGAAAACTGAGTAAAAGTAGAGAAGCCGTACAACAAGCTCACTGGAAAGATTTTTTAATTGGGGCACGTTGCATGGATGTCCTGATTTGTGAGGTGAAATCCTTATTTTACATAGATTGGTTTCTTTTTTAATTTTGCAAAACAGATTACAGTGTAATATCCAGGTTGCCCAGAACAAACTGTTCTGTTGGTGTTTGGTATAAACCTCCCAGTAGAAGAATCATCGTCTGGTGCAGCTACGGCACGGAGGGAACGACGTGAAGCAGAATTTATGCGGAATTGAAAGAGTTCCGTTCTGGTACATCAGCTACAGAAACCAGTTTAATGTCTCCCTGAGGAGAACAGACTGTCTACCGTGTGATACAGGTCCATTTTATGTTCTATTGCTCATTATGTGATGATTTCAGGGTCACACTTTTTAGTAAATGTCTCTAATTTCTGATGAGTTTTTTTCTGGATCAGTGATTATTAGAGACTTGAGCTTTGTTTCTTGAAGGGAATCTTGCACGTGACACACGTGTTTGTAAAGTAAGGAGTTGTCTTGTCTTGTATGTATTTTATTTGCACACTAAAACAAATCATCTGTTAATTTTACTATAATATTAATTAATACAAAACAGGGAGGCAAGAACCGTCCGACATGCAGCAGAGGTACAGTAAGAAATTAGCTGCTTGTTTTGGTGATAAGTTACTGAGTAGTGACTATGTTATCATTTATTTTTAGAGTCAGTAACTTTCGCAGTAGTTGCTATAGGGGAGGACACGTTAAGTTGGCTGGTAGTTTTCTCCGGATGAGGGAAGGAAGGTCAGAGGGTCACGGTTTGCTATTAAACATAATGGTTGGAAAAGGTCAATCCTCTGCTTTATCTTCTCAGATACTACCCTTTCTTTGGCGAGAATATAATAAAACGTGTGTCTTTAATGGGGGAGGGAGGGTCTTGCATTTTACCCCTCGTCACTCAGGGAGGCTCAAGGAAAAAGCTCAGAGGAAGGTCAAGATTAAAAAAAAAAAGAAAAAAGTCACACCCCGGCCAGTCACTGTTTGCTGTAAATAAATCCACTGAGCTGTTTTCTCTCATGCAGGTTGCAGACTTCTTTATCTTCCACAAAGACTCAGTGGGAGGTTGAGCTCAGCGTAACGAGCTCCTGTCTCATTACATCTCACAGAAACTAATCAATTAATAGACTGATGGTTGCAGCTGTGGACACTCACAAGACGCTTCAGGGAGATTTTAGTAAGAAAAGCCTGCAAACTAACACACAAGAGTTAGAAAAGTATCTCAATACAAGAGTTGAACACAACCATGTTCCAACATGTTGCCGCAAGGTCTTTTGTTTGTCTTGACAACAAATAAATGTTTCTCACAAAGCATATTTGTAAATGAAAGATGAATTTGAAGTGATTAACAAGCAGAGCTGTAAAGAGTTAATGTCATACAGACGAGGCTTTTGATGTAGCTGCTCTTATAGTGAAACTCTGTCGCCGACGGGACGTATTGATCATCTGACTGATCAGTTCGGGGACGGACGTGTTTATTGGTTGACGTGTGATTGACAGCTCAGAGTTCCGGTTTAAAACACGGTTTGGTTTTCACACTTCTGTGTGCCCTGTGTAATGCAGATCCTCCGCCTGCCCTTGGCTTGTGTCCTCGTTCGTCCTAGTCTCTCTCTCTGAACTCGTGCCTTCCCTTCATTAATTCACTCCCACGCCGCCCCCTCCCTGCTTTCTGATTGGCTGCGGGGTGGGCCCGCTGTGGTAAGACACCACATTTATACGGGACGGTTTCCGACAAACAGGCGGCGGCGGCGGGGCGGCTGCGCTGCCGGTAATGAACTCAGAGGAGATTAGAGAGACAACAGGAAGTCCGACTCTGAACGCCGAAATCAACTTCCCAGAATGCTCTTTGCACTAAAGCTGGCTCCCAGTGTTCACGTGTAAATATATCTCTACGGGTCACTGTAAAAATGCTGAATTAGTTCATTGGCAGGGAGCTATTTGGATATGATAAAAGAATGGACATTGAAGGAGTTTAAATTATTAATTACAAGTAATAGACTCATTGATTAGTAATTAAACATGTTTTCAAACTGGTGACGAGTAAAAACTCATCTTTACTGTTGAAACATTGCGATGTATGAATCATCGGAATTACATTTTACAGAAATGTGAATGAAAAGCAGATGTAAAGAGACTTATTGAATAAGTGATGGCGTGCACAAAGCATCAGAAAACGTCAGATCTTTGTGAAGCGATGAGGAGACTGTAACATCCCTCAAATAAAAAGTTATATTTCTATCGCTTTTTGGCTGGAACTCTTTTAATGATGCCATCTGGTTCCCTACTCTTGTCTGCATTGGTTCCAAGACAATGACCAGAGAGTTAGAGCCATCAACTGTTTATCTGCTAATATTTACAACCACAGGAGTGGATGGAAACAAATATTCACTGCATCCACTCCACTCTATGGAACATTTTCTGGAGACTTGGTTTCTCCTGATGATTCACAGACACACACACACACACACACACACACACACACACACACACACACACACACACACACACACACACACACACACACACACACACACACACACACACACACACAGTTTATTGTTTCTCCTCCCTCTCTCTGCTAGATCTGTTTTCTTCTTCTGGTCTTTGTGTTTGGATCGGAGTGTGAGCTCAGGGGTCAAAGATTGTCTCAGGTTTGACTCTCAGACTGACAGCAGCAGAATGAATGAGGAGAGGATCCACTCAGGAGCAGACTTTAAATATTTAAATGCACCAAAAATAAAAAAAAGGATTATTTAAACCAGGATCAACAACAATTTAAATTAAATCTTGTTTGATAAGTTTTGTCAAACTTGTAATTTCTTTAAAATGATCACATGGGTCCTCCTCAGGTATTATTTCATTTTTTTCTCTCCGTCCTGACTTAAGCTTCATTCAAATCTATTCGACCCATCTACAGGAAGCCGTGCATGATGGGTTAAGCAGGCCATGAGTTGAGGTTGAAGCATTGTCTCATCTCACTTCACTCGATGGCATCCTGTCAGTCAGAAATGCTCGGCTGCATGGAAAAAAATCCAGAAAGATGCAAAGGAAATTTCTGCTGAGATTTAAACAGTTTATTAAAAAAATATAACCAGATTTGCAAAGATCACTTAATGAGAAGATGTGATTGGTCCAGGCAGGTTCTCAGCCTGCGGCCAGTCAACAGGCTGACAGAGGTCACCATGGCAACCAGAAAAATAGATGGTTCTGTCGAGGTAATTTCACGCTTGTAAGTAGAGTTGCAATAATCAGTTGGTCGACAGAAAAAAGGTCATTGTTGAGAAAAATGCCAAAAATGTTCTGTTTGCAGCTTCTCGAACATGAAGCTTTTCTCTGTCTGTGGGACCATTTTATGTTATTGATTCATTCAGTTTTATAACACATGTTCAATAACTTTTACACCAATCTGCAGTTACAGAACAAGCAAGACAAACGAAATGAGGATAAAACAACCTTAAAGGACCAGTTCATTTTTTTTGGGCAACAATCGGGTATACATGAACAGAGAAAGACTAATGTTCATACTACCTATTCAAATATTTTTCCAATGTTCTGTGATGTGAGTGACGGACTAGTCCACACAGTCATATAAAAGTAGATGTGAGGTTTATATAAAGCTTCAGCAGGCTGAGTTAGTCACATTAAGTGTATTTCTTTGTAGCATCAAATTCCGTCTTTGTTTTTCCCCGTTGAGCTGTGGTGGAAGTACAGAAACAAAAAGAGGGACTTTGGCAGTAGAAGAAGATATCTATGATTTGACTCATTTGAGGTGAGCCCATATAATCTTCACGTAAACTTTTTGCCGAGAAGCACCGTTGGATCACTTACATTGTGCGAGCATTATAAAGGCATGTTCTAATCGTCAGTATGAACAGGAGAAATTATTACAGCAAGAAATCATATGTTCCTCTTGGCTCTTGACTGTTGATCTAAGACATATGAACAATTGTGGATCCAGCAGAAATGAATGGAAACTTCATTAAAACCATCCATTGTGGGTAATGTGGGCGCCAGGTTTTGACAAAGAAAAAGAATATGTGGAATAAAAACGACGATACTTGTATCTGTGGAAGATGTTACAGGAGGGAAATGATAAATCTGTGGAGACCATTAGTCACTGTTATTAGTTTAATGTGTGTATGTGTGTTATTATCATTAAGATTATACAGTCACTTCTAGACTGAAGTAGAATAAAAATCAGAGGATGGATTATGAACTTTCTGTGTGTTTCTCATCATGTTGTTGATGTTAAAGCTTCTTTAAAATTGAATCAGATGTTTATAGAACCCAGTGAGGAGGTTCTGGTCCTCTACGGAGGTTCTGTGGGGATCAGCGTTGCTGTGAGTGTGAAGGCTGAGCCTCCGTCCTGTGAAACTGCAGCAGCTTCTGATTTCACATAATAACACCATCCAAACTTGGATCGTCCAATTGGAGCGCGGGAGGGTCCAGCTGCTCACATCTGGATGTGATCACAGCGTCCTCATCATGCGGTCTATAAGGAAACTTTACTGACGCTCATTACGCCGCTTCACACAGACTCAGACTGTCAGGATGTTCCTGTTCATGTTTCTACAGGTCGAACACTAGTAACGGTGTAGACCCAGCACGTCCACATGGGTCAATGTTCACTTCCTGTTTGTAAAACAAAGATTGTCAACAGTTTTTCTATACTACAATGGAAGTATTGGCCGTAGTGTTTTTGTAAGACTTCCTGAAGACAACACACTCTAAGACCAGTGCCTGAATGATGACTGTGTGGATGTGTTACATCAGGGGTGTCAAAGGAGGGCCGAGTCGGTGCAGGTTTTTGTTCCAACCAGGCAGTAACACACCTGATTCTACTAATTAAGCACTAGAACCCTTCTTCATTAGTAGAATCAGGTGTGTTACTGCTTGGTTGGAACAAAAACCTGCAGCCACACCGGCCCTTCAGGACCTGAGTTTGACACATGTGTGTTACATTCTGTGTGTTGCAAATTCACCTTTTTCTTGCACCTTTGTATCTGACCAGTTTTTATAAGTTAAATACAGCATGAAGGACGGCAGCCTCTGTATTTGAAATGATACTGTGGAAAAACCTGAAAGCGAAATAATGTCCAATCCAGCTATGTCAAATGTCAGAAAAAAAATTCTGTCAAATGTTCACCTGTATTAATTTCTTTTTCTTTTTTCTTTTGTTTTCCGGTGTGTGGGGTGTCATTGTGTCGCTGTGCTGCTGCTGCTCAGGTATGTGATTTGATCTCTATTCTTTGTGTGTTCTATGAATGTGTTTCTGCCCACGCACTTCAGTCCACAGCAGATTGAAAAACATCACAGCAGTGTAATGGTGGGTGTGGTATTTCATCTACATGGTGTAATGTTTTTTTCTCGGTGTGGTGTAGTAGTCGGTGCACTGCTAGATCAGTGTGGTGTAACAGTCGGTGTGGTGTAACAGTCGGTGTGGTGTAACAGATGTGTGGCGTAACGTTCAGTGTGGTGTAACGGTGGATGTAGGGTCGTCCATGTGATGTAATAGTGTGGTGTAATGGTCGGTGTGGTGTAACAGTTGGTGTGTCCTCCATGTGATGTAACAGTCGATGCGGTGTAATGGTTGATGTGGGGTCCTCTTAATGGTTGGTGTGGTGTCTGAGTGGTGTAACAGTTGGTGTAGTATACTCTTAGTGATGTAAGGCTTGGTGTAGTATCGTCTAAATGGTGTAACGGTTGGTGTGGTGTAATGGATAGTGTGCTATCCTCTAAGTGGTGTAATGGGCTGTGTGGTGTAACAGTTGCTGTGGTTTCCTCAATGTGCTGTAATGGTCTGTGTGTTGTAACAGTCGGTGTGGTGTAATGGTTGGTGCGGTGTCCTCTAAATGGTGTAATGGATAGTGTGGTATCAACGAATCCATTACACCAATTGAGTGTATTGGTCGGTGTGGTGTCCGAGTGGTGTAACGGTTGATGTTGTATACTCTGAATGATGTAAGGTTTCGATGTAATGTCCTCTAAGTAGTGTAACAATTGATCTTCGTGGTGTCACGATTGGTGTGGCGCAACAGTTAGTGTCCACTGAGTGGTGTAACGTTGGTGTCTGGAGGACTCCACACCAACCTACACAACTCCTGGAGTACAGCACACCAACCGTTACGCCACTGTCCTCTGAGCAGTTGGATTCTTGTTCAGGGACAGAAAGACGAGCTGGAATAGTTGAGCTGGCTGATATCAGGTTTTACTGTCAGCTGTTTTCATTCGACAGACTGAAACTGAATCCATAACTGAACCAGTTTATGGCTGAAATAAAGAGAAATACATGAGTCTTTGTTTTCACCGGAAAGATCTTTGAAGTTTTTTTTTTTAATTGCCTAAAGATCTTCTGAGAGATTATTTTGTGATCACCAAAAGAAGTTTAAACAATGATTAGATAGAATATAAAGTAAGATAAGATTGTTGTAGTAATTATTTAATTATTTTGTTATCCCCTCTTATAACTTAATTATTAAGTTATTTTATATTTTATGTTGCGTCATACCAAAATGATCCATTCTGCAAGAGATTACATGAAACTCAGTTATAAAAAACAAATTCCAGTGATTGACATTTATCTTCCAAACAGACATAAATCACTGCAGCAGACCACAGACTGTATCAGGCATTCAAACATTCACACAGAGCCAACGTGTTCAACATCTTCCATAAGGAAGTAATCAAGGTCGTCTCTTTCTGTGATCTTAATACAAACAAAACAAAATGCATTTCATTTCCTTCATATATTCCACATAACTACAGTATAATGACGGAGCAGATTCCGTTCTTTAATACCAATATGTTATCCTGTTTCTAAATGTAATGTAAGATATGATCTTAGCTGGAAACGCAGGCAGATTCAATTTCACATCATTTTTAGTACTAAACATTCTTCATATTAAACCATGTGTTCTAAATTTTAGCTTATACCAAATCTTGTTAACCCAATTTTCTTTAACCAAGTGAAAAAAAGCTCTCTAATCAAAACATTAACTTTGTGTATATATATATATATATATATATATATATATATATATATATATATATATATATATATATATATATATATATATATATATATATATATATATATATATATATATATAGCTTTATGGCTTCGCCACAGCCTGATTGTCTGCATGACCTGTCTATGCCCCACATGAGGCTTTTCTTACAATCTGCTATCATTTATACCCACCAGCTGACTCCACAGTCTATTCACTTCAGGGTTCCCATCACATATGTGGTCAGGGCAAATTTAGTCCCAGAAAGGACATTGTGGCATTATTTTGTTGTTCACATCCTTTGCATGGCTTATATATCATTATTTGCATATAATGATATCTGGTGTGGTGTCTATGTCAAAACAAACACTGATCATAGCGTAACAATATATATATTTAGAAAATATCAAATTCAACATAAAATCTAAAATAAAGTTGAATACAAGTGTTTGTTTTCCTTGTTTCTGCATAAGTGGATGATTTTTGGTGCAAATAATTTTGAACTGGAATCCACTTCCTGTTAGATTAACGAGGTGTCGCGGCAACAACGTATTTAAGCAGAAAATCCGTGAAGGCCGTCGGCCAACTGTGAGTTTATCAAACAGGAAGCAGTCACAGCCAATCAGGACGCAGCAGGTCAGATCTGAGTCACAGAAACAGACTCATCCAAGATCATTAGTCTGGCTCACACTGACAAACTGGCAGCTGACAGCTGCAGCTGCTGCAGGACAGCTAACTAACTCTGTTGGTGGTTGTCATAGTAACGCAGCACGCTTTGTGGCTTGCGCTGCGGTCTCAAACTGTTTGTGAATCTCTGGTTTAATGTGATGAGACGTGAAATATGATCCAGTGGGACATTAATTAATTTATAACTCAAATATGGGATTTTGTCTTTCGTTGTGACCGTCGTTGAGATTAACAGAAGAAACACGTTAACAAAGGCACGTGTTCTTGCTTGTGTGTGATTGGTCAACACACCTTCTATCTGGATGACATTACATTGCTGCATTGCTTTATAAAGTTAAATCAGGTTTAACTTTTTGAAGATAGGCAAAGTAAGGTGTCCTGCCTAGGTAGTGGGAAAAAATGAGAAATCCACTATCTAGAGTGTTAGGTATGTGAACGATACACAAATGATTTATTACATCCAGTCATATTTGCGCAACATGCAAGCAAACCACAATACACTATCCCAAAAGTCACCAGGAGGCAAATAACTGCAGTAGAAGAAACATTTTCCCCTTTGAACAATACAGTACTAAAAGTTATATAAAATTACGTAGAATTAATACAGGCAGACTTGCAATAAGACAGTCCTTCTCACCATATCATTCCTATTTCAACAGCATGAAAATGATCCTTATAGACGCATTACCATGTTGTGATGAAGTGTATTTGTACATATTTTTCAGCTAAGAGTAATAGAGAGGACTAAAAGATTTTAGTTTTCTTTTTGACACATCATATTGAAGGTGAGTTTCCTTTTACATGCATGTATATGATATTTTTCCATATTCGTGATAATAGTAATCATGTAAGATGTATTTTAAGCAATGAATTTCTTGTATATTAGGATTTGATTCTTATCAAAGAGTGATATTCTCTATCGTAGAACCAACTATGGTTAATCCAAGTCCAAATTATGGACTTGTGACTCTACATAAGAAGAACTTCTACTGGATAATTTCCTAAATAAAGTTACTACTGTAGCTTTGGTGTAGTAGCTACTGCTTAGTAGTGAATGCTACTACATCTGGTACATGAGGGTCTGCTGGAGCCAATACCAGCGTACTGAGTGATACACCCATCATGGGGGACACCACCATTCACTCACACACACTCATACCTATAGGAAAATTAGAATCTCCTTTCAATCTAAGCATGTTTTTGGACTGTCGAAGGAAGCCTGAGAACCCAGAGAGAACCCACGCAGACACAGAGAGAACAAGAAACTCCGTACAGAACGGTCCCAGTTCAAGGACTTGAACCTGTGACCTCCATGCTGTGAGGCAACAGCGCTACCCACTGTTCCGCCATGTCACCCTGTTTATAAGTGAGTCATTTGAAATCAGAGTTTAGTTTAGAGGTCAAGTTTGTTTACGTTGCACGCTAAAAACGTTTTTTCGGGTTCATGCTCAGGTTTCATGGACTACATAAGGTCATTATGAGGTTGTTATGGGGTTGTTATGTAATTATGTGGTTATTATAAGGTCATTATGAGGCAGATTTGAGGTTAGTATATCAATACAGGGACATTTTGAGGTAGATATAGATGATGTAGATGAGGTAGTTGGGTAATTAGGAGGTTGTTATAAGGTCATTATGTGATCCCCGCGCGGTGTCTGACAGACTCAGACCCGGCAGCAATTTGTGGCTACCATGTCACAGCAGGGAGGAGACGCTGCAGCCGATTGGTCGTTCAGGCGGCTACAAGAGTGGCTCGCGGCCAACCAGGAAGCAGCACCGCCGTTGGTCTCCTGACAGAATTTATATTAAATATTAATGAGGGCTTAGATTAGCAGAACTCCCAGAAGCCACTAGGGCCATGTAATCCGTGCCGTGTCAGGGTGCTGATAAGAGCGGACGGGGGTCCACCATGGCCCGCCCCACCCTGCCCCGCCCCCGCGCTCACAGACAGGAAGTGGTTTGATGAGGAACTGTTGACCCCTAGACGCAGACGGATGTTTGCCGATGTTTAACACAGAATATTTCTCATTTAGTTTTAGTTTTTATTAGTAAAGTTGGAAATCAACTAATTAACATCTGCCTCAGGAGTGTTTAGAAACTGTACAGCTGTTCTGACACCCTCCATTAATACATAAAGAATGAAAATATATGAAATACCAGGTCAGACTCTGTAGTTTAACGTCTGAGAAAATCAAATCTGTTTTTTAAAATGCTGTTTAATGAATATTTTTAATTAGGATCTCTGCAAAATGTATTTACTGAGCTTAATGATTGAATACTGATTACATTCTTAATGGCGTCTCAGCTTCGACATAGGAGAGGAGGTCATGTGACCTGACAGCTCAGAGATCAGATTGAAAAGATGAGTTACATTCATTGTAAACTATCTGATATCACATCCATGTGCACGTGTGTCAGTGTTTTAGGCAGTGGTATTTAGTACCTTCTGCCTGACTGCAGCAGGGAGAAAAGGCCGTTACTTGGATGGTTGGGATACTTAATGATTCTCTTTGCCTTAGATCTGCAGAACCTGAAAGAATCTGCAGATAATCCAGGCTTCTGGTTAATATATATATATATATATATATATATATATATATATATATATATATATATATACCACCTTCAGTGCCAGGCAATACTTCACAGACATGTGAAACCGTCACCATCATTCGTTTTTAATTAGCAGGTATAATTGACTGATTCAATGTGCAACCCGTATTTATTAATGCAATTGAAAGTTTAAATATGATGGGTGTTATCATGTGTCCTGCTCCCTGTTTGACATGTGAGCTCAATGTGTAGCTTTGCTGTTTCACAAACATGAAGTCGTGGTTCTGGTTCCACCTGCGGACATCATTAGTGTTGGTAGATTTTCAATACTATTCATCTTCCAGCAATGAAATCCAAATCAGCTTTCAGCAATCACATGCAATTTTCACCAGAAATTACATTTTCTAGTTATTTATAATATTTATAAAAACTTCAATGGAAAGTTTCTGCCATTGTTTGCATTTTTTTGTTCACATCTCCACAAATTGTATTTTTAGGATTGTATTGTTTAGTTTTTTTGTTGAATGTCTTGTGTTGTCTTTTATTATCTTGGGTCTATTATTAGTAATAAATGTTTCACTTTATCATGTTTTTGTGCCCATAACCAAACATCATTTCAAAAGTTTTTCTCCATGTAATTTTAGTTCGTAATGTTCTTCACTGTTCACTCTTCATCTGTTTTCTATAACTGCGGCCGCTTTCAGACCAAACAAACCAAAGGTGCTTTTATTGGTTTCTTTTCTTTGGTGTGGGAGCATCAGTCCCAAAATTAAGCATCAACCTTGAAAATGAGGTGGTCTGAGTTTGCACCAACTGGCAAATTCCAGTGCAGGACACAAAATAAATGTGGTCTAAACAAATTAGGAGATGCATCATAGGAGGGGATACTAATTAATTAATTTTATTGATGAAACATCAATTAGAGTTTTAGTTTGTTTGCAAGTGTGAAAGCGGACCACGCTGGAGTCTATATGCTAAATAGTACCAGTTTTAATCAGGGGTTACTCACACATACAGAGATATCTCCACGCTACAAAATTAAAACCTTGTACCTAAAAGTTCATCACTGTTTGTCTCCCTGTATGTTTGTTTGTTTGTGTCTCTTGGTGTTCCATCAGCCCTGGGTTTCTCGATTCTCCGTCGTATAATAATAAGAGTGAGCGAAGCGTACCGTCAGATCAGAGACCTCTGAGCAGTTAGTAGTGATTTTCTCTCAGATGGAATCAAAGTGAGAGTTTGTCCTGGTGGAGGATCTCTGTGAGAGACTCTCAGGAATGATGGCAGCTATTGTTGCCGGCGGCGTGTGATTGGTGGAGCGTGTCGACCGCTGACAGCCGGGACAAAGAGGGGGTGGGGGTGGTCGACCAAGTAGAACTAATCCACCCCCTCCAGACCCCCCCCTCACCCCTGCATACCCCTCCTCAACCCCCAAGACCCCCCCTTTACCCCCCTTCATCCCTGCAGACCCCCTCACCCCGACAAGACCCCTCCTCACCCTCCAGACTTTTGACTTGCAGGCAGCATTACTAACGTTCTCAGGCTTTAATTCATGTATTTTACTATTAGATGTTTGATTTCATGTAAATAAATTTAAACTCATATCAATTAACCTTTTTAGTCATTTTTTTCATCAATTATTTCAGCCTCTCGATTTTTACTATTTGAACATTTTTCGTAGTACAGTAAACTGAATGTCATGGACTGTTTTGAAATAACAATTAAATGGCTATTTCATCTCTTTATTTTCTGTTATTTTATACATAAAATCATTGTATGGAAAATAATCATCAGATTTATCAATAAAGAAAATTATCATTAGTTATTAGTAGTAGTAGTATTTTATGTTAAAAGCAACAATAATATAAAATTATGTAAACTAAAAAAAAAAACTTGTGGAAACTCACATATTTTAGCAAAAATAATTTTACATCAATTTGTCTTATTTTATTTTATTACTTTATTTTAACAATAAATTGTGTGTATCAGCAATAGTATTATTTCTTTTATCTATAGTTTACAGTTCAAACTATAGATAAAGTCTATTGTAGTAAATAAACATATATATCATTTTAATTGTTTCTGACATTAAAAAATAAATGTTTCTTAATATAGTAATAATACTATTTTACAGTAAAGGAATTTTAAAAAATAGGCATTTTTACATTTTTAAATTATAATACTGTGTATTAAATAAAGTGTTTACACCATATTGATATAATTATTACTACAAGAACACATTGATAAATCATAGTGTGATAACAGTTATGATTGTGATTGATGTGTTATGATTTCAATATTTTACATCATATGTTCATTTTCTTTATTTTAATTTGTCACAATATTATGATGTAAGTCTTTATTATTTGAGAAGATGGAAAAAGACAAATCTTTTCTTGAAGTCACTATCAGCTAATACAGATATCATTTAATACCTTCACCATTTTTTTTATTTAGCCTATAGTGTTTATTATTGACATAGTTTTAATCTGTGGAAACACAGATTATTTTTAACCAGTGTGTGAACTTTGAGTTACATGCTTTATTTAAATTTAATTAAATCTGAGGAATAAAAAGCAACTTAGTCATCAGTTTGAAAAGTCAGTCATCTAAAATCGCTGAATATCTTGTGAAGATGTTTCCACACTGAGCTGCTGCTGCGACCAGTGACCTTTAAAACCAGCCAGTTATTTATCGTAGATTTATTTTTTACAGTCAGACGGAAGTGAATGAAATCGTCATCAGACAGACAGGTTTATTTCAGATTGTGTCAACTATTGTTGATGAAGTAAAAACCGCATCACATATAAAAATGTACGAATTTTAATCGGAGTCTGGTAGGAGCAGATTTACACTCATTGCTCTGCACGTGCTCCGTCTGTCTCCGCAGCGCTGTGCGGGTTCAGGTTTCACGCTCTAGAGTGCAACAAATCAAACACTGTTGACTTCTGACCTTTAACCTCCACCCACCACCCCCACAAACACACACACACACCCTGATCATCATAGTAATACACAATTCCCTCTTTTTGCATTTCTTATTATAATAAAATTAGTAGTTTTAAACAAACGACCAGAAACTCTAAAACTCTTTTTCACTCATAAAACTCTGAACAGATCAATCATCCAGAACAGACCAGTTCTGTAGATAAAAGTCTTCAGTAGTTGCATGTCTGCTGATATTTACACAAAGTGCACCTGTGACATCACATCCTGTGACTGTGGGACAGGGGTCTCAGGCGCTTGTGTTTTTTCTCCTTGTTGCTGAAGTTCCTTGTGATAACCTGAAGTCTGGCACGATGGATTTTCACATCATGTGTTGAATCTGATCGATCCTGATGCTGTGGGATAGTTACCTGCTTCCCTGAAGGTTTATTTCATCAAGCATCGCAGTGAGTGCTGCTGTAAATAATCACCAATACGTTTTACCAAATACTTTTTGACCACTTTAATTTTTCTGTCTGGATGACAGCTGTTCTGCAGAGCCTGACCACAGCAGATCTGATCAGATTTCTGCCAGCTCACGCTGACCTTTAAAATCCATGCTGAGGATCATCAGGATCCACTGAGGCCGCCTCCGCTGAAAAGTGAAATTCAGCCTGTTTGTCGGGTTTTACAGCCGCAACCAACACTGACGTATTACCTGCTGATTCCGGAGAGGAGGAGATGTGTTCAGACATTTAGTGGCTCGGTGGGGATGCTGTCAGACGGTCTGACCTCTGACCTCGGCCGCACCTTAAACCAAGTCCTTACTCTAAATGCCATGATTTATGGTACTGGGACTTTTTGTCACCGAAAGGGAGGTGAGCCCTCACAACATGAGGAGGACTGGTTCACAGCTGAGGAAAAACACACTTACAGGCAGATGGTGTGTGTGTGTGTGTTTGTGTGTGTGTGTGTGTGTGAGAGAGATCATCATATTACAAACAGCAGCAGCTCTGACAGATGTTTGAACCTTCATACAGAATACACTGTGCAGACAGCAGGTGGTAGTGAGAGGAGCTGAACTTAAAGGAATGTTTTTTTTTTCCTCCTCAATTTTTTCAATTTTTAATGAAACTACAGAGCAGCAGCAGGAGCCACAGGAATGGACTTATCAATTTTTCCTGGTCAAGTTTTGCCTGTTAAAAAGCCTGTTGTCCTGTAGAACAGGTTTAAGTGTTAAAGTTAATGTCACCCTCAGTTCTTCTTGTTCTTTCAGTGTGATGTTGTTTCTTGTGTCGAATGGTGTTTGTGCAGAGTTTTCACATCTGAAGGAGGAAAGTTCCTCCGCACTCACTGAAAATTGTATTTTTAAGGCCGAGCCCACAAGCTGGGATTGACATCACAACTAGTTTGGCGCCATTCATACACCAGCAGTCTGATATGGAAATTAGATTTTAATACTTACAGATTCCGAAATTTTAATGAGGGAGAATGGGGAGACGTGTTTTGAGTGGTAATGGTTACGGTGTGAATGTTGTGGTTTTTTTGTGTGTGTGGAAAAACCATACCAGACCCATTATTGTTCCAAACAGAGAATTTCTTCATGATATCTGGAGAAAAAGGACAATCCACTTGTTTTAGTGCTTTATCTTTTTTTAAGAAAGGGGCTTGCAATATAAGATTTTCTTCTTCTTGTCTTGTTATTAAATGATGGAAATAATTATAATTGAATTGTGATTGATTACCGAAAAATTATGCAATATATATAAAGCAGAGTAAATTCAATGAAATCAAATGAAATGGAAAAAGTAGGTTGGCTCAAAATACAATACTATAACAATATTCGGCCCATGATAGTGGTAGTGTCATAATATAGCAGTAATCAATGTATTGCAAGACAATTAATCTACATCACAGTACCTATGATCTAAGGCGCTGGGCTCTTTGCCAGTGAAGGTCACTGGGGAAAATGCGTTGTATCTTTTGCACCTTTGCAGCTGGTCTAATATTGTGTTTAATGTCCTGTTTGTCCCTCCATGTTGTTGCCCTCGGTGCCTTTTAATTGCCCCTCGGGGACAAATAGTGGTTTGAATTCAATTGAATTCCGAAGAGAAAATGACCCCCAAAAGGCAAAAAGCAGTGAGCATGTAATATTCATACTATTTAAAATTTGTATTTTGACTCCCCACCAGGGACCACAGTTTCATGTCCTACAAAAGAAATTGTAATTATTCTCTAAAAAGGTTTAATGCGACGGTGTGATATATTAAAATATACCAGTATTATGTCCTACCCCTAATTTCAATAATTAGCAGATTGACAGATGGGCGTGTGAGTCTCTTTAAATTACGTCCACATATCTGAGCCCATGATCAAAATGAAACCTTATTAAATCCTAGCGATGCACCGTCAGTGCGGCTGTAGCCAGGAGACTTGGGTTAATTCTGTTAAATAGAATTGTGCAAACTCGTTAAAAAAATCTCTTATCACTCTTGTACTCGCTCAGCAACTTGAGAGTTGGTAACACATCTCTTTCGGAGTCTCCATCGACCGCTCAACGCTATTGTCTAACCCAGCCTGGGAGTCACTTCAGATTAAAACATTTGTCAAATGACAAAATGGAAGCTAAAAATGTATTAAATCAAGAGCCCATTTTTTAATTTCCTGGGCTCCATACAAAATGCTTGTTAAACTTCAGGTTGACCAAATTAGAAACAACAAATAAAAAATGTAACCTCCCTCTCTCTATTTCTGCCTGTGTGTGTGCGTGTGTTTGTTGATTTAAACAGTTTCCTAATGAGGTCATGAGCTGCTTAGATTGATTTGATTGGATGATTTGTTTAATGAGGGAAGAATGAGACTAATTATCCTTTGTTTGTGTGTGTGTGTGTGCGTGTGTGTGTGTATCCTGCGATGAGATCTGTCAGTGTTTCTGTCTTTATGAGGCTCTGGAGAGTGTACAGTGTGTTTTAGTCCCATGTGACACTCAGCAGCTGCACACACAGGTGGGGATCAGGTGTTTCTACCTGAGAGTGTGAATATAGTGTTAGTAGTAGTCAACAGGAGTTGTCCCAGAGCCATTTCAAGTCAAAACAGATGAATTAATGTCAGTATATACGATTAAAGGAATAATACTTCATGTAATAATGAATGTAACATGTAGTGGGAAAAATAAAAATAAAAAAAATACATTAAACAAGTAAAATTAACAAATCAAAGTAATAAAATATGAAGTTAAAGTGCATTTAAAGTAATACCAAGTCTGTGAGTCTCTGCAAGTCTTTTGAGTGCGTACCCCATCGTAAAACTGGTATTAACTATCCAGATTCCTATGATTAAAAAAATATCATCATATAAAAGTAACACACACACACACACACACACACACACTTCGCACACACATTCTCTGCTCTCTCCCTGACTGACAGCTCTGATAGTTCCACTTGTGGTCGCCCGGGCGACTGCGTCCCGCTCCGTTAGTTCGTCTCAATTGGCCGGAGCTGCCTGCCAATCAAACACACCGGACATGTCCCCGCCCCCCCTGGGACCCGCAGCCAAACACATCGCTCCTCCACTTCCTGCTGGCGTCTTCCCTCCTCCTCTTCAGCAGCTCGCCGCCCCGCCGCACATCAGCGTTCCCACGGCGACCACCGGCGTGCTGATGTGGATGACTGAACGCACACACGGGGAAGAGGAAGGAGGGATGGAGGGAGGATGAGAGGAGAGACAGAAGGAAAGAGAGAGACAGAGGTAGAGGAAGCGAAAAACTGTTTGGAAAGATGGAACGAAAAAGGGAAGGAAAAGGAGGTAAGGGAGAAAAGAAGAGAGTGATGAAAAAACAAAAAGAATGGAGACAAATATAGATAAGGAAAGAGAGAGTGATGAAAAAAGAATGGAAATGATTGAGAAGTTAGAAAATAGAGGATAGAAAAAGAATGAAACTAAAAGAAGAAAGGTCGGCAAAGAGGAAGCGCTGGAACAAATTAGGAAGTGTAGATAGGAGGAGAGATGGAGGGAAGGCGGGGAGAAAACAAAAAGTGAAGGAAGAGAAAGAACTAAGAAAAGAAAGAAAGGAGAGAAGAGGAAAAGGGGTAAAAAGGAAAAAAGACAGAAGAAAGACAAGAAAGGGGAGGAAAAGAAATCTGGAAGAAAGGATGAAACGATGAAGGAGAAAAGACAGGAAAGACAAAAGGATGAAAGGAAGCCAAAAGGAGGGCAGAATAGAACAGAGGGAAGGGCAGATTAAAGAAGGGAGGTAGAGATGAGAGAAAGAAATATTGGGAAAAAAATGATAAAAACGGGGTTGATGAGAAGACTCCTTGAAGGTCAGTGACATCACTGCCCCCCCTCCCCCCGGCCCCTCCCCCACCGGCCTGCCGCCACCTGACGAGCTTTGAAGTGCTAACGAGGCGCCGCATCGCTGTGCGACATGCTGCTGCATTAATGCGGCCACGGGGGTGAGGGGGGACAGGGGGGAAACACAGGAATGTGGGCCCTCTTTTTTTTTTTTTTTTTTTTTTTTTACCTTTCGGGGGAACCTCTCGACCAGTCGTATTTTGTCTCTCATTAAGGCTCGTTAAGGGGGTTGCCGTGGCGACTCCAGAGGGGTCGGCTCATGGCGGGAAGGTCAGCGCCCCTTTTCCCCTGTTTTCTCTGCTTGCTGCCGTTTTATGAGCGGCTCTAAATACTACATTTCCCATGAGCTGCGTCTGCTGCTGTTTCCTGTCATAAAGAACTATTTGAGTTCAGTTTAACAATAGATTTATTCATTTATTTTTAATTTATACAGGTTCTGTAATGCCAACTTTAAAAGAACCTTTTTAATTGTTTCTGTAGTTCATCAGCTTTAATTTATAAAGGTTCTGTTGGTCTTTACAGAAGACCCTAAAGGTCTATTTCTATCCAGCAATCTCAAATGAAGTGAGCTATTTGTCATTAATAACATTTTTAAATGATTTAGACATAGAAGTCTCTGAGCAGAACAAACTATTGTGACTGATTCTTTACATCATTGTAAAGGTTCTACAAATGTTCTATGAAACAGGGTCAACAAGGGCCACATGAGGAGGGGTCTCTCTGTGTTTGTGTGTGTGCGCACGTGTGTGTGTGAGTGTGTGTGTGTGTATGTGTGTGTGTGAGTGCAGCCTTTTTGAGTGAGGCGGGTGGCAAAAGGGGAGGGTTGGGGTCAATGATATGGGCGAGGTGAGTCAGTTTGATTGACAGGTGGCAGATTGGCGGGTGAGTCTCTGTCCTAGTGAACTGACGACCTGTTGAACTTTAACCTTTAGCTCACCTCAAACGCTGAGGCATTCTGGGTAATCTTGTAGTCCTCCCTTCCCTTCAGACACTGAGCAGGCCGTGGGTTCAGTTTTTTTTTAATAAATTTTTCACCTTTTTGCTCGGCTTGCTCTTTATAACAAGTTACTCAGAGATTTTTTTAATATGAGATACCATTGCTTTGTCTTGCTATGTCACAAAATTAACGTAAGAAAACAAGCTATAGCATAAGATGGTTCACTTTATTACATCTGTACTTATATAAGAGAGTTGTATAAAGTTAAAAAAAAAAAAAAAAAAAAAAAACGAAAGATAAACTTCTTAACTGTAAACTGAATCATTTTCATATAATATGTAATAATAATGTAATAAAAAACATCTGGTTAAAATAAAAAAAATTGTTCCCATAATAACAAGAAACTGAGCAAATCTGAGATCATAAATAAGTTTTAATTAATGTATTAGTCCTAGTATTGGTGTTGCTGTATAAACATACTGTATATGAGCCAGTATAGTAAGACACAGCTGTAATAATATAAAATATATAATCATAGGAGGAGTTATAGTAAAAATTGAACATTTATAAACACTTTTAATGTCCTTACATCTAGTTGTAAATCAAACTGTTTAGAGACTGATTATTAATGATAAATAAGAGGACTAACAGTTTCCCCCTGCTTTGCTGTTCTTTAAGCTAAGTGTAACTCCTAGCTGAAGTCCACACGCAAACCGTGATTTATATTCACACACACACACACACACACACAGACGCCTGCTGGAGTTCATCATGAGTCGCTGTGGTAACCAAGGACAAAGAAACAGGAGTCATGTTACATTGAACATGTGGCTGCTACTGCTGAGTGTGTGTGTGTGTGTGTGTGTGTGTGTGTCTGTGTGTGTGCGTGTGTGTGTGCGTGTGCGTGTGTGTACAACATGATAGGCTACTACATATTCTGAATATTACACCACAGAGGAATCCGTGACCATCATAACTCCTGTCAGTGCTGCAGCACCATGCCGTGCACTTCTCTTTGTACTTTTTAGCACTTTAAACCTGCAGTAACTGAAGCTTCCATCAGAAAGAAGTAGTGAACATATCATCGGCAACACACACTGGCAGCTTAGGCTCTGGAGCTTTAGAGATATATGTTATATAGGATTTAATTTTATAGCTCATAAGATGTTTAATGGGTGATAAAAGAAGGAAAAAACACAAATATGATTGACTAATCTGCTTCTTCTTGTTTTTTGTAAGATGGCAAAACATGAAAAAAGTCATAACCACTGGTTTCATTTTTAACAATGTGTTGTATTTTAAAAGTATGTTATGTTATCCAGTGTGTCAAATCTGCATCTGAAAAGTAACAAAAGCTGTCAGAAAAATACAATATTTTCTTCTGAATCGTAGTGGAGTGGAAGGATAATATTACTACAGGTTCTACACATCCCAGACGACCGTTTTCTACATAATAAATGAAGCTGTAGCCCGTTGTATGACCCGAGCGTCATGTTAACCACATGATACATTGAGCTGATTGAATTATCTGTTTTTCTTCGTGCTGCCGAGTTTCCCACAGCAGCAGAGAGCAGCTTCATTATTCCAGTTTGGACCCAAAGTCACATGATCGATGCCTTCTGGAGATACTCGCAGTCTATTGTGTGTGTGTGTGTGTGTGTGCGCGTGTGTAACCCGACTCTGTCCTGACAGGCTCAGGTACAATACTCACACTGTTTCCTTCAGGTACAGACAAGAAGCTACAAGCTGCGAGACAAAACTATCTGATCTGCTGTCTGAGAACTGGATCCTACACACACACACACACACACACACACACACAAACTGGATCCTACACACACACACACACAGGCAAACTGGAGCGTTGCTGAATTTAAAGGATCGTTCTAATTATTTTCTTTAGTTCATATTTTTTTATTTTTTCTCCTTGTTTTTTTCTGCTGATTTTCCTACACTGCAAGTTTCTCTACATCTGGTTTGCAGCTTTTTTTTTTTTTGCTTCAGTTTCTATTGTTCGCACATGACAAGAAAATGTTAACCGGCAGGGCCAAAGATGCATGTGAATACTGTCTACTATATGTAGTGTAAATCAGATTTTAAGCAATTACTCAAAAATTATCCTAAACCGTGCATAACTGATATATTCATGGTTATAAAAGGGCAAAATATATTTTTTAGATATTCAGACCGAGCTTGAATTAGAACATGATGGTACATTTATGCCATAAATAAAGAGAAACTGTGGATAAATGGGTTTAAATCTGCAGCTCCTCAGCTGAAACCCGAGCTCACGTCCATTCAGATCCGAGCCCTCATCTGTCAGAAAGACTGACGAATGACCCCGACCCGCCCCGTTCACACCGGACCTGGATTTAATCCAGTTGACCTTCAGAGACCTGCGCAGATTAAACAGTAAATCACACTGAAGCATGCTGGGAGCTGTGACATCACAGATGTGCAAGAGAGCTGCAGCTGCAGCTGCTGGCGGAAACCGAAAAGAAAAAAAAAAAAAAGGAAAAAAAAAACCTGAAAGTCCGCCACGCAGGGAAAAGGAAGCGGCAGCAGCAGCGTTGTTGGCGGGACACCTGCTCGCTTTCTGTCAGCACCACGTGGAAACAAGACGGGGTACGGCGTCATGCGTCCAAAAACAAAAAAAAAAGAAACACCAACAGAAAGAAAAAAAAGAAACTGATTGAGCACAGAAACACATTCTTTTACTTGAAATGCTCACTTTTTGTAAAAACAAAAACATTAAGAACAACAAACTATTTTTTACAGGAGAGTCTATAATATCTGCTGAAATGTTGTTTGACACGGACTGCAGCATTTAGTTTCTGATCCATCTGTTCTCTGCCTAAAGGGTGATGGCGACGGCGATGATGATGATGATGATGACTCCCGGCGTCCTCCGTCCCATTAGAGCAATGAGTGATGATGTGAGAGCCGGGGGGACAGAGTTCTCCGAGCTGTTAGCGTAACTCAATCCCGCAGCTAACTGAGTTAGCCTGCACTTTGCTAATGGCGTTAAAGCGGGGAGAGGGCAGCGAGGGGACAGGAAGTTCTCCTGCCGCCACGCCGATGCCGCTTTCAGGTCATCGGGAACAATCATCGCCATGATTCAGCAACTCCTAAAACAAACTCGGGTTTTACATCATTTGCATGTGAAACATGGAGGTATATTCATGCCAAAAATAACCCTGTCATATGTTAGTTGTTATTTTTAACACAAGTACAATCACATGGCTAAAGGTTAAACACCTTTCACTCACTCATGGACTCATATCATCTGTCAAGCCACGACATCATGACAGTTACCCTGCTGACCTTTTAGACAAACTTATGTTCAAAAAAATAAATATTAAACAAACCACGACATTAAACTCCAATTCTTATCTGGATGTTAACCAGTTTGGAAGTGAATTTATTATGGAGTGTGTGTCACCCCAATATAGTGAAAGTCACTTCCTACCTACAACACGTCGAACCACAGCTCCCAAAGCCTTCTTTTTATTCAGTTTTAACACTTTGTTAGAGAATGTTCATTGTCATGGTAACTATATTTATACAGAGTAATGTACCTGATTTAAAATGAGATTTAAACAAGATGGAGACTTCATTAACAAGTATTTCGTTCAGTATTCACTGGTCTTAGGAGAGTGTGGACAGGCTCTGGAAGCATGCAGCCTCTTATAGAAAGAGTCCATTGACCCTCTGAGGGTAAACTTAATTTTCTCCAGCTGGGGGAAGAACATGGCATCGCTGAGCTGTGTGGAGCCAAGTGGAGGGACCAGAGATTTCCAGAATGCAAGTATTCTTCTTCTGGCCAAAAAAAGTAGTGAAAACATCCTCAGACTCTGCTGTGCTGCAGTGATCCTCACAGGGCAGGCATCGATTTTTAGCATTTAACCATCCAAAATCATAAAAAGATTACACCGGATGTTTTTAACAGAGAATGGAAACAAGAAGATACTGCTGCATGAAGCTGGGCTCTTCTGCCTCTTTAATATTAACGGCGGTGTTTCTGTGTGAATGCAGGAGAATCTGCGTGAATGTGTTTTTAATTTGCGGCCACTAAACAGGGAATCATCTCAGCCTCCCGATCTGTCAAACATGTGAATCACACTTAATTGGAAAAGGAGGTTTACGTTCGAACAGTGCAGATCCCTGCATGTTGCAAACTCAAAATCCGGCGAGCTTGTTCCAAATAAAATAGGAAAGGGTAGTGCATCTCAAACTCCCATCATTATCATACATCACAGTGGAAAAAAAAAGGTTTACGTGAGTCTTCTTCAGCGCAGAAGAAGCTGGACACAATTATTTAGGAAGCAGTACTTTTATTTATGCCATGCTCTTAGATACAGGAATTAATCACAAATATATTGCAAGATCTGATTAAAACTCCATTACATACATCATGAAGCTTCAACACTGTGACTATAAACTAGATAGCAATAAAGGCCTTGGGGTCAGCATTTTAAGCTCTGGTTTCATTTATGAATTTCATAAATGAGGAGGGTGAGCCATACTTTGCTTCAGCATGATGTTCTGAGGCTGATTAATCCTGCATGGTTTTGCAGTTTTGTGCTCTGATATTCAAGCTTTTTTTATTGGCCCAACCTACTGTATGGAGTCAGATCAGTCAGTAATGAATGAATGCATACAGAGGGTTTCATGAATGTATTTTAGGATTTAGGACAGCTATATTTTACAAGTGGTGCACACAAAATATTCCTATATATATATTCTTAAATCATCCAAAGAATTTTGCAACTATTGTTATAAACATATTTGTTTCGCTTTAACATTTTCATATAAATGTAATTTGTGTGCATTGAAAAATATGTTTTTGTTTTCATTCTTTATGAGCCTGATCCGACTCCGTGTTAAACCACATATGATAATAACACATTCAATCACATTAAAGCAACGTAGAGTTTTTAAATTCCCAAATTGGAAATTAAAAAGTGGGGATGACTGAAGAATTTTGTGTTTGCTGCAGTCACCGTGTCTATACATTTTCAGACAGTCTTGTTCCAACTCTCATTTCCGGTGGTTTACAGATTGTGGAAGCGCATGCCCGCGGCTCCTATGTGTAAATCACACTTGTTTTATTGTGAAACGAGGCCGGGGCTGAATTTAAAGTGCGCTGTGATTAACCGGGACGGCTCAGCCAATCAGGATAGCCGGCAGGAAACCAAATCAGTCGGTTCAAACCTCATTACCAAAATCCAAATTAACTCTGCTGATTGGGCGGCTCCCTCCCTCTGTGCTGTGTGCATGAATATTCAGCGAGACATGAAGTTTGATTAGTTTGTGTTTTGGAGATCAGTTATTGAATGCGGTTTTCTTTTCTAACGCGGAGATAGGATGCATCCATAGCGGCTACGTTCTGTCCCATTTTATACAAAGCGGTTTGCAGGGCGGAGGAGGCTCCGCGTGTCAACCGTTTATTTCAATCAGCGACTAATGATTGTTTTCATTTCCAGAGTTACGTTCCGCATTAGTCAAATCGCTGTTTTGTCTCTTTGATGTCAGAGAAATATCCATCACAGTTCCTCTGCCTGTCGTATTTTAGATGTTCAGTTTACAGCAGAAAACAGATCTAAGAGAAACTGACGAAAGTTGTTAAAGAAATTATCAGAATTAAATTTCACTCATTGGGATTTAAGCTTTTATTGTGAAACATTAGCACTCACACCTCCCTTCCAACCACTTCTGTCAAATGTATTCATGTTATATTATGAATATTTGATATCATAAAAAAATGGTTATTTATGCTGGTCAAGCATGACCAATAAGCTGTTGCACCTTTGAAAAGTTCCATGTTCAAAATTTATTTCGATGTTTCAAGGATAAATTTACTTTTTTTTTTGCACATGAAAAAATATCATTTCTATATTCAATCAATGAATCATCTGATATGTAGGGAAGTCTTTCAGATATGTACGAACATACTGGACATTCTTTTTACAATGCAACACAATGGCTGCGACAAAAAGACAAACTAAAGAACATTTTGTCACCTCCAGTCTTCCTAATCGTCTGTCTTCTTTACATCCTGTGAGAATTAGACGGTAATTATTGTAATAAGGAACAATGAAACAGACTCAGCAGCTTCAGCTGTGTGTCTCCACCCGCCTCCAGGGAGCGACCTGCTGCTGAGGGTGCGCTCATTTTCCTCTCCGGTTACTCCCGGGTGGACGGGGTGAAACCAGCTGTGTGTGTGTCTGTTTTTATGTGTGTGTATTCCTGCCTCATTAATGTTTCTGTCTTTTGTCTCTCTGGGGTTGAATTGTGCAACAACTCGTCTAGTGTGTCACTACGGACCAGGTGCTGTTACCGTTTAAATACTAAAAAACCAACACTGCTGAAATACTACAAATATGACGGATACTACAAGCACTACTTTCTCTAAATTTTTAACATTACCTGCTTTTTATTTGAAGTAAATATTTTATCCTTTGCTTTCATAAATGATTGTTGTACATGTAAAACGCATAGGACAGTGATAGACGCAATTTCAATTCCTTTGTTTGTCAAGTACATGTGAAGAAATTGACAATAAAATTGACTTTGACTTTGACTTTGACTTTGATTGCTCTATCTAACCAGAAAAATTGATTTCAGCTGTGCTGAAATATGGAGATGCATAATAGCACAAGTATTTTCTAATCATCCATTAGCTTCTAATGTAATTATCAAATACAATGTACCATTAGAACACTTGATGCTTGATATATACATCTATAGATATATTGCATTAAAAACCAGAGATTTGCAACTAGAATGGTCATTTACTACATAACCAATGTTTAGATCGATTTCTCATTTCTTTAATGTTATCTTCATTGAAAACACAGTGCTTTTCTTTTAAAAAATAAGTTACCCTAAACTTTTGAACAGTGTGTGTGTATGTGGCTCAAGAACTGATGCAGTCAAGTTAATATAAAATGAGCCTGAAGAACGCAACAGCAAGTGACCCTGCCTCCCCCCTTCCCCCTCTTCCCTCAGGTTCTACCGTGGCGAGTACACAGTGGAGGTGGCCATCAACGACTACCTGGACGTCTACTGCCCACACTACGAGGGGGCGGAGGCGGCCGAGCGCATGGAGAACTACGTGCTGTTCATGGTGAACTACGACGGCTACACGACCTGTGACCACCGCAGGAAGGGCTTCAAGCGCTGGGAGTGCAACCGGCCCCAGAGCCCCAACGGCCCGCTCAAGTTCTCCGAGAAGTTCCAGCTGTTCACGCCCTTCAGCCTGGGCTTTGAGTTCAGGCCAGGACACGAGTACTACTACATCTGTGAGTACTATGCTTGAGTATTGCTGCATACTGCTCGAACTGGGCACGCTTGCAGCACTCTTTCAGTTCCTCAGGGATGAAACTTATTTTAATATTATGCACATGGACACATGCAATATGGTAAAATTACAATAATGAGATATCCTTACATTACATAAGATAAACATATTAACATGAGTAATGTGTATATTTGTAATTTAATATTTTCTTTTAAAGTAGTATAAATGTGTATTTGGGTACTCTGTCCTCATATTTATCTACCAATGACTTCTCTGTGTTGAAAAAACAATATACAGTATTTTCACGACCAAAAGGCGCACCGTACGAAAAGGCGCAGTCTCAGTTATGTGTGCAATTATTGTATTTAACACACAGATACGGCGCACCTGAAGATAGGGCGCAGGTTTTATATACACGTCCGCTATACACGTTTTATATACACGTCCGCTATACATGTTTTATATACACGGCCCGCCTGACAACACACACACGCGCATATTAAAAAAAATAGATCGGGAGCAAAACTGAGTTTAGCTGTGCTTTTTATTAATATATTAAAATACTATTAATTACAACAACACTATTAATTATGTAACTCATTATCATTAATGTATAAATATTGAAAAATAGCTTCCTTTCTGTTTTAATACGGCAGCTTAACTTAAAGACAGTTGCAACAAATTCTCTGTCTCTATCCCATTCATGACAGAACATCATGTCTAGACACTTTTACGCACTTTTACTCTGATTGACTCTCTATTGCATGAAATATTACTTAGACATGGTAAAATGTTTTTCAAATCTTTTTAGCATTAGAAAAAAAATAAAACATCAAAACTGAATTGAATAAATTAAATTTTAAATAATAATAATAATAATTGCCCTAGATAGTGAGTTCAATTTTTTATTGTGAGACAATGATGTTTACTTCAAAAGTGTCATGTGACCTAATAGATTTTATATAATTCAAAAATAAAAGCCTCTTTTTGCGCCTAACTGTAAAAAAAAAGATTTTATATCACAGTTTTATAAGAAAAAAATGAAGATAAACTAATTGTTGCCATATGGCAACACTATGGAATAAGGGTTAATAGGGTTAACTATGTATTGATTACTTTAACAAAATATCAGAACCTTGGTACGATAATTACTTTCATACTTCCAAAATGTTTTTTTTTTCAATAAACGCAGCAGCAGATGTTGAATTGTTTAGTTTTCCTGGCGTTCGGGCTAGCAAGTTTCTGACTGGGGAAATGAGACTTGTTGCAAGTCCCCAGTCTCCTGTACTAGTCCAGCCAAGTCCATTTATTCATTTAGCATCCAAACACAAGTTATCAGAAATTTCATAGCTTGGGATCTGTCATGGTTTTATTTCCAATTCAGGACAAAGTAACATTTCATCTCACTCTGGTTTCCAATGTGTCAAATATTTTTCTTTTTGCTTTCTTATAATTTAGTCTAATGGGTTTCTGTCCCAGAACCAGCTGGCTGGTAGATGAGGGCTTCATTATGGACCATGTCATTTTCTTTCACACAATTATAACATTTTAATGCTGTTTTAGTTGTATGTGGAGTATGGATTTGCAGAACTATGCATGCAAAATTTCAATTTGGTGTTTGTTCCATTTTGTTGTTTGGCAAGTGGTCCCAGAACTCACAACCATTAAGGGAACTAGGTTCTTTAACAGAGTCAAATTATTTAATTATCCAACTCCCAGCTGTGCAGCTGATGTTTAGGCTGAGGTAGGTCTTGTGTTTTGTATGTTCCAAAGCAACGCTAGAAGGAATTTATATTGGTGGTTTTGGAGGTTAGGGCTTTTTTTTCTTTCGCTTTCCATTCGCTCACAACCACTACTCCTTCCTCTCACTCAAGTCCTGAAGCTGACAACAAGTCTAACTTTACTTTTTACTCCTCGTCCCAAATTGATACTAGGACGCTTTCTTGTTTTATGAGTGACCACCAAGTTCCTGTGGTGGAAAATGCAGCTTTAGTAGAACATTAAACCAGGCCTCCACCAGTTTGCCTACATAGGAATGCTCGAAGAAGTCATGTTACTTTATGCTGAAGAGGAAATGCTCTCGAATGTGAGTTTCAAAAAGACAACGGCCCCCAAACACACCAGTAAACCAGCAGCATCTTGGTTCCAACCCAACAAAATGAAAAGTTCTGGAGTGGACAGCCCAATTCCTGGACATTAATCTCATTGAAAATTGTGAAGTGACGTCAAGAATGCTGCTTCTGAAATTCTGAAGCAAAACCAAGAAATACAGAGGATGAAACAGTTCTCAGGAACTGTGGTTATACAACTAAATATTAGTTTAGTCATTTACAGGAATAAATATAGGAATAAATCCTGAATATTTTTCAGTTTATACAGTTAATATTTTGAAAATCGCACACACTGCTATTTCTATGAACAGGCTAATATTCATTTTTCTTCACTTAATGTACACATCTGATTTTATCTGGTCACTCTGTGCTGTAAAGTGACACTAACTGCGCTTCTATTTTGACCCCACAGCATCTCCACATCCAAACCTGGCTGGGAAACCGTGTCTGAAGCTCAAAGTCTACGTCAAGCCAACCAGTGAGTTCTTCCGTTCTATCGTGTTTCATTCAACGTCATCAGGTGCAGACGTTTTCTTCCAGATAATTCTGAATCCCATTATTAGCCTAGTCCTCAGCGGGAGCAACGCTGGTGACATCTTAATGAATTCTCCCTCTGTCATATAAAATTGTAAAGGTCAGTGAGGAGCAGACGAAGTGTGAAAACTCAGCACTGTCACACAGAGCTTTTTTTTCTGAAAGGAGCTTTAACACGTTAACATTGTGATCAGCTGGAAATCCTCCGTCTCACTATCCGGATGTGAACTCTGAGAGCTGCTGAGCACCAAGGAGAGACTTTATTGGATCTGGGGCTGGATTATCTGCCGAGGCTGTTTAAGCTAAATCTGAATATTTACAGCAGAGAAAAAAAAGTAATATGCTGAGAACTCCTCTGACACATGCAGGGTTTCCACGGCATCAATACACCACTTCATTCACATGAAGTGTCTGCAGGAAGGAAAACCATGACATATTCTGCAGACATAAAACTGAAATATTTGTCATGACACAAATTATGTTTCAGTGTAGTCAAAGGAGTTACTTGTAAGCAACTGGATGAATGAGAATCTACACAGACATGTCTCAGTATACCTTCTGTCTTGATGTTTAAGTATAGATTAAAAAGGACTGTCACAGTGACTGAAATAATAACAAAAGGATAACAAAATGAGAATACAAGTAAAGTATAACAGCAATGAATAAATCTCTGTATATAA
The DNA here is from genome assembly GCA_036785175.1 of Eupleurogrammus muticus. NCBI lineage: Eukaryota > Metazoa > Chordata > Actinopteri > Scombriformes > Trichiuridae > Eupleurogrammus > Eupleurogrammus muticus. The sequence continues at coordinate 23,352,442 of JAYKQN010000006.1, read as the reverse complement.
CAGCAGCTTTTACAACACTCATCATTATCATGGTTAATAATGATAAATAATAAATAAATTCTTTAGGAGACATGAAGGTAAGTTTTTAATAATGAAATAATTACTGATGTTTTATATTTAGATTCATTTAGTGAGTAGAAAAAAAAAATTCATCACCTTATTAAACCCCCAACTGCTTTTGTTCTGGAGGTCGGCTGGACCTTCAGAATAAAAGCAGCTGGGGGTTTGATGAACTTTATACTGACAGTTAATTTAAGTTGTGCGATGAAGCTCCAAATTTAGACCAGTGCAAAGTCAGGATGAGTTTATGATCACGTTGTGAGATAAATGAGCAGCTGCTGGATTCTACGGGAAAATGTGGACGTCTCACTTTTTACAAACCAAAATAAACTTGAAGTTGGAGCTGACTCATAACCGTACATGTTGATAAAAAGTCGGCATGCAGCTTTAAACCCTCCTGTTGTCTGGACCTGACTTTATGTAACGTTGTGATGTCACTCAGCAGTGGGAGGAGCTAAATAATGCATGAGTTGGTGTAGTTTAACCTTGTTTCTTTGGTCGAGTTTGTAATCTGTGTCTCCTCGTCTCTCAGATGACTCAGTGTATGAGTCTCCGGAGCCCTTCCTGACGGACGACACCACCGGCGGTAGTGGCGTTGCTCTGCCCCGCCTCTTCCTGCTGGCCACCATGTTGCTCGCCCTCCTCCTCATCCTTGCCTCCTCATAGCATCTCTTATCCTTCTCCTTCTTGTACTTCTTCTTCTTGTTCTTCTTCCTGTTCTTGTTCTTCTTCTTCTGCCTCCTCCTCCTCCTGCTGTTCTTCTTCTATTTTTTCTTCTTCTTGTTGTTCTTCCTCCTCCTCCTCCTCCTCCTCCTCCTCCTCCTCCGCCTTCATCATCTTCCTCTGAGCGGAAGAAGCAACCAACCAGAGACAGGGAACAAGTTCAGCTCCTCTTCCTTGACCTCTGACCTCTGCCTGCCTGCTGCCCAGCAGTTCACCCAATCAGAGGCTAAGGTCACTGGTGGGAGGAGCCTCTGCTCCGTGCTGGATGCTGATCTACTCAGACTCCACGTTAGCCGCCAGTGTTTCCACAAGTGCTGACGACAGACAGGTGGTGTTTACCGGGAGGAACGTAACATAGCGCACGCCGATCAGCTGATTCTCAGCTTTCAGCGACAGCTCTGGACTTAAAAAAAACAAAAAAAACAGCATATGGCTTTAACTGGTTCTGCAGAATGAAAGTCCTGCAGGCTGTGCAACGGCAGAATCCAGGGCGAGGAGGAGAGCTGGGATTTGTTTAACTTCATACAAATAAACTTGAAGCAGCAGCCGATCGCGGCTCAGGATTTGAATCGCTTTCCCGCTACTGTCACGTCCAGTTTTGCAGAGATCTGCCATCAGTCTCTCTTTCTTTACTAGGACACAAATAAGTAAGAAAAAATGAATAATAATAAAAAAAACTAACAGGGGAAACATGGGAATGTGTTTTATCAAACTCGTTAAAAAACAAACTTGATGTCTGCAGCGCTGCCGAACAAGTCGCCTTGACGACAGCAGGCCGCCAGTGACCACAGCGCCCTCTCCTCTCAGGTCGCCGGCGGTGTGGAAATCCGTTAAGAAGCAGCTGCAGCAGGCGGTAAAACATCCATCAGGTCTGATGATCACAGTCACAGACACCAGCCACAGCAGTGACACACAGACACGGAACGAAAGGCTGCAAATAACCATCAACTTATTGTCAATTAATCTGTATTTATTCGGTAGATTAGTCGCTTTGTCTACAAAATGAGACGTGTCCAAGGCCCTGATGAATGACGACAAACAATGCATGATTTGAAACAGTTAGAACTGGACATTACAAATGTTTCATGAAGACCGAAACACACCCAGCACGTTTGTCAGAGATCAAGCATTCACACACCGACTGAACAGGAGCTCACAGAGCAACTTTAATTAGAAAAATGCTTTAAAGAAACAATGTGTAATGTAACAGAATGTTTAGAACGTTCAAATAATTAGTAAAATAATCATCAGAGAATGGATTATCGTCATGTGTCGCAGAGATATTTGCTGACATGAGTTTGCTAAACAACTCGCTCTGTCCTGTTCTGCAATTCCTCTTCTCCCTCAAGAGGGCGATAGCATGTAAGGCTGCAGATGTTATAACAAATTAAGCCTTTAATATGTCAGAAAATAACGGTTTAGTTTCTCAACATGTGATCAGTTCATCCTAAACGTGTTTTTGAAGGAGCCAGCAGCCATAGGATGGTGAGACATTGATCTCTGAGTGATCCGTGTGCAGCTCTTTTACTTTACCTCTGTGACGTTTTGAGCACTGATCTACTTTAAACAGGAAGCTGTACGGTGTGACATGCACACACACTGAAATTTTTCCCTGAAATTCATACACATTGTATCTTTAAAGGAACAGTTCAGCATTTTGCTTAATTCTCTTCTTTCTTAGAATTAGTATCAAATTCAGCCTCAGAACCTGAAACACAAAATCAATTAAAATGGAAATAAAGACAAGCAGCAAATGATGGAAAATTTGTCAGACAAGTACTACTTGGAAGCTGTGGATCATTTCTGTGACTGAATCATCATCATCCTCAGTCTCATCTTCATCATCAGATCAGAACTCCTCTTTCAGCAGTCTTTCATTTCTGTAAATCTGCCAAAGACTCTTTTACTATTTTATATCAGGCGAGGAAGGGCGGGGTCATACAGCATCTTGGGGAAAGGGGCGGGGTCATACTGCAGCTTGGGGAGGGGCGGGGTCATACTGCAGCTTGGGGATGGGCGGGGTCATTCAGCAGCTTAGGGGTGGGTCATACAGCAGCTCGGGAAAGGGGTGGGGTCATACAGTAACTTCCGTCCATGTTGTCACTTCTGTCACTGAGGGGCGGGGTAAATCCGAAGGGGAGGAGTCAAGTTTCTCTCTCTTATTTGTTTTTCTAAATCGTGTCGTTTTTGTCATAATAAAAAATGAATGTTCTGCGCAAAATAAAAAAATGAACCAATCAAAACTTGCCTTTTTCCCTCCTGGTGCTAAATTTTTAGATGCTGCGTTTTGTTTTTTGGGGGGAAACAGCAACACCGTGTGGTAGAAGTGAGATCCCACACATTTCTGTTCCTTTCTCTTCATCTCTTTCTCATACATCCCTCCATATCTGAGCTGATGGAGGCGGGTGTGTCCCTGAACGTGGACGAGCAGGGGCATGCTGGGAAATGCAGTATATAATGAACGCACTGTGATGGAGGACAGACGGAGGATGTAGCACTTGGACTCCTCTGGATGGAGATAGAAACTCACACCGACACTTCCTGGTCGGTGCGAAAAGAGTGAAAATTGAAGTTTTTTTTTTTAATTTCTGTTTGTGTCATTTTCTGTTTAAAAAGATTCATATGTGATATGAATTCATCAGCAAAGCGATGAAGGAGTCCGTCAGATTGTCAATTTGTCGTTGTTGTTGATGTTGTTGTTTTACTCCTTTTTTCGTTCCTGCTCTCATCACAATGCATTCTGGTACTTGTAGTCCTGTGCATTTGGTTCTGGTGAATAATGGTTAGGTGGCTTCATCTTCCCTTTCTTTATTGATTTTTTGTGTGGGTGGAATCAGTTTCTCGTGGCTTAAGAAAAGAAAGCTGGAAGAATGAAAAACAACGTGGTTTTCGTCAGCGAGAGTGAGACCTCTCTCTCGTCACTTCTTGTCATGGTTTACAGTCTCTGAGCTCTCATGTTTTTCTACATCAAAATGTCTGCATATTCTATTCTTTGAAAGACAAAAAATCCGTTTTTGTATATTTTCTTATTGGATGCTTATAAAGTCATGTTAAAGAATGCATTTATCCGATTGGCTGAAGAGCTAACGAGGGGTCGGAGGTCATCGGGCCTCTTCAGGACATTTTTTCCTGCGCTGCATGAGCAGGAAAAATTAAAAATTAAAAACTACATTTAATGAATTTACTTTGAAGAAGATTTCAGAGAGGAAATGAAGTGTATGAATATGTGTTTGATAACTTCACCAATAAAATAAAAGTTCCACTACATTTTTTTTCTTCAGTCTGTAAAGCAATGTTGTGTTTATGTAGTTTTTATTTATTTTTTATATTTTTTTTAATGATTCTGTACAAATAGAATAATCTTCTGTGAGCAGTGGTGGCAAATAATAATATTACATTTATATAACAATATAAACTTAAACTTTATTTTTACTGAAGAAGTCTACAAGAGTATTTCCATTTCCTGCTATACTATATACTCTACTTCAACAATGTTACTCAATGTTAGATCTAACACAAATGAAATGATGTTCTTTCCCTACCTTTTAAGTATGTCATCAAATTTAAAAACATAATTTCTGAGAGATCGCCTGATATTTTTTAATTTTCTGTGTTAATTTGTTCTCCACCACTGCTCCTCCAGCCCAACAAAGGCAGATCCGAAGACTTTTACTTGTTTTCCTAAGAACTGGGAGTCAAACAGGATAAAGACAAAGATGGCAGCCCTCCACAGTTTCACCATCTTGTCTTTATTATCTCATTACCAGGTCACATGGTCTGTCTCTGGAGCGCTGCCACACTTTAGTTTTTGGTCGGGGGCCAGTTGTTGTTGGCTCTGCGCCCAGACGGCATGCCCCCTGTCAGCCAATCAGAGGAGAAATCATTACAGTTCCTTACTGTTTCTAAAATACAGGCAGACTTTTATTTTGTAGTGTTTTATGACCAGACCAGAGCTCTTCAAAGTAAGAGTATTTTTTTTCATGTGCAGTCAAGCCAACAGTCTAATGATCTAACAAGTGATGTTTGTGTACCCATCATATTTTTTTGTTTTTACTCCATAGCCAGAAAATGCTTTTGCCACACATGTATGGAAGCCCGATTCTGCCGGAAAAATTAAAAAAAAGAAAAGAAGATCAAAAATAGAAAATCCTGAGTCTTTTTTTTTCTTGAATATTTGAACAAGTTTCAAATTTGAATGTTTAAATAGTTTCCAATTTTGCAATAATGTATATTCTTGCATTATTATTATAATTACCACAACCTTACAATGGATTTTTTTTTAACATTTCATACATTTTTCTACTTTTTCTGTTAACCAGTATTTTTATATTTGGAATTCTGTAAGGAGTTTCGAATGATACATAATAAAATATCAAAACATTTTATAATAATATATTTTATATTTATAAGTTTATATATAAACATCTCATAATTTAATAGTATTTGTGAGTATCAGTATTTCACATACAATTTAGAATGCTGGCTGTTCACCTGAAAGCAATCGAATGTCCCATCCATTTATTGAAACGGCGAGAAGTTCAATTCAAGAGGCATTTTCACTGCTTGATTATTTTATACCAATAGTTTTCTGAGGTCTAGAGAGGGGGAAAAAAAGATAAACCAAAGATTTGATAATAAACATAAGGAGACTATCAGAACTTAATTCTTATAAAATCTCTCACTAAAATGTTTTCATTTCATTTCAATGTATATATATATATATATATATATATATATATATATATATATATGCTGTGAGTTTGCTGATCCATCCTATTTAAATCAAAGTCTGTTAAATAGTAGAAATCTCTCTCAGTATAAAACTGCAGCTAGAGTTAGATCAACTCTTTATGATTGGATTCATTGCAGAGCTGCTGTAACAGACTGCATCGGTTTTAATAGCTAATAAACTGCCCACTGAGCCTCAATATCAGCTTAGGACCTGCTTCGCTGAAATATAATCACTTAAACCCAGATAGTTGAAGGAGCAGACTTTTCAAACGGCAGACTTTTAACCTGAATGTTCTTCTTTTTTGTGTGCTGGCACAGACATCTCATCAGCCTCCGTGCACACACACACACACACACACACGCACTCACACTCACACAGCGATCAATACGTTGATCAGCAGGCGGATCAGAGGCTGTGATTTGTGCTCAGTGATGAATGTCTAAGCTGCTTTGATGGCAGCAACATTTAACACTGAACCATCCAATCAGATGTCTTGCAGTTTGGGCGACGCCCCCTCGTCCAGCACAACGGGCTGAGGTCAGCGTGAAGGACGACGAGATGATAGAAACAAGATTCTGTGGGCCTGATTTCTACTCTATGAAAACGCTGAACAGAAACAGACGTGAAAGACGGTAAAATATATTTTCAGAAAAACACGGGAACCGCAGAACAACATCAAATATTTAAAATGTTTTACGTGTTTCTGGGATTTATAAAAAAAAAAAAAGCAACAGCTGAAGCTGTAGTGCTGAAAGTGTTTGAAGTGAAGCTTAGAGGTAAATTACTGCAATGTGGTTTTAGTGAAAAGTGCTGAAAGCCTTTGAAGCTTCATTTAAACAGTGAGAGATGAAAGCAGCTGAAGTGAAAGTTCCTAAAGATGAAGCTCAGGAGATCGTGACAGCATATACAATTATCAGGTGAAGTGTCAATTCTGAGAGAAGTTCACGTGTTAGGTGATTTTTAAAGGTACAACATGTATATTTAGGTGACATCTGGTGGTGAGATTGTAGATTGCATCCAACTGATCAACAAATCAAACTGTGAGAATAATAAGGCCATTCCTTATTTAGTTTGAGTTTTAGTGGAAACACCATGAATGTAGGTTGAGAAAAAAGATAACTCCACAGAGGACTCTCATTAAGGAAACTATAGGAGAACGAGGGGTTTAAGGGTTAAAAGTGAAGTTCAAACTCTTTGAACATTTGGTGTTTAAAGGTCCCGTCCCTCATAGAACATGGGGTTTTGATTACTTTTTGATTATAAGAAGGTCTGGTTGTTAATATATCTCGGTGTGTTCTATTTTATAAGGTCATCATGCGTTTATTAATGTAGAAATCTAAAACTGTGAACAGTAACTGCAGATAAATCAGATAAATGTAGTGCAGTAAAACTATGTGATGGAGGTATAAAGTTACACCAAATGGAAATACTTGTGTAAAGTACGAGCGGAGAAGACGTGAAAACACAAACCTGCAAACAGTTCACACAGAGTCACACTGACACCTGCTGGTCTGACAACCTTCTCTTTCCTTACTACACATGTTCAAACTAAATATTAACAGTGTGCACTATTAATCATATACATATATAAATAATTAAATTAATGATTTAAAAAATAAATGTTAGTGGGTGGTTTATGAGCCAAGCTGAAAGAAATCACACATCACCACATCTGTTTTTCATGATTTCAGCCCTTTGTTTAGATTATCCAGCTCAAGACGAAGGAACATTACAGGGAATTTGCAGGAAAAGGTTAGGCAGGATTATTACTGAAGGCCACATAAAGAAATGCATCAACATTTCACACCTGTGGTAACTCCCAGGTTTGACAGGATTCTCTTTGTCCGCTAACCACTGCCGTGTCATGTTCATGCTTGGCTACACACACACACACAAACACACACACCAGCAATTACCAACATTAACATGTCATATATGACCAGGTGCAGCAAGACAGGAATGTTCTGGAACATTCATGCATGTGTGAATAGAAGTAAATCACTGGTGTGCACGGAAACTGATCCCAGTAATGTGTGAAAGAGGCTTAACCATGCGTCTCCCATCTGCCCTGAAATCACCTTCATTAACATGGATTTCCACACTTCCACAACATCCCCATTTTGGGGGAATCCCAATATATATATATATATATATATATATATATATATATATATATATATATATATATATATATATATATATATATATATATATATATATATATATATATATATATATATATATATATATATATATATATATATATATATATATATTATTTTATAACAGGCTGGAAAAGTGTCAAAATAATAAAATTACATCAGCTTGTAGCACTTTTCTTTGTCTGAAGTGTATTTTTTATTTATGATTTTGCATTAAATAATACAGACAAGTGAAGGAAAAAAAAAGAAAAGACAAACACTGAAAAAGACAATTTCAGTCTTTATATTCCTATATTTCGATCGTTTCGATTTTCAGTTACACTATTTTAAAGAAAGGTCCAAAAATAAGTCCAAGTTCTATTTTTGATGGCTGAATTTCTTTTTTTTTGCTATGGCTCAGCATTTTAATAACCTTTTTCAGATTTGATGGAATGAAATTGCGTTAAATGTTAAATGTAAAAAAACCCTAACCCCCTGATCCTAGAATCGCTCCCGACTCATAACCGGATGCTGCTTTTATTTTGTAAACAAACGGCCCGGTGCCGGAAGTGCCGTCGCTCCCCGCAGCTTGACGCGTGTCGCACGCGTGACGGCCGCCCGTGGTGGATCCGTCGGGACCGTTCGGAGGCTTCTTTCCCCGCTCAGGAGCTGCGTGATCGTGGGCTGAAGATGCTGCTCGGGTCGCTCGCGCTGCTGCTGACGCTCCTCAGCCTGGGCGACAGCAAACAGAAAGACTTTTACACTTTTAAAGTGGTGAACAGCAGAGGGAAGTTGGTGTCCCTGGAAAAATACCGGGGTTCGGTAAGTTCTGGGTACAACGAGCTTAATATTCAGGCGTTTCTTTTGTTTGTTAGTTTTTATTTTGGCTGTTTGTGTGAGAGCCGGCTGCCTGAGCACGTCTTGTTTGTTAGTTTCCATCCGCCTGTGAACGGCTGCGGCTGCTCGGATGTTCCATCATGTCAGAAAGTCCGAGTCCTGGTCTACGTGGCAGCAGCCAGGAGGCCTGAGGCATCCTGCACACATCCTGCAGACATGCTGCACATATTCTTCTGCAGATTTCTACACTTTCACTCCCTTCCAATTATAGAGTGTAGCCCCTGAACGCAGCACTAAAGTAAAAGTATCAGAAAATGACTATAATAGAAATTAGAGTCGCCTATTGGAAAATTAGTCATGTAATTGTAGTCATGTATAAAAACTGATTTAGTGATGTAAATACTGTTTGTGAAAAAGCAAGCGGTCAGATTTTTGAGAACTCTTAAGTTTATTCTAGGCGTGCATCACTGGAGGCCTCAGGTTCGACATCATACTTTTACGTAAATTTTAGTTTAGTTTTTATTCATTGCTGTCAATTTGGATTTTGCAGTTACAAAACATTAAGTACAGACCCTCCTAAAAAATACTCAAGTAGTGACACAAGTGATAAGTGATTTCAGCTCTGATGGGCTGTTGCTGCTTTTATTTCATCCTACGCTGTCAAACAATGTTCTCCACTTTCATCTCTGTTGAACATTTCTATGTATAACCAGTTACCTGAAAAATGTGTTGATGTGTGAGGTTTCCTCCAAAAATGTCTTGGTCATAATCCAAACATATTGTCGATATGTTTGCAGGTTTGAGCTTCGTGACTTTGAATTCATCTGGAACAGACAAACAGTTCCGGATGAATTTTAAGACTGTTTAGAAAACCCCTCAGAAATCCATACTTGTCAAATCACTAACATTGTAATCTGTATAACCAGGTTCTCTTGTGTACAAAGAGCATCCCAGATTAGCCTTAATCTGCCTACAATAGACACGGGCTCTTCACCGGCGCGTCGCCTGAGTGAGGAAACGCATGAGAAGGATGCATGTGTTCAAACTGCTCTGTTTTCTCACTGTGCTGCAGCGTGCAGCTGTGACATGTATTAACCTGCACGTCTTTATGCATGTGTGCATGTACAGGTTTACCCACGACCACTCTACTAACTCCTGGGACAGGTAAACTACAAAATCATTGATCTGATCACACATGCATTCCTCTGATTTCCAAAGACATGTGTTTCTGTAATGAATTGCTCATCTATCTATTTTCCCCTTTTTTACAGTCTGAAATGTTTTCTGGCTCCTTATACAATCAGTGTACACAATTGGTTAATGAATCAATTAGTTGCCAACTAATGATACTTTGATCGAATCGATTATTTAATTCGAGTCATTTTTTAAGAAAAAAATGTCTGGTTCCAGCTTCTCAAATCTGATTATTTTTTGGTTTCTTTAATAGTAAATTGATGATCTTTGGGGTGAACTGTTGGTCTGGACCTAAAAAAATTTTAGATTGAATTTTCAGCTTTGGGAAACATTGCTAAATGCGAAGCTCTGCCAACTTTCTTGTGGTCAAGTATGAGGATTTAAATCATTCTTGTACCTGTTTGGACCTTTAAATAATTTATTTCACTGTGAAGTAAGTCACAAAAGATTCTAACTTCCACTTTACTTAAAACAAAACCCCACAGTAGATCTTGTCAGTTTTCTGACAGTCAGGACCCGTGTAGCTCCTGTGTTCCTCAGCGTGTTTGTGTGCTCCAGGTCTCGCTGGTGGTGAACGTGGCCAGTGAGTGTGGCTTCACGGAGGAGCACTACAGAGACCTGCAGCAGCTGCAGCGCGACTTCGGCCCCTACCACTTCAACGTTCTGGCCTTCCCCTGCAACCAGTTCGGCCAGCAGGAGCCCGGCAGCGACAAGGAGATCGACAGCTTTGTGCGCAGGGTCTACGGCGTCTCCTTCCCTCTCTTCAGCAAGATCGCCGTGGTCGGACCCGGCGCCAACAACGTCTACCGGTACCTCGTCGGTGAGTCCACAGCTGTCGTCAAGGTGTTACGCACACTGGTGACGTCCCCTTTAACTGCTCAAGAATGGGAATTTGTTGTTAAATCACAAAGACAATGTGAACTTACAGAAGAGCTCTATTAAAATTAAGAATATTTTTTGCAATGGAGGACATTTCAGAACAGACAGAAGGATTCATTTAAACACAAAGTTACCAGAGAGGAGTATCAGGATTTTACAGATGCCAGTTATCAAAGTCAAAGTCAATTTTATTGTCAATTTCTTCACATGTACTTGACATACAAAGGAATCGAAAATTGCGTTTCTCACTATCCTATGCATCTTACATGTACAACAACATTAAAGTGCAGGTGCGCAAGACGAGCTGTCTATCATTTGTTAGACAGATCATAAATCCTTCTCTAATATCTATTTTTTATAGCTGGAAAACAAACAATATCTCATCTCAAAATGTGTATTTTTTTTCAAGTTTTCACCATAATTCATTTTCTGATATTGAACAAAATCCATCTGATTTAGTCCTGAAACTTATTATACTGACCAGACCTTGAACACATCATAATGTAATCTCATGGCAGCCAGATCTAATCCTGACAATTTAAACACTGATTTAAATGTTGGATTAATATTTTAACGGTAATTGCTTTGAAATTTGCGTGCATGTGTCAGCCATCTGAACCATGAACCTAGAACATTGTCTAGATACAGCGTTGAAGGCGGAACATGTTTATTCCTGTGAGTTTCTAAGATTGAAGAAATGCCTGTATGAGCCAATTAGGAATCCATGCCAATTAGGAACAGTAGTTTTTGTTTCCCATTCCTAACACACACTAAAAGGGAAAAAAGGAGAAATTAAAAATAGGAAGAACACACAAGTGTATATTTAAAAAGAGAAATTTCAAGGAATCAGATAAAAATATATATCCTTAAATCTGCCTCAGATTTTTTTAAAATTTTGGATTTAAAATCGTTTTTATGAGTTTCATTTGTTGATTCCGTGCAGAAGCTGCAGAATATATCACCCTTTCTTCAGTTTTCTTACAGGCATTTGTGTGTTAAAAGTGTTTACGGCAGGTTAATTGCAACCCACAAAAAAAGATCAGTCTGAAATATTCTGCAGATATTTGTTTTGTTTTGCTACCAGAATAATGTTTTAATAAGTTTTTTGTCTGCTTTACCAACAAATCTCTTCTTTAACTGAATCTCTGCTGTCTCCTAAAAAAAAAGAAACATTTAAAAAACCCTGTTTTAAATCACATTTTTTTTAATATGGAGGACTTTTCATTTATCTTTTTCCTCTTGTCCTCTACAGAAACGTCTGGTAAGGAGCCTGACTGGAATTTCTGGAAGTACCTCGTGGATGTAAACGGCAAAGTGGTGGACGCGTGGGGCCCGAAAGATTCAGTCAAATCAATCCGTCCCAAAATAGCTGCGATGGTGCGTCAGATAATCTTAAAGAAGAAGGAAGAGCTTTAAGCCATCACCCTTCACTACACAGTGTTCTGCTGTACGGCTTTTAAACACATTGGTACACGAAGCGTCGACTCAACAATGCAGTCTGACTTTGTAAGAATAAACCGCTCAGTTGAAATCACAGCGAAAGCAGAGTAGGCTTTCTGGAAGCACTGATGAAACACCACTAGGATTTCACACTGTGATGTTTTTTATGCCAAAGCACTCCTGTTGTTACACATGTCGTGTGGATTATGTGCTTGTTTTGTATGCTTTTTGATTTGTGAAATAAACTCAAACTCACTGAGGAGAATAAGTTGCCCACAATATTTGATTTTTTTTATAGTTTTTTTCTACAGTTCTTATAAGTGGAATAAACACTTATTATATATGTAGGGTTTTAAGAGCTGTAACTAGATATATAGTTACATAACTAAATGAATACTATAGTATTAAATATACAGTATACGTAGATTTATTAGCCCATTTAATGTCTGTTTTTTCAAGACCTGCAAAACCATGGTACTGTGTGTGTGTGTGTGTGTGTATATATATATATATATATATATATATATATTATGCACAAGCCATTAATATTCAAAATGTCAGTATGTTTATCATCAAGGGTTTATTTAGAAAAAAAATGTCACCCCTGCATACTTAGCAGCAAAAAAACATTACAATTAAAAACTACTTTTTCCCTGTTACAGATGTACATGTTAGACTTTTCATTTTCCAATTTTTTTTCCTTTTCATTTTCCAATTTTCACTTTTTTAAATATCCATCTTTAGAATTGTCCACCATTTCCTTCTTCCCAACACCCTGAATAAAGTGTCTGAGTGAGTGTCATACACACTTCTACCATCATCATTGTACACCGTACAATACACTCATTTAATAAGCAACATGTGATGTGAGTATTTTCACAACACATGTACACACAAAATAAAAGGACAGACACCACACATAAATTACATTCTCTGGTTTTTACAGACACACACAGCCCAACTCCTTCAATTCCTAAGTCCCTGACTTGTATGCTTAAATGTTTCAACATATAAAACATATAAAAATCAGACACTCTCATCAAGTTTCTGGGTTCTTACCAATGTAAACACAAGAGATTGTCCCCATGGCTCTGTTAAAAAATGTCATTTAGAAGTAAAATAAATTCACCTCTAGGCTAGCTGATGCATTCAAATCTTAAAATAACACCTTGACAGCTGGAATAACAGCTGGACAAACAAACAGCAGCTAGTGTAAACGCCAGGTCTCAGACTTAGGACATGAAAGTTTGGTGATTCAAAGTCCTGGTTCCACATCAGACGGCTGCTTCTGTCTTCACTTCTCCTTCTGCAAGTGGAACAAAGTGAATTTTATTGTTTTTAGAGGAGAAACACAACGCAGCAGCTTCAGGCCTATTAAATCACATCCTTTAAAATGTGAACGTGCATGTTTACATTTTATCTATTTGAAAAAGTAAAGTTACCTTGTCTTGATCAGCCTCATCTGAGCCTAAATAAAAGACAACAAATTAGATACAGAAATAAAATGAATAGTCTTTTGGGAAATCCTGAGCAAACCAATATATTCATGATTTATGATCATATATTATGTTACATGATGCCATGGCGTCACTCATGTTGAGTTGAACAATTTATTTAATTAATTGTTGCGCTCATCCACTGACACAACTGCAGTAGATCTTGGATCTGCAGCTCCACCATGAAATCCATGCATCGACACAGTTTTCTGTTACTTTCATGGAAAGTTCTCTTGCTTTTATTTCACTTAGTTTATTAATTTAGCAAATGTGACCAACACTTTGTCGGTGAGCACACCAAGTCACGCTTTGATGTCACGAAACTAACAACAAACAAAACTAAATATCTAGGTTTATGTAGGTGAGGCCTGGGTTTGCAGGCCTTTCTGATTGGTTGTTTTTACAAGCCAGAGTTTCTATGTGTTTCATTCCCATTGTTTTCTATCCATGTCTTTAGTTGTTTTTTGAGCTGTGGTGCTGAAGTGAAATCCCTGTTGACTTTTACAATCCTTGTGGCGTCCTCCCTATGTCATGATTTCCCATATTTCAAGCCCGTGTGGCATTAATCAGATCTGTTAGGGGCTGTAACACTCCATGTTTATAGGAGGCATTTTTCAGCCTATTGATTTTGTGGTTTTTCGCTGATACCTGAGCTGCCGAAGGTCCAAGAGACTAGTTTAATGAGACCGTAGAGCACCAGCGCCACCCCAAACATCGCCATGGAGTCCTCGACGGACGGAGTGCTGAACCCTGAGAACACAAAAGTCACAACTCTTATTCAAGTTATTCATTTTTGTAAAGTCTGATAAAACAATTTCAACTGATAATGACTAACATTCAATACTTGATATATCCCACCAAAACTAACACATAAGTATTTTAAGATTCCCTCAACTCAATTGAAACAATAAAAAAGATATGTACTACTTCAAAGCAAAGATGACAATCAAGCTGCACCAACTCATATTCTAATATTTCTTTAATACAAATTATTATGTGTAATTAAAACTACAATAGATTGATCGAAAATTGATCACCAATTATTATGATGATCAGTTAATCGTTTTAAACTCTTTTTTTCCATAAGCATCCAAAGTCTCTAAATCCAACTTCAGAACTCGAAATTTTTTATGTTTTTAGTCTTCTTTGATAGGACACTAAATATCTTTGTTGTTTGGGACAAAATAAGAGGATGTCACCTCAGTGATGGCAAATGTTTTCCTATTTTCTGACATTTTCTAGACCACACAACTTCAGTAGTGAAAAGTAGTGAAAGTAAAAGCAGCTACAATTAAATACAATCAGAAGATTCTTTCATTCATTGCAAAACTAGGAAAAAAAATATAGAACAACACTTCAGGTACAGTATTTCACAATAACCCAAATAATGTGGTGTCATATCACAGTGACAGTTTCTTTAATGTCACAGCTTCTGAAACACAAAACTCACAATTAACTTAATACTACTTCTTTTTTTTCCCCTAAAAAAGTAAAATGCATCAATGTTACCGATGACATTGATGGTCACAGTGGCGTGCCGCGTTCCTCCAGGGTGGACGGCCACACAGACGACCTGTCCTCTGTCCAGGTCCAGCTGAGACGTGTCCAGGTCCAGCCTGCTGGTCTGGCTGTAGGTGCCGTTCCACGCCTGCTGGTGTCCCGTCACCCTGCCCGACCCCAGGGCCGCTGCCGGCCTCCCATCAGAGCCTCTGAACTCCCAGCTCAGCTCCAGCGGGAGGGGGGCGAAGCCGGACGCATCACACTGGATGGTCACGATCTGGCCGGGGACAGACAGGGGCAGAGGGGAGGGGTGGATGGAGAGGGACGGAGGTTCTGCAGAAAAGAGAAAAGACGAGTATTGCAGTTTCGTTATTTATGTAGAAACCAGCTATTAAAACATGCAAGTTTGTGGTTTAATTACACGACCAGGCGTCTTTTTCCCTCACCGACGATCTCGAGCTCCATGGCCACCTGGGCCAGCAGGTGGGGCAGATACACCGTGCAGATGTAGGTACCAGCGTGGCGCACCCTGGTCTCCTGTAGGATCAGCGAGGCATTTCCCTCCCGGTGCAAGCTGTCAAAGTCCAGCGTGGCCCCGGTCTCCTCAGTATCAGCCAGGCGGTCCGTCTTGCCGTCGTAAGCCAGAACCAATCGCCCATCACCTCGGAACTGGTAGCGCCACTCCACGGCGAAACCGGACCCGTGGAGAGGAGAGGAAGGGTCCACCCAAAAGCCGCAGTCCAGCATGGCTGGCACCCCGAGTCTGGACTGCACCAAGACCGTTTTAGTGGTCACGCTCAGGATCACTGAGGAGAAACCACACTTTTAAACCACCACTTCTAACTGAGGTAACATCAGCATTTTTTATAAAATTGCTTTTCTCGATCGTCACCATTGTGTTCTTTAGTCGCTGTGGGTGCTCGTATGATGCTGGCAACATCCAGCTCTTTGTTGAGCCCCTGGACGATGACTGAAAACCAATCAGCTTGCAGGTACACAGGGCTGAAGGCGGAGTCGGTGAGCGGTGCGACCCATCCGAGGGTGGAGGACTCTGGCAGGAAGGGGTTGATCTCACAGTGCGGCTTGTTGATGGAGCCGCGGGGGGGATTGAGGGCGCTGTGGCAGAAAGTAGAAGCGGGGTCTGAAGACAGAGGACAACCACGGGAACATGGAACGGTCACAATAGATGGTCACTTTGCACTACAACCAAATACAACAGCAACTTCTTCTTTGTATATTCAAATCACAATCCTTTTTATTTCTTTTCAACAAAACCATTTGGCATTGAAAGGGTGGGGCTGTGTTCAAATCCTGCATTGACATGAATAGACTATTGCCAAAAATTCTCACACATCCATCCAAATAATTAGATTTAGATTCTTCAGTCACTTCCATGTACTCCAAACTTCATGTGGCCTTCAGATCAGCTCAAGAACAGAGCTTCAGAGAGCTTCATAGAATGAGTTCCTATGGCTGAGCAGCTGCATCCAAGCCGTACATTACCAAGGTCAATGCAAAGCGTGGGATGCAAAGATGTAAAACAAGCCATCACTGAAATCTAGAGCAGTGGAGGCTGGAGTCCTTCTTGTGTTTGCATTGATATCTGTCACTACACATTGTGACTGTCTTTTGTTACTTTAATATTTCACATTTTCTTTGAAATTGTGATATACTGTGAGGTCATGAGAGGCTGTGTCCTGGAGGGGTGCTACATTCCCAGGAGATAGCTCCAGCCTCACCCAGGTATGACCCCATCTGGTGGTGGAGGTGGGAACTCCACAAGCCTGCTCAACACAGGTGTGGCTAATGACTGCTGATTGGCTGAGGGCTGGATGCAGATAAAACAGTCTGAGCCTGCCTGTGTTGGTGTGCAGAGGTTGGAGAGCTCATGGAGTCGGTCTTCTAGAGGAACACAGCTACAGTGGATGGTTGAGCCAATGCTTACTTTCTACCTAGAGAACGAATTACTTGGAGAAATACTGAACAGAGAAAATGTGTGAGTGATTTGTGTTCTAATGCCAGTACCATTGGGAGTGGAAGGATTCCCACTGGAGAGACTTTAGGAAAGAGACTTTTTTTCCTGACATGACAAACAAAAAAAATCTGCTTGAATCTCACTTTCTATGGAGTGGGATTTTGATAACATTTACTTAAAAATTGATCATCAATGTATTACACTGTACACTAGCTGATTGATTGCTGTAGCTCTCCATGCATACATGTGACAATATTTTAAAGCCTCATGCAAACATACATCCACATAAATTGTGTATAGACATCTTGTCCAGCGTGTCGCTCATTTCAAACCCACCAGTAACAAAGTAGACTCTGTCAGGGTTGATGTCGGACGGCGCCCGTTGGTCTTCAGTTGTCTGACTGTGAGCGTCCGTCCTGATGTGAAGCAGGGATTTCTCCTGGCTCGTAGGTGTTGTTAAACCCCCTCTTTGGCCTACTGTCTCCTGCACCAACCAGCATTCCAACAAGGGACATCTGCTGCTGCAAACTTTAGGCAATTCAACAGTATATAAGCAATGGATAAAGGAAAAAAACAATTCTAAAATACCAAAAAAAGATGATTTTGTATTTCCCAGCAATTTCTATTTTAGTGTAGATATTGCAATGAATATTCCCTAAATATTTAATCAAAATTAGGTTTTGAAGCTTGTACAGTAATTGTATTTATTGTTCATTAACATGTAATGATTGGGTTGTGAGGCTCCACTGCTTACCCTAAAGCCACAGTTGTTCAGAGTCTATGGTGTATTTGTTTTACTCAATATTATGTATTTTATTTTTAAAAAAGGGTCATCTATATCACCTATGTTCTACAGGTCCTTCTCAAAAAATTTGCATATTGTGATAAAGTTCATTATTTTTTTATGTTCTGTTGAAAGGTCAACCTTCAAATATGTTTAGTTATGCACTTAATACTTGGTTGGGAATCCTTTTGCAATATGACTGCTTCAATGTGGTAGTGGCATGGAGGCAATCAGTCTGTTGCACTGCTGAGGTGTTATGGAGGCCCAGGATGCTTCAATAGCAGCCTTAAGCTCATCCACAGTCTTGGGTCTGGTGTCTCAACTTTCTCTTCATAATATCCCACAGATTCTCTATGGGGTTCAGGTCAGGAGAGTTGGCAGGCTAAATGAGCACAGTAATACTATGGTCAGTAAACCATTTACCAGTGGTTTTGGCACTGTGAGCAGGTGCCAGGTCATGCTGAAAAATTAAATCTTCATCTCCAAAAAGGTTTGCTGCATTGACCCTGCCTTTGATAAAACACAGTGGACCAACACCAGCATCTGACATGGCACTGCAGACCATCACTGACTCTGGGTACTTGACACTGGACTTTCCTTCTCCCCAGTCTTCCTCCTGACTCTGGCACCTTGATTTCTGAATGACATGCAAACTTTGCTTTCATCCGAAAATAGTACTTTGGACCACTGAGTAACAGTCCAGTGCTGCTTCTCTGTAGCCCAGGTCAGGCGCTTCTGCCGCGGTTTCTGGTTCAAAAGTGGCTTGACCTGGGGAGTGCGGCACCTGTAGCCCATTTCCTGCACACACATTTCCTCAGTCCACTGCGTCCGCAGGTCCCCCAAAGTCTGGAATCGGCCCTTCTCCACAATCTTCCTCAGGGTCCGGTCACCTCTTCTCGTTGTGCAGCGTTTTCTGCAACACTTTTTCCCACTGAGGTGCCTTGATATAGCACTCTGGAAACAACCTATTCTTTCAGAAATTTCTTTCTGTGTCTTACCCTCTTGCTTGAGGTGTCAATGATGGCCTTCTGCACAGCAGTCTTACCCATGATTGTGGTTTTGAGTAATGAACCAGGCTGGGACATTTTAAAAGCCTCAGGAATCTTTTGCAGGTGTTTAGAGTTAACTCATTGATTCAGATGATTAGGTTCATAGCTTGTTTAGAGCACCTTTACAGGATATGCTATTTTTGTGGAGACAAAAGACCTGAAACATTTCATTTGGTGTGTAATGAATCAAAATTATGTATACATGTTTTCATTACATTATGGAAAAGCATGAACTTTATCAAAATATGGACATTTTTTGAGAAGGATCTGTGTATATATGGATCTCAAAATCGAGTTTCAGTTGCTCCACAGCGCCCCCAACTATAATTCACGTTAGAGCAGGCTAAACACGGAATAACACCTTGGAGGTAAACATTGGTTTTATAATTGAAATGTGTAGAAAAATTACGGGGGTTAAAGGTAAGCAGCTCCTGTCTAATTTTTTTTTTGGGGGGGGTAACGCTGATACTCCCAAGCCGCCCGTAGCGTCATATGAGATCTTGGAACGAGTAGCTACAACATCCAGGCTCTGTGATACAACCCGAGCTACGCATTTATACACGAAACCCATCTGTTTGGTTTAGTTCACCAGCCCAGCAGAAACATAGCAGCGGGAATTTCATTTACTTCTCCTACCATGGATGAAGCAGACGACCGCAACCAGAGACAGTTGGTAAATTACAGAAAGGCGCGTCATGTTTGTCTGTAATTCTGCGTTTATCTGCCTATTTCCCTAAAAAGTAAAGCGACTAGGTCGCTGGTTTCGCCCCTAAACTGACACTTAAATTTAGGTTTCACTTTTGACCAACTGACTCAAACCAGACATGAAAAATCGATAAGGTTCCGGTGATAATTTCAAAATAAAGTCCTCGTTCAATTCTGAACGATTTAAGGGAGAATAAATCTAATAAAACGCAGCTGAAATGAATAATCTAGAGAATAAATCCGAAAATCAGACGCGTAACCTTTTCCACAACTTGAAAGCATACGGTATAATAGTTTAAAATGTACACTGAGCCTTTTTCAGCTCAGGTGTGAATGTTATTGAAAAAAATGGACATGAGGCTGCAGGTTTTCAGGAGGTGATCGCAGACAGCACAGGGCAGATGAGCACAAAAGAAACACAAATAATACAGAAAGTGCTACATATCTGCAGCTATTGTTTAATATCAATATTAATAACCACACCAACACTAAGGTGACATGCAAATCTTTTATGACCCTAATATTCAGAGAACTACTGGATTTGAAACATGTGATTATTGCTTTTTTAAGTGATTTTGACCACAAACATTTCCATTTGGTCTGTCATTACTCTTTATACGGTGTTGGATTGATTATTAAAAGTCAACTGCACACAAATGACGACATTTAACAATTGAATGTGTAAAAACAAAGGTTGCATAAGCTTTGATGGCCTCCTCCTTTCACTGTGTGTTTGTGTGTCTGTGTGCGCAAAAATGTATAAATCATCACCTGATCTTTGTTTCACACACAGACAAAACCAGACCTAACTAAAGTGGTTATGTGCCTTCTTTAGAAGCAAGGGGTATGTTCTGTTTGTGCCCAGTGGAGGAGCTCTAACACTATATTGACTGGAAATAGCAACTTTCCACAGTAGTGTATAAAGTACATGGTATACTTTGTGTTTCAATATCAAAAGAATATTTTTTTCTGATACAAAATGTACTTAAGTAGTCAACGTAAAGCCAATGTTGTTAGTGAAAAAAAAAAAAAAAAAACAGGTAGTCAGAATGCTGGGAATTCTGAAGTTTAATTTTAGTGTTTGTCCATCAGTGGAGGCTTCAGCTTCCACATCACACTTGTGTAAACCTAATATTGAACCAGAGATGTCTTCCATACAATTTTAAAGTCACAAGTCATGCTTGTATGAAGTCGTTTGTTAGCATGGCTAAAACCAGACCTCATATGAATGTACACTGATATTCATAGAAGTACATTAATAATATAATATAATATATATTCAATAGGGCGACACGGTGGTGCGGTGGGTAGCACTGTTGCCTCACAGCAAGAAGGTCGCAGGTTCAAGACCGCCTTGGGCCTGGGTCTGGGGCCTTTCTGTGTGGAGTTTGCATGTTCTCCCCGTGTCTGCGTGGGTTTTCACCGGGTACTCCGGTTTCCTCCCACAATACAAAAAACATGCTCAGGTTAATTGGTAAACTCTAAATTGCCCATAGGTGTGAGTGTGAGAGTGAATGGTGTGTGAATGGTGTGTGTGCCCCACGATTGGCTGGCGACCATCTGGGGTGTATCCCTGCCTCTCGCCTTAACGCGCTGGGATAGGCTCCAGCAGACCCCTGCGACCCCGAAAGGGAATAAGCGGGATAGACAATGGATGGATGGATATATTCAATATAAATTGCAGAGTGAAGTAAATTCCTGTGCAGTGAAGAATGGATATACCCAGGGTAGTTCTTTGCAGTTTCTACCAAATTTCAAGTTCTATTTTGTAATAAAAATGTAGGGGAAAGAGTATAAGTATAAATAGGGCACCTGCCTGTTAAGAGAGACTTTAAAAAGTTTTGTTTTTAAATAACTTAAATACATTATGTAATTTGATTTGACACTACTTTATGCAACATCTTGATAGTATAACTGATGACATGTTTCTGGAACATCATAAACTACTTCTTGTGTAAAGTAAATCTGTGTTTGTTTGTTTAACGTGTGAAATATGTGCAACAAAACTCATGACAAATACTGAACCCAGGGCCGGTTTCAGGAAAAGCACATTTAAATTAGAACCCTTCTTTCTAAAGGTGTCTCTTATAAGCACTGACTATAAGATAAGATAAGATAAGATAAGATAAAACTTTATTGATCCCACAACGGGGAAATTTGTGTGTTACTGCAGCGTTACAGATAAAGAGAAGAAAATAAAGCTGAAGATAAAAAACTATAAAGAAATAAAAAAAAAAAAAAAAACACAACACAATGTACAAATTCGCAGAATTTGTTGATGATCCGCATACACAGTATGCATTATCGACATAGAATGGAGAGAAAATGCTAATAAATAGTAAGAAAAAAAAAGTAAGAAAAAAGTATGCATAAGCAAGGCATATATACATACATACATGCACGTACATACCTACATACACACACATACACACATATTTGCATATATATATATGGACATACATATCCACGCACATACCCACATGTACACATACATAGCTAATGCACACTTAAGGTGCAGGGTGTGTATGAAGAGAAAAAAAAAAAGTGACCAGTGAAAAAGTGACAGAGTGACTACAGTGAGGTTATTTGTATGTGTTGTTATAAAGTCTATAGCAATGTAAATAAAAAAAAACATGGAACGCAAAATAACAAATAAATAAATTCAGAAGTTTTTATGGTGGTATCTTAAAGGATTGCTATTGCTTCCACTCGTTTGAGATATATCTTAAAAAATATATTTGATTCTTACACATTGGACCCCCAACGTCTCTCCATAGATTACAATTCCTCAAAAGACTGCCGTGACCCGGATTCGAACCGGGGTTGCTGCGGCCACAACGCAGAGTACTAACCACTATACGATCACGGCGAGCTATGCTTCCAATGAGATGCTGCTGGTTTCCACAGAGATACTACACAGCTGTAGTAGTCATTCATTAACAAACTATTTAGTGGTGTGAATGTCTTGTAATTAAATAATATAGTTCAGTTCAAACGTCATTAATTCAGGTATAACATGACTAAATTGATGGTGATGGGTTTTGTCTCAGACACTTACAGTTCAACACGTGTAATCAATATAACAGGTTGGGAAAGTGATTGTATAAATAATGTGATGCGCCACTTAACAATAAATTTCAGGCTACGTTCTGGTCCGCAGAATGGATGTAAAACACTAATATGCGCCATACTTTGGCACATCTGCACACATAAGTCCCAGCCCTGGTTGTCAATTTTACTTTCTGCTTCGGTTGGAATTAGATTGTATTTAATAACAGGGGAAGTTGGTTATTGGCTTTAGAGGTGTCCGGATATACGGTTAGTTGTGAGACATCTCATTTTATTTCCACCAAGACAAGAAGGCGTTGCTTATGTCAGTTTAAAAACGTAATCGTTAACTGATTGGCCGATAACTGTATATTGAAGCATTCTCTTTAACCATTGGTCCAGACGTAGCCATCCCTCGATTTTTATTGGCTCATGAAACAACACGGCCGGAATTCAAACTGGATGTGTTATTGTGGAAGAAGCGTGTTCATGCGTTTGTAGACTAGTAGACCTATCGAGACGTCAACATGTACGTTAGTCTTTAATTCTCATCGTCTGCTGATTATTATCGCGTTTAGCAAACAGAGTAACTAATTACCATGTAGCTAGCTGTATCGCTACGGCTCAGTGTTTTATTATAAAAAAAGATGTCTGAAACAGCAGCTTCATCACAGAGAGGGTTTCTGGGCTTCAGCCCGATAAGAAAGGACGCCGCAAACAAGGAAAACGATGTTCCCGTTTTGAGTTTGATCCAGTTTTCAAAGGCTCCTTTTGTAACATTTGGGACGGTGAAGTTGGGCACCGCAAAGGCGGCTGTTTTGCGGATTGAAAACCCGACAGAGGACGCAGCAGCAGAGGTTACTGTCGAAAAGATCCCGTCCGGTAAAGGCTTCTCTGTGGACTACAGGACGTTCACGATCCAGGTACGTTGTTCTAGCGATGAGCCTTGAACTGAAAAAAATTTAAATACAGGTCAAATAATCGGTCTTGCAAAAATAATTTTAAAGTTTAAAGATCCTCTCCAGACATTTAATATACGTGTATGATTAGTCCTACATTTAAAATGCCCGGAATCGCTAAATATGCAACAAGAGTTACTTTCAGAATATTTATAGTTTGACACAAGATGTTTCCTGCTTCACTATAAAGTCCATTCCCCACGTTTCCACAACACACTAGCATACTCCACCAGTTAGATTATATTGTGTATGGAGTCTAACTTGAATATTGGAGCATGTTGTGATGTCACAAATCATGCTTTTAGGTCCACAGGTTAAATTTTGGATTTTCAACGAGCTCAGAAACTTTTCACCTACACCAGATTGATGTAAAAACAGACTTCCAGTGTCAAGCTTTGCACATCGTTCTGCATATGAAGCCCCAACATCCGCCTGTAGGAGCAAAAAGTAAAACTTGTTTGAGTTAAATTATCATTATATAATCCTGACATTTACCAGTCAAATGCTGGTAAAATCTGCAATTGTCTGGTAGGTTTGTGTTTGATGATGAAGGACCTGAAACACCCCGTGACCCTGGGTTTCTCACTGAAGATGTGTCCAAGTAGCACCAAGAACTGTCAATCATCAACCAAAAAACTTTTTTGGTTATGTATTGAGTGGTGGAACCAGTTGGTTGGTAGAACAAAAAATTAAATTTTGCATCCTTCTGCACTCTACAATGAAGTTTTTTTTAATTGCAGACAAGGCTAAGATGATATGCCTAATAGTAACAATACCAAACCACACAGTTAAAAAGCTTTTGTTCCCCTATTAAAAAAAATAAAAATCTTTTTCCTTGCGTTGGTGTTTGCAGCCTGGAGGATCATTCAACCTGACAGTAACCTGGACCCCAGCAGAGGAAGGTGGAGTCAGAGAGCTAATCATCTTCAATGCCAATGGGGTCCTCAAGCACCAGGCTGTTTTGCTCGGGCGAGCGGAAGCCCCGAAAAAGAAAAAGGTAAATGTCTTTTCTTCAGCTAGAATACAATACTCATCAGAACACTGATAGAATACTCATCAGCTACAGTTATACTCAAATACAGATAACGAAGATTTAAAGGTATTTAGATCTGTGTATAACTATTTCCTAGCTTTGTGACTGTAGAAAACATTATAGAAAAAAATCTAAGTGTTCATAGAAACAAGAGCAGTCATAATAACCTCTTAATTTTAATTCATTAAAAAGTAAAAACTAGAGTGTCCAAAAAATTAATGAATTGTTAATCTTACTCTATGGTACTTGTTTCTAAGCATAAGGAGTAGACATGCAGGAGTTTCATCTGTGTTTGAGAACACAACTCTGGGCTGATTTAAAACAAAACAAAAAAGCACTCTGAGAGAGCAGACCACCAGGCATATTGTAACTCTCAACCAACATTGTTGTCCTATAACTATAGAATACACCCAGTCCAGAAACAAATGCAAAAGTTGGGTCTGTGGGGGCAGGTGTCGCATACGACCATCAGATGCCCCCAAGCCATGGCACCTGTTTGAAGGCCCGTTTGGAGCAATGTTACCGAACTGGATTCAGAAAACCAGGATTTTTTCCAGATCATTACCATAATCTGTTTATGGTATCATTTTTTTAACATTTTATGAAAATTTGATGAAAATCTGAAATCTTTTTGAGGGATTTAACAGGGATTATGCCCAAACTGCCATGTGGTGTAACCCAAAAAACATGGCCCTGAATAGTTTAAATCTCCTAAAAAGGTTTTAAAAATGTAATAACACATGCTATCATCTAGTTTAATATTCTAGGTGGATTAAATGTACAAACATATCTGAAATACCTGTCTACAAATGAATTCAGCTCAATTGTGTTAGCTTTGCCCTGGTGTCATCTCTGCTCATATAAAGGTTTTCTTGTGTTTTAGAAGAGCTTATGGGACTCAATAAAAAACAAACGGGAAGGCGAGAACGTCGTCGCACCCAGGAGAAAGAAAACGGAGGCTCCCTTGAAGATGGCCGCCAACAAGACCTTCCAAGTGTCCCGGAACCCACAGTACAAACGGGACAAACCCCGCAGCCCGCTGGCGTCGCTGAACGAGGGCAGGCCCGCCAGGGAGAGGTCCCTCTCCAAACCCGGTCCTGCCGATGCCCTGATGTCAGAGGAGCAGAAGTCTTTAAATCTGGCTCACAGGCGCTCCCTGTCCTCGGCAGACCAGGAGAACATCCACCACGTTCAGAAGAACTCTCCTCTTGTTCTGCTCGTCCCCACCGCAAAGGCCATGGATTCGGGCCTGTTGTCTGCGAGTCCAGATGCTTTGGCAGGAAAGCTTGAAAACAAAGGCCTCGCCAAAATCCTCAATAAGACCTTGTCCCCCATTGGAACGCCAGAGAAATTTAAGAAGCGGATGCCTCATATTCAGTCAGTCGAAAGCCCGGTTGCTGCAACCGTGAAGTCTGATCTGTTACCTGTGACCCCTGTTTTATCTCTGAATCATGCACTGGCCCTTATTGACTCTGATCTGAGCCTCATTAACACCAGTCCTCAAAACATCAATTCCAGTTGTGACTTTTCAGATTCACTAGAGTCTAAATGTGGGGGTCAGGCCGCCGTAAAGGTCCTTGAAGCATTGCCCGCCACCCCCAAGGAGCCCGAGTCCAACGAGCCGCGGCTGACGTTCTTCGTCAGCAAAAAGGCTGTTGAGGCGACGGAAATGGTCAAAAAGACGTCTTTTACTTCCGCCACTGTGATCAAGAACAAAGCGTCGGTGGAGGAAACGGGTTCGAGCGGAAGGAAAATAAAGAAGTCCAGACGGAGGCTCTTGGAGAAAACACTCGACATGTCGGACAGCAGCAGCCAGTGTGAGTCCGGGCCAGGCAGTCCACGGCTTCCTGTTATACACCCGGACCAAAGAAGCAACGAATGGCGAAACTCTGAGGAAATCAGCCACCACGGCAGGGGACCAACCAGGGGGTTCATCTCCTCCAGCCCGACGGCGAGGGCGGACGGCTCACCCGACCCCGTCACCTTCCCTGTCACCACCCCTCCGTCGGTGGCTCCTTCTCGCTTCAGTTTCCCAGTCACTTCCCCTCCCCCTGCCGTCCAGGCCCCCACCACGTTCATAGTCACCTCTCCATCGCCCTCTTCGTTCCCATCGGACCAGCCGTCACTGACCTCTCCGACGCCGCCGTCTGTCCAGGACCTGTTCCCCGTTTACATGGCGGTGAAGAGCAAGAAGAGGAAGAGCGAAGAGTATCTGAGAAGTGACGGGAAGACGGAGGACTGCGGGCGAGGCGACCAGGTCAAGAGGACCAGGGCTGTCGGCCGAGAGCAAGCCCGAACAGTGCAGGAGAAGAGGAGCGCGGCGCCGAGGAGGCAGCAGCCGCCGCCGAGAGCAGCAGGTGGGAAGATGTGAAGGGCACTTCAGCTCGTTTCCACTGCAGGAAGTTCAGGGTCATTTTACAAGGTCAGCCCAGTTGGTGCTTGTCTCCACTGCAGGAGCCTCCCCCACAGAGCTGTTTACAGGAACTTTTACTCGGGCCAGCAGAGTACCTCTGGGTTAAGTTCTCTGTACGGCCCTGAAAAGCGACTTTTGATCTCCCTCATTCTCTCTTTCCCTCTCTGTGCATACGAAACTGAAACACAACGGATCCGACCGAAAAATACATTTCTTATAAATCAATGGTTCCTGTAGAGTTTCCAACCTCCTCCCTTTACCAGGAACTCTTGCAGTGGAAACACAGCTTTTTATGTAGAGTTTCAGTATAGACTTGTTTTTCATGTTTAGACCCACAAACCGATGGTGTGTACTTACTTCAGTTTATGTTAAACTACTATTTTCATAACTATGATTTACCTCCCTGTTGTTTCTGGACCATCTGTATTAAATATGTTGTATTTTGCCCAGGCTCAGTGCGCTCAGTGACAACATCGTCTTTGAAGACTTCAAGGTCTGCGCTTGCCGCCCAGGCGAAGCAGCCGAGCTCTAAGTCCACCTCACGAGGTAAATGCAGAATTTAAATCCATCTAAGAATCCAGCCCTGGAGCATCTCTGAACTCACAGCTGCTCTATTCTTAAAATGCAGAATTCAGTTCTCCCCAACTGGTATCACGTATCAGTTTTTATACTAGCATTTTCACCATGTACTTATGTCGCCAACAATTTTCTGTTGTGTCTAGGTGCCTCGTCTCTGAAGTCGTACGGCGTGTCGTCTGTGAAGGCGGCAAAAGTCGTCGCCGTAGCGCAGTCGAAGCTGAGCTTTATTAAGCCAGCGCAAACTGGTATGTGATGGAACGCCAAACTGTTATAGCACAGCATAAGCGTTTTTCTTCTTCCCCCACTGATGCACCATTTTGTGCCTTTCATTTGCAGCCATACCCAGACACCCGATGCCGTTTGCCGCCAAGAACATGTTCTTCGACGAGAGATGGATTGAGAAGCAGGAGAGAGGATTCACATGGTGGCTCAACTATGTCCTCACGCCAGACGACTTTAAAGTCAACACCGAAGTGGCCAAAGGTAGCGTCTGTTCAGACATTTCAGCTGGCAGGGACTATTTGGGAAGTTTTTCTTCCACGCATCTTTCGGGCTATTGGTGGAGGGGAATGTTCAAAATATACATTTAGATGTTTAATTTACTTGACTTTGTCCTTCTTTGGGATGTAGATTTCTCCTAAATTCAACAAAAGTCAGTTAGTGTGTGATTTAATGCAGCATGCACTGTAACATATGAGGCGTAAAGAGCCTGTTCCCCTGGATATTTCTGTATAATAAAATACCCAATTTAAAAAAGAACCTGTCTTTAGCCAATATTTAGATGTTGCCACATTTTCATCTTTAAGCATACTAGGGATGCACCGATACCACTTTTTAACAAACCGATACGAGTACGAGTATTTTTATTTGTGTACTTGCCGATACCGACTACCGATACCGATATTTTTTAAATTGGAGTTCCCATGAAAGTTTAATCAATTTGGAAGCAGATTTTATTTACTCTTCTGTAGATTTTCACAAGTCTTCACACAAAAAGTATAACAAAAGGCTATTCCAAAAATAAATGAATCATTCTGGTTTTAACAAAAAAAGGCCTTCTATAGGCAGTGCTTTCACTTCAGACAAAGTGTAAAAACCAGAAGATGAAAATGTAATG
This sequence comes from Eupleurogrammus muticus, assembly GCA_036785175.1. Lineage (NCBI taxonomy): Eukaryota > Metazoa > Chordata > Actinopteri > Scombriformes > Trichiuridae > Eupleurogrammus > Eupleurogrammus muticus. The sequence continues at coordinate 23,323,778 of JAYKQN010000006.1, read as the reverse complement.
TGTTGCATACTGTAGTTAACCAGCTAAACAGTGAGCGCAACTGTAGCTCATTTTGCACAATTCAACTAAACAAAGTATCAGAACAGTCACTTGCTTTCAGGTGCATTAACAATCACTTAACATGTGACATATTTCCATGTTTCAGTTAAAGAACATTTACAGCACTCAATGTTGTCAAATGACTTATCACCTTTAAACTAAGAATTTTGGGGAAAAGTGAGAGGCAGATTTTTTTTGATGAACAGAATCATCTCTGCATGATCAGGTGTTAGCCTGTTTCTGCTTTCATTCACAATGTGTGACACTGAGCTAAACAGCCGTTCGCTGTCAACACTGCTGCACGGTGCTGAGAGGTGGTTCTAGCACGCCAAGAAGACGGCGAAATCCAGCATTATCAACCACAGAAAGTGGCTGGTCATCCAGCGCTATAAAATGAGTAAGAGCCTCTGTTATTTTTATGGCCCGTATGCTGTCTTTTGACATTTTCTCTCGGTTTTGCAAGACTTGCCCTAAGGTTGGTTGCTGTGGTCTTGCGCTAGCATTAGCGAACTCTGTGTACTTAGCACTGTGATGGGTCTTCAAATGTTTGATCAAATTGCTCGTGTTAAACGACGTACTTTTCTTTCCGCCCCTAGACACCGTAGCAGCACATATCTTGCACTCAGCCTTACTCCTGTCGTCCTCTTTTATTTTAAAATGCTCCCAAATCGCTGACATTTCTTAGGTTAGCCTACTCTCCTGACTCTCCTTGCTCACTAGTTTGTTGATGAAAGAATCTCCTAACTTCCCGGCTCATTGTCTCCCCCTAGACACTGAAGTCAGGTAGGGCAACAATCTCCCGCCTAGTAGGCTAGTAGTGCAATCAGTTTCATCTGCTTTGATGTTGTATAGTGGTATCGGTGCATGGTATCGGCCATTTATGTGCGAACACGAGTACGAGTATTTTAGCGAAGTTTCGGCCCGATACCCGATAGTGGTATCGGTATCGGTGCAACCCTAAAGCATACAATTTTAGGAAACTTGTAAGAAAAAAACGGGAGAGCATTCATGTTGGTATCAATAGATTTAGAAATCTCCCCCTTCTCTCCTTAAGCCTGTAATTACTGCAATGGCTTTTAATAGTGTTGTCATTGGACTTCACGAATGGGTAAGAGCTTCCTGATTTAGCCGTGTCCCTCCTGTGTTCAGTGAACGCTGTGTCTCTGGCCATGGGCAGCGACAGTAAGGTCAGCGTCCCCAGAGCCCCCACCAAGGAGGAGATGTCCTTCAGCACCTACACGGCCCGGCGGAAGCTGAATCGCCTGCGCCGCTCCGCCTGCCAGCTCTTCACCTCCGAGCCCATGGTCAAGGCCATTCAGCGGCTGGAGATCGAGGTGGAGGCCAGGAGGCTGCTGGTTCGGAAAGACCGCCATCTTTGGAAGGACATAGGTAAACGCTGTCCAGTTTTGGTGTTTTTGTGTTCTGAAACTTCTGCAAATAATGTAAGTTGTACTAGTAGGAGTTAATCTGATTAATTACAGGTTTTGTTTTTGATAAATCGGTTATTTGGATGACAATATTTGCCCCAAAAGCAACATGTAAACATGTTCTTATGTAAAAAGGCCAGACCAGAACCAGAACCACCAATGCCTCTATAGCTTTTGGTGCTTGCTGTGACATGTTTTGCATTTCAAATGCTATCATAAGGTTGTTGCTTCTGTGAAATTGCACAGAGCAACACTTTTACCAGGTGTACTTTTTAGCAGAAATTTACTTCCAGATTTGTCCATGTTGACGAACGTGCCGAGTTGTTTTGTGCGATTTTATTAAATATAATTAAAGCGTTAATGTCCCACTCCTCTTTACAATCTTTCCACGTTCTTGTTGTCTTCCAGGTGAACGCCAAAAAGTCCTCAACTGGCTTCTTTCGTACAATCCATTGTGGCTAAGGATTGGACTTGAGGTATTACGACCTTTTGCTTTTTTTTTTTTTTTTTTTTGTTTTTTTTGTTTTTTGAAAACATCTTTTTCTTGAAGTGATATTACTAATAGGAGGCTCTAACTGACTGAGATTTTCTCCTGATGGCTGCACCATGCACTGTGTGACTGTACTTGCCCCAAATGTCTGAACATGTATTAATGTCATTACCAGACGTGAGTCTTTGCAATTTCCAGCATCTTGTATGGCAACAATGCTTGGACAATCCCCTTTTGAAGCTGATTGCAAATCATTTTTGAAAGATCACAAGTATTGGAGCATCCTTAATTGTTAAAGAGAGATTCTGAAATTTTTTTTTTGAAGCTGAAGCATATGCAGACAGGACACGGTCTTCCTTCCTGAGAAAAGCCAATTAAAGTAGAGTAATTGTTCAGTTATTAACTACATCTGAAAATTTATGTCACAAAATTCTTATTTTAAATGACTGATGCAATTTAATATGTGGTTTGGCAATAAATTGAGATTTGTTAGAAATCCCTTTCTGACACACATTGCTCATTTTAACAAGTAATGACGCTCCAAATGGTTTGTCTAAGCGTCGTTGCCGGAAACACTGCATGCTTGATGCACATCTTGAGATGACAGTGAATGGGATGAATGAACAATAACTTGTAGTGTGAAGCACTTTTATATGGTTGAAATGACTAGAAAGCACTGTAAAAATGCAGCTCATTTACCATTATTCTTACAATGATGCACGTTCTCAGACAATCTACGGGGAGTTGATCTCGCTGGAGAGCAATGGCGACGCCGTGGGCCTGGCTCTGTTCATCCTCCAGCGGCTGCTGTGGAACCCAGACATCGCAGCCGATTTCAAACACGCCAAAGTTCCTCACCTTTACAGAGACGGTAGATTAACCTGTTCAAGTGTCCTTGTCTTCTCAACTGTTAGAATCAGACTTTATTTACTCCAAGAAGACATGTGTATTCTGCTTTTTTTGCAGCATCATAAAAGCAGAAATAAGATACAATAAAATGGGGTCATATTCTACCATGTGTATTTTCACATGGATGATTATTTGCAGAGTTCTGGTGGAAGCAGCGTTAACGTCGTCTCTTTCTCGTTTAGGCCACGAGGAGGCGCTGTCTCGCTTCACTCTGAAGAAGCTGCTGCTGCTGGTGTGTTTCCTAGACAAGGCCAAAGAGTCCCGACTGATCGAGCATGACCCCTGTCTGTTTTGCATGGACGCCGAGTTCAAGGTGGGCCCACGCCATCTAGTCACACTGTGACTAACTGGGGTTTTACTTGGGTGTGTGCCACACAGGCAGGCCAGGTTTATTCTGCTATGGCAGCTGGCTAAGGTGAAGGCTTTTCCAGCACAGCAACAATGTGAACCAGTAATCTACACCTTCAGAACTTCATAACGCGTTCACTTTAAGCTTTTTTTTTTTTAATTTGTTTTTTAATCTTGAAATGGTCTCAGTCCGCCCTGCCTCCCAGCTTCTTCACCCTCCGCCCTCAGGTCAGCTGACCAGCTGCTCCCCCACATACCAAGGGGACTGAGCTGTCTGTGTTGCTGCCCCTGAAGTGTGGAACATGTTATCCTTACACAACAGGCCACCTCAGTGTTATAGATTTGAAACCACCATCTAAAACCCATTTTTACCTGCTGGCTTTTAACCCCACATATGACATTGCTCTGTTTTATTGTTTGTTTTTTTTATTTTTACTATTGCTTTGTTTTATTACTGTTGGGTGATGCCGGTGTAGAGTATGTACAACGCTGTGTTATTTACCCTTATAGGGTCTTCACTGTTTTGTTACACAGAGGGGCCTGTCGGGCCTGGTGGACCCATTGCATTTTGGATTTGAATTCAACTTTTTTTTTTTTTTTTAACTCATACACATATCTTTACTTCATTACATGTGTAAGTGATGTAAATAACACTTTTACATCTGTTCCCTTTACATTTTGTTATTTATGAATGGAAATGTCACAGTTTTTGTCCATAAAATAAGAAAATGCATCATTAAACAGCTATAACCGGATAAATATCAACAAATATAATAAGCCAAATTTTTGCTAAACTATAGTGTATTATTTGAATTTCATAAGAAATGTAAACTTCTCAGGTCAGTTTACACAGCATCTGCCTGAAGAACATATTAATCCTTTTGAACTCTGGCCTTTTCGGGCCAATTCGATTTATTTGTATCATTTTACTTAAGCGAAGTGACCTTATAAGGGATGAGACTGAAGAGACCGCTGTGTCAAATGAACCATAACGTGAACTTGAAAAAGGACACTGCTGATCACCTGGGTCCTTGTTTTTACTTCCAGACCAGCAAAGATCTGCTCCTGGCCTTCTCCAGGGACTTCCTGAGTGGAGAGGGGATCCTCCCTCGCCACCTGGGCTACCTGGGGTTACCTGTCTCCCACGTTCAGACGCCGCTGGACGAGTTCGACTTCGCTGTGAAGAATTTGGCAGTTGAATTGAAATGTGGAATCCGTCTAGTGTGAGTGAGATGCAGCAGATTTCAATTTGAATGTGATGCTCTCTGATCCACATCGAGATATTTGCTTTCTTTAAAAGATCTGACTCAGCTGACTCTATGCAGCGGTGCTCATGTCTCTCTGGACGACCTGTTACAGAAACTAGCTCATTGTATTTCAGCTTTGTTTTTCCTAGCAGTATACCTTTGTTTGTATTTTAAACTACACTATGATTCTGTAAAGTGCAACATTTTGCTTTAAAAAGCTGCAACTGCAAAACTTTGGCTTTTTTTTTTTTTTTAAAGACTTCATTGTTATTTCATTATTTTTACATTTCATCACAACTACTTTTACTGGTGATCTGCGTGGTCTGCATTTATAGAGGATGGTTAGTAATACATTTAATGTTTAATACTAAGTGGTCTATTACAAACCAAGCTGAGACATCAACAGTTTTTCTACATAAGGTAACATGAAACATGAGGTAAATAATTATTAAAGTATCATTTGAGGTAAGTGTGACACAACTACTCCCAACTTATTCCTGCAAAGTAATTTTTATTTATTTTTTTCCTCTCTCAGGCGTGTGATGGAGCTGCTGATCCAGGACTGGAGTCTGTCATCGAAGCTCCGTCTTCCGGCCATCAGCCGCCTGCAGAAGATCCACAACGTTGATGTCGCTTTGAAAGCGCTCAAAAGCAGAGAGGTCGACCTCAAGGACGAACACGGTAATTTGTGGATAAAACTGCTGAACACGATGGAGAATGTCTGCCCTCTACGAAATGAGACTTTGTTTTCACTTTCCTGTTAGTCATTTTTTTTTCAGAAGTGTCACTACACCACCTATGATTGTTTAAATTTTGCAGTATGCATTGTTTTTTAAATGCAGCTCAGTCAGTTTTCAATATTATATCAAATATAAAAGTAGCAAAACTTAATGTTGGAGAAGGTGGAAAGAGGGAATGATAATAAAATGGGCAAGATGTTCTATAGATACTGCCTCATGTTTTAGATTCAGAAACTATTGAGATGTTTAAGCATCGGATCCTCATTTCCAGGCTCCATCATTGATTCCAGAGATATTGTGGATGGACACAGAGAGAAGACGTTGAGCCTCCTGTGGAAAATCATTTTCGCTTTTCATGTGTGTATCAACCTTTGGTTTCACTTGGAAAATCGCTTCACCTAACCAATTATTTTAATTTTAATAAATAAATGTATTAAAAAAAAAAAGTTCCTACAAACCTAATCATCAACTTGTTACTAAGGTGGAGGTGATTCTGGATGAGGATCAGCTCAGGGAGGAGATCGGCTTCCTGAAGAGAAGCTTCCGGACCAAGAGGCGGCTGGCATTTGTGAAGGCTGATCGGGGCCTCCAGCCCAGTCCTGTGAAGGCCAAGGTGCCGTACGAGCACAGCAGCACCAAGATCACGCTTCTCATGGACTGGGTCCGGGCTGTGTGTGACTTCTACAGTCTGAAGGTTGGTCGGAGCAGTTTAGATGTAAAGGGATGTGGTTGTTTGTTTCTGGGTGCAAGTGTTGCTTTGAATGCCGAGTTTCCCATGTGACTATTGTTAAATACATTATTGTTGTAGCTGCTGATCTATTTGTCCTCAATAATACACAGACCACAAACAGAAAGTGGAACAGTTACTGTAAATTTAAAAAGAAGCGTACATTGTACCTTGTATTTATAATTGTCACAAAACACTTCACAATCTTAATTGAAAGTGTGCTAGTCCCCACAGGTCTTGCATACAAAAAATAAACTAAATCCAAAAAAGAAACAGCAGAGGCACTCCAAGATTTGGAAAAAAACACTATAAAAACCCTTCAATATAACATGGCAAAAATAACTTAAAAGCACATGGACCCTGGCGTTGTGGCTCTACTAGCCTTCATCAGGGCGTAGACACAGGGAGTAGAACAAAGGTTAAAGTAGAGAGTACTACTATGTACTTCAGTGGGCGGAGCCTTCTCATGATGTCACAAACCATGTGACCAACAACTAGCAAGTGACACAACAGAAAAAACCGCTAATACAAACATTACACTAAAGAGAGGGAGAGAAAGACTTAAGAGAAAGTCTATTTAAAAATGAATGAATGGGGTTGAAGCCAAAATCATGTTTAAAGGGGAGTAGGATGAAGTTGAGTCTTTGACTGCATACAGGTACATATACATTATAACTCATAATGATATTGATCATTATATTAACGTAACTCCTCCTCCCTACACCTCATAATAATTGATGTGCTCCAGGTCAACACTGTTCCACTAAGATAAACCTGAGTTTTTAAATGTAGTCCCTCCCCCTTTGGTTATAGCCACCCTCCCTACCAGAAAACATCATCTGGATATTTCCAGGGAGTTGATTGTACCTTGTTTTATACATTATAGGGGCAGTTTTATATTCTATAATGCCCATAAATTTTGATAGTTAATTTGTATAGCTTCTTCAGAGTGAAGCTGAAGTATAATTTAGTCATTCCCAAGCTTCACCACAGTTAAATAGATCAGGGAAAATAATAGTAATCTATCTGGGGAAAAAGAAACATCAAATGAATGTCCATATTTCATAAGAAGTCCCATTCCTGATTCAGGTCAGGGAACGACGTAGCCATCCAGAAGGCTTCTCTTTAACTGCAACTGAATTGTCTGTGCAGGTGGAGAACTTCAGTGTGGCGTTCTCAGACGGCCGCGTCCTGTGCCACCTCATCCACCACTACCACCCGGGCCTCCTGCGGCAGGAGGCCGTCAGTCACAGCACCACGCAGACGGTGGAGTGCTCGCCGCGCGGCCGCCTGCAGCTCGACTGCTCGGCCAGTGACTCGGACAGCTCCTTCGAGTCCCCGGCAACAGGCCTGAATGGTATGCGGCGGCAGGGTACTACGTACTGCGGCGGACTGGATTTAAAAAAAAAAAAAAAAAAAAAAAAAAAAAGATTTTTGGGATGGTGTATTATAGGGGTCCGACAGGGAGTTTGACATATGGTTTTATACATTATAAGTCATTGGGGCCAAACAATAAAGCCATTGTTATTAATAATAATAATAATTTCTTAAGTTCATACAAAAGTGAATGGTCCTATGTCATGGCTCAATAGTTAAATGCATGTAGCTTAATTTTATGTTTATAGGTGCCAGAGACAGTAACTGGATGCTTCTTTTTGCTTCATGAACAGGCCCAGAATCCCCCTCACTGGAATTTAAAGAGCTCCTGGAGAATGAGAAGAACAACTTCAGACTGGTGAACACTGCCGCATCTTTCCTGGGTGGAGTTCCTGCCATGATCAACCCGGCGGACATGTCCAACACCATCCCCAACGAGAAGGTGAGAGTGGCCGGAAGCTTCTCTTGATGATGATTTAATGTCCTCAGTCAAAATTATTGCTCCCCTTAAATATATATAGATGAACATCTGTTCTCTCTACGGCTCCAGAGACAGGCTTAAACGTTTGTTTTGTCCCCCAGGTCGTGATGTCCTACCTGTCCTTCCTGTGTGCTCGGCTCCTGGACCTGCGCAACGAGACCAGAGCAGCCCGGGTCATACAAGGCGCCTGGAGGAAATACAGGCTGAAGAAAGATGTGCAGCTCTACAAGGTTGGTTCTGTGTGTTTCTGCAAGTGTAAAGTGTGTTCATTTAACTCATCAGACCTTTCATTTATTTAGTGCGAGGTGGAAATCGAGCAGCAGGTTTAGCTCAGACGCTTTAGCCATTTATGTCTGAATGGTATAGTGAAAATAACTGACTTTATAATTCAAGTATTATATTACTTTAATAACTGTCATACTTAGACTATTGTTTCTGTGTAGACATGTACTTCTTAAATAAATTCTCTTACTGCTGTTCAAGAAAATGAAATAGATGATATACATATTATTTTGTACAAATTTGCACCTTATGAATTTTTCAACTGAAAAGTTCATGAAATGGATTAACATGTTGGCATTTTAGAAAGGTCTCAAAAAGTGTGTGTGTTTGTGAGAATGAATGAATGAATAATTGTTTGTGCCGTTGTACATTTTATAACTTTATCTTGTTTCATGATTTTCGTTCGGACACAGGAAAGAAACGCGGCCGCTATGAAAATCCAGTTACTTGTGCGGCGTTTCCTCCAGAGACGCCGAGCTAAGAAGCAGAGTGAAGCTGCCGTCATCATCCAGTCGCTCTGGAGGGGCCACGTCGCTCGCAGACACATTAGACTGGAAAAAGAGGCTCACATTAGGGCTCTGCAGAATGAAGCAGCAACTGTCATCCAGGTAGGTGCATACTGCTGACCATTTAAAAGTATGGGGTCACTTAAAAATGTCCTTCGTTTTGAAAGAATAGCACCCTTTTTATTGAGGACGACATTAAAAAAAAAAGATAGATATAAGATATAATGTTAGTATGGTAAATGATTATTCCAACTGCAAATGTTTGCTTTTAAATGCAATATCTGCATAGGTGTATAGACGCCCACTTCCAGCAAACACACCCTCAATTGCATCAAAAGCTAACAGATGATTAGAAAACCCTGTTGTAACAGTTTAGCTGGTTAGATAAGCAATATTTAAAATAATTTTGCAGCTCATTTGAATGAATAAAGTGTGATCTTTTAATGGAAAACACAAAATTGTCTCGGTGACTACAAACTTTTGAATGAATAAAAGGAAAAAATATGTACTTTTTTAAAAATAAACAAATTATTTTTTTGTTATATAGAATTAATTGAATATAAGTCCAGCTGGAACATGTTGTCTTGCTTTCAGTTCTAAGTTTAAAACATTTGTGATAAAGCTGCCTCGTGGAACTGTTCTTTCAATAGATGTTTTTTTTCTTCTCCATCTAGGCTCAATGGAGGATGTTTTCATCCCTGAGGTCCTACCAGCGCCTCAGATACCACGCCATTGTCGTCCAAGCCCAGTGGCGCATGAGGATGGCGGTCTCTGCTTACAGAAGAATCCACTGGGCAGCAACAGTCATTCAGAAATACTCACGAGCGCGGAAACTAGCGAGAAGCGAGCGGGACCGTTACCTCTCCATCAGAGCTGCAGCGGTGAAGATACAGAGAGGCTTCAGGAGCTGGGAAACCCGGAGAAGAGAGAAGAGAAACCGTGCCGCCAAAACAATACAAACAGCGTTCAGGAAGTGGCGCGAGGAAAGACAAGCAGAGAGAAACGGCGCCGCCGTGAGGATTCAGTCTTGGTACAGGATGCAGATGCATCTCCGTCAGTACAGGAAGATCAAGAGGAGCGCCCTGTTCATTCAAGCTCAATACAGAGGTCACGCTTATCGGGCCCGCTTCCAGAGGTTGAAGCTGCAGCACCACGCCGCTGTCATCATCCAGAGCGCCTTCAGAGGCCGCAAGGTCAGGAAGGAGGCGGCACGGAGGAGGTGTGCCGCGGTCCTCATTCAGCGTTGGTTCCGGGCCTCCGCCAGACGGGACGCGGAAAGGCAAACGTTTCTGAAGACGAGACGCGCCGCCGTGACCATACAGGCGGCGTATCGCGGGAAAGCTGTTCGAGAGTCGCTGAAGAAGCAGCGCGAGGCAGCGACGCTGATCCAGGCAGCGTTCAGGAGGTCCGCCGCCCAACGGCGCTACCTGGCCCTGAAATCCGCCGCCACCATCATACAGCGAAGATGGAGAGCCGCCATGCTGGCCCGTAAGACGAAGGCAGAGTACGAGGGCCTAAGGAGCGCCGCGCTCGCCGTACAAGCTGCCTGGAGAGGGCGAGCCGACAGGAAATGGATCGCACAACGCCACCGGTGTGCAACACTGATACAGGCCCACTACCGGCGTCACAAGGCGCAGGAAGAATACGCATCGAAGAAGGGGGCGGCGGTGGCTGTGCAGCGCCGCTACAGAGCGTACGTAGCGGGAAAAGAGGCTAGAGCGTTCTACCTGCGAAGAAGAGCGGCCTGCGTCATCCTCCAAGCTGGATTAAGAGGCATGAGAGTCCGGAAGGATCTGAGGACAAAGCAGCGGGCGGCGACGCTCATCCAGGCCTCGGTGAGGATGTTTTTATGCAGGAAACGGTATTCGCTGCTCCGGAGCGCGGCGATCATCGTCCAGCGCCGTTTCAGAGCCCTTCAGCTCGGCAAGGCGCGGCAGCACGAGTACCAGAAGCTGATAGGAGCCGCCATCACGATCCAGTCTGTTTACCGTGGGTTCAGCACTCGGCGAGACCTGGAGAAGAGGCACGGGGCCGCCCGCACAATCCAAGCCCAGTTCCGGATGTACAGGGTGCGGATGGCGTATCTCGCTACCAAGTGCGCCGCCATCATCGTCCAGCAGCGCTACCGGGCCAACGTGCTGCGGGATCAGCAGACACAGAGGTACAGGGCCATGCAGTCAGCGGCCATCATCATCCAGGCGGCGTACCGCGGCCACAGGGCCCGGGCGGAGGTTGCAGAGCTGCACCGAGCCGCCACGATGATCCAAAGGTGGTTCCTCGCTGCCCGCGATAGAAACGGATTCCTCTCCCTCAAGGTGGCGACGCTGGTCATTCAGCGGCGGTGCAGAGCGGCGGCCCTGGCGAGAAAAGGCCGCGCCGACTACCTGTCGACACGCAGGGCGGCTATCTGCCTGCAGGCGGCCTACAGAGGCTACAGGGTCAGGGCGGAGTTGCGTGTCAAACACGAAGCCGCCGTGACAATCCAGTCCCGTTTCCGGGGGCGCCAGCAGAGGACTCGCTACCAGAGGCTCCTCTGGGCGGCCAACGCCATGCAGGCCCGCTACAGGGCCAACAGGGAAATGAGAGCAGAGATGCTGGCTCTGAGACGCAAGAGAGACGCTGCTCTCGTCCTGCAAGCCGCTTTCCGCGGGATGAAATCCAGACGGATCCTTGAACAACAGCGCCAGGCCGCCAGCATGATACAGAGAGCTTACAGGGCCCACCGTGAGAGGAGGCTTCACGTCGCCTTAAAGTCCGCCGCCGTCGCCATTCAGCGGAGGTATCGGGCCACGGTAGCAGCGAGGGAGCAGAGGAGGCAATACCTACACATGCGGAGCACCGCCGTTCTTCTTCAGGCGGCGTACCGGGGATGGCGGGTCAGGACGGAGGTCGCTCGTCGCCATCAGGCCGCCACCGTGATCCAAGCCACGTTCAGAAAGCACAAAGAGAAGGTCAAGTTCCGCGCCATGCTTCTATCCGCCGTCATCATCCAGAGACACTATCGGGCCCGTGTTCTTCAGAGAAGAGAACGGGAGCACTTCCTCCAGGTAAAACGTTCCGTAATTACCCTCCAAGCAGCATTTAGAGGTCTGCGCGTGAGACGCCACGTCTGCGAAATGCACCGAGCTGCGACCCTCATCCAGGCGAACTTCAGGCGTCACAAGCAGCGGTCTGCGTTCAGGAGGCGGCGCTGGGCGGCCTGCGTCCTGCAGCAGAGGTTCAGAGCTTGGAGACAGAAGAACCTCGAGGTGAATCATTACCAACGGTGTAGAAGAGCCGCCATGGCGTTACAGGCCGCGTACCGCGGCATGAAGGCGAGGCAGAGCTTGAAACGACATCACCAGGCCGCCACCATCATCCAGAGAGCGTACAGGATGTCCCGGGAGCGTAAGCAGTATCTGGCCTTAAAGTCCTCGGTGCTCGCCATGCAGAGGAGATATCGGGCCACGACGGCGGCAAAGGAGCAAACGCGACGATACGGAGAAATGCGCCGCGCGGCCGTCATCCTGCAGGCGGCGTACCGAGGGCGCCGGGACAGACGGGAGGTCGCTCGGCGGCATCAGGCCGCCGCCGTGATCCAGGCCGTGTTCAGAAAGAACAGAGAGGAGGTCAAATTCCGGGCCATGCGCTTGTCTGCCATAATCATCCAGAGACGCTATCGGGCCCACGTTCTTCAGAAAAGAGAAAGGGAGCACTTCCTCAGAGTGAAACGCTCAGCCGTCGTCCTCCAGGCGGCGTTCAGAGGTCAACGCCTCCGAAGTGAGGTCGCCAGAATGCACCGAGCAGCCACTGTCATCCAAGCAAACTTCAAGCGACATAAGCAGCGGTCGTCGTTCGTCAGACAGCGCCGGGCGGCCCTCGTCCTCCAGCAGAGGTTCAGAGCACGGAGACAGAGAGACCTCCAGATGCAACGTTATCAAGAGGTCAGAAACGCCGTCGTCCGCCTACAGGCTGCTTTCCGCGGGATGAAATGCAGGCGCTGGCTCACACGAAGGCGACAGGCTGCCGCCATGATCCAAAGAGCTCTGAGAGCCCGCCGTCAGCGCCAGCAGTATCTGGCCTTAAAGTCCTCCGTGCTCGCCGTTCAGAGGAGGTATCGAGCCACCGTGGCAGCGAAGGATCAGAGGGAGGGATACTTAGAAATTCGCAGGGCTGCGGTCGTCCTTCAGGCGGCGTGCAGAGGACGGCAGGTCAGACAGCGGGTGGCTCGTCAGCATCAGGCCGCCACCGTCATCCAGGCGGCGTTCAGGAAGCATAGAGAGGAGGTTAAATTCCAGGCCATGCGTCTGTCCACCATCATCATTCAGAGACGCTATAGGGCCTGCATGCTGCAGAGACGAGACAGAAAGCGCTTCCTGGAGGTTAAACGAGCAGCCGTCGTCCTTCAGGCTGCTTTCAGAAGCTGGCGTGTCAGGAAGGACGTCGAGGCACGACGTCGTGCCGCCATTATGATCCAGTCGCGCTGGAGGAGCTCAGTCCAGAGACGCGCCTTCCAGAGGAAGAGGGAGGCAGCCGTGAAGCTGCAGCGCCGCGTTCGGGCCGTGCAGCTCGGCAAGAAGGAGAGGGACGGCTACATCAGGACACGGCGAGCTGCCATCACGCTGCAGAGGTGCTACAGGGCCTGGATGGCACAACGACAGGTAGGGAGCTTTAAATAAAGTTCATCTTTATCAAATGTGTGAAATTGTGTTCAGTAGAAATTCTACTTCAATATGCCAAAACATAATTTTGTAAGGGTATAGATTGGACTAAATGGGACAAAATATACAAAAATGTTATCTTGTGTTTCAGGTGCTCGAAGCATCCAAAACGGCGAGGAGGCTGCGTTTCACTGCAGCGGTATATCACCATCTCAGTGCTATGAAGATCCAGAGAGCGCTGAGAGCTCACTGGGCCCTGGAGTCTGCTAAAAGACAGATCCAGTCGGTCATCACTGTACAGGTACAGCAGCAAAAAGCCTCCAGTCTTATTAATGCACCCATCCCATTCATTCAGAGGACCAGCTGCTGCAAGGATCTGGTAGAATAGTCTTACAAATATATTTATTTAATAGTAGTTTAGTGCGAACCAAACCGACTCAGGTTTGAGAAATCTCAATGTGCACAACGTCAGTATAGTGTCATAATCCACATCTCTCAGTCTCTGTTTTTTTTCTCTCCCTGTAACAGAGTTGGGTGCGGGCGCGGCAGCAGAGGAGACGATACCTGGAGGTCAGGAGGAAGGTGGTCGTAGCACAGGGAGCCATCAGGCGCTGGTTGGCTCGCCGCCACCGGGCCGCCGCCGTCATTCAGCAGGCTGCCCGGAGGTTCCTCTTCCTCAGGCGCCAAAGGAGGGTTGAGCAGGGCATCATCAAAGCTCAGGTATTATAGTCAGTGGTGACCTTGTTGACGCAGGTTGGTATTTGCCTGCTCTCCAGGTGTCGGCAGCAATTTCCTGCAGGGAGGTGGGGTGACGTTAACATCTGAGTTGGCCTACAAAAATGTCCTCCAATGTATTGTGATGATGCACAACAACCAAATATTTGGTTTGAATGAATGGTAGTTAAAAGTTCAGGGTGATATATATAGTCTTTTCTTTCCCCCCAGGCTCTGTGGAGAGGCCACTGCTCCCGCCGGCTCAACGACAATCCCAAGACGGTAAAGTTGAGGCACAAGTTGCGCAAGATCTCCGCCGACGCCAGAGAGGAGGACAAACTGTGTAACAAGACCACGACGGCCCTGGACTACCTGCTCCGATACAAGCACTTCTCCTACATCCTGGAGGCCTTGAAAAACCTGGGTAAGGCCTCGCTGTTCAATAGGAAATCCTCCATGTATCTTTAAGCGGATAGTTATTTTTTTATTTTCTAATTATTAGAGTGTGGTGTGATGGTTTTAATATTTTGTAGTGCTTCAGTGCAGCTCTAATAATGTGTGTGCATGCACAGAAACGGCCACCAGGCTGTCCCCGGTGTGCTGTGAGCGGTTGGTGGAGAGTGGAGCCACGACTGTCATCTTCACACTCGTCCGTAGCTGCAACAGGAGCGTTCCCTGCATGGAGGTCATCACGCACTCGATCCAGATCCTCCTCAACCTCTCCAAGGTGCTTGGATGTCCCACAGCTGGCCTGTTTATGTAGCGTTGCCACACACAGCTGGAAGCTGCTAACCCAGCTGTTCTTTACTTGCAGGTTAATCTGCATATGACCTCTAGCTTTAATAGAGTGGGAATGAACACAGGGTGAAAGCAGGCAGTCAAATAATTTGTTTTTATATTTTTATATATTTGGTCTTTCAATAGTTTGCTTCCTGTAATTTTAGGAAACGGCATACTAGTAATAGTATACTATACTGTATGTGAAGGTAATTACTATAAAATAAAAAGTTAAGTATATACTTATGTAAAAGGAGTGGTTTGAGTGTATTAAATATTTATCTCCAAAAGTTGTATTTAAAATTGCAAAGTCATGAACTGCTTTAAAGGCTCCACATTATTTAAAAAAAAAGTGAGATTTAATTTGCTCTTTAAATGTAAGATGTGTTAGTCCTATCACAGCCATCACTTTTATTTATTGATTGCTTTGACATTGCTTTGTGGACTTTGATTGCAAATCAAATCAGCTGTCTTCCAGGTCTTTTTTTATGTTTGCTGTTCAAAGTAAACTAAAATAACCAGCAATCTGAAGACTTTTGACCTTGAAATTCTGTGTTGGCGAGTGACAGGAAATCCACAGTGGTGCTGCACTGGGAAGCTCGATCAGTCAATGTGGATACGATTCAAGTCCAGAACACATGCAGCAATATATATGTGTGACTGAAACGGATATCTACTTTTAGTAAAAATCAAACAAAATCCCAGGTTGGGTTTAAATATCTAGTTTTATCATCAGGAAAAAATGATCATTAATCAGACTAATTTAAGTCTTACTTAGAATAACCTGGATATAAATGTCCACCAAAGGACCCACCAAAGTGTGATGGATTTATTTCCTGGGACCTTTTATTGAAATACATCAGATATCAGACATTGTTACTCGAGATGCTACACCACAAGTTTTTTTGTTTGTTTTTGTTCTCTTTTCTTCTTGCTGCTTGGCCTAATCGTGGCTTTTCTCTTCATTTCCTCTTTTCTTTTCTACCTTCACTCACTCATTTTCTGTCCCTTCAGTACCACAAGACCATCGAGGCGGTGTTCTCGGTGGACAACTCGGTGGAGACGCTGCTGGACCTGCTGCAGAGATACCGGGAGAAGGCCGGAGATAAAGTGGCAGAGAAGGGCGGCAGCATCTTCACCAAGGCCTGCTTCCTTCTGGCTCTGATTCTACAGGACCGACACCGCGCTGTGGTCCGTAACTACTACGACAGAAACTCTCCATTCATCTTAAATACTACTGTCAATTATAAACTCCACAGAAATGATGGCTATTGTATTAAATATTAATTAATTATAATTATTATTATTATTTTTTAAGGTGGTTATGAAACTACCCAAGGCCCTGGACAGAATCCGCAGCATTTACCGCCTCACTGCTCGCAAACACAAGATGGACACGCAAAGAACTGTCACCAAACAGAAGATGAATGCTTCAATCAACGGGAGCTTCTACATTCAGGCGACGCCTTCTAAATCCCGTCCTGTGCCCAAGTATGTATTTTTACTTGAAATGTACGCGTAAATGTATGAGAGAGTTTTGCATCGCGAGTAAACTGACGTCCTTGTTTCTGTGTTTCAGATTTGCGCCGGATTGGGTTCTCAGGAAGGATAAACTCAAAGACATAGTGGATCCTCTCAGGGCCATTGAAATGGTTGCAGACACACTGTCGCTTGCCTTGTAAAAAGCCTCGTCATCTTTCAATCAGCTCTACTTTTGAAAATATTTTAATGTAGTGTTTTTTTTTTTTAACAAAAACTGTTCATATTTTACATATAAATATTTCAATGATATGTTTACATACTTTACCTGAACTTAAAAATGAGGCAACTTTTTAATTCTTGATTCTTCATCTCTATTTTTTTTTTTTTTTACCCATCTGACAATATTGTTTTGTAACATGTGAATATTAAAAAAAATGTTTGTTTCTAAAACATAGACCAGTTTCACATCGTTCTTATGTGTTGACACAGAGTCTTTAAATAAAAAATGATTGATAATTATCATGCCAGTACAAACGAGCATAAAGAAAAAAATGTATCAATTGTACCAAAAAAAATCAAGAAGTGCATGAAATTACTATAGTAAAAGTAAAAGAAAAGTAAAATTTAAACAAATTCATATTAAATCAAATATTAGATTTTCCAACCAATAATACAGATTTACAATTTATGTTAATTGAAGAGTAAAATAAATCAAACTGAATACAGAAGTGAAAACATTTTCCCACTGCTCTCACCATTCTGTGATACCGAAACATCCACTGTACAAATAAAGCCGCAGTACAAATAAAAGTAATAAAGAGAATTTCATGGTGATGTCCAGGTAGTCAAGGCTTGCTGTCTAAACTGGTCTGGAGTCCATGATTGTCCCCTTCTAGTCATACCAGTAGGAGTTTCCAAATAGTCAAATCCAAAATCTGGAACCTCATTTCCAAAGCAGCCTTTCCCAAAAATGTTCCAGCATTTTTCAACTAGAATACATTTTCTGAATCTGTACCGGTAAGGGCCACCTCAATACCTACTGTGTGTGTGTGTGTGTGTGTGTGTGTGCGCGTGTGCGCGCGCAGGCGCATGCGCTCTCGTCCGTGTCTGTTTTCTGCATTTAAACATGTTTTACAAAATAAGCACAGCATAGCAGAACCAGTTGAATGCTAATAAAATCTAAATTAATGACATTGATTATGGTTTGTGAACAAGAGAAACAAACAAAGAAAATCAATGTAACAAAAGTTTGCAAGCATCAGACAGTTCCTAAATATTTAAAGCTAAATGCATGAAATATTGGGGGTAAAAAAAAGGTAAATGTCAGAAACTTGACAACTGCACGGTGGATTCTAAGAAGCAATTTCTTCCTGAGAAAAGTTGTAGAATGAGGCTTATTGATACTATCCCTGCATGTCTTTCTGTGTGCCTCTAAACTAAAAAACGTACAATTGCACCCGTCTTAACTCTCTGCTCTGGTTAATCGTTGACGTGTTTGTCCAGTCAGTTTATATCCAGCAAATGTGGTAAACCCAAGCTTTTACAGGTAACAGGACAAGTTCATCATGCCATTAATCAATAGAACGTCCTTTTGTAAGTGTCAAATGTAAAGTTGAAGGCAACATGACATTTCCTCACAGTGAAAGTTTAGTTTCAGGAATTAGGCATATTACCAGTGATCCTTTATTTGTCCCCATATCATTATCAATCAGATGTGTGTGTATGTGTGTGTTTATAGTATTGCTGATGTCTGTTTCTTCTTCTGTATTACATCTGTTACATAGATTTTTAACAATAAACTATGCCTTGACTTCTAGTTGGGTCAAATTTCATTGTTGGCATGATCATTTTGACCTAGAAAATCAGGGTTAGGAGACAGAAATGTTTTTTTTTTTTTAAATATCGGTTCAACTTTATTATTTCAAAGATAATGTAAAAGTAAGTTTACTATACTATACCTAAATAAAGAAGGTAAAATGGGCTTAATTTGACAGAAATTTAGCAGTTCACCAAGAAACCTGTTATGGCTCGATTGTTACTTCCCATCAAGGAATTTTAAGTTGTGATGATAATAGCAAGAATAAAGATGTTTTATTAATGTTTGGACTATTTATCCAAACAATTTCACAGAAAAGGATACAAATATCTATCCAAAAGATTCACAGAAAAGGATACAAACCATTGTGCCATGCACAAACCACATCCGAAAGTTGAGGTTGATCTGACAAAGAGTCAGAGGGATACACGAGCCACACACTGACAGATGCTTCTCAAATTATAGATAGATAATGCATTCATATGACTGAGGATGAAAACACAGAGGGGACATGCAGTTTTATTAAAACTGACACAGCTGACAACAATAAAGTAGACATAGTAGATTACTTCATAGCTGCACCAGCTATTTATTCTTGTCAATCATTTGTTTTTGGTTGTTTCTCCAGCCATCTCCTGGTTGTCAGATTGAGGTAACCGAGCCCTTCATTTGCAAATTGGTAGGTGAATATATCCATCAGAACACCTCTGACGCATTTCCCCACGTCCGGTATACCGTCCTCTGGTACACCTGAACTGGATTTCATCATTATGGAGTAGAAACAGCTTGTTTAGGTACATATATCTCAAGGCAATATTACGTAGCCGCATGTCATCTTCATCCACGGTGCAGGGTTCTGTAAGAGATAACAAATAAATAACATCAAACTATGGTATATATTTAGTGTATAATCAGTATCACATTAACTCACAATACAAATTCCATATTGAAGATGTGAAGGGAATTCAGGCTTACTGAGGCATCTTATCTCTCCGATCCAGTCCCCGTTGATGCAGGTTTGATAGGGCTCGCCCTTCATGGTGTAGTGGCGATGACACATGTACTCAACTCTGTCATTATGTCGGTACTGGAACTGAGGGCTGTCCTTGGTGTCTCCATTTGGAAGGTAAGGTGGCTGTTCACAGGCCCAAGGTGCTAAAAAGTACAAGAGTGATGTTTACAGATGTTCAACTCTGAGTTGCAGTTACACTGTATTTTGCAGTGACATGTTTTATGGTGTTTAAATACAATTTGCATGTTAACCCATTTAAGCCCACCGGCAACTATTGTTGCCGAAAACTTTTCTTTCTTGTCTTTTTCTACTGAAAAAAATAAATATAAATATTTCTCATACAGTTTTTTCCAATGGCCCTAGACAACTTGGACAGATGTTTTAAGCTAAAAATGCTATAAAACATGTTACAGTATGTTCTAAATATTTTTTCTGTTTTCTTCATTTAAACATATTTTACAATATAATAACAGTGTAACGGAACCAGGTGAATGCTAATGAATTGAAAAATAAGTGCTTGCTGTTACATGTTGTCATCGACTTTCTGTACCTTCCTCCTGAGAACATGTGAAGACAAACCCTCTCAAAAAGAGTCATTTTATCATTATTATTATAATTATACGTAAAAAATAATACAAAAATGATAGATACATAACATGATTGTTAGTTAGCAACTGACTCAAACTTTAAAAAATGGGGCCTAAATCGGTTAACACCGGGGTGAAAATGAGGTTAAAAAGCAGCACATAGATGATAGGCATTAAACTGACATTTTTATCTGGAAGTTGGGTCATGAACCACCTTTCACCATCACTTCCTGAGATAAGGAACGATGGGATAAGAGAAGAAAGTATTTACCTTGACATGTTGGGAAAGAGGCACTCCAGTGTCCGTTTCCTAAACATTCAACCTCTGAATTCCCTTGAAGATTGTATCCATGCAGGTGGCAATAAAATATTAGTTTTTCTCCTTTCTGCAGTTTTGACCCTTCTACATATCTGTAAAGCCGCACGCTGCCAGGTATACCAGTGACTATGCATTTGTCTGTTTTAATGGGGAAAAAAACAGTTTTATTAATCTGTTTTATAAACCGCAATTTATGTAAATGTATGTATCTTTTTATGCACATGTGTATAAAAGTAGGACTCAGAATTTTCCAAAGATACAGTAAGATTTAAGTTTCAATATAGATACTTTTTTTTTTTATAGAATACTATATAATTATTTTTTTAAACAATGTATATTTTAACAATGGAATACTGCATGAAAGATGACCTCTTATAAAAGATGAACCCACACAATAAGCGCCCAACTCATTATTTCCCTCAACTCAAAGTTTTATAGCATCTTTTAGCTCATTATTTATATTTTCCTATCTAGAACTTTACTGTTTTGGATTTCTCTCTCTCTATTCTCACAGCCAAAACTTAATAATTACAAATTTAAATATGCATAACTGAATAAAATCTTAAGCAAATTACTACACAGCCATTGGAATTCTAATATCTTTTAAAACCAAAATTCCACAGGTGACATGTAACTGTTAACAAAAGAGTCATAAAGAAACTTTCAAAATAAAAAAAAATCGTATATTAAGAGACTGTGTCTCGAGTATCGACTTTTACCACTGCAAGAAGGAAAAGGATGATCCCACTTTCCATCTTTGCCACATATCAGCACTGGAGTGCCCTCCAGAAATTTCCCAGGACCATCACAGGTGAATCCCAGTATGTGATCGGGATGAAAGGCATCTGCATTTTCCGGTAAGGAATATACTGTGATCCCTGGATCTGCAGGCGGGGGCTGACAGGTCAAAGATGAAACTAAACACAAACAGACAATCAGGCCACGGACAAGAAAAAAGAAGCAACACAGTAACAGGAGAGATGATATGTGTAAAAACACCCAACATCTTGATCACTCAAACCCAGACTGTAATCTGTAACAAGCAGGATGTGATTGTTACAGATTAAAAAAAAACATTACACTCCTTTTCATCAATTCACATGGTTCTATAATGAGAATTATAAAGGATGAAGGCTATTTATTAATGATTGATCAATTATCATTTTTTTCTGATCCATTCCTGACATTTGTTTAACTAACAAATCATTAAATACTTTCTAATATTTAATTAGGTGGTGAAAAAGCCTAAAATGGAGCCATTCAACTTACTGTGGCATGTTCCCTCATGGAGTGCCAGCCAGCCTTTGCTTGTACATACATATTTAATGGTTGCACTTGATTTATAGCGAGGGTCACAACTGAAATGTATGACATCTCCTTCTTGATACAAGGCTTTTTTGGTCTCTTCTGTAATGTTGGCATGGGGAACATCTGGCAGCTTCGAACAGGCTAACAAATGGCAACATGGGAAGAGAAGACAAAAATTGACATATTACCTCATTATTATCCGAAATCTCATAACCATCTAATTGACGCATTTTGTTTGTCTTTTTTTTGTAATATGTAATTATTTATGTACTTTGTGATGACACTATGTTATTATTATTATTACTACTATTATAGCTTTTCATTATATATATTTTATACTATTGTTACACTATTTGTTTTCCTTTCTCTTACTAATTTATACTATATTACTTTAGATTATGTTTTTTGTGTTTTGTGGTGGGTGTAGCTCTGTTGTTTGAGTAGGTAGTGACAAGGTTAGTGGTTTGATCCAAAAGAGTATTTTTTTTCTGAATCTGTCAGTTTTCTTTAGCAAGATATCAAACCCTAAAATTGTTCTCATAATATATGAAGAATATGCTAGAATATGATGTACTGAATGTTAAATCACGTGGAAACCCTTCACATCTGAATTGCAGCAATAGTAGAAATTGAACTCACAGTAGCATGTTTCCTGCCGTACTGTCAGCCAGCCCTTGCTCATGCAAACGTATTTGGAGCGGCCACCTGATAAATAACCAGGGTCACAAGTGAAATATATCAGATCGCCCACTTGATACTCAGATTTTCTGGACTCCTCCGACACATGAGCGTGAAGAATATCTGGGAGCTTCCAACATGCTAGGAGACAAAAACATGGCAACGTCAAAAAAAAAATTCCACTGTCATACATTTATTCATCAAAAGTTACATTATATTAGTTAGCTGTTATTCGGATGAAAAAAAACTATAGAATTAGAGCATATTCTCCACACTGATTTGGCTCCTAAAGTAATTACAAACAATAATTAATACCTTCCCTAACAAAGGCAAGTTTGCACTGAGTAAACACTATAACATTACATAACAGAACCTAGGAAAAAAAGAAAGTTGAGGTATTACTGAACTCATGCACATAATATTAAAACTAATAATATATACGAAGAATTTGGGAGTTTAAGAAAAAGCTAAAGAAGTCATTTTTCACTTGAGCATTTATATACTTATATTAGTTTGTGGCCGTACCTCCAAATTATTATTATTATAATGTGATTTTTAGAGACGCTTGCACTTTTACACACACTAAGCACTTTAGATTATTCTATGAGTCGATTTTATTGATTTAGGATAACAATAATGATTATGATAAGACTTTTTATTATTATTATAATCTTATATGGCTTGACCTACAGGGAGACCGGAGCTCAGGTGTGGTCCTCATCACCATATGAATAATTTAAACATTTAATGTGGAAAAAAAAGAAAGGATATCTCATCCGGAGCTATTCTATGTTGCAGTAATCATTTAATTTTTCAGTTTTCAGAGTCATGTAAATAGGAAGATATTAAGCTATGTGAGTGCAAAATGTAAGTTGTGGGGTCTATACAATAAACAACCACTCTGCAAAGCTACATCACAACAGCTAAAAAAAGACTTCTACTTACGATTGTCGAATAAAGAAACCTCCACTTTCCCCCACAGTTGGAGAAACAGAAGGATTAAAGACAATTGCATGCTCCCTGACAAATGCTGGTTTCTGAGCAGAAGTCCTCTGTGCTAGACTGCAGCTCTGTTTGTCCTTACAAAACACTCTGTGTCATGACATGGATTGCGGAATTGCACAATGTCGCATGAGCACATGACAAAAGCAAAATGTAATCAGTATCTTATCAACACCAGAAAAGAATGTGTGTTTAGTATAGAGTATTTAAAACATTCCTTTAAAATTAACATAAGATTTGCGGCTAAAATTTAACATAAGAAATAAAACATGTATTTGTGCAATAAATAAAAGAGTTAGCCCTACCTTTAGAATCAGACTCAACATGGCTACTTTAGAGCGGCCTCCTCATCCTCACTGTCCTTCCCTGGTCCTTCTCCTCTGGTTCCTGGAATGAAAAAATTCAGACAAACGGTGATTAGAAACAGTACATGGTGGTAAAAGTAAATTCTAGAAAGAAGACTACTAGGTTTTACAATTCATAAATTGGTTTGTTTTTTATGGAGGGAATGAAACTCAGCGACATGCCTCTTCCTTGTTTCCTGACATCCTCCTTTAATATGATTTTAACATTTGGGGCAAAAAATATACTAAAGGAATAAAACATGTATTTGTTCAATAAATAAAAGAGTTAGTCCTACCTTTAGAATCAGACCTACCATTGCTATTTTGGAGTGGCCTCCTTGTCCTTGCTGTCCTCCCTGGTCCTTCTCATCTGGTTCCTGGAAACGACAAAACTCTGACAAACGGTGAGTAGCAACAGTACATGGTGGTAAAGAGTTAATTCTAGAAATAGGAGGGAGCTGGGGAGTATGTTTTACAATTATTAAATTTGGTTTGTTTTTTTATGGAGGGAAGGAAACTCAGCGGCATGCCTCTTCATTGTTTCCTGACATCCTCCTTTAATTTTATTTAATATTTGGGGCAAAAATGTAATATAAAAATAAAACAAATATTTGTACTATAAATTAAATAATGGTAAAATAAACTTTTTCAAATAATAAAAGAAAGGCACCTGTATTATTCAAAAGAAACAGAAACAAATGCAATATCAAGTTAAATACTTAAAAGAAGCAAATGCTCAAGCAAATCAAAATAAGAAGACAGAGTTATTAACACTAAATTATTTGTACGTTATAACTTTTTTTTTCTTTTTATAAACTTTTCAACAACAAAGAACAAGAAAAACACAAAAACTGTTCTACATCTACAAACAACAACAACAACAACTGGAACTCAACAAACTAACTGAACTATATACAACTTGACGTTTGACTCTAAAGTGTGAGCTGCTCCTGTAGGGCATGTCAGCTGAGGACAGACCATCAGCAGGAATCTACCCCGCCAGACGCTAGGGAGACTTCCTCTAAGTTAGACTCGCCAGACGCAAAGAATAACACTGATTTGTTTGCCCAGCCAGACCCAAGAAAAGCCCTGCAGAGTTAGTCTTACCTTTAGAGTCAAACCCACCTTTGCCGCTTCGGAGCGGCCTTCTTGTCCTCCCTGTCCCTCCTGGCCTTCCTCTTCCTCCTCTGGGTCCTGTAACGACAAGACTCAGGTAAACGGTTAAGCACCACAGAACATGGGCGTAAAAGAGGAAGAGAAGAAGGAGACTGAAGAGTGGGGGGAAGAAAAGTCGCGACCAGGTCCTGGAACGAGTCAAAAGAACCGTCAAGCATGTCGTCCAGAAAGGGGTCAGCAACCTCGCCTAGGAAGTAGTCGAGGATGCGGTGATCAGAGTGATCGAAAAATGAGTCGGGGAGAGCAAGAATGTCGTCGATGTAAGCATCGACAGTCGGGTCGATAGGAGGAGCAGGGTCAAGGAAAGGGAGGGGAGGAGGAGAAGGAGGAGGAGAGGGAGGAGGAGAAGGAGAAAGAGGAGGCAGAGGAGAAGGAGGAGGAGAAGGAGAAAGAGGAGGAGAAGAAGAGAGAGAGAGAGAAGGCAGAGGAGAAGGAGGAGGAGAAGGAGAAGAAGAGAGAGAGAGGGGAGCCAGAGGAGAAGTAGGAGGAGAAGGAGAAAGAGGAGGCAGAGGAGAAGAAGAAATAGAGATAGGAGAAGAAGGAGCGAAAGTAGGCAGAGGAGAAGGAGGAGGAGAAGGAGAAAGAGGAGGCAGAGGAGAAAGAGGAGGAGAAGGAGAGAGAGGAGGCAGAGGAGAAGGAGGAGGAGAAGGAGAGAGAGGAGGCAGAGGAGAAGGAGGAGGAGAAGGAGAAAGAGGAGGCAGAGGAGAAAGAGGAGGAGAAGAAGAAATAGAGATAGGAGAAGAAGGAGAGAAAGTAGGCAGAGGAGAAGGGGGCACAGGAGCAAAGAGAGGAGGAGAAGGAGGAGCAAAGCCAGGGGACAGAGGAGCAAAGCCAGGGGGCAGAGGAGCGAAGCCAGGGGGCAGAGGAGCAAAGACAAGAGGTGGAGGAGCAAAGCCAGGAGGCAGAAAAACAAAGTGAGAAGGAGGAGGAGGAGAAAAGAGAAAAAAGGGAGGGGCCGGTCCAGTGACACCAACTGTGGAGAGAAAATTATATAAAAGTCAGAAAACAGTTATCATTTAATGAATCATATAATACAACATTTGATATTAAAGAGGTTTTCTTTGTTGTGGGGTAACTGACTGATCACAGATAAATTATGTTTACATAATTCTCACCTGTGAGCACAATAGGACAAAGATTCCTATTTTATTAAAGGTCAAAGATTTTGACTTTTGTGAATTACTGAGATGTTAATGTGATTTTAGAATTATTCAGGTCTGTTCTGCATTTAAAATCCTATTAAAGTACAGTGTTAGAGTGAAGGAGGAGATGGTGACATCTTAGACTCAATACACACAGTCACTGTATGATAAACACTCCTCTCTTTAACATGAAAAACATTTCAATAAATGATGAAAATATAACTAATGAGCACAACTGCTAAAGTTGGGACTGGAACAACAAATAGTTGCTAATAATCTCCTAGACTCAAGATCAAAGAAATTATATGAAAATCTATAGTATAGGTTTCTGAAAAGTACTGATAACAAATGTTATGAACTGAATTTAAAAGGACTTGACAGCTCAAGGTGCATCAATGTTTCAACAATCACAATAATCCCACTGTGTCCAAACAGGAGAACTGGTCCTGTTACTTCACCTTCACTAAAGCTGATCCTATGAGTCTGAAGCACTCGCTCTCCTTAGTTTTACAATTTTAAATATGTTTAAATGTGACACACACTTTTTGTAAATAATTCTATATAAGTGTAATAAACATGTGCAACACACTTCTATATAATATCATATAGTGTATCACTTCTATATAATTTATTAAATAGAAGTGATACACTTCTATATAAAATAATATAATGCAATACTTTTAATATGAAAACATGAATCCGTAAAATTGAACAACATTGAAATACACTAATAAAAACAACATAATAAATCCTACTATAATAATATAACACAGTCTGCATAATAAGTACTTTTGACACTACAATAGTTTCTTTTGCTATCAATCGTTTCAGCGAAGTGAACTACAGCTTGGAAAAATTGGTATTGTTTTTTTTTAAATACAGGTTTATTGATAACATTTCAATAGCCTATACATTTAGCAATGTTACAATTGAAGAAAATCGGAATCTCATATATACATAAACAAGGTAATAAAGATAATACTACTACTATTAATAATAATAATAATATGAACAACAAATTAAATAATAAAAATTACATTTTTGAAATTGTTCTTCAAGTATGTTAATATTATTTAAACATTTCCTGTAAACAATCTTTTTATACATGCAATATAGTCCTTGAATTCAGTTTTAAACACAGTAAAGATGTCTATCTTTAATTTCACTCCACAGCTGATAAACGCAGCGCTGCACGTTCTAACGCGCTGACGTCACCGTCAGCTCCTAAACGCTCGTTTCCATGGCGACAAAAAAAATAATTTAGGCATAATTTAAACATTGTTTACATATGATATATTGTTCCCCAAAATGGTCGATGAAAAGTTTGATAATTCACCTAAAAAAGCTTTTCTAAAGAATCACTGCACCTTATTAACAAACCTTTACCAGAAAATCACAATAAATCACAGTAATCACAGAAAAATATAACCACAGGTCCTTCAATTTTTGCGACAGATAGTTATCTTTAAATTTAACTATAATAGAAACATTAGCAACAACAATAATAGCATAGAAAATATTAAATTTATTCTCTACATTCAACAGTTTATATAAGTAAAGTTATATTTTCGTATTGAAACATTAAATAGAACATTAAAAGGTGTCTTACTTGGATAGAACCGCGGGTCGGTCCAGTCGGCGGGTCTACGCGAAGCCATCTATCCGTTAGAGGGGTTCACTGGTACACAAAAAAGTCCTCGCTAAAAATATAATAACCAAAATAATAAAGTTAGACTATATTAACACCAAATATAGCCTATAAGCAAATAACTGATAGAATGTAAATCATAACTTACCAATAGATGTTCTGTAAACGGTCAGGAATCCGGGTGAAGTTCGTCCAGGTGAATCTCAGGTGATAATAGCTTTTTAAGCTAGCTCAGGTATTCTCTCGCAGCAGGGGTCAACTCTCGTCAAGTTCAGATGCAGAGAGTGGGAAAGTTCAAAGGTCGCGGTGCTATAAATCACATCGCTGATGTGACGTCACCGTCCTGTTGCTATGACACCTGATTTCGTTTGTCATCTTGAGAAAAATATTTGAATGATTCTACGTTTTAATTAGTTTTATATAAATTTGAAGTTTAGTTATTATTTATCATTTTAAATAATTATAATTCTGATTCGATATTCTGTGATAATTAGCACAAAACCTTTCATCTTAGTTGTTTTTATGGTCGAAAAATTCCATACATGATGTTTTTTTTTTTCTTTTGTTTTACTCGAAAACAAGTTATATGAGCCCAGGTCAATGAGGCCTACAGCCCATAATAGCAAATAGATGTTTAAAATATGTAATCAAGGTCAGACAGAGCGCAGACAATAAATCTGAACTTCTTAACAGTTTAACAGTCAAGTACTGCTCCTCTATTTAGGGGTGGACTGCTGAGTTGTTTCTGTACAATTCACTTTTATTTAATTTCCTTCATACTTAGTATCTCACTACCTCTGTCTCTGCTACACAGAAATATAAACAAAGCACATTTTGCTTAAATCCACAGAGGAAGGTGTGAACACTGGATATGTGATGGGTGCAGCCTTTTGTAACTTATATGCACATATATAGAATAAGCCCACAGATGAAAGAGAAGATTTGACATTTGTTTTTGCTCAATTGTGCATCTACTTACTGTTAAATAAGTCCCAAATATGCACATATTATAAACAGTGTAATAACCCAAAAATATTATCATATATTTCAGTTTTGTAATTAGGATGAGTAAATACATAGGGCAAATACAAAGAATGAAAAGAATCAGGATAAATTAATAACTGTATAAGGTCAATATTACATGCAGATTTCCTTTTAATACCCTTTAAACTGCAATGAAATATTTTTAATGTCTATTTGCTCTGTGATCATAAAATCATGCTAAACAATGCTGACAAACTACTATTTGTAAAGAAATCCTTCTTGCCTTCTTTTCAGTTTGTTGCTGTTGTGGCTGCAGAGTAATAGAGGATCACATCATTAATGTACTTAAGCAATTTTTAAAAAAAATATTTCATCGATGCTTGAAATTTCTTACAAAAATTCACACCTTGTTTTTTTCTGTATAATAAAATGACAGGTGTCTGAGGTTCAATGTGCATATTTAAAATATGATTTGGTGTAAAAACCTTTTTTTTTTAATTCTTTAAGCTAATTTAATAAGCTGCCCCATTCTGTCAGGAACAAACCTGTCATGTATGCATGTGTGTGTGTGTGTGTGTGTGTGTGTGTGTGTGTTGTAATTGATGTCTTATGCCATCCCATCCATTACCTGCATCTGTCTGATCAATGAAAGGTTTTAAAAGTCACATGCAGTTCTTTTCTGAGACAACAGCTCAGCTTACGCTTTATTTGTTTGCTCTTTTACTGCAATACTAGATCAAGCTCACAATACCTATGTACTTTAATGAAGTACTTTAACTACTATTGATACATGAATGCTGAGATAGATAGGAAGGAGAATGCCATGCAAGAATAGTCCAGAGAGCTGAAGGAAGGTCTAAAAAATCACATCACGGTCCACATGGGGTTGGAAACTACAGTATATAGCTGCCCTGCATGTGACACATACTTTTCACAGGCCAACCTGATGTATCA
This sequence comes from Eupleurogrammus muticus, assembly GCA_036785175.1. Taxonomy (NCBI): domain Eukaryota; kingdom Metazoa; phylum Chordata; class Actinopteri; order Scombriformes; family Trichiuridae; genus Eupleurogrammus; species Eupleurogrammus muticus. Next base: position 23,294,622 of record JAYKQN010000006.1, on the reverse strand, counting down.
CTTCTCCGTGTATATATACAATATTCCTGAAGCAGACTAAAGTGTCGTCAGGAAATCGGCCTGTCTGATAATCAACAGTCTAAGTTCATCATTCTAAAGAACAACTGCAACAAGGTTTTTCATTTAAAGTTGGGGTTAAACCCTAAGCCTATCCCATGTGAGTTTGACCCTACATTTTAAAACATTTGCAAACCATACTGCATATAAATCCTATTAAAGTCTATAAAGACAAATAAATGTGTTCCGAGGTAATCACACCAGAAAAATGAAATGTAATAAACTCCCAGACATATTTGAATGATTAAAAGAATGGCAGGTGTAACTGATTCTATAGATAAGGGACCTAGGTGCATCAGCAAACTTCAACAAAATAATTGTTCATAAAAAAATACAAATTGTGCATTATAAACATTTAGAGAGAACTGTGCATACACAATTTTCAAGTGTACAGTGCATAAAGAGTTCTTCAACTACTGTGTGTGTGATGTTGACCACTGCCATGTTCACCATGTGATGCAGTTGTTCTTGTACCACTTCATTGTCTTGTGTAAGACACTCCAGTAGCCAATCATTGCATCAGACAAGTCCCATCACTGAATCTGGGGTGGTCACATTGGATCTTCAGACAACCCCATCCTCATATCTTACACTCCTGCAAGCCTGGAAAAGTCTATTGCCAGTTTAGATAGGTTGCTGGCAACCTATACAAATAGGCAACCTATTTGTTCAAATAGAGAAAAGCTCTGTGAACGGAACTTTACCTTCTACTGAGATCGGAGGCTGAAGGCCTATCAGTTAAAAGATAAACAAGCTTTTAACTAAAGTATTCAGATTTGGGACAGAGTCCAACCCCTAATTGAGACCCAGATCGAATGAACCTGGCCTTCAGGTGTGCTGTGGTGGTGCCGACCCTGGTTCAGGTCCTGGCTGGAGTGATCCCCCCCCCTCTCTACCATTATTTCCTGTCTGGCTATTGTATGATAAAGGCATCTATACCACAAAAAGCTTGAAAAGGTTCAATCAGGAAGACCATTCTATTGTTACTGATCTGCTCTCCTGCGCACAGTATGCAAGTGAAGCCTTGTGAAGCACCCGAGGGTTTTTTAACAATTGTGCTGAAAATGATTGAAAGCTTCAAGACTTTGGTGATGGTGACATCTGATGGACAAATGAAGGCATAGCAGCGCCTAAATCAGTACGACTGAAGCACTGGTCCTGCTTCAATCGCAACTAAAAAGAATTCAGAAAAGTCTGTTTGGTCATTCTAGTGTTTTGTTCATCCATACTAAATATTAATTATATCCTCATTACAATAAAAATGCTCTGCCCCATACTCTAAAACACATTCCAAATTAACCAAAAGAACTATTGCAAGTTAAATTAGGGGTTAAATGTTGGTTAATGGTTTATTTAAAGCTTCAAGCCTTATTTAAAAATGACTAATAGTCCCTGACATGGATAGAGATCATCATGTTATTGATTATAGTGAATTTAGAAAGATTGATATAGTGCTTTTTAAAAATTTAAAGATAAAGTTTTGGGGGCTTGTATGGTTGATTTGGAATGATTATTCACAGAAGCAGACAAGTTATTTATCGTGACAGGATTTTATTGATAAATATAGTTTTTTTATATAATTTTTCCTACTATCCAGCTCCTCTTCTGGCTGACCAGCTCTCAGCTTTTAGAAAATATCCTTTCACACAGAACAGATGATATTGGGGTGCACAGAGCCTTGAATGCAAGTTTCCACATCCTCACTGTCCTCCCTGGTCCTTCTGTTCTGATTTCTGGAAAGACAAGACACAGAAAAATGGTGAAGAACCACACTGCATTGTGGAAAAGTGGAAATTCTAGCAGAGGAAGGGGGTCTGAGGAGTAAGTTATATAAGTCATAAATTGGTTTGTAATTATTGGAACTTATGAGGCATATACAAATAATGAAAAGGTAAATTCATCGCTGCATAAAGTCAATATAATGTGCAGAATTCCCTTTAATACTCTTTAACTGCAAAGAAATTCTATTCCTATTTGCTTCGTGATCATGAAATCATTCTAAACAATACTGATAAACTAGTATTACTACTAAAGTAATACTAGTTTATCAGTCCTTCCTCCTTTTTTCAGTTTGCTGCTCTGTTGTGGCTGGAGTTGAGATTGACCTTGGTGTGTTGAGAAGCATTGTCTGTTTCTCAAAAAAAGTACTGATGACAACTTTTAATTTACAAAATACTTCTTTTAAAACTGACCCCTAAAAATAATTACAACCACTTTGAACAAATGTTTTGTTTCATATTTAACATTTTGGCACCTACTGTAAAGGTTACATTAAAGGAAGATGCTGGAAAACAATACAGAGGCAGCCACTGAGGTTCTTTGTCTCAGATGACCACACAGGAGCAGTTTGGAGTTCAGCTGTTTATAAGCATAAATCATTAATCACCTGAACATTTTATGTGTTCAGAAAAGCTAAGTCAGGTATATATGTTACTAACCAGATTTTATTTTTCTAAACTCTTCAATCAATCACTATAGCTGCCACTGTTCATCGGAGGAAAAGGTGTGTCTGAACTTCTGATTTAAATCAATCACAAAAGCAAAGTTATCATTTTAGTTATTCCTATTTTCTCTCCATTTATTTAGAACAAAATGTATTATATTGTATAATTCTCATTGCATATTTCTTGTTTGTTGAAAATGTTTAAATGACAAAAGACTTCACTGTTACCCCTGTAAGTATATGTAGAGCCAAGTGGGGAAAACTACTAACTGATGAAGTCGCCACTAGTTGTGTTGTGTGTTGTTGGTTCCTTGGAAACACTTTGACGGGGTCGACCTGTGTGTGTGTGTGTGTGTGTGTGTGTGTGTGTGTGTGTGTGTGTGTGTGTGTGTGTTATTGACATACTTAAGCTCTTTGCTGCTGTGTGTCACTAGCTTTGCATTTTTTTTGATGCGTCCAAGATAAGTGGAACAAATACTGCCTAAATAAAAAAGAGTACTTCTCACTTCTCACAAGAACTCTCACTGGAACAGCTCTGGCTGACAAAATTGACACACAGAAAGAATTTTAATGGAAAGCTGACAAAATAAAAGGTGAGGTCATGAATAGACCTGCAGAATCATATTGGCATATGTTTGATCCTTGGTAATTGTTGTAAATTCAACATACTTTAGACTATCTGCATCAGATACTGCATACACATCATGAGTGACTAGCTGGGAATACACCAGCACAACCATATTGACTAAGAGCAGTTGGAATGTTTGCGTATAGAACAGTAAAGGAGGGCTATACGAGTCCTATATAAGTCCTTCTATACAAAAGTCCTCCGGTAGTGCTGCAGGATGCTTACGACACAGGAACTGAGTCCAACAGTCACCATAAATCAGAATGTTTACAGTGGTTTCCAAAGCTGACGGGTGGAGACAAATCATAATCTGTACCATAAATCACAGACGCACCTTCCACACACAAAGCGATTGAAGACTGCACCTGTTCATTGTTGGCTGACTTACCCACATACATGATATATCACATTTTGATGACCTGACCTGTAGTAATCCATCCAGCAAAAATTATGGCATATTTAAAAAAAAAATACAAATTTTAATAAAGAACAATTTAAATCACAACAGTATAATTGTATGGAGGTACTTTAAATTTCAGTTCTCTCTCAAGCATTACAAACTGAATGCTGCTCCTCTAAAATGCTTGAAAGTGCAAAACTGTAATAGATAAATAAATAACGATTAAAATGAATAATGATAACAATAATTTAATATACAAATAATTTAAAAACATGAATTCAATTCAAGTAAACAAAATAAAAATATATAGTTTAAATGTTGTTAAAAAATATTACATTGGGAGAAATATAAAAATCACACTAAACCTGCCACTAACCATGTTAATTACACACATGCACACACAGATACATAAATATTTTTTATTCATTTTTATTGCTTTTATTTCAGGTTTTTTATTGCAGATTTGGTGTGTATGGATCATATGAGAATGACTGTGTGTATGTGTGTGTGTGTGTGTGTATTATGTTATATGTATATTATCTCACAGAAGCGTAACCTGATCTCTTTGCAATACAGTAGAAATGTGTGTGTGTATATACATATATATATATATATATATATATATATATATATATATATATATATATATATATATATATATATATATATATATATATATATATATATATATATAATATATAGTATATTTTAGTATATTGTACATTTATATATCATTATATATTGTAATGTGTATATTATCTCTCAGCAGCCCTGAGTACAATAGAAGTTGATCAGACTCCGTGTGTGTGTGTGTGTGTGTGTATGTGTGTGTGTGTGTGTGTGTGTGTGTGTGTGTGTGTGTGTGTGTATGTGAGAGATCATGTTAGTTTAGTTCTGTCAGTAGAAAGCAGCCACTGACAGCATTTATTGCCCAGTCACGCGTCCCTCCCACAGCTGACAAACCCGCAAAACTGCTCCTCCAAACGAGCTGCGGGGCATTTCGTCATTACCCAGCGCCGCTTGCGGGTTTGGTCTAAACTTTTTAGGGGCATTTTTTCCGACGTGTTTCTCGTTTTTTTCATTGTTTCGATTTCACTATAACTGCTTGCGAGTGGAGCGCGATTTAATCGCTGCGGGACAAAGCAGGTAATACCCGCAAACGAACACACACACACACACACACACACACACACACACACACGCACACACGCACACACCGTGTCATACAGTACATGTAGATCCTCATTTATGCTGTATATGTTTCACGCCAGCCTGCGTGTTTAATTAAAGGGAAACAGTGCGGGTTTATTTCCGGGTTGGAATCTGTAGCTGAAACAATCCGAAGAATTTATCAAAACTCCCACTTCTGTGTATAGGCGTGTTTTTATCTATATCTCTCTCCCTCTCTCTCACACACACACACACAGACACAGCGTGGGTGTTTATGATAGATTCAGGTGTGTGCTTCTCTCAGAAATCAAACTGCTACACATGCATTTTTTTCATATAAACTTTATTAACAACCTTGTTTCTACTCAGTAAACTGCGTTGATTTTGCATCTAAGAGGAACAAGAGCTGCAGATAATTGAAGTAAAAGAAAAAAATACGAGCTTTATTCTAAAATGCAGTGGAGTGAAATATAATAAATACTTGTGCACAAAAACCTAAAATTGGTATTATATGTAGCCCATAGTGAGATTATACACTAGTGTACTGTGTGTTTAAGGTGTGGAATGCAAAGTTTCTGTTTCCCAGTCAGTGTTATTATTTGTAATTATACTGAAAGTTACAGTTAGTTTCATTATAAATATAATTTTGGTGTATTTCTGTGAGTTTCTGAGATTCGTCTGAACACTGGTTTGTTACAGGAAATCCGTAAATCACGACGAGCCATGGCCACCATCAGCACCTCCAACACATGTTTCGCCTTGGAGCTGTTTCGCACCCTGAGCCAGGCCAACCCCAGCGGGAACATCTTCATGTCCCCGCTGAGCATCAGCTCGGCCCTGGCCATGGTCTACCTGGGAGCTCAAGGAGAAACTGCTGCTCAGATGAAACGGGTAAACCCCCCCCCAACCCGCTAATAAAAGCCCAGAGATATTATGAAATCCAACAGGCAGGCGGAGACTGATGACCCAGGGGTGTGTTGAGGCACACAGACAGGTTAGGTAAGGTGTGGCCTGACAGGAGCCATGACTGCTGTAAATGGAACGCCACCTGAACTTTGACCCCAATAAACTCCTATGAAACAGAGTGACACATTGTTTGCTGTAAAGCAGAAGTTTGCTTCCAGTTGCTCACTGAGAACTTATTCACTGTTCTTTATTTTATGTAGAGGACTTGGTTATCATAATGTTTGATATGAATGGTGGATTTTCATCTTCAGTCCCTTGATATATGATGATAATTATATAGAAATGCAAAAATACACTATATGGATATAACGTATGTGGACAAACATTAAAACCAAATGTGACACTTGAACATCTCACAGGAAAATTAAGCAGAACAGAAAGCTAAAGTTAATATTCCACTGTAAAAGAACCTATATTATAACCTATCGTGTTAAAATAATATAACCTTCTCATAGCTTAAACCTGACAAGTTAAAGGGTGTTTTAAATCACCAGTGATGTCTTCTTTGTTTCTCACTTTGAGCTTCATCTCACCAAATCTGGATAAAGTCTGTTTTCTGTCCACTCAGGCTCTCTCGCTGAGCTCAGGTGAACAGGTCCACGCAGACTTCCAGACGTTAAACGCCGACATCAACTCACCATCTTCATCATACATCCTGAAACTAGCCAACCGTCTTTATGGAGAAAAAACCCTAGACTTCCACAAGGTGAGTCATCAGGTTTTTGTTTTGTTTTTTTAAACGTGATCCTGATTTTTTTATGAGATGGAGTTGACGGGACGTTTTCTGCTTTCTGCAGAAATTCCTCGGAGACACGCAGAAATACTACCAGGCAGACCTGAGGCCAGTGGATTTCATCACGGCTCCGGAGGAGTGCAGAGAGGAAATTAACGGCTGGGTTGAGCAGCAGACAGAAAGTGAGCGTTCGATTCGCTAGAAAACCCCCTGCGCCTTGTATGGCAGCAACTCCTCATCTGTTTGTTCCCTTTCAGATAAGATTAAAGACCTTCTGAAGTCAGGAAGCATCAGCCCTATGACCAGACTGGCTCTGGTCAACGCCATCTACTTCAAGGGAAACTGGATGAACCGCTTTGATGCAGCAAACACCAAAGAGATGCCCTTCAAAATCAACCAGGTGACTCGCCTGAGCTGAAGTCCTCAGATACAGAGACAGGTGAAGTTTCAATGAGACGTGGAGTCAAACTGTACTTTCCTGCTTGCTTGCCAGAACGAAAGCAAGCCGGTCCAGATGATGTACCAGATGAAGAAGCTCCCCTTCAACTGCATCCCTGAGCATGGTCTGCAGATCCTGGAGCTGCCGTACAAGGACGACGAGCTCAGCATGTTCATCCTGCTGCCAGAGGAGTCCGCTGACGGCTCCGACCCTCTGCTCAAGGTACGAGCCTCACGCTGCCTGCAGGAAGCAGGCAACCCTGAGTCTGGACCAGGGCTGGGCCACCATGGTCCTGAAGGGCCGATGTAGTTGCAGGTTTTTGTTCCAACCAAGCAGTAACACCCCTGATTCTAATAATCAACCTTTAGAACCTTTGCAATGGCCCTTGATTAGTAGAGTGTAGGTACATGTATTACTGCTTAATCTTATCTTATCTCACTGATTACATCCTTAATAACAACTCAACACAAATAAAAGCTAATAGTATAATCAATTAGTTGTTAGTCATTATATTCCTTTTAAGATTTGCAGCTTTAATCTGTTTAATAACACCTATTCAAGACATTTACATTCTGAGCTGCACAACAACTTAGAACCTTACCTTACAAGAACTGATTAATTCGATTTGTTTTACTTTCTGTGGTTTGTGAATGACTGAGCTGCACTTTTTTTTATTAAAAAAAAAAAAAAAGATGTATTTTTTAAATTGTTGAACCACTAAACTGTTCACATAGGCCTTGACTCTGCTTCTTTAATTTATTATATTAAAATCTGAATTTTAATCATGAACATGGATATATGATTTTCTTTTACATTTTATTTTAAGATTTGAAATATATTTTCATTTTATCATTATATTAATATTAACATTATATTAATTATCTCTGGGTGTTGTTAAAAAAACAAATAATTTATATTTCAGCTGGAGAGCGAGTTGACGCAGGAGAAACTGGACGAATGGACCAACCGGGAAAACATGGACGTCATGTCAGAGATCATCATCCACCTTCCCAAATTCAAGCTGGAGGAGGACTACGAGCTGAACGAGGCCCTGGCTAAAATGGGCATGATAGACGTGTTCAACGGAGCAAAGGCCGACCTGTCCGGCATGATTGGTGAAGGGGGCCTCTTCCTGTCCACCGTGGCCCACAAGGCCTTCGTGGAGGTGAACGAGGAAGGCACGGAGGCCGCTGCGGCCACCGCCGGCATCGCCGTCTTTTGTATGCTGAAGGAGGAACACTTCACAGCAGACCACCCCTTCCTCTTCTTCATCAAGCATAACAGGACCAAGTCCATCCTCTTCTACGGCAGGTTCTCCTCTCCTCAGTAGACGCGACTAGCACCAATTCAAGTAAAATCTAAATTCATGAAGTGGTCACTTTATTTTACTGTGACTGACTTATTAAAGGATGGTAACATCCGCGTTGGCTTTATACTAAACTCATTCTTGCAGCTATTTGTGCATTTGAGTATTTTTGAATTAATTAAAGGGTTACTTTAATTCCTAATGAAGTTTGTATTCTTGTATTTATTATTGATGTTCTGGAAGTAAAAAATAATAAAGCAAACAGTGGAATGTAGGATCAAATAAAATATTATTGTGTTTGTGCTTTTTTGTGTTGTTTATTGATGATACTCATACAGTACTCTTTTCATAAGTATTTCTTCAATTTCATTGCATAACTTGCCTGAAACACAGATAAACTGATGCATCATTTTATCTGAAAACAAGCAACAGGTGAGCAGCAGGAAACACACTGGAGTAAGCTCAGCATAAATAACAAAATCAAATTATTATTATTATCATTTAAGTAGAAAATAATAAACTATAGTTTCAAACTACAGTACATAAAATATTAAATCTTTAAATATCTGATAAAATATATCAATGCATAACATCTTCATTTTAATTAAAAGTATAAAAGGTAAATTAAAAAGACAAAACGTGTGTTTGCGTTTTTTGGTATTTTCATATCAATCAAATTATATTATATTTTTGTTATATTGTCAGTAAACATATTATAACAGAATCTGTCTTCAGACAAAAACTCACAATAGAGAATACAATAATGACTATTAGGTGACATTTAGACACATGTTTTATTTCCACCCATAACTGATGTGAATAAGTGAATAACCTGAACAGACCATGCTGTTTAGATGGGAATGTCTAAGGAGCTCAATAAAGCACAATTTATACTGTTTATATGTTTTACTGTTTCTGTGCCTTCGCACCAGTTTTGTATATACACAGATAACAGGGACTGGACCAAAAAAAGGGTTTTCATCATTAATTTTTTCAGTTTCTTAGAGAAGCAGAGTGTTTGATTGTGGGGCTGTCAGTTGTTTTGTTTTTCTATTTTTTCCCTTTATTTTTCATTTGTATTGTTTTATTATTGTAAACACTAGAAACCTATTGAACAACATGTTTTAATACTCCATTGAGCTGGTGGCGCTAATGCATTAATCACACACAAACAATAAATCTCAAAAGAGGGACGAACACAAGTTTATTTTGAAGGCAGAAAACCGGAAATGGGGTCTTATTTTGTAGTTTGAGCCGGTGAAAGTGTTTCCTGCCGTGTTTGATAACAGGTAAGAACAACACTATGCACATATATGCGCGTATATCATGCGTGTGTTATTTTATGTTTAGACTGCAGGGAAGTAAAGCTGCAGAAATACAATTTAAACATGATTCTTCCTGTGTTTATATCCAGCTGATTCAGTAAATAAGTATCTGCTAACTGTTAGCTAACTGTTAGCTAACATCAACTTCAGCTAAAGAAACGTCAGCAGGAAACGTCAATAATGAACAGAGCTGGAGGAAGGATTCATAGCTTTTACTGCAGTAAAATACCAAAATAATAACATAAAAGTACTCCAACACAAGTGAAAGCACTGCATGAAAGTTCTACCTTTTATAAAAGTAAATTAAAGTAAAGTATTACCAGGAAAATCCAGCTATTGCAGCAATGTACTGGTCCTCTGACCTTTAAATTATCGTATATGATGATATCAAATTATTGACATGAAGCCTTAGTGTGAAGCAGCATGCTAGTGTTATAGTTGTGGTTCCCAACCTAGGGAACATGTGAGGAGTCCTGACTAATGGTAAAGAAAGAAGAACAAATGAATCACAAGTGGATATCTGTAATAATTACATCGTCATTTTTAACATCAAATTCACTCAGTGTTTCCCTATTGAATTATAATAGCAAAAAAATGGTCTAAACTACTGTTCAACGATATCTGCTTGATTTGACTTATATAAATGACTTTAAATACGGAGGTGGGGACTGTGGATTCAAGCACCATGAAGGATCTTCCCAGTCTAAAAAACGAGGAATGGTCACAGAAGAAAAGAGCAACCACTCTTGACTGTTGTTTTTAAGCAGACTTCTCTTCTAGCTGTTCCAATCTGTAAAGAAATATCCTTCCTTATGAATGAATTACAGTCTCTGCCTTTCTCCTTGTGTCCAGATGAGCTCTCAGGCGGATCTCATCGGCCCTGTGAGGGTGCTGGTGACAGGAGGGTCCGGCCTGGTTGGGAGGGCCATACAGCATGTGGTCACAGAGGAGGGTGGAGGCAAAGAGGGGGAAGAGTGGATATTCCTTTCCTCCAAAGATGCCAACCTCATGTGAGAGCACAGCTTCACCCCAACAGCTACTACTGACACACCAGCAGAATAATCCGTTCTGAAACTGTTCTCTGTTCTTTTGTGTTTGTGGCCTCTGCAGGAACATGGAGGAGACACGGGCAGTGTTCAAGAAACATCGACCCACTCATGTCATCCACCTGGCTGCCATGGTGGGGGGACTTTTCAAGAACATGAAGTTTAACCTGGACTTCTGGGTATTGAAGGATGTTGCACTTCCTGTTTTACTGTCATTAAGTTGTTTGTATGGAAGTAAATCTGTCACCAAAGCAAGTTTAAAAACAGACATTCTAACATTGAATTTGCTTCATTAAAATTAGCTATCTATTTTTTTATTTTATTGATCGTCATTGTTTTATTTGCATTTTTTCACAAATTTATAATCAAAAGTTCAAATTAAAAAAATAAAATAATATTAATTTAAGTTAAAATATGGATCCTGAATTTCAAGTTTGAAAATTAAGAAACAACCTTTGAATATTGAGGAAAAATTCTAATTTTAGGATCTGAATTTAATGGAATTCGGCCAACTTAAATATATATATTATTAGATTAAAAAAAATATATATATATAAGTGAGAACAAAATTAATTAGAATAATAAGAATTGCAAGTTTTGGGCTCTCAGCTGAGAACTGAACATTTTGGCTACTGATGTTTCTCTCCCCCACAGAGGAACAACATCTACATCAACGACAATGTGTTGCAGGCAGCACACGAAGTGGGCGCAGTCAAGGTTGTCTCCTGCCTGTCCACCTGCATCTTCCCAGATAAGACCAGCTATCCCATCGATGAGACGATGGTAAGAGCACTTCTCTTTGTGCTGCACCAGACGCACAGAAAAATAGCCGCTAACTTACTTTACGTGTTTGCACCAGATCCATAACGGTCCCCCACACGAGTCAAATTTTGGATACGCCTATGCAAAGAGAATGATTGATGTCCATAACAGGTTTGTAACCACTGACCTTATGTTGATCTATAGTTGCTTCCATTTTTTGCAAAACACTTAGTTTTATTTTTTTTTGTTTCAATTTGAGATCAGATCAGATTTGAAATTCCTGTATTTCACAAAACAAGCAAAGAAATCCCATCTATTTGAAAAAAGGAACAAATCTTCTATCCCAAGTTATGTTTAGGTTGGTTCATGACAGAATCAAATGAAACCAAACCTTAGTTGCTGGTTGTGTACAGTATTAGATCATGTGTACAAACTTCAAATTTATAATTGTCTGATTAAGTGTGCTAATCTTGCACAGGGCGTATTTCCAGCAGCACGGCCGCTGCTATACAGCCGTTATTCCCACTAATGTGTTTGGTCCTCATGACAACTTCAGCATTGAGGACGGTCACGTGCTACCAGGCCTCATCCACAAAGCTTACACTGCTCAAAGTAAGTCACATTTCAACACACAAGCATTTTTCTTTGCCAAATACAATTTCTTTCCCTCTCCGACATCTAAATTAATTTTGTACTTATCCAACTCCCAAAATCTGTCTGCTTTACACATGCCTGTAAACACTACATCTGCAGCTAACAACTATTTTAATATTCTATTAATCTATTGATTATTGAATAGGATTAAGGTTGGAGACTAAAAAAGAAAACAGAAAATAATCAGATTTGAGGAAGAACGCAAACAGAAAAATTGGATGTTTTTTTGTTAAAAATTACTCAAATTAATTAATTGTTCATCAACAGTGTTTCCCACAAATTGGTTCCTCTTTGTAATGTCATTCTCACTTATAGGCACAAAGAGCGAGCGAGGGCAACCAATGCTACTTAGTATGTAGGAAACACTTAAAATAGTTGATAAGTCCAGGATCTGGATCCATCTCATCACTCTGATACCCAATTCATTCATTAAGCTTTAGACAGGCTCATGTCTCTTAGAATATAATTAGAGCTGCATGGATACAGGACAGAAACCTCTGGTGTGTGTGTCTGCATGTTGTTTTGTTGGTCAGAGGAGGGGAAGCCTTTGGTGGTCTGGGGCTCTGGTACTCCCAGACGACAGTTCATTTACTCTCTGGATCTGGCCCGTCTCTTCCTGTGGGTGCTGAGGGAGTATCCAGAGGTCGACCCAATCATCCTCTCTGGTGAATCTACATTTTACATCATGTATATTCATAGTGAAAGCCGCAGTTTTTGCATCTCAGCTTGAAGTGTAACAGCTACGTTGTGTCTCTTGGTTCCAGTTGGTGAGGAAGATGAAGTGTCTATCAAAGAAGCAGCTGATGCAGTTGTGCAAGCATTGGGCTTTAAAGGAGAAGCTGTGGTATCCTTTGAATAATGATGAAGTTGACTGACGTCATCAGAGCTGATGTTTTGCACGGTAAATTCTCCTTCCCGAGAATGTTGTTAGTAGTTGTGATCTATCTTTTGGTAATATGAGAACAAACATTTGGCAACAAAGCTAAAAGCTTGGAGCTGAAGAACCGATTATCTCTCAAAGTCAGAAACAAGACCATTTGTTTGCTTTTCTTTTTATTTTATTGGTTAATTTTGGTACAGAAGAGATTTTAAATTTAGGTAAAATCTGGAAAAGGTGGTGGACTAGTTGAGCATAGTGTTTTATCGCTTTATATTGTGATCTAACAGTCTGCCGATATCAAAATTAACTATAACGAATGGCTGTTTGAGTTCTAAAGACTTCTATTCGCTGTGAAACCAGGAATATGGTTAGTGTCAGTTGTCCTTGACCTTCACCTGCAGTATGACACCACTAAAGCAGACGGACAGTTCAAAAAGACGGCAAGTAATGCAAAGCTGCGTAGCTATCTGCCAGACTTCACCTTCACGCCGTTTAAACAAGGTGGGACTGACTTATTGAATTTTGTGTGTTTTGTTATGAGGGTATAGAATCCACTTATTGGATCAGCTCATTGATTTCCTGTAGAAAAACAAACAGTCCACTTCTCCTAAATGATGCATCTCACTCATAATAAAGAGTGATTTAGAATCACCATTAATTAACTATAGCTGAACTGATCTGTTTGTGATAATCATGAATAGAATATCATAAACACTACAAGGATACTCCAAACATGTCTTACTCTTTGCTCATGAAAACATGTAAATAAATATTAGGGTTTTTTTTCAGTTGTCTGTCTTCACTGTCTCTTGTTGTTGCAGCTTTGAAGGAAACCTGTGATTGGTTTATTGCCAACTATGACAAAGCTCGCAAGTGAAGACTCTCCTGAACAAGTGGGCACAAGATGGTCCGTGACTCGCTGTGTCGGCAGGGAGGACAGAGCGCCGCCTGGTGTTGGCAGAGATGGAAGTGGAGGAAAATGCATTGGTTCCTCTGCACAGGCAGCAGGATGCCAGCTGATCGCTCTGAGCTGGACTTCAACTTCTGAATTAGAACTTCTATTTACGTACAACACTGTTATCATTAGCATTATTTTATACCGGCTGGATGTAGAATATTCATTTTTATCATTTCAGTTATTCTATGTACTTTTGTTAAAAATGGCAATATTGAATTACCTTCATTCTTGAAGGCTTTAAAAGTTGAAATAACCCGTTAAAGATTCACTTTATTTAATCGTTTTTCTGTTTTTACTTAAGACTATAAACTTACTTTATTGGCACTGAGCACATTTTTCATATGTAAATATGTATTAAGCCTCTTGTAACTGGCTGAGAATTCTTTTGTCATTGGATTACAATGGGGTATTTGCAAGTTTATTTTTATAGTTATCAAATTTATTTTCTTGTAGCATCTATAAAAATTAAGTTCTATAAAACATCAGTGCAACTATGGTAACAATCTGCAAACAGCAGCTATATAAAAAAAAAGATCAATGACTGATGCAAATTCTCAACTACTCCCAGTTTGAGAAAGCTTAACAAAGTTCCATATTAGAGATGCAGACAGAAAAAGAATTAAAAATTAGGTACAGTGAGGTGGTTCTTGCCTGAGCAGCAGGTTCAGAGCATCTGAGGAGTAAGGAGTAATGATGAAGATAATAAGTCTGCAGTAATAGCACATTAAAAAAATAACCTTGATGCAACTATTGGTGATAGTCATCTGTTTAAAGACAGAAACTAGAAAGTTCATGGTTAAAGAAATAATTTATTCACTTAAAAATAAACAGTTAAAATACATTTAATAAAAAAAGCTTGAAGGTATGTTTTAGCAAACTCATCTTCAACACAAACAAAATACATGACAGTAACAACTGATAACAATTTTAAAGAAAGTGCACTTATTGTGTATTCAAGGAACGGATGTGAGAGTCGTGGCCTCCTTCGTGAACTCTGCAGTATTCTTGTCCCAGTACAGCTCTCTTCTTACAAGCCTTCCCGGTTTTTGTGATGCCGTTGCACAGTTGACGACCCGACAGAGAGCTGGAAGAATGGATTTATACCTTTAATTAAAATCACATACTTGATTAAGTGACATGTAAAGCAACGATCCATAAAACACTGACCTGTTGCTGATTAGTGACAGGGTGGGACTCGCACATCGAGAGTCATTCACAAAATCATGCGAGTCATTCACCGCATCAAAAACACCTCCCAGGCTTTTCTGGGGGATATCCTCCATCAGGGCCTAAAAATAATTGTAAATTCTCATTCATTAACAGCTAAAACTCATTTAATTCTATGGCAATCACTTGATGTGCTCACCGCTGACAGAGCTGCACGTGGCATCAGCCTGGGGGTGGAGTGACTGGGCGTTCCGATGACCGGTATGAACCTGGACTCTGGTAGCAGTTTCCTGTGAGAAGGAGAGACAACGGACACGCCAAGATCCCCTGTACAAACAAGTAGGAATAGCCAAATTAAGTAGAAAGCAAGGTGTCATTTCTAAAAAATTTTCTTGTCAGGGTATAAAAGTCACACCTGATATGAAGCTGTCCTGGTTCAGCAGGTCGTCTTGTGCAGTGAAGACGTTTTCATCTCTAAGGACAGAAAGAACACCTGATTATATTCTATTAGTGAAAAAGTGCAATAGTGCATAGCTAACTGCAAGGCAACTATCATTGATCCCAGATTTCTGCTGTAGATGAGCAAGTACCCACCATAACAATTATTAATAACAGACGACATCATCCTTGTCGATAGGGTTGCAGCTAAATACAGAATTTCAATAATCAGTTATTTAAATTATTTACTCTATTAGCTGTTATAAAAATGTGAAAAATGTCAATAACTGTTTCTGAAAGCTAAAGGTTCATCCTAAAATGTCTTTTGTCCAGTTGACCCGCTCATAACCTAAAGATCATTAGTTTACTAAAGAAACCAGAAAATATTTAGATTTAAGAAGTTGCAAACAGAGAATCAAATACTCCTACACCAGCATCCCCAAAGATGATCACCAACAGCAGCAATTTCTAAAGTGTGTTAAACACTCTAGGAGAGGCATGTATAACCATTTCGGAGAACATAAAAATTGTTGGGAAAAAAAACAAACACTGAATCTAATGCTCCAGCAGTATTAAACTTGTTTCTTGGCAACAACTGTAAGTGTTCTGCTGCAACAACCAGCGTCTCTTTTCCCATGTTCACGGGTCTGCAGCACTGTGTGTGTGTGTGTGTGGTCATCTGCAGACTCACTTCTGTGGCGTGGAGGATGGTGGATAAATTGAAACTGGCTTCTGTGGCGCTGTGACGTCACAGGAGGCCAGCGGCAATGGCTTTTCTCGGATCTGGAAACACATCGCCCACAGCTGAGTCACAAACCAGTGAGCTGTGGACGAAATCATTACAGAATGTGAGAGCCGATCGCAGCGGGTTGCGTTTGTCTCGTGAGCAGATGCAGGTCCGTACCCAGGGTGAGCGTGAGCAGCAGCAGGCTGAGGCTGGGGAGGTCCAGCGCCGGCTGCTGGTGGACCTCGGCCACCGCGTTGAGCGGCACCGTGAGCATCAGCAGAGCACGAGAGATGCCCGGACACCGCAGGAACGTCAGCAGCACGGCACACAGCACAAAATAACCAGTGTGTGCAACACACGTCCACAGGGCTGTCAGGCTCAATCCTTTAATCACCAGAAGTACAGGAGAATCTCAATAAGTCTGACTGTTGGAAAAAAAAAAAAAATCTTGTATTTTAGTCTTATGGTTTTCTCACTGACTGAGGTCAACCTGAGACTGAATAAGTGCAGTCAACTACCACATGGCTGACTTATAGGTGCTCATGTGGTTCATTTCATTTTTTTAAAGAAATAAAGACACTGGTGTTTTATGAATACCCAATTTTTCAACACTTAATTATAGCTGCAACTAATCTATCGATTATTAAAACAATCAAGTAGTTTAGTTCAGAAAATGGGGTAAAATGTTAATTACCCTTTCCCCAAACTGAAAAATAAACCTAAAATCTTATGTCCAGAACAACAACCAAAAAAAACATCAGTTTAGAGAAGACTAAGGAAATCAGAAAATAATCAGATTTGAGAAGCTGGAAACAGAGAACTTTGACATTTTCTTCTTAAAAGTGCTCCCTAATTGATCATTGCATCTCTATTGTCATTCACACATCATAAAATAATGCACTCATAAACTCTGCATTGTGATGCCACAACTACTCACCACCCAGTCCCCAGAGGAAAAGCTCATTATTATACTGAAGAACCAGTTTTTTCTAAGGCTGCAGAGGGGAGCTTATGGAGAAATGTCAATAATAGAAACGACTTTTGGTCAAATGTTGTTAGTGACACCACAACTGCAACTAAAACCCAGGAAGAACTAACAATAGCTTTATTCTGACCTGCCCAGCCCAGGTAGCCCTGGATCATGTGCAGCCTGTCCTCGATCCGCCCCTGCATGTTATCGACATAGTGCAGCAGGAATCCCAGGGTGCTGTTCATGCGCTCCAGCTGCTTCATCAGGTCAGAGTAGTACTGGGAGGTCTGGTCCTGGTACTGCAGGAACTCCACCATACTGTGGTCTGAGCAGCCATGGGAGAGACACTAATTAAACATGGCACAAACAGGAATTTCGATCCACGACACTTCTACTCATTTACCAATTTTCTGGTAGATGTCCTGTGCTTGGTGTCTGACGTCTGAGAGGTCTTTGACGATGGCTTTGTGGCTGTCCTGCACCTCTGAGCCTTGGATCTGCAGGTTCACACTCACGTTCTCTGAGAAGAAGAATTTCACACTCTGTAAGAACATGACACAAAGCTTTTCTCCACTAACAAGCTCAATCACAACTTGGATTTCTTCATATTGGAGGCGAATGTTCTCTATTGGACTATTCTAGTTGAATGCAAATCACTCTGCATTAATGTCCCACCCCTAGTTTATATCTAAACCCATCATCACCTGAGCCCTCTCACCCATTCTTGTTGTAATGCCCTGGATGAGCTGGGCTACCAGCTCCTGTCCAGAGGCGATGAGGGCCTTCTCCTGGCCCAGACGCTCCAGGTTGTCCTTCATGGAACTCTCCATTTGCTCCTGGCCCTGCTGCAGCTCGCCCTGCTGAGCCTGCAGGGCGCTGTGCCCCTGCAGCAGTTTGTCCAGGGAAGCTGCAGTCAGCTCCCTCAGCTCCGACTGACCCTCCTGTTACCAGAACACCAGCAAAGCAGGATCTGAGTCTCAAGTCACACACTGCGCAAGTGAAGATTTATATATTAAAAAAAAAAAAAAAAAAGCCTGACTCCACCTTCAGGTCTTTCATTGTCTCCAGCTGGCTGGTGGCTGTGGAGATGAGCGTGTTGACTGTGAGCTCTGCCCGCCGCCGGAAGAGCTGCTGCCGGGTGGCGTAACATACGGCGCGCGCTCTGTTGCTCACGATGTGGTAAGCATTCCACGTGTCTGAATCCATGTCCGTGGTGCACTCCTTTAAACTCTAGAATGTTAAAATGAAGTCAACAAAAGCTATATGAATGACCCCATGTTATCTCAATTTTATCCATGCTTTTACTCTGCAACATCAGGTTTACCATTTCCTCCGAGCAGGAGTAGGTCCTGCGGCCCTCGATCTCTGCCTGACAGTTAAACAGGATGACTCCAAGCTTCGCCAGATCCTCCTCCGAGAGGCCGTCGCAGCTTGTCTTCAGCCGGGCGACCACCTACGACAGAGAACAACGCCTCATTCAGAATGGACCGCTACACGCTATTGTGAGTAAAACTGCTAAATTAAACTTAAATTAAAAAAAATACAGCATAATTTTGGGATTGTGGCTGAAAAAAAACTCAAAAGATCTGTTTTTAAAATTTGAGGCTGCTGCAAAATAAACAGAGCTTTCCGAAACCAAAATATTTAATAGACTAGAGGATGTAAGAATGAAGGAGGGGAAGACTGAAGGATTTAATTATCAGTCAATTATTTGGGGAGGATATAGAAATAGAAAGGGGATGATACACACAAGGAAGGAAAAGAATGAAAGGATAGAACAAAAGTTGGGAGGAGTGGGAAAGGCTAGAAGAGAAAAAAGAAAAGTATGAAAGAAGGCAGGGAGGAAGGAGGAGTGAAACAGCAGGAAGGATGAGAGAAACAGAAACGACAGAGACAAAGGAAAGAAGTGAGGGAAATAAAAGGTTAAAAATTTAAAAAAAATAAATGAATTGTTTCCCTTGGGTCTCAGGAGGTTTACAACTTTGTGACTCTACAGACTCTGAGGTCCTAGTTCCCAGAGCATAAATGAGAGCATGGACAGACTCCAGATTTACAGCTCCGGGTCCGTTTACCCTGTGATGACAGCTGTCCAGTGGGCTCAGCTCCAGCTGCTTCGCCTCAGCCAAGAACTTCTCATCAGCAGTAGTTATTTCAAACTGAGCATCTTTGGCTAGAAGAGCTGGAGCTTCAGCTTCAGGCAAAGCTGCTGCTGCTGCAGCTGGGGGACGATCGTCCGTCCGCCGCAGCCACTCAAACAGTCCGCTGACCCCGGGACTCGGGCAGACCAGGATGCTGATCAGCTGGAGTTGCAGGCACCGCAGCAGCATGGGACCCATGTCTGCAAAACACCATGATAAAAATCTTCTTTCAACAGTATTAACCAAACACATTTGCCTTTCCAACAACTGATCAGTTGATCAATGTGTCAAATCAACAGCAAACTTGCAGCTGCAAACAACAGCTTGTAATATAATCCCTTTTTATTTCAAGAAAAAAAATGGTTTCTCAAAAGTGACGATTCTGCTGTTTTTCTTTGTTCTACAATCAATTGATGTTTATGATTGGATTCAAACGGTTGTAATCATAAAACAAAGCATTTGATAATACTTGTCAAATTGTAGACATAAAAAATAATTGCCTTTTAGCAATAAGAGATCTGATATACAATTTATCCCAAAACCCTTATTTTTTAATAGTTTCAAAATATCTGGTTATACTCACTCACCTCAACATGTATTTCAGGTTTACCTCTAATTATGTGTTAATTAGAGGACATCAGGTGATCCTCTGCACCCATTAGGTCTATAGGTGTGCAAATCAGAATTGTCTAGTTTTGCTGACCGGATTCAGCTTTAACTTTTGGGAGTTAAGTTTAATTTATTAAAAATTTGCTTTGAGTTGCAGAAAAATACGTTTTATATTGGTCAGTTTTGAGGGATGCCACTGTATGGAGAAATGAACTGAGCCGATATGTTTGAATGGAGAATCACACCGAGGCTTTGCCCAGACATGCCTGCTCCACTAAGGATCCTGAACGCACCATTTACGCACTAATAAAATACAGACTTTAAATTGCATTAATCCAGAAAAAACGCAACACTAACATCAGTGGAAATAAGAACATTCTAATCTTTGAGACATTTAAGAAAATATGTTTTTTTCTAATTTACTGTTAGGCAAAAGAAGCAGATGTAGGTTTTACCTGATCCTTCTTCACTAAGCATTAAAGACATAGAAAATACGAACTAATACCTTCACAAGATAATGTTGATTTTAACCACTCGGCAACAACCTGTTTTATAAATATAAGTAAGATCTTTAAAATTATTTAAGTCGCTATTCTATTACTCGCTATTCTCTGCACAGTTCATTGTGATCTTAGAGACATGTACCTGTTCAGATCTGCCGATGGAGGAGACGCTCACACAGCTGATTGGAATACCTGCTGATTTTTTTTTTTTTTTTTTTTTTTTTTACTTCTTTTTTGTCCACCACCTCTCTGTTAAACACGCGGATGCTGCAGCCAATGGAAGTTCGCATTTTTAAGGGACGGGACGTAAGGTGCGTTCGATTCTTTACACGGGATGACACGGTTTGTACACATAGATCTTTATACTTAGATGCCGCGTCAGCCGCCATCTTGTGACGGCGTTTGTGATGCCTAACATCAAAAAAATGTCATAAAACTGTGGCACAAGAAATAACATTGCAGCGATTTTTTTTTCTCATTTAGATCATTTGAACATGTGCAACAGTACTCCTCGCATACCAGCAAGTAATTATTTTAATGGACCAGATGTATGGAAATAATTACTTGTCATTGTCAGAAATATGTATATATATATATATATATATATATATATATATATATATATATATATATATATAGGCAAAATATTCTGATTAATAATTTCAATTAAAGGAAATCAGTGTTAGAAATTAAAATACGTTTAGATTTCTAAATTTGGTTACAGACTACTTTCCATACAGGCTACATGATGCAGCATCCTCGGTGGATTCATACAGTAAATCGGCGCGACTTTCCCCGACAAAAGATGGCGGCCACGTTGCCGCATCCTCTTAACAGACAGCAGCCGTGAATGCGGGATCTACTCGTACGTATCTATGGTGTAAAATGTGCGGAATGCTGCGAAATGCTCGCATTGCCGCCCCACCCGGGTGCAGCGGAGAAGTGGCAAAAACAAGCAAACCCATAGTTCCAAGTAGAACTTCACAGTTGCATGTTTCCGCGGAAGCTCCAGTGGTGTCGTTGACCCGGCGGACAGCTAAGAAATAAACCACAGTTTGACTTTTTTACAACTTCACGATGGACGCCAGAAAATCTGAAAACCAGCAGGTGAATTAATCATCGAGGAGCGCCGTTAACCGGTTTGTTCACTGTGTGAATGGGAGTGTATCACTCCGCGGTACTTTATGGTTGTCCCGCTGTATTTTCTAATCTAATCTGCCATCCGGGATTATTTTCTAGGTAGATGCTGCAGCGGCGGCGAGATTTCTGCTATTGTTCGCTTTTAAATGGGGATTTATGTATTTATCAGTCATTTTAACCGTTTTTTACCAGCGGTTCGCCTAAATACGATTAAAGCTGCTGTTTTAACCATTGAAGCTAACGTTTGTTAGCAACGAGCTACAACAACAACAACAATGGACGACTCCGGCATCAAGAAGCAGAACTGGGACGTGAAGGAGACCGAGTTGTTCCTAGAGATCCTCAAGGAGCTGGACATGAAGAAGTGCCTGGACGGGAGGAAAGTGCGGAACAATAAACTCTTTAAGGTGGCCCACCGGAGGATGACCGCAGCCGGCTACCACCGATCCGTGGATCAGTTAAAGTTCCGCTGGAAACTTCTGAAAAGCGCGTATTACAAGTGCAAACGGGAGCCGGAGTCTCCGGCCCAGATCAAGATCCAAGGCTGGTGGCGCTACGAGAACACGATGGTCGCGATCATGGAGTCCAGACACCCGCTGGTCGGAGGTGGGGTGAACTCTGACAGGACCGACGAAGTGACGGAGGACTCGGATGGAGACGCGTCCATGCTGCACTGGCCGCAGCCGCTCCAGACCTGCCCGGACAATCCCACCCAGAACCAACTGGATTTAATTGTATGGTGATCGGAACCGAGCGCGTGTTTTGTCACCAGTGTGTTTTGAGTGGGACGTGATCCAGCTGTTGTTGTGAAAGTCCCTCCAGCCCCAGGTGGAAATAAACAGCCAGTCAGGTGTCAGGAAAGCAACGATGTTGGTACCACTCTCTATGGAGGTCAGGTCTGCAGGGGCGCGCTCACACGTCTTAAAGGGCAGGGGCAGGAAAAAGGGAACCCCACTGTATTTTTGCTACTGATGATGGCACTTTAGAGGGTTTAGTCACTGTAAACTGCACTTTACTGTGCATCTTGTCACTCAATTGGACATAACAGGCCATGTTTTGTCACTCTAAAGGGAACTTTTAGCATGTGGGGTGGCCGACCCCCCCCCCATGAGAGTGCTCTTCCAGAATGCATTATGTACATGACATAATTTATTTATATGGCTTTATAAAACCAATTATACAGGTTTACAATCATGTTTGGCAATTTGCAACCAGATCTATACTAGGGTTGCAGTTATTAATCAATTAGTTGCCAGCTATTACATTATTCACCAACTATTTTGATAATCAATTAATTGTGTTGAGTCATTTTTAAGAAGAAAACATCAGAATTCTTTGGTTCCAGTTTCTCAAAATCAGATTATTTTCTGGTTTCTTTAGTCTTCTATAATAATAAAGTGATTATCTTAAACACGCGGACTGTTTCTCTAGACAAAAAAAAATACATTTTAGGTTGAATCTTCAGCTTTCGGAAACAGCAACTGTGAGCCAAAAGACTATTCAATTAATCATTTCAATTACTGATTTATAAAATATCAAAATACTCATTAGTTGTAGCTCTGGCATTACAGTATCAACATAATTATTATAAATTCAGAATGCGTTCTAATAAATAAACGGAAAACTATCTGTATCTCAGTCCTAATGGCACCGCTCTTATCTGTGCAGTGAGCCTTTTCAAAGATGGCTATGTTTTTTCTCTATCTACACATAAAAAGGGACAAGATGATGAACCGCATCATCGCCTCTAAAGTCTGCACATTATAACTAACACAACCCTGCTCTGATGTATCATAAACACTATAATGCCACTATTTATAATACTTTATACATTTTGATTAGGTTGTCATTCATGATTATAAACCTTTATTAACAGTATAATACATTTTATAAATGCATAAAGTGCTAATATCTAGACCTTCATAGAAAGTGATACCAAGATGTTTTCCTCACTGTGATCATTCCTCCTGTTCATATCCTGTTCAAAAATCCCCTGAAATTCTGCTTTAAATGTAAGAGATAAGAAATTCACTGTAATTTTGTGCAGAAATGCATTCAAAAATGTATCTGCAGCTTATATGGTGGTTCGGCGGTCTGAGTTAATCACATCAAGAGGATATCTGACATATTTACTGTAGTTTTAGCATCAAATTCCCTCTGTGTGTGTTCCCTCACTTTCATTGTTGAGCTGTGGTGAAAGTATAGAAACACTCGCACTAAAAGCTTCATATTAGTTAATATAACTTTTAATCACATTTATCCCTCATCATTTACATTGTAAATGCATTATGATGAAGGGTCTTCTAATGCTCAGTATGAATTGTAAGGATTGACTACAACAAGAAAATCATGTTTAATGTTCATTTGGGTTACAGACAGACTTAAACCCCATTCCTTTAGAATTCTCCTGAAATGGAAAATCTATTTATTTGAATCATTTTAGTCTGTTTGAAAAAAGACATCCCATTTTTCTGTATCATGTTAAAATTCAATCACATTTTGCTCAGTTAAAAAAAAGAAGAAAAATGTGACAGTCGCTCAACCTATAGTATCAATACAGCTACCCATCAATCGAGGTGATCAATCCTCGTGGTATAGCTCAAGCTGAAAGTTAGCTGCTCTCTGATTCGTCCTGAACACACTTGGATCCACCCACTTTTCAATGGTCCCATCAAATTCCCACAAATGATCTTACAGTAGGGACATTACATTTTCTCCAAATGCAGGTGAACTCTAATACATCATCAAAACTGCAACTTTCACAATGACCGTACGCTAAACAACAGTTTCAGAAAAAGTAGGTTGTTTATTAATAATAATAGTTGGACTTATGATGAATAACAAATTCATTAACAAACTTTGTACACTTGTAGAGAATCAACAGTTTTTTCTCATTTCTCTATTTGTGTGTGCAACAGTAAACCACCTGATCCTAAATTTGCAGTGATTCCAAAGAAAAGCAGCAAATTATTACATTTGAGAAGCTGTAACCAAATTCTGTGGAATGTAGTATGAGAAATTCTTAAATTACCATTGAAATTGCTTTTGAGTGCGTTAGTGTCAGTCGGCGGGCACAGATCCCATCACTCAGCCAGTTTCTCTGGAACGCTGATGCTCCTTTGCTTTTTAGACGTTACCTGCTGTCTGATAGGAATCTGATTTCAGGCAGATCGCACTATTCCTCTTCTGCAGAAACCTGCTTTTTCTTCTGCCTTCACAGTGCTAAGGATGCAGGTCAGCAGCACGGGGCTGTAGCGGCAGTCATCGGGGGGGAGGGGATGAAATCTGATTACCGGTTACTGGCCAACTGTCAACCCTGGGATTTAACATGTTTGATTTCTTGCATTAACCTGATTTCCCGCAGTAATCAGGTTTCTCCTGTCGACATCACAAAACTATTCCTCTGTCGCCATATGGTGTTGATTGGTGGTGTTGCGTTGGCAGCAGTATTGCTATGTGGCCTCTGAACATCCCAGGACAGAGTTTTCTTTACTACGTAAACTATACTACATCATTATAAGTTTGGATCCTGCCTTTAATCTGCTGAAAGAAAAAAACACAAAATTATGTCACTGTGAGATTTTTCCTCAATCTGGATATTCTTTGAGGCAGTTGATCTATTTTTTCATTTAAAGGTCCTATATTTACACTTTTCCTGTGTTTTATGTGAAGTTGTGATGTCACTAATTAGATGTATTGTGTGTCCTTTTCATCGATATTGATGAAACCTCTCTGATTGGCTGTGAATGGTCGCTGGGTGGTCACCGCGGACTTGTGACATCATAATTTAACGTAATTCCTGACAGCTGTTTTTAAGGTACAATTTCTGAATACAGGTTGTGTGTGTTTCTCTATGAAACATCGGGCAGTATTTAAAGAACATCTGGACCATCTTATCCTCACAAAGGTATTAAAATAACACAACTGATGATATGGGACCCTTTAATCAATATTTATATTACAAACTTAAAAGTTCTTCAGTGTAGTAAGTAAATAAACCTTTTTCCAGTTTTTAAAAAGTTATCTATGCAGGATGCTTTCAATTTGTTTTAAATTGTGTCAGCAATTGTGATTGTTACCCTTGGAAACGCACTATGTCACAGGTCTTGTGATTCACATCCCTCGTCTTCGGTTAAACGTGAAATGTTATTGCTAGTGTCTCTAATCCACTCTTACCTCTTTCAGATCAAAATGGACCCCGAGATGGACTCACAGCTAAAGATCGGTTTCATCGGTGCAGGGAACATGGCATTCGGCATCGCACAGGGCATCTTGTCCGGTGAGTGAGTAAAGACTCGTTGATGCAGGTTACACACGAAGGAGTTAGCGATTCTCATTGTATTCAATGTCATTGTAGGAAACGTTTTACCTCTTAACGTCAAAGTGAGTGCACCGTCCTCCAGGAACCTGGGACGCTTTCAGGTATGTTGCTGTATGTTAATAATACTACAGCTGCAATGAATGGCCAATTAATTTGTTAGTTACCAACTACCCCATTAATTGCTAACTATTTTAATACTAAAATAATCAATTTGAGTCATTTTTAGGAAGAAAATGTCCAAATTCTCTGATTCCAGCTTCTCAAATCTGATTATTTTCTGGTTTCTTTAGTCTTCTATAATAGTAATGCAGATGCTCTTTGGGGTGTGGACTGTTGGTCTGGACAAAAAAGGTTGAGTCTTTGGCTTTGGTTAATGCTGAACAACATTTTATAAGCCAAATGACTAATCAATCAATTTATATAACTGATGAATTAATCGACTATCAAAATAGTTGTTAGTTGCAGCCCTGATTAATACTATGGATCAGTTTGCAGGGTGGTGAATACGATCAGGATCATGATCACTGGGTGTACCAGGTTCTCTGTGAGGTCACTAACCTCTCTCCACCTGCCCTCAGGAGCTGGGCATGTCCGTCACTCACTCAAACGTGGAGGTGCTCTGTGGGTCGGACGTGGTCTTTGTGGCTGTCAAACCTCACCTGGTAGCACCCGTCCTCGGTGAGATCTCCCAACACGTCACCGATCGACACATCATCGTGTCCGTTGCTGCCGGAGTGACGCTGGCAACGCTAGAAGCGGTGAGCGTCCGAAGCCCCTGGGACGAGTTACTGATTCCCTATATGTTCATCTTGCGTGTTTTTTTTTTTTCCTCTTTTATTCCCAAGCTCCTGCCGGAGAATTCGGTTGTCATCCGGCTGATGCCGAACCTGCCGTGTTTGGTTCAGGAAGGGGCTCTGCTTTTTGCACGGGGGTCGCACGCCAAACAAGAGGACGGGGCGCTGCTGCGCTCCCTGCTCCATCGCTGTGGTCTGGTTGAGGAGGGACCTGAAGCCTGGATCGACATCCACACTGGTGTGAGCGGGAGCGGCGTGGCTTTTGTGAGTGTGTGAAGGCGTCTACCTCAAAGAGCTGGTTCATTGGGGAGAATGTTTTTTTTTGTTTTGTTTTTTTTCCAAGCTTGCAGATGATCTTAACAAAACAAAGACAATACACACTTTGAGATTTCAACTAGGAATTTATTAATCAAGATTAATTACATATTCATAAGGCTGGGTAATGTATGATGCTCAAATAAATCATTTTTTTAACATTTTTGTTTATTACATATATTCAGTATTTTGAAATTTTAAAATTTTAAAAAACAAACAAATTGTTAGAAGTAGAATATTTTAAGGATTTTCGGAAATGAGTCCATCACTAATATAACAGGAAAAAAGTCCTACTGAACAAATACTGCTTTAAACTGCAATCAGAGCTTTTTAAACACATATGTATATATCCTGAGAGGTTACAGTTCAGTGATATTATTATATATTGACATGGGCCTCCAGGCAGGTTTAACTTTAAATTACCTTATTTAGTACATGCAAATATAAACAGTAACAAGACAATAAAACAATGCAACACCACAACCTACCACAACCAAAAAAAACATCTAAAAAAACCCCCAAAAAAACAGAGAAATAAAAATTAGACATAATCAAGTTAATTTTGAGTAAATGAAAAAATGTTTTATTTTTAATGTGCCCAAAAATGAGTGAATATTTCTCCTTTATATAAACAGCCCCATCAATTCTGTTCTCCACATTTCATAAAACGTTCTGGTCTCTGAAATGAAAATGAAAGAATAAAATAACTTCTACATTGTGTAGGATAATCACTGGTACCTATAATAGTTTGGCTGGGTCTGCAGTGGCATGAAGTTGCTCCTGTGAATTGTCTCTGCAGGTTTATCTGTTTGCTGAAGCGCTGGCAGAAGGAGCCGTTAAAATGGGAATGCCCAGTGCTCTGGCCCACAGCATCGCGTCTCAGACTGTTCTGGTGAGCTTCTGCTTTTTAGTAAATCCACCAGTTTGTCAGTGCTGCAAAAACGGTACCGTTAATACGTTCTCTGTCCATCTGTGGCAGGGCGCTGGGCGGTTGCTACGTGACTCCGGGAAGCATCCGGCTCAGCTCCGCTCCGAGGTCTGCACCCCGGGCGGGACGACCATCTACGGCCTGCATACCCTGGAGCAGGGAGGCCTGAGGGCGACGACCATGAGCGCCGTAGAGTCCGCCACAGAAAGAGCCCGGGAGCTCGGCCGGAAGTCAGCAGCAGCGGGAAGCAAGAAATGACGGCTGCTGGTTGCCTTCAAATCACTGCTCAACAGACTTTAATTTAGGAGAAGCTGACGGCAAACCGGAATACAAAACATGAAAAAAATATTTTTTTTTCTACCATTTCTCCTCCAGAAAATTAAGTGCAGTTTATACTTCTTCTGTTCCATGTGTCTGAGCAGAAGGATTCAATGTGAGCTTTTACCTTGTTGAGACTGACAAGTAAATTATTTGGGAGAACGGTTACATACACACTAATAATATTCTAGTCAATTAAGTTTAAGGCAGAAATGCAATGCACTATAAACCTCTCAATTGAGGCAAAGTCTTACTGGCTGTTGGATCTGGCAGCTTAAATAGGCTGATTTATTTAATTATATTAATTTAAAATATTTAATATTCGGCCCAATGAAGTATACAACTAGATAAAAAGAATATAAAGAAGAATATTCCTTGTTGTACAGCTCCACTCAATGATCATTTCTGTTGCTGCCTTTGTGTATAACACAAAAATATTCATGTTGTACAATAATGCCAAGTGTGTAAAATTGGTTTTCATAAAATCTCATGTGAACTGGATCTTTGTGCATCGTCTTATTTCTGTTAGAGCTAAAGTCCATTTAATTTGAGGACATGAATCGCAATTATTAAAAGATATGAAAAATAAAAAATATCAGCAGGGAAGCGCTGGTCAATCACCTTTGCGTTGGTTGTGTGCAATTTTAATCATTAAAAATCAGATAATTGACCTAAAGTAAAGAACTATCCTAATCTCATATGATGAATACAAATTAAAATGTGTTAAAAAGTTGACCTAGAGTCAAGTGAAGACGATTTATCAACATCCATATTTTTGTGTCTGTACTTCAGCACAATTCAACAGTGGAAAAAAAAATTATGTCTAGTATTTTGTGTCCTAAAAGACATGAAGAATGATTATGGATCTGAAGAAACGAGTCAATTATTAATATATCAGTAAAAACCATCATATTGTAGAACAAAAGCTTCTTTAAAAGCACAATCAGAACACTTCAAAAACGCATGAAGATCATAAATAACTTCAGAGGTCACAGCTCTGATATCATTATGATTATTAGGATTATGTATTTACATTGGCCTTGGGGCAGCATCAATAATTCATAAGTCCCCCTCCCCCACCTGAATGATCAGTCACCCTCCTCCCCCCTCCTTTCTCCCTCCTCCTCTTCCTCCTCTTCCTCCTCTCCCTCCTTCTCGTTGTCAGCTGTGGAAACACGTTTTCTCCTCCGGTCCATTTCTCCTCCTGCGACAGACAAACGCTGCAGTAAGTAGAGCCGCTGACCGGCTGTTTGCGGACTTCAGGTCCGGATTCTGGCCATCAGACGTGTTGTCGAATGAAATGAATGATTTACAGCCCCGTTAGCCACAGATAGCTAACAGCTAGCTGTTAGCTGCTAGCGGCTAGCTGTTAGCTGCCCGGTGCGGCTGCTGTTCTGCGGCCGGTCCCCGGCTTCATTGTCCGGCTCTTCACGCGCTCCACGGGCCGCTGACGAATAAATTAATTTATAATAATGTTCTAATTTAAACTTTAGTCAGTGTCTCACGTTGATTGAATATATAATGCATATAAATTATATAAAATGCCAATACAATACTTATTTAGTTTGGTAGAAATTGTTAATATGTTGACAATGTTAACATGGTGATGACAGCTTTTAATTTCTTTTCGATATTATATTATTAAACATGATGTATTTCGGCTTCTCTTCACAACTACACACTAGTGGAAGTATGTTTTCTCGGCTGTTTTCTTGCCTTTTGTTCCTATTAAAAACTACCATTTATGTGACATTAAACAATAGGAATATAAATCGAGAAGTTTAGTGTATTGGTGCATTTCTCTTTGCGGAAGTGTGTTTAAATCACTGCGCCCCTCCCTTTCTGTCCTGCATCACTTCCACTTTCAGCCAGCAGCAAAGACTCATCAATTATTGCATTAATCAATAAGTTGCCAACTATTAAACTACCTGGATAAACCATTGGTCATTCTGAATCATTTTCAAGACGAATGTTCTGGTGTCTTTAGTCCTCAGATGCTGAAGTGAAAATCTTGTTTGAGACAGTTGAGTCTATGAAATGATGAATATCCCAGATGATGTCTTCAAAGGTCTTGTTTTATCTTGATCAACTGTTTCAGTTTGAACCAGAATATTTTACATTTGAGAAGAGAATTTTGCCATTTTCTCCTTAGAAATGACCCAAAGCAATTAATCAATTATTCAAATAGCTAGTGAATCATTTAATAGTAGCTAAATGATGGAGATGATGTCATATTATGTTAGGATGTTTATTAAAAAAAGATCAGATAAGATGGATTGATGATTCCCCAAATGGAAATGAAAGTGCAGGAGCCACTTAACATGATTCAAAATCCCAAAACAATGAAACCAGGTACAATTAAAGTCAATATACAATAATTAAACTGAAATACACTGCATTACATTTGTTTGGCTGTTTCATTCAATACATGTTTATAAGATGATAAGAGTTCATGTTGAGTGGAATTTATATGTTGATGGTATAATCATGTAAAGTTTTGAAGTAATTTCATGATATGATACTACCAGAAGTCACTTTAAGGTATTTTTTAACAAAAATCTTCTTTCCTCTTGTCTTGCATTCAGAATTTGAAAGTGAGTATTTCTGTTTATGTCATGAGTATTTAGCTTAAGTTGCTTTTTGAACATTTTTGTTCTCCTGTATTTTTTTTATTATTATTTTTGGTAATGTTCTGCAAGGTGGTGACTGTTAAATTTCCTTTTTTAATGACATGCGGTAACTGGATGAAAAGAACGCGTTGAGCATTTGACTTTTACGCTCGCTTTTTACACCTTCACCCGGGAAGGTGAGTTAAGAGCTTGAAATATGAGTTTGTACTTGAGGACAGGAAATGACTCCCCAGCAGAGTCCAAAATCCATCTGAGTGATGTGTTGGCGTCTGATTGGTGTGACTAACCTCCACTCAACATGGAGGAAACGCATTTCCTGTGCTAAAACTCAATCCTGTCGTGACAGAGCATGATTCCCTCGATGTGTGTTCGATCTGTTAATAATAGCTATTGAATTAATTTGATGTCCTGCATGAGTTTGTGTGATCCACAGATAGTTTGATTTTTTTTTTTGTTAACCATTCTCTTAATATTGAGTCTTACTCTTCCACACCCTTTTCTGCCTTTGCATGTTGTTGTTTTTTTGTAATGAACATGTAAATAACCAGCCCGTAGCATCTATGTTGTAAATAAGGCAGAAGGGCATTAATATATCAGCTTGTTGTGTAGTTTTATTGCTCTGTTCCAAAGCAATCTTGCATAAAAACGAAACAATACAAGTTACCTGCCTAACTATATATACTGATTATTTTAAGAACTGTGTTCTATAAAAACAAAATACAAGATAAAAGTATTTCCTGGTTTATAAATACTATAGCAGGATTTAAATATAGCTGGATAAAAATAGAAACCAGTTTCGAGCAGGGAAATAAACTGACTGGCATTTAGTATTTTGTTGTGGGTCCAACTAGATTTATGTAGAATTAACCTTGATTTTACTGCTCATTTCTTATACCTGGCTGTATCATGTGAGCTCAGTCATGGGCACTTTTTTTTTTAGGATTTATTAAATGCTAACTGTAATAAATTGTGTGACTTGACAGCTAACGCTCACTCAGATTCAGTTTCTGCATGTGCTTCTCTCCTGCATGTCCTCTGTGTTGCTCTGAGACTGATTAGTAGATGTTTTTTTAAGCTGCATGTAGTAGAATAACAAAGCAAGTGTAATTGTCTGTAAATAGAGATGTAACGGTTTTATCGTGGTGAATTCCCCCAACGGTGAATATCTTTCAAATTTTATCCATCATGAAAATCATTTGTGATTATTGTTTTAAATTCATGCTTTATACTCACAAACTTTTGAAAAAACTTTTCGAATAAAGTTACTGAGAGTAATGACCACCACATAAAATACAACTAAACAGTGAACCAGTGATCAAATATCTGATTGAGTCTTATTTGATAAACTCTTTTGTAAAGACAAAATATAGTTGTATTTTATGCTCCACATCTTGTTGAAGCCTTTAAACAAGAGTAGTTTTCATTCACCTAAAATGACTCTTCATCAAGTTAATCAAATATTTAAATGGCTGTGGAAATGTGGAAGTTGAAAACTATTTGATTAGTCAACTAATTGTTGCAGCTCCACCCAGTAATATGAAATAAATATTAAAGCATCAATTGTGGTACTGATTAAAAACTCAGATCATTAAGAGGTCTCTTTTTACAGCACATTTGAATACTGTTGCAATAATATCGCTCATTTCGGTCTTAATTATCATGGTAGGAAACCTTAATACCGTTACATCTCTAATGTGTAATTACCAGTCGTGTATTGTGGTGCTGGATCAATCCCTGTGTCTCAGCCTTTGTGCCTCTGACTAATCCAGAAGCCTCTGCCTGTTGTTCTCTTTTGTGTGTTTTTTTTGTTTTTTCCTGCAACGGATCAAAGACGATGTCTGCTGCGGATCAGCCGGAGCGTGATCAGCCACCCAGCTGCTGTCAGCCGGATTGTTCGGCCGGCGTTGTGGCGGCGGGCAGAAACAAGACCAATGCGGGCCAGCGGAACGGGGAGACGGCGTCATCCTCCCCGGAGAGCGGGAGCTTGAACGGTGATGGCAAGCGAACCGGCAAAAGCCGCCGCCGCAAGAAACGCTCGTCCAACTCAGAGGGGAAACCTGACAGTAAGGGCGACGCCGTGGCCAAGAATGATGAAAAAGCGGCCCAAACGGTTGGCCCGCCCGCCGACCCCCGAGCCGCACTGCAGTCCGAGTGCGCCAACGTGTGGTTTGAGCGCAGCAGGTACGAGCGGGCGGAGAGCCTTTACCACTGCTGGTTGGCGAGCTCCGCCAACGGGACCGCCAAGCCCAACGGGTCGCCTCCGGCCCCAGTGAAAACCTCAAAGTCTACGCCTGCTACAGCCCCGCCATTCTCGGGGCCGTCGTGCCACCATGGCAACCAGGTGGCGTGCCACCACGTTGTTCGGGACGTGTGGGTGAACAAGGCGACCTTCGACCAAGCAGAGCACCGCTTTGAATCTACGCAGCCGCCTGTTCCCAACTCCTTGCAGATCCCGACGCCGTCCTCCGCCTCCAATGCAGCGAGGACGCCGGACGATGGGTACCAGTCCCTCACCCCGACCCCCGTGACTCCTGTTGTGGCGCCGGCCGCTCGCCAGTCGATTAACGGACTCCCGCGCGTCCCCATGGAGCTGCTGAGAGGCGTGTGGCTGGACAAGCCGCTGTACGACCGTGCCGAAGCGGCCTTCTACCAGAATCTGTACGGAAATAATTCCACCAAGAGATCCAGCGGTGCCTCGGCCTCCAGGAGCAACGACCACCCCCAAAGCCTCGTCGAAGAGGACGAGGGGGAAGAAGAGGAAGTGAAGGCGGAGGAGAAACGAGCGGTGGCGCCCCAGGGTAAAGTCGAAGCCTTCCACGCTCTTCACCCGATCCAGGAGGAGGAGGAGCCGTCCGAGGCCGCAGAGAAGGAAGACAGGAAGTCCGGGCACCGCTACTTCCTCCACCCGGACAGTGAGCGGGTCTGGCTGGACAAGTGGCGGTACGACGCCGCTGAGAGCTGTTTCCACGGTTACCGCAGCGGCCAAGCCGTGGCCGCAGTAAAGAAGGGCCGGAGGCCAGAAGCGGGCGCGTCATCAGTGGGCTCCGCCGCCACGCTGAGGGACAAGTATGACCAAACCCGGAGAAAGAAGCCACTTGAGGCGTTTGAGTTTCCTCCTTCATCATTTGTCTTCATTACATCATCACCTTCTTTTAATTTTATGAAAGATCTTGTTCATTTGTTTGTTTTCTATTCACTTCTCATCTTGGTTCTGATTTGTTCTTTATTTTCCTGAATGACTTTGTTTGGACCATTGGTGCAAGATTCTCCTCATTTACGGTTTCTTTTGTTTGTTGTGAGAGTAGATGAAAGCCATTACAGTAATAAAAATGTAGGATGTTACAGCTAATATATCAAACATTGTGGGTCCAGATCAGTGGACTCTTAATATTCTAAATAGTATGAATAATACAAACATGTTTTTCTGTCTCCCTGACTCCCGTGTCCTGTTCATACATCCCTCTCTTGTCCTTCGTTGTTCTCTCCTCTGTAGAAACATGAGCGCCCTTGACTTTCTGTCCCAGGAGAAGATCTGGTTCGACAAACCTCGCTATGATGATGCGGAGAGACGCTTCTATGAGAAACTGAACGGCTCGACGACACAGGTTGGACACCGGTTTGCGGTTTTACTGCAAGACCTCATTGTAGGTGTTAGGTCTGTTAGTGTGAAAAGTGCAATTTCACAATAATGTCAACAATATAAGATACAAAATCTAACTTTCTTCCAAATGTTCAAAATTTTGAAACTCACAAATCTAGACCAATAAAATAACTAGTAGTTGTAACTGTTTATTTTGAACATATAAAAATAAATACACAAAATAATCCATAATACTGTAGTAGAACAACATAAAGGATGAAAGTAACCATACAAAATGAACCAATATGATTTGATTTACATATCTTTAATAATGGATATAATTCCAGCCCTTTTCCATAGTTTGATAAAAAAAAGAGTTTTTATTGATTTAATTAAGGGATGTTATTTTGGCTGCCTCAATATCTCCTGTGCTCAGTGTCAGTGTTTTCCGCTGAAGCTCATAATTTAAAGTAAAATAAGTAACATTTTATCTGATTTCAAGCCACATTGTTGACTCCTCCCCAAAATAATTACTTTTGTTTGTGCCTAACAACAAACTAATGGGGAGAAGTTAACTGCAGAGTGATGAAGACGACAACTCCCGTGTTCCCATGCTGCTTCATCTTTTATTATTAAGACTGCAACCGACTATTCTAAAGATGATTATTCGATTAAGATAGTAATTAATAAATTAGATGTTAGGTTCCTAAAATAGTGTGAAATGTCGATTAGTTTCTCAAAGCTGAGGATGCTAGGGGATGTGTCTTTGCAGTCTTCACAAAATCTTTATGAAATAAAATATAAATCAACATTGACCTCTGACTTATGACTGATAACTTGTAGAAAAATCTTATAGGTGACATGAACCTCTGTTCATCTTCTTTAAGAATGTTGGATCCAACACTATTCTGCAGGACATCGCTCGGGCTCGTGAGAACATCCAGAAATCCCTTGCAGGAGTAAGTGCCTCTTTATCTCACATTTCCACTTCTGCTCAGGTATGTGAAGCCTGAGCCTCAAAGTGAATGAAATGCTGCAGCGTCTATTTCCATGAATGTGGATTATAATCTCAATCTGTTAATGGGAGGCCAGTTGCTGCCAAAATGAGGATAAACCAAATCATACAAATGAGGCTGAATTCAAATTGTTGTGACACAGTTGGATTTTTCCCACAATAAAGGCTGTTTGGGGAGAAATATATAAACATTGGTAACACTTTAAAAGGCTCATCTGTGTAATGTATCAGGAATGTACTTATAATGTAGACCACCATTATTCACAATGCTTTACAACAATAACATCACATTATAGGGTTTTATAATGACTTAAAAGGTCAAGTATCACAATATTTCATGATTGCTGCTTACTTGCTGACATGATTTTGGAAGGTTCATAGTGTATCATTTAATCAAAAATGTCATATTAGGGGAAAAAAGGCACCTCAGTTTCTGTAATATTTCACATTTTATGTTGTTGTATATTTTAATGCTATTTTAATTTTATTTACATTAAAATATATCATAACAGTGATACTAATATAACCACTTGACCTTAAGAGTCACTATAAAACACCTATTATGAATAATAAGCATTTTATTTATCAGTGCTCATAAATATAGTTAGTGTTCTAAGACACTTATAACTATATAATAATAATAATAATATATAAGAAAATGTAATAACCTCCAACCTTAAATCAGGTTTTACATATTTCATAAAATCACCTCCTTTTGTTTTCATGTTGCTTTTTCTGCCATAGCAGGACAACAGGTGAAAGAAACTCACTGGAACTGATTTTGTAATCTTTAGGTTACATATTCTCCAGTGAACAAGCTCCAAAACCTGTGTAGACTCCTTATCACTTTAATAAGGCTAATAAAATGCTTTTAGTGCAACATGTCACAGTATTTTTGTGGTGAGAAGTAACTTTTTCCACTTTTACCATTTATAGCCACAGATTAAAACATCTATGTTTTTTTTAAAGTTCAGTTTTTTTAAGAAGTTGTGATATCCAGAAAATATTTGTTTGTACTTTTAAGAATCAAAATTAACCTCAGTATACATGTCCACAGAAATCCAGATGCTGGTTTTAGGCTCACACTAGAGCATTGGCCAGTAGTTAAGGAACATTTCTTATAGTCATACATATATCAAAATTTTACTTTTATGAGAGCTTTAAATATGAAAAGGTTCAGTTTGATCTTTTGTCAAAATCTGCTTAGCCATCGACAGATTTAATCTTGTTTTAATCTTTGTTTTTTACTATAAAAACCACTGTAATAAATAAATGAGTAATTCAAATAAGGAGCACTAGTATATTTTTAAAAATAATGTGCTTAGAAAATATTAATAAAAAAAGGTTTTCCAGGAAAATAGTTTGTTTAGAACAAAACCTGTAAAATGCATCCTAAATAATAAGAATATTGTGAAAGGTTTAGAGTTTTTCAGTATCGGTTAGCCTTTACAGAATTACCAAAATAGAGGCTTCAAATATTTTACCTGATGTCTTAATCTTTATATTATAAAATATTTTACTTTTTGTTTTTTTTGATTATTGACAAAAAATTCCGAAAGTTTCTCTATGAAATTTAAATTATTTGCGCTCTACCTGGATGTCTGAAAAACCTCTATTTTGAGGCCAAATGGCCCAGCTCTGGTCCTTGGTCCTGTCCCCCTTCCCCTTGTGGTCTTGTTGATGAACTCCCCTCCTCCCCCAGCTGAAGACGACTCTGAGTCACAGACGCTCTGCTCCTCCTCCCCCGATCAGCCCGTCCAAGCCTGTAAGTGCCGCCCCACCCTGTGTTTTCAGTGGACCAGTCAGACGTCCGTGCTCACTTGGTTTGACCCCTGACCACTAGTCGTGTGTGGTGTGTGCAGTGAAATAGACGCAGACGCCACCATCAGCTGCTTGTCACACTTTTGTTGTAACGTTTCCACCCCGGGCCCGTTGCTGTGCCACAGTGACTGATCGTAGAAGCTGCAGAGATGGATGCTGGCTGTGTGTGGTGTATTCACACGTTTGGTTTTATTAGGCCTGGGTTTGATGAAGGAACTACCGGCCTGGTTTGAACATTGGATCATTTATTTTTATTTTTATTATTTCAAACCGTGTCCCCTGCTGTCGTCTGTTCCCTGCAGAGCACCAGCAGCAGCAGCCCGGCCGATGAAGGAGAAATCATCTCTCGCATAAAGAGCCTGGAGCTGGAGAACAACAGCTTACACAAAGGTGGGTCGGTTTAATCAGACTTTATACGCAGTATAGAATTAGATTTTAGTCAGTTCCGGTCTGAATAATTTTTTTGTGAAGAAAATACTGAATTTTTCTTACAAATTTCACAACAAATACAGCATCTTAAAATGCCACATAACATCACAAATTTAATATTAGTCATCTGAACATATGAGTCCTGCAGTAATGATTTTTTTCTGTGTAAGAAAACTTTTGTACCTGCATTGATCTTGTTTCCAAGGATAAATAATTATTTAAAAAATGGCTGCATAGACATTATGAACATTTTTTCAAATAATTTTTGGTTCATACTTAAAAAAAGAAAATATTTAGTAAATTATTATATAATCTTATTGATTCAGTTTTTTAGGGAAAATGGACAACTATTCGTAATTGATGTCAATATGGTTTGAAAGATTTAGGTTTAGAAGAAATTTGAAGACATAAAAAAATCATTTATTAATGAAAAATGAAATGAAAAATTTCTGTTCTTTTTGTTCAGTGGTGGAGGATTTGAGGGCAGCACTGTCCAAACTGGAATGTCGGGTGGCCGTTCTGGAGAAATCGCCTGCAGCCGTAACTCCGGCTCCCGCTCCCTCAGTCCCCTACACAAACGTATGTAAAACTATCTTTTTCTCAGCTGCAGGAAAATCAGCAAAGACTCACGGTGTGAGGATGTTTTCTCTGTTCAGGGTACCTCTGTCCAGAAGAAGACCAGCGTACCGGTTAAGCAGCAGCAGGAGGAAGAGGAGGAGGAGGACGACGACGTAGACCTGTTTGGCAGCGATGAAGACGAAGAGGCAGAGAGAATCAAAGAGGAGAGGTTGAAAGCGTATGCGGAGAAGAAGGCCAAGAAGCCTGGAATCATCGCCAAGTCCTCCATCCTACTGGACGTGAAACCTGTAAGTTGGTGTCAGGCTCACAGAAGCAGACAACCGCAAACTCTTCCATGCCGGCCTGACCGTGACCTCCTGTGACCTCCGTGTGTGTTTCAGTGGGACGATGAGACGGACATGGTGAAGCTGGAGGAGTGCGTGCGCTCGGTGCAGGCTGACGGCCTCTTATGGGGCTCGTCCAAACTGCTTCCTGTGGGCTACGGCATCAAGAAGCTCCAGATCGCGTGTGTGGTGGAGGACGACAAGGTGGGAACAGACCTGCTGGAGGAGGAGATCACCAAGTTTGAGGAATTTGTGAGTACCGTTTAATACACTGAACATCTGAGTTAATACAGGAAAAACACACCAGTTCAGGTGTAAATGCAGTTTAATAAGTTTAAAAACAGCATCTATATAAATACAGATTTATGCTAATGTAGTAATGTACATGTACGTGTCTGCTAACTACACTGAACCAGGTGTAGTTAATATCAAACTTCGTCATTAAAAGAGCTATAACAATTAGTTGATTAATAAACTAGTTGCCAACTACTTTATTCTCCTAGTGACTCATTGATTTGATTCATTTTTAAGAATAAAAGATGTTCAAATACTCTGGTTCCAGCTTCTCAAATCTGATTATTTTCTGGTTTTCTATATTAGTAAACCAATGATCTTTTGGTTATGGAAATGGTAGCTTTGAGAAACATATAATGACTAACTGAAACAGTGTTTGTGTGTTTACAAAACTAAAAATATAGTTATGGAGACATTAAGAACTAGCAAACTGAGGTTAAAAACTAAATAGAACTTCACTGGAAATGGTCAAAAACAAAATTTCACTTTTCAAAAATATCTCTTTGAATTGATTTACTTTTGATTATTTGAATATCACCTGTATTTAATAAAATGTCGCCTAAATCAGAGGCAGTGAATGTTCTTGTAGAAATTAACCTTCACCAATTAACACCAGGTACATCAATTCAGACTAATGGTGTCTGATTCCATGTTGCTGCAGTAAATCATGCCTTCATGATGGCAATAATGTTGAATATATAACACAGCTACAGCATATAGATGTGCAGATGGCCTTTTTATTACACATAACGCCTGCCATCCTTTAATTTCCATGCACTTTTTTTAGATTTATTACACACCGCTAATGCAAGGCTATAAAGTTCTTGCATGCTCTTGAACCTGATAAATTTAATTAGCTTGAAGGAGGTTTGAGGTTTAATGCGGTTGTGATGCTCTGTGTCAGACATGTCTGTCTTGTAGCTGTCTTTTGGACTATTTCAAAGTATGCTGGGATGCAAGTAATGGTATTTATCACATGTGTACATAACT
The DNA here is from genome assembly GCA_036785175.1 of Eupleurogrammus muticus. Taxonomy (NCBI): domain Eukaryota; kingdom Metazoa; phylum Chordata; class Actinopteri; order Scombriformes; family Trichiuridae; genus Eupleurogrammus; species Eupleurogrammus muticus. The sequence continues at coordinate 23,254,826 of JAYKQN010000006.1, read as the reverse complement.
TGAATTAGATTAGCTAAACCGATACTGCCAAAATGTAATTATAAGATATATTTTTTGTCATTTCAATCGCTCGAGTCGTGGCTGAACCACCAACAATGCATCTCTACTACAACCTCTTAATGAGAAATGATTTGAAGGCACCCTGCTACCATCTTGTGGTCTAAATAAGTTATTAACAAGACTATTGACAGACATACAGCTTGGACATTACTCTTTTTAGCATGCAATTTATCCAGATATGTCCCTGCAACCCATTAAAGTTTCTTCTTTTTGGTTCAATTTCAGATCCAGAGTGTCGACGTTGCAGCTTTCAATAAGATCTGATTCCAGTATGTCCTCCCCTGTCTTTCGTCAAGCCTTGTTTCTGTGCTGATTGTGTCAACGGTTATTATTATAATAATGATGATAATAATAAAACGAAACTTGCACTGAAGCTCTTCATGTCACATGATTAACATTACAAAAAGATTTTATTTACCTCTTTTGATCAAAATGCAATTGAGTGATTGAGTGGACTATAGTGTGTTGTAAAAGTCACGATATACTTATCGTGACTTTACTTATTGTTGCCCAAGCATTTTCAGCTGTTGCAGGAAATACAACCTCTGCTGTGCCTTTTTTTCAAATACACACATCCTTACAACAAATCAGTGATTTTAAAATATTGTTTTTAAGTAAAAAAAAAAAAAATATATATATATATATATATATATATATATATATATATATATATACACACACACACACACACACACACATGTGCATGAAAACTTTTGCTTTGTTCAGAAGGGTTGAATTAGGTAACATGCCAACCATTCTCCAGTTTCTAGGACCTTTCATTTAGAGATACAATATATTAAATATGCACTGAAAATGAATGAGAGGCAGAGAGATTTATTCTCCCTACCACGTTAGTTAGGACAGCAGAGAGATAAAGAAGCCAAACACGCCACTTACCCAACCTGTGACGATCATTAACGCTGTAAAAATTGTTAAAAAAAAACAACAGTAAAAACTGTCAGGAAGCCATATGCCTTGTAATGCCAGAATGCTGCTTTTTTACAGCGCTGGACTCAGTAATGTTACAAAAATGCCAGATTTAACGACATAAAAAGTGAGGTTTTAATATGATTGGTTAGAGCACTGTTAAATGTGGCATTTTTTACGTTTTTATTGTGTAGGAAGTGGTATCCTGGCAGTGTGTATGCCATTTTTTACCCAAGAGAACCTTGGCCAGAGTCGAACGGAGTAATGCTTTGGAAAAATATGACAATTAGATGAAGAGGAATTTATCAGTATTATTCATTCATTCAATTTTTTTACTGTATGTCATTTTCTTAATAAGCTAGAAAAGTATCAAAACCATATGATATTTGGTTGAAAGGTAACAAAAATACAGCACCCGGAATTCTCTGACAAAATAGTTCTATCCACTACTTCTGCCTGTTTAAACATTTCTTGAAGGCTGAATATGAATAATATAGAATATGAATATAGAGTTTTTATCAAAAGCTATAGTAAAAAAAATACATCCACAATGCATTTACAGAGGCATATAATAATGGGCAAAGATATGTTAGTTAATTATTTAAATTTTTGTGTGACAATGACTTTATGTCTACACTTACCAGCTAAAAGCTACAGGGCCATTGTGAGTTGTCAGATCTATGGTGTCTATACTATAAGGATTTTGGGTACAAATGGCAGAGTCTGCAAGTCCTGCAGCAGCTTCAAAGCCCTGGAGAACAGAAACAGAGTGAGCGGAGATGAGCAACAAAACACTAGATTGACTTATATAGGCAAAAAAGGGGATCTTGACATGGTGCAAGCTGATCTTCGATGCAGTTGGCAACAAACCTGGAAACCCCATTGCTGGATTGTTTTTTTTTGTGTGTTGCAACTACAATTTTGAGACACCAGATGTTGATAGTCTGCTCATTTAACATATTCCACCTTGAACTTTAACACATTAGTATCATTAAACAATAATATGGGTATGGAATAGCCATATGGTATACATAAAATGTATGGGCTATACATTATCAAATCCTACACCAGGTGCCCATGTGAAGCTGTCCTACCTGATAAACTACCTGAAGACATGGGGCTGATGGAGGGCATCACTGACAAAAAGTCTCTTCCTTTTTAAATGAAGAAGCCAAGACAAACAGCATCCCAGGTTACATTGTCTTTGGATAGGCCAGACAGCTAAATGCACAAATCTCTAAAGCACTGGTGTGTGGATTCAAATTATTTCAAGGTTGGGGCTTTGGGCCAGAGAGAAACTGAACCTGTAAGATAAGCTCTGTTAAGGACTGTCACACAGACCAGGCTGTTTTCTAGCCTTTGCATAAGAAGGTGCTGTAAAGGCGTAAAATCCGGGCAACACCATTGCCTTAGATGGTCCAAAGCTCTGAGCAATGGAATGTACATGGTAAGGTAAAAAAATTAATTATTCCAAGAAGGAATTGAAATAAAAGCTGATTGCACAGCACATCTTATGAATGTACCTGAAATGTTAAGTCAAGTCAATTTTATTTGCATAGCCCAAAACCATTAATCATAAAATGGGTTTTACAGTTTTTATAAAAGCAACACAACATCCCCTGTCCTTAGACCCTCACATCATACAATAAAAAAAAGAGGAAGTACCCTCAGGAAGAGAAACAGAGAAGGATCCCTCTTCGAGGACAGACAGGTGTGCAATAGATGATGTGAAAACAGAATGGAAACAATACATTTAGAACATGAAAAGTCAAATATGACGTTAAATAGAATAATAGAAAAAATATTTAAATTTGACAATTATGGTGACAGAATCCATCGCAGCTTCCTGGAGAACCAGGACAGCATCAGACCTTCCAACAACTAAAGGATCCATCAGTGGCTGAGACAGAAAACACAGGGCAGGACTCCAGGAACACAACAGGTTTTAAAAGTACATCAGTGGGTCATGAGTATTACAGATGGAGGAAAGAAAGAGAAGCTCAGACTATCTCATGTGGTCCCAGCAGTCTAAACCTATAGCAGCATAACAATGTTCTAGGCCAGCCAGGACCAGAACTCACTATAACCTTCTTCAAAAAGAAATATTTTTAACCTCCCCTTAAATGTACGGAGGGTGTCCAAAATAGCTATATCTCTGGATATTAAATTTTCCAGGTCCTAGTTCAGGCCTGAGCACAATAACTTCAGTTTTTCAGGCCTGAATTAAGTAGTAGTAAGTTGCTGGTTAGCTTCATTTGGCTTTACTGACAAGTACAGTTGTGTCTCATCTCCATATCATTGGAAATGAATAGTGTTTGCTAATAATTTTACCTAATGGGAGAATTTAAAGGGGGAAAAGTATTGATCCAAGCACAGAACCTTGTGGATCTCCATGTGTAAGTTTTTTAGGATAGAAAACACATTATTAAGTGGCAACTTACTCCTGAGGCAATCCAGAGATGAAGACAGCCAGCACCACAACATCGGTGTCACTGCTCAAGATACACAGCTGGTGGTGTCCAGCCCGAGTAGCTTCAACCACATGCAGAAACATCCATGTATCTGCTTCCTTGTGCATGCATGAGGCCAGTAAATTGGTGTCAAGACCATCTGCTAAAGTTACACAATCCTCATGATGGTGTAGCGCTCCATGCCCTGTGAAAAAAGGAGCTCTGTGAGATAAATACAAATATAATAATTTATTTGCCTATACCTGTGGTAGTGCCATTTGCACCATACTTTTGGCCAGCTCTACAAACAGCTTCTGTTTGTTCAGATTGACTCTTAAGATAGCCCAATTTCCAAGGTCTTCAGTGGTGAGAGTAACCCTCCTTGCTCCAGTGCCTTTTTGCTCCTAGGTTAAATGTTTTCCAGCCGCATAAAGGAACCCAATCTGGCTGCCTTTAGAATAATAATAATAATAATAATAATAATAATAATAATAATAATAATAATAATAATAATAATAATAATAATAAAACAACCAAGTCATGCAATTACAACTGTGGGAGTTAGCAGTCACACGGAACACCATAAATTAAACAGACTGGGCATTAAACCATTTAATAACGGCATTGTCCTAAAATCATGTGTTTCATATGTCTGACAAATGCTAAGAATGTAGGCATTATATGGTGGCTGACAGGGGAAAACGTGTCATAAACAGCGAAACGCTGCAAACACAAAAATCATGCAACACCAAAACCACACAAACAAACAAAGAATTATATCTCAAAGTCCCGTTGCATATTTAACCAATAAAAATAAATGTCTCATAAATGAATGTGTCAGCCCATGGCCAGGTGACCACTTTGAACCACTTACACATAAACATTGCGGAAAAATAGTCCAATTTGGTTAGGCTTAAAAAAAAATTCTACTGTTTTTTTTTTTTTTTCCAGCAAATGTCACTCCAGTGTTCTAATGGTACATTGTGTTTGTTTATTGCATTAGAAGCTAATGGATGATTAGAAAACCCTTGTGCAATTATATTAGCACAACCAAAAAACAGTTTAGCTGGTTAGATGGAGAATTTTTTAACAAAAGCAAAGTTTGAAGGAGAAAATTATTATTTCAAATAATTATTTCTAACTTTGTCAATCTCTATTACTATTTTTGCTATTCATTTTGCAACTCATTTGAAAAATAAAAGTGTGACCTTTGAATGAAAAACATAAAATTGTCTGGGTGACCCCAAACTTGTGACTGGCAGTGTAGAGACAGTCTCATTTGTACGCTCTATTCAGGAGGATTAGAGAGAGAAAGGAGAGGCAACCGGTGAGAGAGAATGACGTGAAAGAGAAAAGCCACAGTGGAGCCTCATTCACACAGAATAAAAGAACCAGACCCCCCCCTTTGACAAAAAAGGAGAGAGCCAGAGTGGAGCTGGAATGAGCCCGGTTTTCATCGATCCTTCATAGCCAACAGAAAATGACTGACTCTGACAGGGTGAACGTGGTACATGTGATGGCAAAATCAACGGCAAAAGAATTGCCAGCAGATGCAGAAGGCAGGCCACTCCTGTATCGACTTATTCCACAAGCCACAATGGATGGGAAAAATCAATAGGGACTGGATAATACGTAGCAGCACAAAAAATGCCTCATTTTGCCTACAATTCATGCTGTTCTCCTTTAAAAAAGAGAAAATAACAAAGTGGACTAAATCCTAGAGAAGGGATGAAAACTTCCAATATGAAATACAAGAAGCTTTCTGAGGTGATTTCTAGACCATGAGAGACATTATGCACACAAAGAATTAGAATTGAAATGATCTGCAGATTCTTACAGACAGGCTGGAATTGATAGTGACAAACAAAATTAGCTGGAGACAGAAATAGAAAAAAAACAAAAGCACTACCAAAGCAGTTGCTTATTGTAACCCCGTGCTTGGCCTTCAGAAGTTTGTCAATCAGGGGCAGCACACACAGACTTGATGAGCCAGACAATGGAAATTTACTTGGCTTAATTGAGCTGTTAGCAAAGTATGATTGTGCCCTAAATGATCATTTAGAGGACATTAGAGAGCACTGGCAACAAGGTAAGAGCATCGGAGCACATTACCTCGCCTGCATTAAAACGAATCCATTGAAATTTATGTTCAGCGTGTTCTAAACACTTTTTTTTTAGACAGACACTGTCGGTATTCTTTGATGTTTGACGTTATACAGAGTTGAATTATCTGCTTTCGAGTAGATGCTGCAGTCTAAAACGCCTGAGGATTTTTGCTCCTTTAAAAAAGGTGCTATCATCAGTAGATGTGTTTTTCATTCTAATGACAGCTTTGTTCAGGTTATCATCAAAAACAAAGGACCGGCCACTAATTTGTATGAATGTGATGTTCTGGAATTAGATGCTCGAAATCCCTCCTGAAGGCCCATTTATGTCCATCAATGTCAATTCCGTCTGTATTTCTCTCCTGTCTTACCAGGAACTTCCCTGATCTCATCGAAACTGTGCCCAGGACACACTGCATTGTAAATATGAGACATCTTCAGGCATTGCAACTGCCATTGTTTAAAGATAGATAATCTTCTTTGTGACGTTTGTCTCATCTGTATTCATAAGCTTTGCAGTTTTGTGTCAAAGTATGGACGGAACATGTGAAAGAAACTGGGGTTGTGGCACTTTCAGTCTTGTCACATCCAACAGATTCTGTCTTTTTTTATAAAGCCTAGTCAGGCATTTGGTGCGATAGACAGCATCAAAAGCATTACGTACCACCAGCTTATTGAGCCAACAGGTGGTCTCTCTTGAGCGGTAACTCAAATGCTTTCTTTCACTTTTCTGTTCATTTGAAGGCCAGCAGCATTCCTCATGTCCTTGATGTTGCTCACTTCACCACATGCTGTAACAGACTTGCTGTTGGGACTGCTTGGCTGGCTGCTGATGCTGACATTTTACCTGGCTTTCAAAATGTTCCTTCTTGTTTTATTCTCTTTTATACCCTCTCAACCTTTTGGTCATTGATGTCATCCCTGCAGTTTTTGTGCCGAACAACTCTATTAAATACCTTCAGGTCTACAACATTCTGAGTAATGTTATTCTCTCCAAAATGTGGCAAATCTTTTAAATCCTTCAGCTCTTTGATATTATGGACAACTATATTATCACAAAAATAAAATCTTTCAGGCTTGTTTATCCATTTGACTGATGTGGAACAATCTAAGCTTTTTCATGGGGTTTGTTTGTCTGATGTATGAAGCATGAACTCCAGTCATGACTTTATGTGATAATCCAAAATAAAAAACAAAATTGCTCCAATGTTAACCTTCTAATGACCACTACAGGAAAAAAATATTCTTTTTTGTATATATATGTTTTAAAATTGGGGCACTAATAATATTAACAACAAAATAATGATTTACAGCTTCCTCACTTTATTAATAAAGGCCTCCATCCAAATAAAAGTACATAAAACAAATATAATAGTATATACTAACAATTATATGATGGTTTACAAATGAAAAAAAGGTGGAAACAAGTGTTTCTGTGACTCTGTGTTTGTGGGTCAGTATAAATGTATGTTTATGTACAATAACTCAAAAGTGACCACTGGACAAACATCAAACCTTTTTGTAGTTTAGTCAGTCATGTTCTATACCCACTTATTCCTCATTAGGACCACAGGGGTCTGCTGGAGCTGATTCCATTTCCTAGTATGAAGTGAATATCTTTAATTTGGGATTTACAAATGCTATACTTGAGGTATGTATTCATGTATTATTTCACATTTAGAAAATATCCTGTAGGCCATAGTGTATTTCTCTCCTGTAGTTCCTCTTAATAGGGCAGTCCCAGAAAACATGGTGGTGGTTTGCCTTTTGAATCCAGCAGTTCCTCCAGCAGACAGGAGGGTTATTATCATAGTGAGATTTCTGGGAGGGTGTTAAAATACTTAATTAGGCTCTTCCAGATGAAACTACCACCACTTAGAGGCGTATGGCTGAAATTATTACCTACTCCCAACTTTGTTTGTGCCTTTTGTAGAGCCCTTTTCTATGTGGAAGGGATGTAGGATGGGTATTAGTTCTTTATTAAATCCCTTATACCGTTTTACCATGTCACCCTCAGGCCCTGATGACTTGTCGAATTTAAACCGACTAATTGGAGCTTTTAATTCTTCTTTGATATTTTCTGCATTCATAGTTTGATTTTGTTCATCATTTACAGTGATTAGATCTAAGGCAGGGGTGCTCAGCTAGAAAGGTCCAATCACCAAGTTTCCAATGTTTAATAAGTGTAATATGACCTTTTTTGGACTGTATATTGCTATAGTATTTACATATTATAGTATGACCTTTTTTGGGCCACATTCTATAGTGTGACCTTTTTTGAATGACATAGTATAATATGACCTTTGTTGAGCCACATACTATAGTATGACATACTTTGAGACACATAGTTTAGTATGACATATTTTGAGACACATAGTTTAGTATGATGTATTTTTAACCACACAGTATAGTATGACCTTTATTTAGGTACACCAAAAAAGGTCATACTATACAATGTGTTTCAAAAAAGGTCATACTATACTATGTGGCTGAATAAAAGTAATACTATGCTATGTCGCTCAAGAAAAGGTCATACTATACAATATAATTTCTTTATCTCAACATACTTTGAAAGGGGTACTCAACTAGAAACTGAAAAGTTCCACACACCAAATTTCCAAAGTTTCAATGGTTATAACAGTCACAGTGTAACAGTCCGTTACACATAATAATATTAATAACAATTAAAGATTTTGTCTTGGTTTGGATGGCATTGCGTTTGGATCCGTACACGGACCCAGGTCCGCTAGTTGAGTAAGTCTGGTCTAAGGATTTCAAGAAGCTGTCGATTTGAGTTACATCCCCACGAGGAACTTTAGGACATAAAGTTTCATAGACACTTTTGTTATTGGATATATCATTTTATGAATCGGATTTTCTTCATTATATTTTTCCTTTTAGCTTCCACACCAATATTTAATGTGCATCAAATTTGGATCTATTTTATACCTACTGTACTACGTTGTTTTTTCCTGATATTTTTATTTTCTCTCAATATGCCCAACATCAAATCCTGTTTCTATCTATATTGCTATAGTATTCACTCTTAGTACACCTTAATATGGGGTTAAACATAATGGAACTCTACAAAGAGACAAATATGATTTAATTTGTGCCTTAAAAGATAGGTCATCTAACAGTCTGAAGTTCAATTTCCATGTTTTATTTCTAAATCTAGGGTTAAAATGGTGACATCATTGATGTTCTCCCCACATAAAATGTTTCCAGAAGAACAGGCACACCTAACATATATCATGTCTGTTGAGGAGCTGCTGCATCACAGAGCGTTGTCCTCTTTATTCATGATTTACGATTCCAATCCATTACGCTTTTGCTGTGGCTCAGCACTTAAATATAAAACTGTTATCAGAATTAATGGCTTAGTCACATATTTTACCCCAAAAAATTGAATTCAGCTGAAATTTAGCTCTCTTGCTGCTCAGCACCCTAAATCTATATCTTAATGTAAATAATAAATTAGATAGAAATTTAATATTGCGGTCCATTCTCTACACACAACATCTATTCCAAGTCCTGTCCATCCTGGAGGAAAGGTTTATTCCTTTTTTGTTCTCCCTGTTAAAAGTCTTTCTGGGGAGTTTTTCCTCGTACGATGGGAGGGTCTAAGGGCAGAGATGTTTTTAATGTTCCTGTACAAACTCTGAAAGCCCTTGACTTGCCTCGATTAGTGTGCCACTCTAACATGTATTAATACAAATTGTCCACTAGATGGAACTGTCAATGTTTAACTGGTAAAAATGAAGCAGGCTGGGTTGCAAATGGATTGTTGGGATGGCCCAAAAGATGATGTTAAACATTTGTTTTAATCATTCACATTTACTACTACTACTGAAATAAAAAGAAATCTACTTAGTATTCAGTATTCATTTACTTATTTATCATATATCATATATATATATATGCTCATTTATTTTGTTTAAAAAAAGTTTTTTTTCATTTATTAATTTATTATTTTTCATCAGTCAATGATCTGAAAAACTTTTCTTTCATTTTCAGGAATTTAACCCATTAAGGCTCATGGGAGTATAATAACACATGATATGTGTTAATTAAAGGTTAAAGGTGGGTGGTTGTTCTGTGGCGTCATTAAGAGAAACAGCAGCTGCTGTTAATTTGTTTTCAGCCTCACTGACTCATGGTTGACGTTCTCAGCGAAGGACACACAGTAAATGAGCAGGTCAGCTGTGTGTTAATAAACAACTCCGTTCCTGATCCAACCTGCCATATTGGAGATTAAAAAAAGAAAAAAAAGAAATCAGGTTTCATAGCTCACCTTCTTTTCAAAGCAAATCACACGCACATTATTTTCCCTCCGGTGGTCCCTTTAACTCCAAACAAATAGTTGATTTGCATCAGAAACAAATGAATCTATTACACCTCACTGACACTTTCCCTGGAGAAAAATAAGGTTTAAAGACTCAATGATTAAATGAAAGCAGTGTTTTTCTTTTTTTTTTTTTTTTTTTTGCAGCAAAGCCCTTGTGGCCTGTTTCACTATGCAGACATGCTTCTGTTTCCTCAGTTAACAGCTTGTCTGTGTCTGTGCATCCACCACCTCATCATTTTTAGAGGGCTTCTTTGACAGCTTCCGCCCATAAAGGAGCCCCTGTCTGGGCTTTGAGGGGCTGAATTAGCCACCTAGGAAGACAGATGGATGGATGGATGGATGATGGAAAGATGGAGGAGCTGGATGTGAGTGTCTGTGTGTGTTGCAACCTGTCATTTGTTCAGTCATGAGTGAATAAAAAAAACTAAAGTTGGGCAGGAACAAAAACTTGGGCTCTGAGCGACGGAAGCAATTACTGTCTGAGACATTAGAGAGAGAGAGAGAGAGGAAGGGAGAGAGAGAGGGAGAAGGATCAACATAGAGATAAAGAGAGTGAGAGAGATAGAGCGAGAGAGTGAAAGAGACAAATAGAAAAGGAGAGATGGATAGAGAGATAGATAGAGAAAGAGCATTATAGCTAGAGATAGAGAGAAAGAGCATCAGAGATAGAGAGGGTTGGATAAATAGACAGAGATGAAGAAAGAGTGATATACAGACCCAAGAGATGAAAGCCTGCAACGCAGAAATAAAAACTAGAATTCTCCTGCCTGTTCCTACTTTAGTCGACAGAAAAAAGGAGCTGATCTGATAAATAATAAGTTGACAGAGAGAGGAACTCAGAGGTCAGAGGTTGAAACACTTGTGCATTTAAACTTTGTCCAGTTCCTGTGATGGATTTGCTTCTCAAACCAAAAGTCACCAAACAGCACGCTGCAAGACTCACAGGGAAAATGCACAAATACGGGTCTCACTTCTTTATCTGAATGTAACTATAGCTTCAGATAAATGGAGTGGACCTGATTTTAAAGTAACATGACATTAAAATGCACAAGTAAAGTACAAGTATCTCAAATATTGTACTTAAATTCAGTACAGTAGTAAATGTACTTACTTTTACTTTCTCAATTCAAAATTTCATTGTATGCCTATTTATAGATGTATAATAGAAGAGTAAATAAACAACAGTTTCTGTCTCATGATCAATAACTACAGCTGCAGCGATTAGTTGATTAATTGATTCATTGCCAATTTTTACATTAATTATGATTTTAATTGATCAATTTGAGTCATTTTAAAGAAGAAAAAATGATTGACTTCTATAACAGTAAACTGATGATCTTTGGGTGGTGGACTGTTGGTCTGAAAAAAAAAAGAGTCAAAATAGTCATTTAAGTGATAGGCCTATAAGTGAACAGCACTGAAATGAGTAAATGTTTTCTTACGGAACAGCCTGTTTCAGTGAGGGTCAGAATCTGCTATGGCAGCACCAAACAGGTGCTGTTGCTATGGTAACGTGTCAGTTTATACCCCTCCATCTGTGGCGCATCAGTACTCACATGAAGGAGGAGGAGGAGGGTGGTCATGTGATTCAGACAGCTGCGGAGGTGAATCTGCTCATACAGCAGAGAGCAGCACACACACACACACACACGCGAGCGTGGGGAGATCAAATCATCACATTTGACTGTTCATTTCCATAAATATTAGTTGTTGTTGACGCTGACTTATATTTTGCAGCGACTTTTACCTCCTGTCATTGAAATGACACAGATATAATAAATAACACAACAGTAAATCAAGGAGCCTCCTGCTAAGAGGGTACAGCTTTTTCACGTTTGATTTGCTGATCATGTTGACAGATTTTTCCATTAGCCTCTCCATCCATCCTTTCATAGCCCACTTTCTGCAAACTTCTGAAAGCCTCTGTGTGTGTGCGCGCGCATGCACGTGTGTGTGTGTGTGTGTGTGTGTGTGTAGGTGCGTGTGTTTTTAGATTTTTGTGGGTCGAGATCGGGTCACGATCAGGTTTTCTCTCTGTCTCTCTGTCTCTGTCACACACACAGCTCCAGTCAGAGAGCAGTAATCTCTCCCCTTGCTGATCAATACCGTGATAATAACTCCATCCAGTCAGCTGACAGTGACTAATGCTTCGGCTTCTGAGGTCTGACGCTGCTGTTAATGCCGCTGCTGCCGCTGCTGTTAATAACGCTCCCTGTAATTTGATTGACACCCATGATTTACCACCCGAGCGCGCTCTAAAACTATGATGATGACTCACTGGAGCATGAAAGAATGGTTCTGGTCAAGGAGTTCAAGAAGAGCAATGACAACTCGTTGCGCCCATCCGACAAAAGACAAAGCTGACTTTGTCCCTGAGGCGTTGCAGCCTGTGGTCTCGGAGGTTCTGGAGCCGTGACCCGCTCTGTTCTGGGAGATGAATTGTTTTGACCTTCTATTTGAGAATTTGAATTTTCTGTTTTATCAGATCACAAACAAGAACCTGAACTTGAAAGATGCCCTGCATCAGCACAGCTGCAGACTCCAGGGGAGAATGATGGCTTTTTTATCTGAGATGGATTCTTAACAGCGCGGATCAAGATGTAGTAATGTAATTACTCGGAACATTATGATTAGGGTTAGTGTTAGGGTTACCTTGTTGTGACAAACCCTCAGAATGAATGCTTGTGTATCTAAAGGACCATAAACAAGCACACCAATGCAGGTTGATCAAAGACATACGATTGCTCATAAAATGACTGATAGACTGCCATTTCTTCATTAAACAAAGAGGATCCTAATAGTTAAAAAGCTCTTGCCATGTCTTGAGCCTTTTTATGATGTCGTCATGACACTTTGACTTGCAATCAACAGGATTTTGAAATATTCCGGATATGGAAGAGGACGTGTGCCTGCATGTTTACTCTTTTTCCTGTAGTGTTTCATGCAGCTGTGCTTTCAGACATCTGACCTCACATTCTTTCTGTTGCATCTCCGTCACAGGAGACGCTCTTCAGAAACTATCTGGTGAATTGTAATGAATACAAAATGTAAATGATGTTATTATATGTTTTACACATATGCTGTACCTAATATCGACTTCAGCCATTGGTGCAGTGACAGATGTTTAGCAAGATAAGAAACTCAAAAACTTTTAAAATACAGTTTTAAGAAGCATTCATCAGGTCTATCAAAATGCACATTTGGTGTTCATGTCGCTTTCTTGTCATTTGGATTTTTTTTTTACAAGAATCACAATTTTGTGCAATTTTTTTACACAAAATGTGTAATGGTGTAACCAAGAAAAAAGGATCAATTTTAAATATTTAATCCACCTTGAATATAAAACTGGGTGACAGCATGTGTTTTTAGGTTTTTAAAACATTTTTAAAGAGTTAGAACTATCTGTCCACATTACCTGTCTGTCTTTTTTTTTACTTCAATTAGATGTGTGTGTATGGGGGATGAATTTTTGACTGTGGGGTTTGGGGTGGAAACAGTTAATGTGTAAAATTCTGATCTAAAAATGTTTATCTGATAATTTGAAGATATTTTAGGTAAAGAGCTTATTATGATTTGTAGCATTTTAATGACTAAAATCTTTTTCAATCCACGTGTTGGTTCAAAAACCTCAAGTACCCTAGAATCTCAGAGACACACTTGAATGTACTGAGAATGTTTTCATGGAACTTACGGACTCTGTGAGGGTCAGATCTCTCATAAATAAACTCCTCCATTGGATCTGGAGATGTTGACCTCTAAAAGTTCCATTCTGTGTGTCATGTTTTTACACTTGCTGTTTCTCACTATCAGTGCTTGTGTACTTCACTCTCTCTATGGAGCATTCATCGAGCAGTGGTAGAAAAAAACATTAGCAGACCAGAGGTTATGGTGCCCATAGACCATGATACCAGATGTGTTAGATTCCTAGGTGTGTATCATACTGGTTCTGTATACTCATGCATACATGACTCATGGTCCTTTATTTAACCTCATAGTATTCATGACCGAATTAAATTAAATAACCTGCCACTTTACATAAGATAAATCAGGATAAGTCTACTCTGTATCGGAGAGATTTTTTTTTAACCAAAAGCAAGATATTTCCACTTGTTCAGATTCATTTTTTGCAGAGTATAAAATATATAGTCTTTATTCCAGAACTCAGAAGTTTGACATTCACCTCTGGACTGAGAAGTGATGTCTGGTGTTAAAACACAGGCTGCTCCTCACATAACACACCTTCAATACACACGGGCTGCTGCTCAGGATTTAACCCACAGTCACAAAGAAACATCTGATTATTCATGTTTCAGTGAAGAGCAGCTTTTCTCCCTCTGAAAAACAGTCTGATTGCAGATAATTTTCCATTCAGATCGCTGCCGGTTACGAACTTTAACATATACGAGGAGCATAAACAGGAAGGAATAAACATCTGTTCTGCTGCCAAGACTCAAGTCAGTAGGAAACTAAAACAATTACATAACTTTATGAGCAGTAATTAACTCCAACTGCACAGTGTTTGTACTGTGCTTTCCCTCATTGCACAAACAGCAATCGTCTGTTTCTAAACTAAAAATAGCTGCGCTCTTCATTTCTCTGAACGTATTCAGTAAATATAATAAAAGATGTGCAAATGAATTGGAGTTTGTGCACACAGATGAGACCAGTGGGAGTTTAATGATCCCCTCCACACATTGAAGCACATCTCCTGCTCCTCTGCAATCTATGCAAGTGGAAACAAAGGTGAGCAAAAATACCCAAAGTAGCTGTTTATCTGTTAAATGGGTAAAAAAGGATTTAAAATGTGTAGTTTGATTAGCAAATTTAAAACAGTGTTTAGGTATTGTATGAATACCATAAAACACCAAACAATTTGCCTTTTTAATTCACATTTCTGACTTCATCTTATGTCTTTTTTATTTTCTGTGAATTTGTACATTGTGTTGTGTGTTTATTTATTTTCTTATTGTTTTTTTTTTATCTTCAGCTTTATTTTCTTTTCTTTATTCTGTAACGCTGCAGTAAAAGACAAATTTCCCCGCTGTGGGATCAATAAAGTTTTATCTTATCTCTTATCTTATTTCATAGTCTTTTTTTTTATCTTATATTTTATTTCTAAATTCCTATGTCATTTTTGTACTCATATGTACCATGTGTCTTTTTATTCCTAATTTTGAATTATCTCATGTCTTTTTTCTTATCTCATATTTATCTTTTTATCTCACATTTTTACAGTCTTTTTTCTCTTTTTATTCCATATTTGTCTTTTTATTCCTATTTTTGATGTTTCATCTCGTAAAATTTTGAGCTCATATTTTTTTTTTAAATATTTTGACTGGTTTGCTTACATCTTTCATATAAAAGCAAACAAGATTAAGACTAAAATCAAAATGGAAAAAAAACTTAAAATAAGCAAAATGACCTGCCAATGGATTAGATTTATTACATTATTTCTGCATAGTAATGGACCAATTGTACCAAAAAAAGATATACTTTGACCTGATATTTAGGTGGGTTGAACAGAAAACACTTTTTGACAATAAATTAGAAGTGTTTACAAGAAAACTCTGCAGCTTTAAGCCTCGTGTCGGTTCTGATTCCAAGTTCCGATCTTCCATCCTACAGATGTTGAAAGTAAGAAACCTCTCGTCCAAAGTTAGCGAGAAGAATAAGAATAATATTATTAATAGTTGCTCATCCTAGAGTCAGTGTGCAGCCTGCTGACTGTCCCCACACTGACGTCTTCATTATGCATGGAGGCCTAGATTCCACCGCAGAGAATGAATAAATGCATCAAGTTTAAATTTTTAATCCTAATACTCCTGACCCGGCCAAGCCGATTGGTTGCCTACACCCAGGACGTAGGTCCTGGTAAATAAAGTGGTAAAAGAGGTAAATAAAGTGTTCCTGTTGGAATTTAACTCAAACAGGAGGCCAGCGAGGCCACCAGGGAGAGTTCCACGAATTAGGACAAACGCAGATGAATTAAACATTAAAAGCAGCTCCGGCTCCTCCATTCCGTTCCTCTGCTTCGATTACAAAAAAAAAAAAAAAAAAAGAAAAGAAAAGAAACAACTGGGGCACACAAGAGCTGTTCATCGGCTCTGGATGAAATCTGTTCCGTCAAAACAGGAAGACACGAGGCACAGAAGGCGGAAAAAAAGACAAGATGCGGGACACGTGAGGGTCATGATTAGCTCTATTTCCATTTTTGTCTTTAAAAAGATTAAAGTCATTACAGGAGTTGTCACATCCCACTTAAAGAAAAGAAACTCAAGGAAAAATATAACTCGAAAGGAAAAACATCATTGAATCACTTTTTGATTTTTGTAGCATGTTTTCATTACATAGAAAATTAAAGATTTCATTTATAATTTGCAACAGCTTGAAGATAAAAATCGATAAAAAACAACAACAACAACAACAAGTTTTGTGCCTCGAATGTGCCCAAAAATCCTTCATGCAGCACTCAGCTTCTTTCATTCACTATCTTTTCACAAACATAAAACATAACATTCAACAACATGAAAAATAGAACGTTTTTTTAACAAAATTCTGAGGCGGCTAAAAAGAACCGATCACTGCTTATGTCTAAATATCAAAATAAATCACTTTCCTTCATTTCTTAAAACAAGAATTTGCATATTCACAGGTATCATTTAAAAAAAGGTTATATTTCAATAAAATGTACACCACTGTTCCTTCATCAGAAAATATAAATGATAACTACTTTAGTGGTTATTATAAAGTAAAAATTTAACATTACGTTAGCTTTTTTATTTTTAATGATTTTGCTGAAAGAAATAAAAACTATTCCAGACAGAAGAGCCACTCAGTGTCTTATTGCATTTACTTTTGATTAAATACAAGCAGCTGCTGACTGTGTGTGTGTGTGACAGCCAGGTGTGTGTGTGTGTGTGTGTGTGTGTGTGACAGCCAGGTGCGTGTTAATCACCTGTGTGCTGAGTGACAGGCTCGTCACCTACAACGTGTTTCACCATCTGAGGATAGACTGATGTCAAAGTCAGAAGTTTACACTAAAACAAAGTTGGAACATTAAAATCCCGACAATCTGAGACTATGTGAAGGACTGACAGGGTTTAAAGTGTCTTTAAATGTCACTGAAACATGGGTTTCATGCATTTCATTTCATATTTGCTCGTGCTGAATAAAGTTCAGCTGAAAGAATCGTTATTTACTAATGTTCTTGGCTGTTAACTTAAAAAAAACAACAAAAAAAACAACAGCTTTGTTACTTTTTCTTTCTAAGATTTTCTTTTATTGCTGAAGGTGAATTCCACAATAAAGGCAGAATTCTTGTTTCTACCATGTGTTTAAAAGCAGCGCGAAAAGAAGAGAAAGAAGGGAGATAATTACTTAATATGGAGATAACGTGATTGCTCCTCCTGCAACGAGCCACTATTCTGATTCTGTCGATTAATCTATTGATTATTGAAGTGATTATTTAATTACTGTTTCCCACAGCTGAAAATTCAACATAAAACATCTTTTTTTGTCCAGAACCAACTGTCCACAACGCAAAGATCATCAGTTTATTATTATAGAAGACTAAAGAAACTTTTCAGAAAATAATCAGATTTGAATGTCTACTTAAAAATGACTCAAATGGAATAATTGATTATCTAAATAGCTTGTGAATAATGTAATCGCTGGAACCTCTTGTATTAATCCACTAATCGCCGCAGCTTTAGTTCAAACCCTGCTGTCTTTACACAGCTCAGAAACCTAAAAAAGCTTGTTCCGTGCTTTTCCGACGCTGCGTTTGGAAGTGTGTGTGAGGTGTATTGCTGTGAGTGTCTCTGAGTGTGTGGACCAGCACAGACACCAACAAAGCTCCCTTTCTCCAACCCAGTCCACATTTCTGTCCTTCTGGGAACGTGCTGCTGCTGTGCAGGGCCAGGACATCCCCATATTCAGAACCTCACAGGGGGGAAAAAAATGAAGAAGAAGAAATATGTTCCTCCTGTTTAACGTCATCTGACCTTTAAACACCAAACGCTCAAGGCAGAAGATTCAAAACCAGGGTGCCGACGTGTATTTAAACCTTTCAAATCCTTTAACTTTGGTTTCTCCGTGAAACGGATGGAGCAGAAAAGCAGCAGAAAAGCAGCAGAAAAGCAGCAAAAAGACGCCTCTGCCTCATGACTGATTGCTTCTGTGTTTGATAAAAAAACGATATGACAGAAGCAACCTGTCGACGGAGCCGTCTCTTTATGTCTTTGGTCTGTCATTAAATGATCTGCTGGAATAAAATACACCCCCTTCATCTCTCTCTGCTGACAGCTCATCATCGCCTCTTTTTTTCTAAAAAAACCCCCAAAAAACAAAAACCGAATAATAACTTTCGTCCTGCTCATAAATCCATCTGCCCATCTCCGCTCTGTTTGTGGAGGAATAAGAATTCATGTTCAGCTCAGCCGGATGTCTGTCATGCTTTTATCAGTTTATATTGTTGCTACAGGGAAGCCTACAATGGTGGTAATAAGTGGAAATTAGATGTTTTTGATCCGGACTTGGATTTAACAAAAAACCTGGATGAGTACATAGAGAGAAATACTCACTTTTCATGGATTATTGAGGCTTTGTGCTACAGTGAACAGCGGTTAAAGGGACAGTTCACCCCAAAATTAAAAACATAGACTCTTCCTGTCACCAGATATTTGTCTTTTGTTGGGAGTTTCTGAGTTTTGGAGGAAGCAGCTGTACAGATTCTTCTCTTTAGAACAATAGCAGAAGCATCGAAACTGTAATCTAATCATGTTTTTATTGCTAGTAAAATAAATGATTAATTCAAATACAAATCCAAAAGTTTTGTTCACTGCTTCATCCAATTAATTTGTTCTTTATACCTGGAATTAACCCCCCCCCCCCTAGATTTTAGTGTTGGTCTGGCCCACATCTTTTGACTCACAGAAAAACAAATTTAAACTAAAAAATTGCAAACAAAGAAAGATTTGTAAGGGAAAATATGTTTAAAAACACAAAAATAAGTATTTCCAAAGAAATACTAAAAAAAGATGGTTAAATAAAATTCTTTTTGTTCTCTAATCTATAGTTTGATTGCATTATTAAACATTAATTGAATAATAAAGTTGATGAAACAGCAAATCAACCAGTGGCATTCACTAATTAAATTGTTCTATTTGCAATCAATTTAATCATTTATTTTACTTACAGCAAAACATTTTATAGCACATAAAGGATCGTTTATATGCTATATGCTCCTATTTCATATAGAAACAAATGCAGCCAAAATGAAAACACTCAGACTAGGGCTGAACTCCACCTGCCGCCGCCTCTGCTCCTGTCGACACTCACTCCTCCTACGTGGGGAGAAAGTGGATTATCTTCAGTAACCGCCTCATAATTTCTGTAAAAAAAATAACCCCGTCACTGGTGAGTTTTGAACTCCTGTTCTGAACTCCAGCTGGAACTAAAAAGTCGGGTCAGAAATGTTTAAAATCGCATCACATGTTTTTTTCCGGCTGAACTCGAAGTGAACTCGCCCTCCAACCATCTCTAACACGTCCTCATTCGTTCAGCTTCTCCCTCTACTTTACTCCTTCTGCTTCTGTATTCCGCTCGTCTCTGCTCAAAACTTAGTCGCTCTGTCAAAACTCTGTGGACAGGCTGCACTCTCTCATTTACTGGAGCAGCTTTTAAATTATATGTTACAAAATGTCCCTTTAAAATGTCAGAAATGCATCACAATTAAAACAATAAACCCATACTGATATTGTAATTATAAACCAATATACACTGCTGCTCAAATGTTTGGGGTCACTTTGAAATGTCCATAGTTAAAACACTGAAAATAATAAAAATGTAATCAGAAATAAAGCCTATATATTGTTAATCTGGTAAATGACTAATGTGGCTGCAGTTGTATGGTTTTTAATACAATAATTACATATTGTATAGAGGCCCATTTCAAGCATCACTCCACTGTTCTAATGCTACATTGTGTTTGATAATTGTATTAGAAGCTAATGGATGATTAGAAAACCCTTATTGCAATTATAAAAGCACACCTAAAGTTTAGTTTAGCTGCTTAGATGGAGCATTCTTTGAAAGAGAAGATTTTGATACATTTTTTTTTTTGCAAGTCACTTGATGAACAGAAATGTGACAGGTGACCCCAAACCTTCGAATAGTAGTGTATGTTGTTTTCGGACATACAGAAATAATAATGCGTTTTTTTCAGTTTTCTTCCCCGTGATTCATTATTTTGAGATTATTCGTTACACATGTTACATTCAGTGTTTCATTAACAATAGCTAAAATATGGAAATCTGTGCTGTTAGAATCTGTAGTTGAGCTGCTTTTCCCTCTGGCTACTTATTGATCAGCTCGTGCCCAACTGACCCCAGATCAGACATGTTCGGAGACCAGGTTTTGATTCCCGCTCGTCCCGCACGCTTAAATAAAAGCGAGAGTGCGTCGGATCGGCCCATGTTTCCCTTTCCCCCGCGGCGGTGCAGCTTCCATATTTGAAAGCTCCAGTGAATATTTGATCCAGGGTTCATACTCGAGTCTGTTTGAATGAATCCGGCTCTGGAGCTGTAAGAGGGGATCCGGTCGCTACTCGAAGGACAGCAGGTCGGGGTGTGGCTCCGCCTCCTCGCCGCCGCTCACGCCGTTCCCCAGCAGCGCGTCCTCGCCCAGGCTGATGCGGCAGGCGCTCTTCCCCGAGCAGGGAGTGGAGGCCAGGCGCGAGTCGGGCCCCGACGCCTTCTGCCACACGTCGCAGGGCTTGGGCCTGGGCTCAGGCTGGGGGGGGTCCTTGTTGATGAGGTCTGGAACGGAGAGCTGGAGCTGATGCTGCTGCTGCTCCACGTCCTGCTCCTCCCCTCCTCCTCCCATCACGCCATCCACCTGCCCGTTGCTCCCCGGGTCGGCTGCAGCCTTCTCCTCTTCCACGGAGCCGGCGTCCTCCTCAGCCTCCCCCGCCTCCTGGCGGCCCGCCGCCTCCTCCCTGGCGATGAGGGGCGTCTTGTCGGGCGAGGACAGGAAGGGGGAGGAGTCGGCGGCGTCCGGGGAGGAGACCACGGGGTCAGAGGAGATCATCATGTCCTGGGTGGTCTTCAACGCACGCGGGACGCGCTTCTTCCCCGAGGGGGGAGGAGGCTCCAGGCGAGGGAAGGAGTCGAAGGAGGAGAGGTGGCTGGAGGAGGAAGAAGAGGGAGGGGCAAGGAAACATGAAGAAGGAAAAAAGAGGAAGAAGGAAGAGGAGGAAGAAAGTGGAGGCAGAAGAACAACAATAAGAAGAAAAACAAAAGGAAAAAGAATGAGGAAGAGGAAGTGTTAGGAAGAAGGAAAGAGATGGAGAGAGGAAAGAGGACAATAAGAAGAAGGATGAGGAAGACAGAAGAAGCTGTTAACGTCAACAAAAGTAATAAAACACAAATCTCTTCATACAGAGTTTTCCAGCCTTGAGGCATCAGCTGCTGTTTCCCAGTTTCATGTCAAATTGTGCTTCTGAGGCCTGATCCTGGCGACGAGTGATGGAAGGACCAGTAAACGCTCTAATAGCTTCTCTGTGTTTACACAACAAGATCATAGCTCACGCCGTTCCTACGGCGGCAGATCGTTACCACGGTAACCGCATCCAGTGGCAATGAGACTGATTAGTAACTGTGTTTGATCTGTGACTGCAGCGACAGAGATGCACACAAAGACTATTTAGTTCAATACGCTCACGGCAAAGTGCAGTGCAGCCTGAGGCAGGTTATTCAAGCCAGAAAAATTCCCTGGCTGAAAATACAAGGATTTATAGATCAGTGATCAATGAGGTCACGCTCCTTTCTATTGGTTCTTGTCTCTCAGAATAAAGTCTTTACACATCACAGCTGCTAAATTAAATATTTATTCACAGTCGAGTAAATGGAGACAATGAACCTGGTCATAATGAGAAAGACTGAGGTTCTTATGGTAAATAAAAACTAATAAGATAGTAAAACTAGGATTGAACATAAATAAACAAATCTGCTTTACATAAACTAAACACAATTGTGTGTTTAGAAAATTAAACTAAACTTACACATGTACTTCATAGATGGACTATTAGGATGATTCTTGTGTTGAAGTGACTGAATTAATATTATAATTGTTATTATGTGAATTTCACCTCCAACAAATATTACTTTTATATATATATATATATAAAAAAATTCTAATAAAATGAAAAAAAATAAAAATAAATAAAATCCAATACATCTAAAACCTAATCAAAAATATCATTATCCTTATATTATTATTATACCGCTAAACAAGATCTAATAAAGCAAATCTTAATCTAAAAAAAATAAATCCAAATCCAATAAAAACTAAATAAAATCAAATAAAACTAAAACTAATATAATAAATCTAATACAAAATCTTATAAATACTAAACAAAAACCTAAATTTAGCAAAACTAAACTACTACTAATTATTTTCTGATGACAGATGTTTTATACTATTAAACCAAATTAATAATTAACTAATTAAATCTAATCTAATTTACAGAGACAGTGATATTTGCCTGTGATGGAATAAATCCTAACTCATAAAAGTGACAAAGGTCACAGCTTAGCCAACCTGTTCCCAGCCGTCGGGTTGATCTGGTCCATGCGGCTCCACACGGCGCCCACGTTCTTGTTGACCTCAGTGACCCCGATGTCCCCGAGGTGACTTGGCTCTTTTCTCCTCAGCAGGTCATTGACCTGAAAAAAGGGAAGGGACGACTCAGAATACACAAGCACCGCCAGACTTTTTTAAAAGGAAATCTTTTCTGTTTGACGAGCGCCAACCTTGGCTCCGACGGCCTTCCCGAGGTTAATAGCGTTTTTCAGCCTCTGCTGACCTCCGGAGGACGGGGAGTCGGCGGCGCCGGTGGCCGAGCCGGCGTTGGTCGACGCCGCAGATCGCCGGGTGGAGGCCTGGGATGACCTGGACGTCTGAGGACTCTGCTGCTGCGCCACCGAGTTCTCAAACATGCTTTGGTCAACTGGGAGAGACGAGAGACGAGAGGAGGAAGGTGAATGAGCTGCAGGATTTAACGGGCTGGACGCGTGGAATCTGCTTTGAAACGGCACAAGCTGCGAAGCTGCAGATTGGCTCCAAGCGTTAAAACAACATAAATGAAACGTTCACAGATGCAAGACCTGCAGTTTGAAGGGAGGTAAAAGGAATCCTCTGCCATTCCTGTGATTTCCTATCACCTCATTTTAGATCCAAAGCTTTTCTGCAAGGAGCATATTGAGTAATCTTTTTTTTTTAGATCATTCAGAATACGGCAGAGAAATGGATTAAGTGGTATAAAAGGTGCCTTCGAATTGTACATCAGAACATTCTGACTGCTGCGAATCCAGCAAATTACAGCTGTGTGAGGATTCCTTCAAAGGAAACGTGTTGTTCTGTCACTCTGCAGCTTCGCATCATCACACCACGATAAACGGATTTTAGGAGACATATTCTCCTAAAATACAACAAACGGGGTCCAGATGGCAAAGCTTTACAGTTTAAAACCATGAGACATGCACATAAATATGGACCCACGTTTGTTTCTATATTACACATGACATGGAGCGGGTTTGAATTCAAAATCAAGATTTGAGAGCTATAGGATCATAACTGTGTTATTATATGCTAAATAAAAGATTGAAAAATGACTCAAATGCTAATCCAAATGTTTTTTTTGAAAAAACAAATCTTTTGCTCGCATTTAGAAAAAAAAAAAAAGAAACATATTTGCAAATTCAAAAGTTTTATTTGCTGCTCCGTCTCGTTTTGTTCATGTTTTTCAATTTACAGACAGGGTTGCAATCTTGTGTAGATTTGAGAACAAAAAGTTTTGGTCTGAAACCCCCCCAGACAAATAATAAAAACCCAGTATTTTAATTGAATAATAAAACCACAGAATAACTGGATGAAGCAGTGAGCATAACTTTTGGATTTGCAATTAAAAGTTTTAGAAAAGGAAACAAAAAGATTTGGTTTTGCAAATACAACTTTTGGACTTGCATTTGACTTTTATAAGATTAAAACATGTATCATTTGCAGTCTTGACACATTTGCTGCCAAACATTGTTTTTTGGATTGCAAACTCCACACAAACAGTAACAACACTGATGAGAATGAAGAAGAAATGAACCAAAATGCAGGATCAGAACCAACATAGCACACTGAGTAAAATCTCAGGTGGATCAATCCACTTACCTCATGGAGAGAAATGTTTCTCGGAAGGCATTTAATGAGACATAAAAGTTTCAGATTTCACATCAGTTTATGCCTAAAGAAGCAGATCATTGAGCAGTTTAATGTCTTAGTCACCAAAATTCTGCTGAGTCATGCTCTATGAGGGCCTCTGTCAGGTAAACACAGAGAAAATATCGCCGTTTGAAATCAGACACGGACCCAACCAGAACAGGTGACCTTCACTTCTCTCTCCCGACCAATCACAACGACTACACAAAATAAACCAGACGCAGGAAACGTGATCCGGTTTCTATGAACCTTAAGGAAACTCCAGAGGAACAGAGAAACGTGGAGATGCAGGAGAGACACGTGACAAGTAGCTGAGCAGAGCGTGTGATCCAAATAGAAACTAGCAGGAGGGAAGCAGAAGGAATCAGTTCTGATGTCACAGAGTTCATGTTTCAGCCCAATGTCCAAATTCTATGGTTCCAGCTATTTTTTGGGTTTCTATATCTATATTCTCCTCAGTGAGTTACAGGCATTAACTGTGTTCATGTGCAGCAAAAATGGATGTAATTGATGTAGCTGCAACAATTAGTTACTGAATTTATTGCCAACTATAACATCATTTGACCACTATTGTGAAAATGGATTATTGATTTGAATCATTTTTAAGAAAAAATTGCCCAAATTCTCTGGTTCAAGCTTCTCAAATTGGATTGATGTTGGGTTGTGGTAGATACTGGTCTGGACAAAAAGGACTTTTTTGGCTGAATCTTCAGCTTCGGGAAGCAGTAATCAACATTTTACACAATTTTTATGAACCAAACACCCAATCAATTAGTCATTTCAATAATCAATGAATTAACCAACTATCAAAGTGTTCATCAGTTGCAGCCATAGTGTTTTATAGACTAAACTGTTCAATCGATCAATAACTGTCTGCAGTCCTGGTTTTTAAGTTGCTTCAAATTCAGCAGAACTCCAGTAACTTTCACCTAATTGTGAGCATTTTTCCACATGACTCAGCAGTTTGCAAGTTCGCCCTATGTATATGTCATATTGTGATATTTCCGCTGTTTTTTTTTTTTTTTAAATGCACTTCATCCTCATACGTTAAGTCTTTGTGTAAGGCTTTGTCTCCTGCCAAGGTCACTGGTGTGCTGTGACTGTACATCACAGCCGTGGAGTAGGACCCGGATCGATGGTGTCACGCTGCACGCTCTATAAAACATTCCCATTGATCGCCGTCGACAGCCGGCCTGCACGCCGTATCGCTCCCACTTTGACTCCTAATGGAGCGGTAATGGATGGACTGTAAGGCGGCGAGCCCCTTGCAGGGGTCTGTGAAGGGCACTGGAGACGGAGAGAGGCGTGTGAGCGACACAGCTCAGGAAACGCCGGCCACTTCTCAGCTCCCCTCTTTCCCCACGTGACGCCACAGAAGAGGTGAAACCCGCTGTCTGGAAAAGGAGCCCAGGTGTCCGTGTCTGGCTCATTTATATGCAGATGGAATTTACAGACGCCGTCTATAAACGTGCCTCCGCTGGAACTCCTCCTCGCTCTCAGAGCGCCGCCATGTTCTAAACAAATGCAAATGTCATGTCGTGAAAGGCTGTGGACAAAGGTATTTATCCCTCCTCAGAAAAACAAGGCGGGCAGGAAGCAACAATCAGGCTCCTGCAGTAGCAGGGTTTGATTTTCAAAAAGGACAATGGGTGAATGACAATGGGTGAATTGGAAAATGTCTTTGCTGCTTCAGTAGGAAAAATATGTCATACAGAGCAGGTAGGGAGGTGGAAGGTGATCTAACATACATGTCCTAACATAACATGTCCTCTTGGTGTCTTTCCTTTGAACAAAACCTGATAAAATGTCCTCTAGGCGTCCTTTGATTACACAAAGCAGGATGAAATGTCCTAGGTGTCCTTCCCTATGGACATAATGTTCTTCCATTGGACAAAACATGACTAAATGTCCTCTTGGTGTCCTTCCATTGGACTAATAGTGATAACATGTCATCTAGAGTTATTTTTTTCACTTCTTTTTAACATTCTCTGTAGAAATTGTGCTATTTTAACTCTACAAATTGAAAACTGTGATGTTAGTGAGTCGGGTTTGTCATGCATGGGCGTTTCAGAGAATCTGGTGAAAGTGTCACTTACTGCGCTGTTCCACCAGCGTCTGTGTATCACAACTGAGGATTTTAGCCGGCGAACAACAAATCTCTCCTCAATAAGTGGGAACGGCCTCATCTGAGCAGCAGCTCCTCTGTGGTTCAGGCTGATGAAACAGGATTTGTTTTCGACAAATGTGGCCTAGCGAAGTGTTAAAATTAGAGAAGTAATTGCGGATTGCAACTTCAGCAGCAGCCAGTTCTACATCATTACTCTTTACATTTTCATCCAACCAATCAACGTGTTTCACTCCAACGAAAGATTGTTAAAATGGGTCCCAGTAGCATATTTCTACACAAAACCTTTTTTTCCCATTATCAAGTAATATCACTTCTATTTTCTCATGGTATTGAAATTTGCAATGAGAGATGGGATTTTTCAGAAAGAAATGTTGGATTACAAAATCACAGTTTGACTAATGTTAACACAATATCTACCTGTTTATTAGTACTTTGATACTGTGGCACTCGAAATTTATAAAAAACGAGAATTTCTTTTGTTCATTCTTCAGGATCAGTTGTGGATTAAGTGTGATTCAAACAGCAGCTGGATCAGAAACAGAAGCAGGCTTCATGCTGTCTCGGTGTGTACAGTCACACTCCCATAAGAGACAGGAACAGAAAAACAAGACACCGTCTCTCCCTCTAATGATCCAACGTCAGGCGGCTGAATCAAATGAATTGATAATGCAATCTCCTGCAACACTAACTCAGACAGGGGAAAAACTACCCTAAAAAAGAGAACTCTCACTAATCCCTCAGTGGAATCCTAAGTCTTTGTTTGAAAGAGCCAGGTCTCAGGAGAACAAAGACTCCTGTGACATTGTCAACATTTCTTAGACATATGAAGAATTTAAACTAGTTTGGGTGTAAACGAGGAGTTGGTAATTTTTTATTCTTTTTTTTAAAGATTTGAGAGAAAATCTATTGAATTATTTGTATAAAATAAGAATAACAGAGCTTTACTGTGTTGGTCTTTAAAGCTGTTCTAGTTGAAGATGTTTCTTACTGTTATACCTTCAACATAAAATAAATTCTGTTCCTTCACATATCTCAATAATTATTCATCTGAGCCCCTTCATCTGAGCCCCTGTGACTGTAAATTTGATAAAGTCAAATCCACTGTAATTTAATCTTTACAATTGGGCTTGTAACCTTTGAACCATTAGTCTTTAAAAATACATATATTTTCCCAGGGTCTGAAAAATCCACCATTTTGGATTTGTCTAAAGAATTTTTTAGTGAAACCTCCTACATGTTTTGAGAAATTGTCCCCAAGTTGTAACAAGAACATCCTCATCTCTCTGCACAAATGGACTCTTTAGTTTTTGATATTAATGGTTTTGCTGTAGTGGACCATCAAAGTTCACTCGAATGCATTGGGCGGGGGTTATATTACAAAATAAAAATGTCATCTTCTGAACCATTTGTGCTATGGAACTATGTTTGGTAAACATGTGTAGATATGACGTCTAAGTGACCACAGCAAATTTGGTGCCATTTGGCCAATAGGTGGAGCTGTAGCAGCATCATTTATCTATAAAGGAACTCTCTTTGTCTTTGTGTGTATGACTGTCCTTCACATAACTTGAGAACTGTTTATTCTATCACGTCCACACTCGGTGGGTGTGTTACTGATGACCTGAGGTAGCGCAGATTCGAGTATGAAATCAGCTGGATGAGCGTGTTTTGTTTTAGGAAGCTGCAAGCAGCCAAAACAGCAGCCGACCAGGCACCGCACTATTAACAATGACACATGAAGTTCAAACAACTTTCTATTTCACTTGTGTCGAATTCAAGGATGAGCTCACAAAGTTCTGTCATCCTAGCAGGAACATATTTCACCTCCCATGATGCCACACAGAGCTGCTTTTAGTGTTTTCACGTTAGCCGATCAATAGTGATTTATATTCAGTTGCAGGAGCCTAATACATAAACATTCAGGTTTTGTGGCTTAGTGAGGACTCACTGTTCATTATAGTTCAAGGTCTGTACGTGACATCCTTTAAGTAAGTTGCTACATAAATGAATATTTATTTTGATTATTGATTAAATGTGCCCAACTTTAATCACTCTTTTTTTAAACATTAATATAAATGACTAATTACCATACCTGATGAATTACTGAATAACACCTTGAGGCATTCATTGACCCCTATTGGTTGTGTACAGGTCTGCCAACACTTTGCCTCTTTTTAGTGCTCTGCTAATTTATATCAATAGCTTTGACAAGCTTTTTACAAGAAGCACATAATAGACGAACTAACAATGAAGAAAACAACTTTTTCAATGTGTAAATGAACTCCTTCTGAATGACAAATTTACTTGTTGACATTTTACAACTCATTTAATTTCAAGGATAACAAGGTTGTGAGTGTCACTGAGCTCTGAATAAATAGAAAAAAATTTACAAATGTCTTAACACTTCTCTTTTGCTGCAGGCCAATTTTTTTGCAGATATCCCTCTTAATGAGCAATAATGATAATGATTAGAGTTTTCATTATGTGGAACTGGTAATTGGACAAATCAGCTCCTTCCATGAGTTGGTGTGACTGAACCAGCCTCAACGTGTAATTAGCTCGGCTTCACTCAAAGTGACAAACCTTTAACTTTGTTCTCGGCTGAGGGTAACCCACTTCTGTCACACACAAGCACGCACACACGTACACATACAGGCGTGCACTGGTGCTGGCATGAGTCACTTCTGGGGTATTTACATAGATTTCTATTCATTTCCTTGAGACTCACCCTGATCGTATCCATAGCAACTAGCGACACATTTTCAGTCCAGCGTGCAGACATCCCACCATTACTGTGCATTTCTCAAATAACTTCAGTCAATGCATTCAAGTACAATCAGATAGTCAAAGTAAAAGTATCAATATCACGATGAAAAAATACTTCATTACAATGTTTTACTTAAGTAAAGGTACAGGGGTATTGGCAGCAAAATGTACTTACAGTAAAATGTCAAAAGTAAAATGACTCATTCTGCCCTGTTTAGTGTTGTGTTTAACAGTTATCAGTGTGTAATCACTGGAAAGTTAAGTCATATTGTTGGGACACAAATGAAGGGAAATGATGCTTATTTTAGAAACTAATTCCATTTTATGTATACAATACTGATCAGAAAAGAATAGTGTGTCAAACTAATGCTGGAATGAAATAAAAAAGAGATGGAAATACAGAAAATTGGACATAATACACAGCTTGCTGGTTTTCCTGCACAAAGCATTTAACAATAACACAAATCTAGAAAATCCTCTGAATGAATAAACACATTATCTGATCTAACGGGAGAAATTTTTTCCTCTTTAGAAGGTTTCAGGTTGTGCTGCAGTATTTTCATGTCAGCTGTAACGAGCAGGTCGTGAATTGATCAGAAAAGCAGAGCGGGAATGTTCTGGAGCAGATCAGAGCAGCACGAGATGCTGAGAGGATGAGCGACCTAAAACTCATACGCGCACACGCACGCACGCACAGATGCAAGCACACGAACAGATGCAAGCACACGCACGCACGCACGCACGCACGCACGCACGCACGCACGCACGCACGCACGCACGCACGCACGCACACACACACACACACACACACACCTCTTTTATAGAACCCTCCTCTGCTTCACATCTTGACACACACGTGCATATCTGTCTGCTGGAGCAGTAATTTAATACATGAGTGATGATGACCTGTCTGGCCTGAGGATTAGTGTGTGTGTGTGTGTGTGTGTGTGTGTGTGTGTGTGTGTGTGTGTGTGTGCTCTCCCTCCTGAGACACAGAGAGAGATTGTCTCCCTCCTTTTCTCAGGTCGTGCTGCTCATCAATGCATCACCTCCCTTCATTAGACCATGAATGATTAAAGGTGCTGGATGTGTCGTTCTGCAGGATGTTGAAGCTGCTGATCATCAGCATCATCACTGTCTGATTCCACTTGTTTTCTACTCAGAAATGAACCTGTCTGTTTCACTTCCAATTATATCACCACAATTATTAACACTTAGAATAGTGATAAACAGATAATATGTAGAACTTCGAGGGGAGATGATAGTTATCACATGTGTGTGCAGGTACTTTATTATAATTTAGAGACTCATACAGATTATATTGTTGTTTCCTAATATTCTTTATCCAGAGAACAGTGTAATTGTCTTGAAAGTTGCGTTTTAAACAAGTCCTCATACTTTAAACATGTCATTTTGAGTGAACTGTGGGACTAATATTAATGTCTTCTTAGCAAAAACGTGATAAAACTGAACTGAAACATTAATGGCTATGAGTTTAAAGGAAATGAAATAAAAAAAAGATTACCATTACTATAATACTCAATAATTTCTCACTTTTCTGCTCGTAAGGTATGAGAGGAAATGATTAATAAGACATTAACATAATCTACAGAAGTGAATAAATCCTCGAAATCCTTCAAATTAAGACATGATATATTTATAACAATCCTCACTGCGGAGTTGTTTAAAGGTGCCATATCTGCACTTTTCTGGGTTTTATTTGAGTTCTTAATTAGGTTTCTAACATGAAAGTGTCTCTTTGCGTGATATAGGATGTATTTAATGTGTCCTATCCTCTTCCATCTATTCTCCAACACATCACTCTTTCATCCGATCCAAATATCCAGGCTCTCCGTATGAGCTGGCGTCTCCGGACGTAACGAGCATGTGACAGGCAGCACGGCAGTGAGCTGACCTCTGACCCCCCCCCTCCCCGCTCCATCTACAGAGTGGACTCTCCGTCCTCTGCTGTCACGGTTGATCCGCCCCCCTCTTCACCCGACAGCCCACCGACTCGCACGGCAAGCAAGGCGCAAACTCTGGATTCCGTCCCCAGAAAAACCATCAGTCAGCGTCTATCTTGCGGTGACAAGCCAGAGTCTGGGCAGTGACCCGGAGTCCTCGAGGAGAACGCGAGCTCCATTAAGAAAACAGACCTGTCTCCTCCTGCTCTGCCGCTTCTCTGCTGGAGCTGTACCTCAGGGCATCACTCCATTGGTCGAAATTAACCCCAATGCAAAAAAAATAACAAAAGCCTCTGACCGTGCAAATTCTTAACTTTAACCTCCTTTTCCATCTCTTCTGCAAAACGAAAAGCTGATACCAGAAGACCTGTGAGAGATGTACGAGAACTTTTTCGAATGTCAACAAGAATGTTTGTGAAAATCTGCTCATTTCGTATAAAACAAAACACCTAAATAACAACCGTCCAATCAGTTCAAACCTGCAAGGAAAATCACTTTATTGTGGTTCTCGTCTGCACCGAAATGAAATTGAATCGGCTTCAATCAGTTTAACAATCCAAACAAACCTCCTGCATCACATCAACTACACCTGTGAGCAGTGGGAAAACTTTAGGAAAGCTGCTGAGTTTTTAGTTTGTTGTGTCAACACTTCACTACTGAACCGATTTGAATAGAAAATGTCTCAATTCATGGTTCAATTTGGAGCATTTATCATACACTATTTTTCAATGATGTGATTGTGTGAGAACACACAAGAACTATAAAAGTGATGAATTATTATTGACCTTAAACGGTTGAGATGTCCTCCCCCGTTTATCAATTTAATTATAAATCCGTTCTTTCGCAGCTGATTGAAATGTCGCTCAGCGACGTGAACACAGACGCTGGCATGGGTCTGAGGGGAGAAGAGGAGGAGGAGGAGGAGAGAGACGAGGACACAGCAAGGTGTGGACGGCAGCAAAGGGCAAAGCAAGAAAAGACGGAGCGGAGAAAGAAAATCAATGTGGGAGTGATTGTGGGCGGAAATCTGCTCATCTCAGCACCGCGGATTAATGCCGGAACGGTTGCTCTGGTTAGTTGCTTATTTGATAAGGACATTTTGTTTTACTGCAAACTTTACTTTACAGGGTAAGAGAAAACTTCTGATCTGTTAGTGACGCTAGATTCAAAGTCAAAGTGTCATTAGAGTCAGGAGGGTTCATCCTCTGGTCACCATGAGTATCTTTAACAAATGTCCAAAAGTTGTTGAGATATTTCAGTCTGGTCCAAAGATGAAAATCCACAACCAATAGTCCACAAGCCAAAGATCATCAGTTTACTATTGGACATTCTCTTCATAAAAATAGCCTAAATTGATTCATCATTTATTAAAACGATTATGTAAAAGTTGTGTAAAAGTTGAATAGTTAGTTGAATAGTAACCACCATTAGCTAAAAATGTTAGTTTTGACATTTGACATTTTTTTTTTAGATTCACTATGTTTCTACTGACCTTGATGACACATCACGTCATTTTCTAATTAAAGGGAGACAGGAGACTAAGCCCACAATGACGTCACTCCACTTATCTGTGAAATTATGTGAGATTCCTGACTGAACTGGGTGCAATCATGGTCAGTAAATCACCAAACACCTCGAGTGGCGACACCGCGGAGACATCGTATCTGATCAGAAACTGAAAGAAGTGAGTTTAAATCACTGAAGGTCAGGAACGGACCGGGAAGGGAAACGGGAGACAGGAGCAAACAGGACGGCGTGAAGCCTCCAGACGGGGCAGACAGACATGTTTGCCTTCAGTTTCCTGCGTATCAGTCATCGGATCAATAACTCACTCAGCCATCGCTCTGCCACATCACTGTCTGTCTGACCCCCACACGCTGGCCGGATTTAAGAAGAGCGGAGCACCAAGGAAGGAGATGATACAGCTGTTGTTACATCTGCCTTATTTCTCCTTTTTCTCTGTTACTGCCTCTACCGGCTTTAGAGAAATACTGAGAAAAAAGTGAGATTGTCTAGAACTTAATATCCTGCTGTTTGCTAACAAATGTTTCCGACCTGAAACCATGAAAAACAGCCTCAGACTAAACATAAATACACAGGTGTGTGTGTGGGTGTGTGATCTTGTTAGATTTTGTTGTTTCAGAACATTTTGACATCCGTGTTCAGATAACTGGCCGTTTATCCTTAACACACTGAATAAATTAGATTATATACTAGTGTCCAATATTTCTTTTTATAGATAGGGACCGAACATGAATTGGGGAAAAAAAAGGTAAATCATTCAATTCTCAAGAGATCTGTGCAGCCTTTTTATTCACCGTGACCATAGAAACGGCAATGAATATTTCTTATGCAGAAAAGAGTGTGTTTGCTTTCCTGATAACTGCATCACTGCAGAAGGTGGAAATGCCTCCTTGAGATCCATCCATCCATCCATTTTCTATCCCGCTTATTCCTTTTCAGGGTCGCAGGGGTCTGCTGGAGCCTATCCCAGCGCATTTTATGGCGAGAGGCAGGGATACACCCCAGATGGTCGCCAGCCAATCGTGGGGCACACACACCATTCACACACCATTCACACACACACTCACACCTATGGGCAATTTAGATTTGCCAATTAACCTGAGCATGTTTTGTATTGTGGGAGGAAGCCGGAGTACCCGGTGAAAACCCACGCAGACACGGGGAGAACATGCAAACTCCACACAGAAAGGTCCCAGACCCAGGCCCCAAGGCGGTCTTGAACCTGCGACCTTCTTGCTGTGAGGCAACAGTGCTACCCACTGCTCCACCGTGTCGCCCCCTCCTTGAGATATTGCTGCTAATTAAGTTAATTACAGAAGTTTTAGGAACTCAGACTTTTATGAGGTGAGCGAGTTCAAGTGTCTGTGGGTCTTGTTTCGCACCAGAAAATGAGTATATCAAATATAAAATCTTTTTTTTTTTTTTACTCTTTCCTGCATATAGGTAGTGAGACAGTCACTGATGACCTCATTTTTATGTGTGCTCAACACATTATTTGAGTTCATTTTAATGAGAAACAGTGAACGAAGGAACTTTTTAAGTATGAATAGGATGTAAAAGAAGATCAAACATGTGTGCCTCAGTTCAAGTCACATGACGAGGGAAACACGAAAGATCACCTATGAAAAACTGCACCTCCGCGCAGTCACACATCGTCATGGTAACGCTGAGGAGGGGCAGGCAGCAGTTTAAAGTGAATTGTGGCCGTTCTATTGTATGAACAACAGTCTAAATATCAACAATCCGCAGCTTGTGATGATGATATAATGATGTTTGAGAAGCTGCAGCTGATGTTAAAAGTGCTGCATAAATAAAACTGAACTTGAACGCTGCTCTATTAATTACAGCCAATTCACAGTGTGTGTGAGCATAGTTCATGTCTATTACTCACTGAGGAAAAGGTCAACTTGAACCAAACAAATTCTCTATACACACAACTACCAACAACTGCTTGATAGTTGATCCATCAGTTATCTGAAAGTTGTTTGGTTCATAAAATGGTGTCAAAAGTTGATCAGTGTTTCCCAAACTGCTGCTGAATTTGAAGCAACTAAATCTGTGTGGACAGCAATTATTTGATGGAACAGTTGAGTCTATAAAACACTATAAAAAAGGCTGTAACTGATGAATAGCTGGTTAATTTATTGATTATTGAATTGATTAATCTAGCAGTTATTTGGTTCTAACTTTCAACCAAAGATGTATTTTTTGTCCAGACCAGTAGTCCACAACCCAAAGATCAATCAGATTTGAGAAGCTGGAACCAGAGAATTTGGACATTTTTTTCTTTAAAAAGGATTCAAATCAATTAATCATTTATCAAAGTATTTGGCGAGTAATGTATTAGTTCGCAAGTATTTGATTAACTGACTGATGGTTGGAGCTCTACATCAACTAAAACCACTTTTACAGTGTGTCAACACAATTAATGTAGCCTGTAATTTGTATTTTGCTTCTTTTAAAAGTCAAATACATTGTTCTCACACAAAGACACTGCCAACTAATGAGAATTTTACACAGCCCTAGGAACAAAGTGCAGCTTCATCTTAGTCATGTCATGTAGATTATGTGATACTAAACTCAAACCTGGCTGTTTCTTCGTCTGTTGAATTCAGAGGTTTAATTATGAGAAATAAAGACACGTACACACAAATATCAGGGTTATTATAGATATTTGTTTGCTTAATTTTTCCCGTGAATCTGTTCGCTCCTGATCATTAACAATTAGGGTCGGGAGGATTAATTCCCGGGCTTTCATTCCATTATGTCCACCCTGCTGCTCCGCTGCAGCTGTGATCATCAATCTGAGAGCAGCGCCACTTCGCCGCGCGTTTTGTTTTAATGCAACGTCTCGATCTGCAGCGACCTACAACGGAGAAAACGGCTTCCATCGAATTGCACAGCCTCCAGATAATTTTACCTCAAGGTTGTCACCTGCACAATCCCCCTGCTTCCTTTGTCTGTGTTCAGCATCATTGTCCTGCAGAGCTGACGAACCAGCAATAACAAGTACTTTCATCAAGTGGCCTTATTACGGAGGAAAAAAGGACTTCTAAGCACTTATGTGCCATTTAAAATGCAGAGTGTGTGTGTTGTGTTCAGTTCTGAGCCGTGTCCATGTACGTGTGTGTTTAAGTGTCCCTGAAGCAGCCTGGCTGTAGAGGAGCGGATCGATACCGGGGCTGCTCTCTCCTGTCCCAGCAGTTAACCCCAGGTCTCGAACAACACACGCCCGTGACACGGCGATCGATGGGAGTCACCGAACCGTCCGCCGCGTGGTCAACTGGACGAGGCGAGTCCTTCAGACGCAAAGTCAGGCCCCCGTGGAACGACACGAACAGGAAGGAAACCCATGGAAGCAAACGCGAGGCCTCAGACATCATCAAATCATAGCCAAGTCAAGTCAGTTTAAAGGGGAAGTTACTAGGGAAAAAAAATCTGTTTGATGGGATGACAACAAACAATACATTTTCTGCATTTATATTCTAAAGGCGAAATGCAAAAAAAAATACTATACTACCATAATAATCTGTCCCTACACTCCTTTGCAACTTGCCTTGCAAAGTTGAACCCACAGCACATTCTAATGTTAAACAATGTTATTAAAGTAATGCTAGTAGTTAGTTGTGTTTCTAAACATCTTTTTGGGAGGAGGGGACACCTTTAAGAACGGGTAGGGTCACTTCCCCTGTGCTTTGTGGTATTTTATGGGCACTAGAAAGGAAATTAGGTTTGATTTACAAGAGGGACCAATTCAGACAAACAGGACACAATGTCTGTTCCTGTTCCTTGAAAACAGATCATATTTCAGCAGAATTAGCTTCTCTCCACTGGCTTGTAGTAAATTAAGGTTCATTTCTACATCTAGTCAGTCTATGCTGTAACCTACATACGTGTCCTACGCTGATGTGCAGTTACTCCACCAAAGTATTCGTCAGTTTTTCTCTGAGTTTCTTTCATCTTCTAAATAAACCAGAAAATTATCAGATTTGAGAAGCTGGAAAAAGAGAATTTGGCCATTTTCTTCTTAAATATGACTCAAACTGATGATCAAAATAGTTAATGATTAATGTAATAGTTGGCAACATATCGATTGATCGACTAGTCGTTGATAGTGGCAGAAATCAGTCGTCGGAGTACAGACAAACTCTGAAACTTTTTCTTTTGATAGACAGAAATGGCGGAAACAGGCTCACTGTGAGGGAACCGTTTAGTCTCCAAGGTTACAACCGCCCATTATGGCGTCGGCCAATCCTACCAGCTGTGAGCTGACATCCCAAACTGGTGATTCACCCCACTCTCACACACACACACACACACACACACACACACACACAAGATGCACGTTCAGGCATCAGCAGCTACTAACACACACACTTTCTTTTCAGCTGTGCTTGACAGACTGAATCAATAAGTGTTTAAGGGAATGAGTTTAAACTCACTCGTGTGGGAAGGAGTTTAAACTTTCGATCTTTACACAACATGCGGCACAAACACACATGTCTATCCTGCAGCTGGTTCACAATGAGTGGACAAAGAGTATTAGTCAATGTTTAATATAAAACTGGAGATTAGAGACGTCCAGCATCTCAAGGTAACAGGCTGAAGGAGATTTATGCAACACAACATGAATAGTAGAATAGAAAAATCTATAATAGGCTGGGGAAAATAGGGCATTTTTACGTTTTTATATTCGCTTGAGTGCAAAATAGTTTGGTCTCAGTTTGGTATCTGAGTTGCACATCTTTTGCAGTTACTTCAGTTTATAAATGACAATTTTCTGCTTCTTTAAGTTGGTTTTATATATTTTGGATTGATCCCATTGATCACTTTAGTGGGTAACGGTCCCAAGAACAGGGGAGGATATGAATAAATGAAGTTAAAATATTTGAATGTTATTCCTTTTGACCTGCAGGTCACATCTCTCCCCTTTAGGCTAGAATCTGATCAAGCCTGATACCAAAGTAAGTAATCTCTGTCATGACAACGTAATAGATTCTTTGATTAAATCCTGAGATGTGTTTAGCTGGTTCTTTACTGCCACAGGTCTGAATAATATCTGGTTGATTCCATGACTTCACATCTATCATCCTATAATGAGGAATTGATTGCAGTCCATATTGTCTGAAATGGTATAAATGACAAATGTCGACATGGATTGTTATGCTTATTTTATTTATATATTACATGTTATATTTCACTTTATATTTCGTACACTCTCTATGCATTTTTCCACTGAAAATCTTGAATGGGTCTTAACTATCAGATTTTTTGATCAATTTTATTTTTCATATGTAATATGAAAACTGAAACTACTGAAACGTTGACTAAAACCATTGAAAGAAAGATTTATCTCTGTCTATTCAAATTGAATCACAATTTTTTTCCCCAGAAATTTTCAACAATTTATTTTATATTTCAAAACTTCTCCAGGTCTAGAAAATGCTATTTTTGAAATATCATAGTTTTTTGACAGGTTTTTCATGACCTTAGTTATGTTAGTTTCTGAAGCATGATTTGCCATTTGTAGTTATTATGATGTCAATCACAAGTGTCCCTGGATATATCGAGAGTGATGAAGTAGTATCAATCCAGTGTTTAGAGAAGCAAAGACAGAAAAGAGGAGGTAAGGATGTTCAAAGATGTTCTTCATGCTGGTCTATTTGCCTAGTTCCTGATTTCTAGGTCAAACTGATTAAAATGAAAAGCTTCAGGGAAACTAACAAACTCTCAGTCATCAGAATCCACAGACAGAATAAAAAGCTAAGAGCAGCATGTGGAGCTGGTTTATTCAAGTGTTTTGCAGCTTCCTTTAATCACCGACCCTGATCAGAATCTTCTCTGGACTGTGGAGGCAGTGCAAGCATCTCACTAGTCTGTCATTTTGGTTGCAGTTGTTTAACCATGTTCCTTAAACATCTTTTCAGTATCTGCAATCTAATAAAAAATGTGGCATTCAAAAGAAAAGGCAAACCTCCCAAGTGAAAAATATAATATCTATTTGAGGATTCACACTCACTTTAAACATGTAAAATGTGGAAATATATTCCACTCAGTAAGTCAAATCTCTCAGTGACGCCAGCTTGTGAGTTACTCTGCAGCCTGTCTCATTAAGTCATGGTAGGGTCCTGATGTAGTGGACTTGCTATTAACTCGAAATACATAAAGTGCCGTTATCATTTCATTACATTTTTAAAGCAAGATCTTGAGGATGAACCTTTAATGAGATGTATTCCTGTTCCTTTTAAAGCAGATCTGCAGTAGAGCGGTGACTCATCAAGGTTCTAGGTCCACCACACTGTGGATTGACACAGGTTTCCTCATTTTAGACCTTTTCTGGTTCCTCTCTGATCCTTTTAAAAAACTGCCTGGTCCCTGCCTGGTTATGAGCCTCCTATTGGATAATCACTGCATGGGTGATTATCTTTCAGCTGGCAACAAGTTATTTAACCCCAAATGGGGAAATGAGTTGCTTCTCATTTCTTATAACAACCATGTTGAAAGACACATATGGGATGTGTCACGGGTATATTCTAAGATGACAATGCCAGGATACACTGGGCTCAAATTGTCAAAGAGTGGTTCAGGACATCATTTTCACACATGCATTGGCCACCACAGAGTCCAGAACTTTACCTGATCAAGAATCTGTGATACACTGGTGAAAGCTTTGGCCAGTGGTCAGACTCGACCATCATCAATGCAAGATCTTAGTGAAAAATTAATGCAATAAATCTTATGGAAACAATGCCACAGCCAATGCATGATGGAATCTAAGCTAAAGGCGGTCCAATGAAATATTACTGTGTGTGACTTTTTTTTTGTTGGCCAAGCAGTGTATTTTATTTCCGCAGCTCACTGTGAGTTCAGGTTCCGCAAGAGTCAATTTGAGCTCATGTTCACTTGTGCAGACGTCAACACAACCTGCCACCAAAGGTTGATCCATGGCCCTTGTTTGTGATGAAATTGCAAACTGCTGGCAAGGACAAACTTTACAGAGTCTCTCTCACACACAAACACACACACATACACACACACACTTGATTGATATCTTGTTGCATTTTCTGGAAAATAAATATGATTGTTTGACTTTCGCCTGTACAACATGTGTCTCTCTTTTCTTTTGTCATTCCAACACCTCAGATACAATCTGTTTCTTCCTTCTAAAGGGGCCCTATTTTGCCAATTTCCCAGTTTATTATATAGGTTAGTGGTGAGACGAAAAGAAAAATAATTTAATCTATTAGAGGCTTTGTAAATAATTAATCACAATTATTCATATTTTATTTGCATATCAATGTTTGATGGCAAGGAAGCCACAATTTAAATAGATTTTAGTAGACGAATGAATCAAGTGTGTGAAATGCTGCGAGAACAAAGCAGCGTTTCTCAGTCTCAGTTTCTCAGTCTTTCTACATGTTGAGTCCAAATGGTGTTAAACGGTTTAATTAAGTCAGAATGAGTG
Source organism: Eupleurogrammus muticus (assembly GCA_036785175.1). Taxonomy (NCBI): domain Eukaryota; kingdom Metazoa; phylum Chordata; class Actinopteri; order Scombriformes; family Trichiuridae; genus Eupleurogrammus; species Eupleurogrammus muticus. Next base: position 23,214,821 of record JAYKQN010000006.1, on the reverse strand, counting down.
GATTTACTTCTCAGCAACATTAGAGCACTTATCAGCAGTTATCTGACAGTCTCAACCTGCTGTATGCCACTGTGTAGATACTCATTGACTCGATTGGCTCATTCTAGCTCTCTGATTGGCTGCAATGTCTGTCAGTCTACTTGTTTTACCCAATGTGTTAACATCTGTTAGTGTGGAGATATTCACCGTCAGCAGCGGCGGGTTACAGGTGAGGAAAAAACTAATTTGCAGATCAAGATGATTTTGGTTTTGTAACCTTACCTCGTGAATCACTCCGATTGGTAAGTACCAGGTGCTTGTGCACTGAGAAGCATTCCCTGTTCTCTTTTATGAAAAAATAAACTGTGATTAGTAGCCTTAAAATCCCAGCCCTAATTAAAATGTTTAGGGACTATATGTATAAATTAGCTGCTTTTATGGTCTAAAAGTACACAGTTAGACCTGTGGCAGCTATGCAGTCTACCTTTTAACACACTCATTCTAAAAAATTTACTGAAGAACCCCTGTTTCCCCTCCCCTCCCTACTGACCACTGCTGTGATTGGCTTAGCGCTGTCAGAAAAGGCCCCGCCCCTCAGAAGTCAAGAGGAGGGCAGCTACATTGAAACAATTAACTTCTTCCTTATATAAGAAGATGCCAGGTGACAGAATGAAACAGAGTTAGTGTGTGGTCTTATTTCACACTTTGAGTGACCTAAATACTGACACACAAGCTCCGAACATGTTTTTTCCCCCTCTAATAACAGGGCCCCTTGAATAGAACTTCTGTTAGCCAGTGATTAACTTCACTGGACCATCCCTACATGGGTGTGATCCTATCGGCCTGAAGCTCTCTGAAAAAGACACGGAGCATATTGAATATTGGCCTGATTTTTCATTGAAATCTCCACAGCATCCATTCCTGCCAAATATCTGTGAAAATTGATTAGACCAGAGCACAGCGACAGTGCGCGGAAAGAAAACTCCATGGCTTTCCTGGTGAAACAAAATGAATAGTTTAATACTGCACCGTGCCCGGAGGCACACAGGCATACACAGGGCTGGTACACAGGGCTGGGCTTTAACAAACGAGACCACTTTTGGCTGTCATCCGCGGTTACGCTGCTCTGGCACGAGGGAGGAGCTTTTGTTTACGAGATGAATAAAAAGAAACAAACGGCGTTCCTCGAGGTCCAACTAATCCCAGGCTTTACATAAATTAAACAGGGGGGGGGGGGGGGGGGGGGGGGGGTTAGAAAAGTGCGGACAAGTGAGAAGAGTGAAAACATGCTCCGACTAGCAAGTCGGCAATTGGGTTGGGGGGGGGGGGTTTGGGCACAAAACACACGGCGGCCACCAGCAGGAGGTCAACAGTTCAGTTGGATGACGTAGAAAACGAGGGTCTATAGGTACATATAGTATTTCTCTAAAAATAGTCTTTGATTAATTTGGAGCTCTTCAAATATACAGGAGGGACGGTGTCAAAGTTCCTCAAGAGTCTTTACTCCACCTGTGGCTTTTCAGGCCTCATTCACAGCAGCAGCTCGCATGTCCTTCCAGTCCAAAACTATCATGACGGACAAAAAAATCACTCTGAACTAACCTAAAGCACATATTAGAGTCAGGATCCAACATAAATTCTAAACCAGAACGTACAATTCTCTCTGATGTATGTATATATTCAGAGAGAATTGAGTGTTTTGGCTTGATTTCACATTGCATCCTGACTCTGATCTCTGGAATGAAAATGAGAAGAAGAAAGAAGGAAAAGATTGCGTTGCACAGCTCCTGAGTCCGTGTTCTGAAATTCAGCAGCTGTGAGCTCACAGGAGATTTCAGGAGTGCGAGACTTTGTGTGTGTGTGTGTGGGTGTGTGTGTGTGTGTGTGTGCAAAGGAGAAAACAAGAAAAGAGAAAGAAGCAACAGATTTGCATGGACAGGCAAACAGATCAGGGATTAGATTCAGACTTGTATTACAGTAGGCGCGGCGTGACAACACGGAGACTGAGAATCCTAAGGTCTGCTCAGACTGAACGTGGAGGAAATTCTCTTATTGCTTTATTCAAGTTAATTTGGCTGCGTGATTTTATTGACAGAACAGCCTATAATCACTAACACAACATGATTAGTGATGATGTAGTCATGAGTAGAAATCTCCTTCATCCTTCTGATTCAAGGTGAATTATTGGCTCAAGTCGAGGCAAACCTGTAACTGACTTGCTGCTGTAGTAGTAATTCACAATTAATTATTTGAAAAATGATGAATATTTGCTCTGAGAAGAAACAACTGATGGCCTGAGCTCACATTTCTATTTGTTCTACGCATCTGTTGGTTTCGCTCCATCCAATCAGAAACCCAAACATAACCAGCCAATCGGGGAGTTTGTTATAGTTGATAACAAAGAATACTATAATAATATATTAATATTTTTCCACTTGAATAGTGGAAACATCTTTAATTATCCATTGCTGTGTCCCAAATCACACAATTCTTCACAGTCACTCCAATTCCTTCGACCTGTCACCTTCATCCTCCTCATCCTGCTGGAAATACACCTATGTATATTATTTTCATCCTAATAATAAACCTAATTAACTGTATGCTTCAGTTAGCCCATTCCAGATGTTCCTTAAAGTTTTGTATATGATCTAAAGACTTTATGCCAATCATAACTATGACACTTTATGTATAGGTATCAGAAAATGTTTCACGTGAATGGGAAAGTAGTTAAAATGCCTCCCTCGCCTCCTCTGCCTAAGTGCATATGCCAAGTACATAAGTGTGCACACTTATGTACTTGGCATATGCACTAAAATATTAATTTAAAGTGCAGAAGTACACGATTTGGGACACAGCACTGATACTGAGCTAAGCTATCTATAAATTTATACTGCACTGATGTTTTAGACCTCAGGTCGATACTGAGAACTAATGCTGCTGAGAATAAGTGAGATCTCACACAATAAAAAAATAATTACCAGGGTAACAAAAGAGTAAAAAAAAAGCTGGAAATAAATCTCGGTCTCACACTAGTGGAAAAGGCACCAAAACTGGGAAATAACATTGTGATATTCTGATGTATCGGAAAATGTCCCAAGTAGGTGACAGACGGGGCAGTTAATGTTGCCTAAGCTGAACTACTTTGTTTATTTAGTCTTCGTTTGCCATAAAATTCACTTCAGTCTGAGCAAACCTGACCTGTTGTTATATTTAAGGGAGAATGAAACGTCAGCGACGTCCATGGGGCTGTATCAGAGGGTCCAGCTCTGACCGGCTGGTATTCAATAAATTCACCAGTTGACAACGATACACTGATGTAAGCCTCGTACGTACGGTGGTGTGGGTTGGACACAGTTACTCTGCTACAGGTGTTTCCTACAGTTGGAGGGATGAAGGCTCATGTGTGTGATTGGGCGGGTCGCGACGAGCAGGTTAGTGTGTTACACCGCGATTTCGTCTCCCAGACAGTCGGGAGTTCCCTGTCTGTTGAGGACGTTGAGCAGCCTCAGCGTCTCCTCGTCCGTCCCCCAACCAAAGATCTCCATCTCCTCCTCCTCCTCCTCCTCCTCGTCCTGCTCCTCGTCCTCGTCCTCCCTGTCGTCGCTGTCGTCCGTGTTCGACTCGTACTCTGAGGCGATCCCCGACTCGCGAAACCTGGCGAAGTCCAGGCAGCTCGGGGATTTGACGCCGCGAGCCGAAAACGTGAGCGCGCTCTCGGACACCTCTTTACCCTCCGGTCCGTCAGCCTTGAGCTGCGGCGGCGGTGGGCGCGGCGGCGGCGAGGGCAGCCGGGGCGGCGGCGGCCCCGGCGGCCCTGGGAGGAAACGGAAACACTCCAGTTTGAGAAGACACTGGTCCCTACCTAAGGGGCTTCCCAGGGTCCCGTTGGACGAGGAGAAGGCGCTCATGTCGCCGGAGCCCAGCTGCGGCAGGTTCAGCGCAGACACCTCGGGCTTGGGCGTGGTGGGGTCGCAGATCACCGAGGGAACCGTGGAGCGGAACGTGATCTCCAGCAAACTGTCCTGGGATCCCACTGGGAAGCAGAGAGAGAAGAAGCAAACAGGAGGAGACATGCCGTTATAGATCTCAACTTTCACTTCTACCATTTCTCCTGACAGTGGCATGATTTAAATTCCCCCGCCATCGCCCCCACTGTCGCTCCAAGAAGAAGATTAATGCGGCTGATATAGGTGTCTTGTGCGGGAGCAGATTACCGTGCCTTGAAAAATTCCTACGAATCAATCATAAATCAATGCGTTTTTTAGAAAGGAAAAACATATTTCTGAACCTTTCATCATCACGGGGGCTGCTCGGTAAAACGTGTTTCCTTCCTGCTCGGAGGGCAAAGAGTGCAAGTCTACAACACTGACACACACGTACACACACGCACACATGCATGAACGCACACACACACACACATAATAACCACCATAATGAACCAATAACCGCAGCTTGTTACATTCTGATTCAGTTTCTAACTTTTCACACATGCATTTTCTGCTTTAACACATAAACACAAGATGTCTGATATTCAGCTGATTACAGATGTTCTGTGACAGGGTTGGTGACAGGGACACAAATTTTGTAGTGTGAGTGATAAAACTTCACTGTCAGAAAATGTACTGCAAAGATTTGGATCTGGATCCACAAAAATCTAAGAAAAAATATTTTTTTCCTAAGATTCATGGTTTGAAAGTAAGGTAAGTAAAACTTCAATCCAAGACATACGTAGTTGATGGTATAGCTCATCATCTGACCAAGTGACACTGAATTCAGTGTAAAAACACTCAACAAAACAGTTTTATATATTACATTTGAAAATTCCTGAACAGATTTGGGATAATGTTTAACTACAAACCTCAACATATATTTAACATGGTGGGCCGGAAAATTGAACAAATTGAGTCTTTAAGGGTTTATTTAGTGGGATTTGTGCAGTGAACTGGACCAATAGCTTCTAATCTGCAGAAATTCACACCTCTTTTCTCGTATAGCCAGATAATGACATTTCACGCCGTGAAATAAGATGTGAAACAAGCTGTTCTCATGAGGCACATTTTGACCGGTGATAGCAGGAAGAGAACAACAGCTATGACGGATCCTTTAGCGACGGCTCTGCTCCGTGTGAGCCGTGAGTCTGACACGCTCCAAATGTTGGATGCAGCTTTTATTAATAGTTTAACCTCTGTTTCACAAGTCACAAATGAAGGTCTAGTGTTCTAATTTGGCTGTGAAAAGCTTGGAAACAGCAAAACTAATGCTAAGAAACCGATTAATGTCTTTGTACCATGCAGAGTTTAACTCATTGTAGATGGAGACGAGGTCTGAGAACCATCCGTTCATTTGTCGGTACTACAGGTGCAGTTTTTGAAGGCCCAGAATCAGTTGTTGAATGCAGTGAATGCATGTGAAAGTAGCTTATAGCCAATGGCACAGGTATCAGCCCTAGTGATAATGTAGCCTATGTGTGATGATGACGATGATGATGAAATAATTTAGCGTTAAAAGTTGTTAATTTTTCAAAATATTCTTTCGGTCTAAATGACTTAGAACACTTTATAAGGCTTTTACATTTACCACCATGTTGGATTTACAATTATCAGCCCCATCCCTGGTTCTGTGAATAGCTCCCCACATGACGGGAAATTAGGTCCTTGGTGTCCAGACTGAATTGCAGAGTGAAGTAAATTTGCTTGCAATAAAAGGGACGGGTACACCCAGGCTAAAGCTGAATAGATTACTTAACGCACTTTCCACAACTACTGACAGATTTTCAGGTCATAAAAACTCTGCAGCTTAACAATAACCAGAACATCAGTCCAGTTTCAGCTGTTCTGCTCTAGTTCTGTGACTAAGGATCTCTTCACATACAAAGCTTTTCAACGGAGAGAACCATACTACATATATTTCTTGTACATGGCACAAATAAAAACATATCCTTTTCTGTGGGATATTTATGGATGGATATTAGAGAATTGCATATCCGGGCAATTGTTTCAAGTAATTGTTTTTTCATGTTTCTCCTTATCTCAATGTATGTCCATGTCTTACCCAATGAACAATTTGTCTATTAAGAAGATAAAATAGTCCAGCACACCCTCATCTGGACACACATGAAAAAAACAACTTTTATATTGTATCTGCTTTCACTACTTTATAGGAATATGGACTTCCAATGAACTACTTAATATAATGACAAAATTACTTTAAATATCAAAGAAGAAAGGGATCTTATTTTTGGTACAACCAGTTCAATATAGAGTAGAATTATCCTGATTTCAGCCTTGCAGACCACCTAATTTCAAGTTAAATCTCATATCTGTTTTTTTTTCCATTCATATTGATTTTCAAATGTTTTATCTCATATTCTTGAAGTTTGATCTAATATTTTATTATTTTTCCCCCTTTCACATTTGTTTGTTTTCTCATATTTTTGTAAATGTAAAAGTAAACTAGATTAAATATGATTATCTTTCTGTGTCTTGTGTTTTAGAATAGAATAGAATAGATAAACTTTATTGATCCCACAATGGGGAAATTTGTGTGTTACTGCAGCGTTACAGATAAAGAAAAAGTAAAATAAAGTTGAAGAAGATAAAAAAACTAAAAAAACTATAAAAAATAAAAAACACACAACACAATGTACAAATTCGCAGAATTTGTTAATCCGCATACACAGTATGCATTATCGACAGAATGGAGAGAAAATGCTAATAAATAGTAAGAAAAAGAAAAAGTATGCATAAGCAAAGCATATATACATACATACATGGACGTACATACCTACATACATACACATACACACATATTAGCATATATATATATGGACATACATATCCACGCACATACCCGCATGTACACATACATAGCTAATGCACACTTAAGGTGCAGGGTGTGTTTGAAGAGAAAAAAGTGACCAGTGAAAAAGTGACAGTGACTACAGTGAGGTTTATGTTTATGTTATGTTATAGAGTCTTATTGCTGTCGGGATGAATGATCTGCGAAAGCGCTCCTTCTTGCAGCGAGGGTGTTTAAGTCTCTGGCTGAAGGAGCTGCTTAGCGCACCCACTACCCCATGCAGAGGGTGATGGGGGTTGTCCATGATGGATGTCAGCTTTGCCAACATCCTCCTCTCTCCCACCACCACCACCGACTCCAGAGGACATCCCAGTACAGAGCTTGACTTCCGTACCAGTTTGTCAATTTTCCTCCTGTCCCCGTCTGAGCATCCGCCCCCCCAGCAGACTACTGCGTAGAACAGGGCAGATGCTACGACGGAGTCGTAGAAGGTCTTTAACAGGGTCCTGCACACACCAAAGGACCTTAGTCTCCTCAGCAGGTGAAGTCGACTCTGGCCCTTCTTGTACAGGACATCAGTGTTAGTGGTCCAGTCCAGTTTATTGTTCAGGTGAACACCCAGGTATTTGTAAGAGACCACTGTCTCAATGTCTTTTCCCTGGATGCTCACCGGTGTGGTGGGGAGGGACTTCCTCCTGAAGTCCACAACCATCTCCTTTGTCTTGTCCTTTGTTTTGGTTGTTTCTGTTTCCTTCTGTGTCTATTTCCAGTTTTATATTCAAACTTTTACTTACTGGTTGTTTTTAAACCTGTATCATGTCACTAATGAGTTTTTTTTTTGCGTATTTCAGCCTTGTTTTTGGTTTTAGCCTTTGTTGGACTGTCAGAACTCATACTAGCTCTTTGCTCCTTAAGGCACTCTAAGGCCATTTAAATTACTTTATCCTTAAATAGTCTTTAATTATCTAATGTTCTTTTTTGGTTATTTAATTTCTTCCTAAATTATTCATTAACATATTGTAATGTATTGAATATTTATTTTATGTCTGTTGTGAATTACTTGCAAGAAATTGTATAGTTATTATAAACTCCACTGGAGGTTCACAATGAATCCAAGTATTTCTAGAGAAAACTTTTCTTGACCTTGTGCTGCACGAGGTGCGTGATCAAATCTAAATGCCCGACTCTGCCGAGGTGTCGAGAAATCATTTCTCCCACCGAATTTCTGAAATGTTTTCTCAGGCTGGCCTGTGAGAGCAGCGAGGAGATTGTTTGTCTGAATAGAGATAAGTGAGAATGTGAGGAGGGAGACGAGAGAACAGAGGCGGGGCACGTGTGGAGCAGAGTGACGAAAATAATCTCAGACACTTTAATGAAGGGATTTCTATTTAGAAGCCTGTCGCCATCCACAGCTCTCACTGTCTGCTGTGTGTGTGTGTGTGTGTGTGTGTGTGTGTGTGTGTGTGTGTGTGTGCGTGTTTCTGCCTCTGTCATGTTCATCTTTCTTTCCCCTTCTCATCGCCATCATCGTCCATTTTATAGTTTTTTTCCCTGGCAGTTTGTGGGAGATCCTCTACAGCCCAATCAATCGGAGTTTTTAAAAGCTGTTTCCTAAGAGTTTTTTTTTCCACTGTCTTCTTCCTTCACAGAGTGTCTTAAGGTTGGTGGAGCCAGATAAAGTGAAAGACGTTACACATGACAGGTCTCATACATTACATCCCCGACACTGTTCCACTGTGTCTCGTCCTTTGTGTTTTTTTTTTCTTATGTCTGTGTTTCACTTTCAGTTTATGCATCACCGTCAGAGGACATTGAGAATTGCTCACAAGAAAAACATGCAGCATGTGTAATGTAGTGTATGATATATTAAAAAGAGCCTTTTTGGTATTAAAAAATACTGTAATTCATTTTGTTGTTTCATTATTAAAAGGTCCCATATTCCCACTGCCCATATCAGTGGAGAGACTCATTAATATTAACGAGACACAAATCGACCTGTTCTTTCTACAGCTGCAGAGAGAAGCTTGTGATGTTGAACTATGCTCAAATAATTTTGGTTAAAGGGTCTAATTTTACTTTTTTTTCAAGTTGAAGTTTTTTATGTTGAAGTTTTCCTTGATCCATTTATGAAAATGATTCCGTTTTTATGATCCAAAAGCAGCCTTCTCACACACTCACCGGGAAAAGCCCTGTTTCCCCTCCCTCCTGCCTACTGACACGCCCACTGTGTTGTGATTGGCCGATGTCAGCGATGTCACTTACTTTCACAGTTTCTACAGTATATTCTATTATACGGTTGTGGACTTCAGGAGGAAGTCCCTCCCCACCACACCGGTGAGCATCCAGGGAAAAGACATTGAGACAGTGGTCTCTTACAAATACCTGGGTGTTCACCTGAACAATAAACTGGACTGGACCACAAACACTGATGTCCTGTACAAGAAGGGCCAGAGTCGACTTCACCTGCTGAGGAGACTAAGGTCCTTTGGTGTGTGCAGGACTCTGTTGAAGACCTTCTACGACTCCGTCGTAGCATCTGCCCTGTTCTACGCAGTAGTCTGCTGGGGGGGCGGATGCTCAGATGGGGACAGAAGGAAAATTGACAAACTGGTACGGAAGTCTAGCTCTGTACTGGGATGTCCTCTGGAGTCGGTGGTGGTGGTGGGAGAGAGGAGGATGTTGGCAAAGCTGACATCCATCATGGACAACCCCCATCACCCTCTGCATGGGGTAGTGGGTGCGCTTAGCAGCTCCTTCAGCCAGAGACTTAAACACCCTCGCTGCAAGAAGGAGCGCTTTCGCAGATCATTCATCCCAACAGCAATAAGACTCTATAACATAACATAAACATAAACCTCACTGTAGTCACTGTCATTTTTCACTGGTCACTTTTTTCTCTTCACACACACCCTGCACCTTAAGTGTGCATTAGCTATGTATGTGTACATGTGGGTATGTGCGTGGATATGTATGTCCATATATATATATGCAAATATGTGTGTATGTGTATGTATGTAGGTATGTACGTCCATGTATGTATGTATATATGCTTTGCTTATGCATACTTTTTACTTTTTTTCTTTCTATTTATTAGCATTTTCTCTCCATTCTGTCGATAATGCATACTGTGTATGCGGATTAACAAATTCTGCGAATTTGTACATTGTGTTGTGTGTTTTTTATTTTTTTTTTATAGTTTTTTTAGTTTTTTTTTTTATCTTCTTCAACTTTATCTTACTTTTTCTTTATCTGTAACGCTGCAGTAACACACAAATTTCCCCGTTGTGGGATCAATAAAGTTTATCTATTCTATCTATTCTATTCTATTATGAAAATGCTGCAGTCTGGCTATGTATTGACTTTCCTATCAAATTGTGTTAATGGTCATAGCTGTGGTGCTGCCTTCCTCCATGCTCCTGGCCATTGCTCTGTGTTTGATGATGTGTTAGTGAAACAGGTATGACAGCTGCTGCCAGATCATCTGGTTTTATGCTACATATTAAGTTCTGTTTATGCTACATATTAAGTTCTACAATGAGAGAATGCCATTCACAGCCAGAATAAACATGTTCACACTTAACATTTATCAAGCAAAAAAACAATCATTCATTAAAAATGTTCAGGAACTACATTGGCTAATTATGCATAAGTATTAATAAGCCTTTACTATCAACTCCTGTTGTGACATCACAGCCAGAGCCCTTTCATCATGGGTTGTATTTTGAGGCTTGACGTGCTAAACATGACACAGCAGCTTTTCAACATAAAACCACTCGTTCTTCCATTCTTTCACTTTACAACTTGTTGCAACCAATAAAAGGGGCGTGGCCATTCTAATGACAGGAAGTGACATAAGACACAGGATACACAAGAACATGTGTGTGATCCACTTACTGGAGTTGGGTCCCGACATCTTGGTCTCCAGCTCCTGGATCTGTTTGACCAGCAGCGAGATGTGCTGCAGCAGGTCCTTGTTCTGCAGCAGCAGCTGGTGAACCCGAGCCTGAGCCTCCAGCCGAGCCGTGGCCTCCGCGCTCAGCTGGTCCTTAAGCAGGTGAACCTGAAGCAGCGGGAGAGGAGAAACTGATGAAACTTCATCTGTCTTTACACAGTTTACTGTTTATGACACAAAGCTGCCTGCTTCTAACATTCAAAAAGACAGACATGGACCTGATTTGATCACTAGACCTCTGCGGCGAGACTGAAATCTGTTCTAGGGAACATCATCATCATCATCCTGAGACGGAGATCCACTCCACTCATCAAACGTTGCCTTGTTTTTATTGAGCCGTTCTGTTCATATACAGACTCACGATGAATCAGCTGTTGCTCCGTTTAACAATTCAACCAACGTTTGTGTTGTTCAAGCATCCACTTGACATTCAAGCAGCGAGTGAACAGATCAGAGTTTGTGGGAAGATTAATTACTAAATAAACTCAGAGGAAAACACTGCATGTACACTCACTCAGGAGTCACTTTCACATTTTATATTATAAAAAACTTCAAGCCGCCATAAATAATCGTAGTTTCATACGATTTCTTAAAGGTTGTGTAGCTTGCTGGCAAATTCTAGTGATGAGGTTTACAACAGACTGAGTAATACAACATGTACGAAGGAAAAACTGCTTTACTCGTGGAGACAAACGGATCAAACTAACAAAAACAAACAAAAGCTGAACAATTATTATTTTGATAGAATTATATTACATTCTGTCCCAGTAGATGCTGCTGAATTGAATCTTCCTCTAAATTTCCTGGTCCTGGACAGTAGATTTTGTCATGAGCTGCAACAATTAGTCGATTAGATCCTATCTAATCTATAATAATAATAAATAATTAATGATTCAAGCCATTTAAAAAAAGAAATTGTCAAAAATCTCTGATTCAAGCTGCTCAAAACTGATTATTTAGTTTTCTTTAGTCTTCTATAAAAGTAAACTGATGATTTTTTGGTTGTGGACTGTTCGTCTGTTCAAAAGACGTTTTAGGTTGAAATAAGGAAAGGAAACAGTGATCGACATTTTACATCATTTTATGAGGATATCCCCTTTGTCCAGGCTCCAAAGACTGTTAATTCATATTCATTTTTTTTGTCATGAACATCATTTTCATTCACCTCTCTCCTGATTTGAATCCATTAATCGATGAAACATTCAATAGATTATTTAACTATCCAGAGTCTTTAGTTGGAGCCCTATTTTTATTGAATTTGGCTCAGCTGTCGTATCACAAAACTTACAGATCGATTTTCTTGCAGTAAATTAATACACTGTTGTAAAAATAGACATTAACTTTTAGGTAAAGGGACAGAAGGTCAATGACCAGCATTAAAATCTCCGTCCTATTGTTCAGGCCTCACCTAGAGTAGTAATTACACCAAGTCAGGACCTGACTGATTAATCACACTGTCTCAATGAGATCACAGGGAAGACTAATCAATAAGCAGCCATCTGCCAGGATGTGTGAGGGAAAAACTCAAACTGAAGACAGTTTGAAGTTTGGAGACGTTTTTTGTAATGCATGAAATTATTTATAACATCAGATACTAACAAACTGACTCCATCAAACTCATGTATTGAATGAGTACGAGTGATTTAAAGTGATGGACAAACGTTATTTCATCTTGAATTTTGTGGCTTGTATGAAGATGTGATCTTTGTACTTTGACTGATGTTTGAATTTAATAATTTACTAGACATAGGAGATTTCTGGATTAACACTTTAAACCCACTGTAGCATTCTGGCATTAAGAAGAATCTGAGTTTGTCATGTTTCTTCTAGTTAGTTTGGACTCATTATCCAATAGACCTGAAATCCTGATTATCTGCTCTGACTCTGATGAACATGCAGTCGTGTTAAGCATTTACTTTTTTTTTGTGAAATACTTAATCATTTAAGCATTTATTGAAATGAAACAATGTGAAAAGTTTCAAGGGTAAATCTGTATTTGTTGCAGCTGTTAACAATCATAGACATGTGAGATCTCACAACAAAAAGAATCTAAGGCTGAAACCACTGGTGTCATCTTTAAGTGATTTTAAAAGCATTTTTAAGAAGAAAAAATCCAAATTCTCTGGATCCAGCTTCTCAAATCTGATTATTCTCTAGTTTCTTTACTCAGCTATAATAGTAAACTGAAATTTTGGTTTGTGTACTGACAAAAAAAAGCTTTGGGAAAGGGAGATTGACATTTTATACCATTTTAACAACCAAACAACTAACCGGTTAATCATTTCAATAATTGATAGATTAATCAACTATCTAATCAGTTGCTGATTGTAGCTCTATTATTATTATTGTTATTGTTATTATCATTATTATTGTTCTCTATCTATTGTCACATCTGCATCAGAAAGATCTACTTAATTACAGTCCCTGAGTGAATGTACTTGGTTACTTTCCCAGCCTCTTCCAGATGTTAATTCATCAGTTTGCAGCAGCAAAAGATAAAAACCAGGGTCCTTTTCTCCTCTGCGAGTGTGTGTATGTGTGTGTCCTCGACCTTATTCGGCTGCAGAACCTGATTCCACAAAACATAAATAATATTCTTCTGTTACATTTTTATTAGCGGCGCTGGCAGCTCTGATCCTCATGTAACCTTAATGCCACAGTCTGCTGTGGTCTGTGAGATTAAAGCTCTATTTCAATTTAAGACTGAACGGCTCAAACTTCCACTCCACTTTGAATCATTTATATGGGAGAGGAGGGAAGGACAGGAAAATACTGTGTGCAGCAGCTTTGTACTGCATGGCGTCCCCATTTGTACTTCAAAGTACTCCTCAAATCACATAGCAGGTGGCTCCGCCTCCCGCTCGGCGCCACCTGTCCTCGGCGCATTATTACTTTCAACAATTTCTGAAGGAGGAAATTGAAATAAATCTAGGGGAAGGTTCAGAAGGAGCCGTCCTGTTGACGGAGCTCGTTCACTAATGATTTTTTGACTGAAGAGACGGTGGAGTTTTACCCCGAGTGTGATCTCGGCTGGACTACAAATCATCAGCCAGAACCTTCCTTATATTAAACAACACTGCCTCACATGGAGCTAACACCACATACACACTCTGCAAGTGTGAGAAAACACTGCCTCGACAATGCTACACAGACCAATAGTGGTAAAAATGTGCATCTCTTTTTAAATTAGATTAGTTCATGTGAATAGTAATAAATTATTATGATAGTAATGAAGATAATATATATACACACACAGTATGTAGGTAGCATACAGATTAATACAGATACAAAAAAAAAACAAATAAAAAGATGAGAAAATAAATACTAAAGTGGCCTGAGGAATGAAAGTATGAATACAATCTACTGACAATTTAAACTGTGAATATAAAAACTCAGGTGAGTAGTGGTGGTATTGAAGCAAAGAAAAAACATGTTACATGCATGACTCCAACTCCATGAATCCCACAATGACTTGGGATTCCACACAATGACACGAGTCAATGCGAAGACATGGTTGTGATGAAAATCTCAGCTCAGGCTGCACTAAAACAGTTTAAATATGACAGGACTGGACCACAGGCACCAGGCGGAGAACTGGGAACAAATATATAATATTACAGAAATACTTACTGCAAGTTCATGCCCCATTTCACATCATCTAACAGTACTTCCATTTACACAAAACTAAAGTGGATTAACCTTCTCCAATCTTCTTTTGCTATTTAACTGGCAGTTTTACTTTACTAAAACCCCAACATACTCACGGTTGACAGACAAAGCCCTTTTCGAATAGGAATAAGGCAAACTGAATATTTGTATTTACATGACTCATCCTCCTCTCACTGGAAAGTAAATATAAATACTTATATACTAATAATTAAGTTAGTTTACTCAAAGGGTTTTTACCCTCACTCTTTAAAGTGGAGCCAGAGTGTAACTAACAATCCAAGCACTTCTTGTCAGTGAAGCGTGCGGCCTCCTGTATGTACATATAAATAGCTGAATCAATACTCGAGCGGGGCCAGGCCAACACAATTTGTAGGAAAACAGTTCGGTGCAAAGTAGCGACAAAGGCATCGCTGTGTTTTCCAGAGCACTCGGAGTTCCTCATGTGGAGGGAAAAGTAATTGAAAGTTGTAATGATTCTGTTTTCTCATTCCCGCTTCGGTGCGGTGACACAGAAGTCGTTAACGTGGCTGCAGCCTCCTGACGTCAATGGTGACATATATCAGAAGGAACAACTAAATAAAGTCAAACAATATGCTGAGAACACATCAGCAGACTGGAACTCTGTGAAAAAGTCCTTTCTTGCTGTCAAATTTAAATTAAAAGAAGGTCAGATGAGATTATCTGGTAGATTTATTATTATAGTTTAGACACTGCAGAGATGGAAGTGAAATAATGTCCTGCATCATGAATGAACACAAAGAGAAATATTTAACTTAAAAATTCTTTTAAACAGAGTCTCTCCTGTAATAATACATGTTATTAATAAATGTTCATGTTTGAGTGTCAATTTCAATTGAAGGATTATTTGTCTTTTCTCTTCCGTCTATGGTGCAAGATGAGGATAAGAATTTTATTCCCCCAGAATTGAACAAGCTGCTACTGAGCTCGATATTTTCTAATCTTACGCTTTTGTTTTATCTTTGTTCTGTTTGATGATGGTTGTGTTGGATTGTTTTCTGAGAAGAGGCCAAACACAATCTCTCGACGTTGGATAATATAAGAATCAAATCAAATCCGAGGTGCTTTGAACTCAAATCTGATACGCTTTCACTTTGACATCAATGGATTTGCTACATATTTTATCTTTCAATATCAATCAGAATATATATATATATATATATATATATATATATATTTTTTAGGTAAAAAATTATTCTGACCAGCAGCACAAAGCAAAAACATATGAAATCTACAACTGTGCAAAAGCAGAAAATTCTCTTAACACAACTAATGATGTCATCAATTATCAAAAGCTTTTCCTGTCAACAGCCTGATTAATTGACTAATTGTTTCGTTTTAATTAAAAGGAAACCTCCTCTGTTTTTTTGTTTAATCTCAGCCTCTTTCCCTTGATATGATGAAACCTCCTTGCTGCACTCCCTGTTCTAATAAGGAGGCGGCGTGGGCGGACAGACACAAAAATCCACAGCCCTCATTCCAAGGTCTCCTCCTCCTCCTCCTCCTCCACTCACCAGCCGGGAAGCAGGGATCGAGGAAGATTCCTCCTTTTCCTCCACTGTCCCTGCACTTAGCAACAGAGAGGAGCGGCCTGTTCTGAGCAGCGGGAGCTGCGCAGACACTCGTGTCTGACAACTTCACCTCCTGCGCCTTGTGTTTATAACTGAATCCCTTGGCCTTGGAGCCGGAGCCTCGTCTGTTAAACTGTTAAACTGAGTCGTGTTGACACCGAGGGAAGCAGAATGAGATTAAAAGCCTCCTTTAAAATTAAAGTCAGACCTTGGTTTAGTCGAGTACATTGATTGCATGAATAAAATATTCAGACCTTCAGTTCTTGCAAGTGTCTGGTTGCGGCCTTACAATACTTTAAATGTATACTTTACCTGAACTAAATTCCATATATCACCTTTCTTCTTGGTTCATCACTGACGCACTTTACACCTGGTGTTCTGCCAGAGTAGGGCTATAGCCGATTAATCTATTGAATACTAAAGCCATTCATCAATTAGTTGTTTGGTTGATAAAATGGTGTATAATGTCAGTCACTGTTTCCCAGAGCTGAAGATTTAACCTAAAATGTTGACCAAACCAACACTAGACCCTTTAAAAAAGGACCTTTAGAGATTTGTTTTTTTAATTTTTATCTTTTGGTTGTCCTTTTGTGAACAACACAATAAAATACCATCTTGTAAACATTTTAACAAGTTCAAATAAATAAAGTGATAATGGAAATGCTTTTTGTACAACAGCAGAAGCTGCAACTAACACATATTTTGATAGTCAATCAGTTAATCGAAACAATTAATCGATCAGTTTTTTGGTTCATAAATGAGTGTAGAATGTTGTCACTGTTTTCCAGAGATGGAGATGCAACCTAAAATGTCTTTTTTTGTTCACAGCCCAAAGATCATCAGTTTATTATTATAGAGGAAAGAAACCAAAAAGGAAACCAGAAAATAATCAGATGTAAGAAGCTGGACATTGACTAATCTACAACTAGACCTGAGTAAGTGCAGTGTTGAATTAGGTGTGATTTGGTCAAAGTTGTGAGCTATAACAGCAAACTCTATATTTGGCTTTATATGACTGTTTAACTTCACTTCTGTTTTCTAACTATAATGGAAAACAGGACCTTTTAGTATGGTAGATAATTCTTACAGTGTCAATGTAGCCAACCCGCACAGTCTGCTGAAACACAGTGGGTGCGACTTTTTAAAAAAAATATATATATATCCTATCTCCTGAACATCTCCTGTGTTCTTGGAGCCCCAAATTTGTGAACATGTGTAGGGAAAATGCCTGCCTGGCATAAGGACTGGCAATAGGTGGCGCTGTAGCAGCTTCGTCTTATCCTGCTCCTACATACTCCCCCCACATTAACAAGTGTAACAATTAACAACTGGAGGTTGAACTCTGCTGCAAATTTAAAACTACTGGATTCTATTGGAGTTCTCTGGATCTGTTATAACCAATCACACATGTTAGGTCCTGGCGTCAACTCTCAAAAACTCTGCAAATATTGTTCGTTCTCGGGTTTAACTTCTGAAAATTCATCAACGCTGCTTAATATTCCAAAAATGGAGCCAACGGCTTCTTCACCGCCATTACTGAACTAACAACTACAGGCCGACTACAACTCAAACTAGCAACCTAAGAAACTAAGTGTGAGACAGTTTTCGGTTGGATGGACCCACTGGATGGACGGACGTGTCTATTCAAAGACGTTCTACTGGGATTAAGTGAGGTCTCGGGGAAATTTACGCTCGTCCCTGAGCTCATTGTCTGACCCGTGTCCTCGTGCTTCATTGAGCGGAGGATGATGAGTGATTTTAAGCTGCGACATGATAAAAATGGGACAGGAAGTGAGTGCAACCCCAAAACTTTCTGAAAACACACCGCATCTGATTAAAAACCGAGAGTAGTTTTGTTCTGATGCAAATTTGGCTTCATTGTGCAAATGACCAGACCCCATTTTTGTAGGAACAGAGCCTGGTCCTGCAGATAAAATTATATAAAAAAAAAATGGAATGAAAAATTGATAAGATGAGAAATGATAAGCCCTAAATCTCTCTCTGGCTATTTCCATCCGCCCACTCGTATTTATGTTTTTTCTGGCGCTTCTCTGCTCTCATTTTCTTTTCTTTTGTCCCTGCCACAGTCTCGTCTGGAAAAAGAAAACGTTCCAGTCTGGTAGAAGAATATAATAGGTCTGAAAATGTGTGTTGCAGGATCTGAGAACATATTGCAATACATGAGATATTAATGAAAGTATTACTCGTCCCATTACAGAATTGCTGTGGTGGTTATTTTGATGTAAAACCGCTGCTTCATGTCCTGAAGACCCTCTTTGATGCTGCTGTGTCACTGTCTAATTAATTTTTCGGAGGTTTACATCAGTGCAGACAGATGGCGTTCAGATGAAACTTGTTCCTTTTGTCTGTATCACGTATTCTCCACAGTAATCCAGCACAGAAAAGCACGCGATGGATGGAAAATTAACTTCATATGTCAACCAGGCAATAACACACACACACAGCCAACCAACAAAAAAATGAAACAATAGAGATGGTTTCCAGACCACAAGCCACCCGTGTAGAAACATTTCGAAATGGGAAACAGTAAAAGTGAGTGTCATGGTGTTGGTCCCCTGGTGGAAAAACCTGCTGTTTCTGCCCATTTTAATCAGAGCGTCGCACAACTGAAGCAGCTCCGAGCAACCAAAATGACTATAAAAAGTCTAATTAGTCTGCAGCATGTCTTTATTGCTTCTTTGTTCAAAACTCTTCCCCAGAACAGAGCGCCGCCCGGGGAACGTTCTCGCTGCAACAGCCCGACATCTCGCCGGTTTCCCTCCTTCATCCAGTTCTGTACAATGCAAGTGTGTGTGTACACAATGAATGATGGTCGTCCTAAAGGGCCGGTGCGTAGGGTTTAATGTGGATTCACTGGCAGAAATACACTATTAACTATTCACAGTTATGTTTTCACTAGTGTATAATCCGCTGAAACTGAGAAGGAGCCTTCATGTCTACTCAGGATCTTCTTTCGTTCATGAATTCTCTAAAATGCCTGTGTATACATGAAAAGTTCACATGAATGATTTTATTTATCATCAGATCATTGGATCAGCACTTTGAGCTGCATTTTTGTATGAACGGCGCAACTTTATGGTATTATTTTTCATATATAACATTTGGTTTATAAAATGACAAAAGAAAGAGTTTCCTCAGTCTATCAGACTGCATATATTTTATTATATGAAGCAAATTTGCAGGGCTTCTGGACTTCTTTTGAAAATCCAGTTGGAGGACAACTACTACAAAAGCAGGTTATGACTCTGGCTTCAGATACATGACAAAGAAACAATGAACAGTGTACATCAAACAACGTTGACGAGACCTCTTCGTTTTTCCATCCATCCAAACCAGACTGATGGAAAAAAAAAGTT
Organism: Eupleurogrammus muticus; assembly: GCA_036785175.1. NCBI lineage: Eukaryota > Metazoa > Chordata > Actinopteri > Scombriformes > Trichiuridae > Eupleurogrammus > Eupleurogrammus muticus. Next base: position 23,195,457 of record JAYKQN010000006.1, on the reverse strand, counting down.
CACCCGAGACTCTAGGTTACAACAAAGAAAGGTCACGTGTGGATGAAAAGCCCAAACTGTGCAGAGAAACATGTAGTTCCACAAATAGCTGCGTTGGAGTGGACGGCCCCTCGGCCTGGTCCACCTGCCCCTCACAACCTCCTCAACCATCAGGCGCCTCTTTGTTCCAGCTTGTTACAAACTTATACGGCCCTTGGTTAAAAAGCACAAAAAAACAAAACACCGTCCCCACCACGCTGGTGTGACAGCGCCGCGAAATCCGCCTCAAACAATGTCATGCACAGTCAACGGGGCTTGTTTGTGCAGAGTCTCGCCTTTTGACGTTTAAATCAGTTCACGGGTTTAATGTTTTTTCCTCCTGCTTCTTCGCGCCACTCCCACCAGCCACAGTCCATCAGCAGCTCCTCTTCACCAGAACCTCCCCCCAGCCATCCTCAGCACCTTCCCCTTCAGATTAATTGGTAAACTTTGTTTTCACCTTTCCACTGTGTCTGTGTTTGGCTTCTGTGTGCGACATGAAGGGCCAGAATAAAGATCTGTCAGTGAGGGTAAATCACGCAGATCCCCATACTAGAAATATAGATGCAGAACTGTGCACTGACGTGTCATACATATCAGCCCGAGTAGTTTCAGTTGTGGAATGTATACAAAGTTGTTTTTATACAAGTATTAAAGTAAAGGATTTGTGAAGTAATGACAAGGCTTTGCAGACAATGCAAAAAGTGCCACTTACAAAATCTAAATCCTGTTATCAGTATTCTGAAAAACCTAGGACAGCAAAAAACAAGCAAACTTGGCAGTGCCTAAACATAACGAACACATCAAGACCCTGTGGATTAACTCCTAATCTTGTAAAAATGTGGAATTTGTAGAAACCCGGGAGATAAAGCTGTTTAAATGACACCATTTCCTTCTCAGACAAGTGTCTCTCCCATCGTGGCTGTGAGGGGATTAGAGCTGTTCGCACGATTGCTTGCTGGTGGACGGACTTTTCACACAGGATCAGCATCATCACACACACACACACACACCACCCTGCCATTCGCTCTGATGTGGAAGCATCTGAACCGCTGCCAAACATAGCCGTCTCAGTTTTTATCTTGGTTTTTTTGCAGGGAAAGGACTAAAAGGTGAAGTGATCATTTTGCTGCTGCGGAGATAAGGAAGCCATTAGAGACCTACTTAACACTAATGTGGCTGAGGCGGAGAGAACACTTGATGAAATGAGGGGGAATCACGGTGCATAAACGGAGAGACACGGAGCGACGATGTGAATCTGAATAAGGGGATAAAAAGAAGAAGGAAAGTGCAGAATTAAGTAGAAGAGAAGCAAATAAATGAGAGCAGGATAATAGGAAGATGCAGGGTTTCCCGCAGCGGCCCGCCTCGCCAACAAATGGCCCCCGCCTCGCCTACGTCCCTCCAAAAAACAAACAAAAAAAAACTCCACAAAAACCCCCACTCTGCATCCTCACATGCACAGTATTGCATGCTAACATGTTATCGGGTTTAGCTGCTACTTTATTCCTCATGCTAACACAGGCTACTGTGGCCACAGCCAATGTCATCTCATGACTGCTATGAATAAACCAGATATTAAGGGCACAAATCAATGGGTAGATTTTCCAAATAAAACAGTATAGACATACTTCTGCCTACTGACCCATGATAAAACAACAAAAAACTGACATTTGGACAAATGGATTATTATAGAAGACTAAGACTGAGTGGGTTTCCTCCTTGTCCTCATCAAAACAGATATGTTATTAACTGGATCAGTTTGGTGGATCTGTCCCTCACAGTTTCATTGTAAACGTGTGTAAAGACAAATAGAACAGCTTCACTACAATTGAGGAGGAGGAGTAGAGTCCTTTGTCTTACTGTAATGGACCCGGTTCCACAATTTACTGCTATCAAGAAAAACAAAACATTAGAGCTGCAAATAACAACTGTTGTGATAGATCAGTTAATGGATTAGTCGATGGTGTCAAATGTTCATTTCATTCAGTTCTTCCAAAGCTGAAGATTCAACCTAAAATATCTTCTTCTTGTCCAGACCAACAGTCCACAACCCGAAGATCATCAGTTTACTATTATAGAAGACTAAAAAAAACAGAAAATAATCAGATTTGAGAAGCTGAAACCAGACAGAACGCACCAACACACATCATTCTAGAGAGAATTCCTCCAGCTGAACAGAGCAGATCACAGAAGACAGGAAGTTACGAACAGCTCAGAGCACCCAGACAGTTTTCAAAATAAGACACATTTCAAAATTTAAAAAAAGCACATTCATATATGTACACTTGTTTCTGTATCACTGGCTCTTTCTCCGTGTTCCTCCTCCATCTTTCTCAAATGTCCAATTTCATAATTGACAGACCCAGTGTCTGACTATACGATAAGTTCAATCATATGGTGTGTGCTTCTCCGTCTGTCGTAACCACAAATACTGTACTTTTATTTACTTTAAATAGCTTTAAAAGTAAACCCTTTACCTGTTCCAGCAGCTTAGAGAAGATCAGACCACTGACGAAGCTTTTTTTTATCCAAATAGTAAATGACTAAAGAGCCCAGGTCAAACTGAAACACCTCATAGTGGCTCTTACTCATATGAAACATCCCATAGTAGCTGAAAAGCCGCTTTCCTGATGCAGTTCTGACTCATTTAAGAATCCAGAGTGGATTCCCTCTGCCAGCGGCCTCATTGACGTGTAATTAAAAGCGCTTCCATCCAGGCCCGTTGATGCTGAGTGTGTGAAGCCGTCAGCCGCGGCGGGCTGCAGCGTGAGCAGCCACTTTAATCAGGAGCCTGGCTCTGTGTTTCAGGGAGTCATGAACCATCGCTATTTAATTGCCCGGGACACTTCAGGGTCAGGAGTGTGTGCGTGTGTGTGTGTGTGTGTTTGTGTGCGTTAGAAAGAGCTTGTGTTGAGTTGTTAAATTGCAGTTTCAAGACTCAAGGCCTTTTGCAAGCAGGCTGAGTGAGTGTGTGATTGATGATGCCGGTTTACTTAGCACAAACTGTTTTTTTTTTATTTCTTTTTCTGATTACAGGCGGAGATGAGCTCCTCCTTCACTGTGTTGATGATCGTTCAGTGATTCTAATTGATTTGATTGATGTTTTGCCTGGTAAAAGTCTGGTCTGTAGTAGATAATCATGTCATTTGCCTCCAGCCACCAATAAACATGCAGATGGTGTAAGTTTGTGTAGCTGATAGATGGACGGTTTTTATATTACTTTGCCATTTTCCCAGTTTAATATACTAATATTTCTTGGTTGATTTATAAACATTTAGAGGTTTTTATGACCAAAAAAGCAGCAACTTTGAGCTGTAGCAGCAACACAGTCGCCTTTTCACACACTCACTCTGAAACCCTGATGCCGACCAACAGCACCACACACATTTTGCCGCTGCAGAGTGTGTCACGAGTGTTATCGTTAGACACCCTGAGGTTTAGGATAGAATATGTAGCTCATAGAGTGGCCCGAGGCCAGCGATCGAAGGGGCTGCTCCTGTTTAATTTAAGCCAATGCATTTTAAATGGACAGTTTGTGTTTGTCAATTATGGAGGATTATTGAATTATTCCCCCCGACATGTAGGAGCAGCTCTGATACAACAATGAGATGAGCTACTCACAGACGTGTGGCCCTGAGAAGACAAATCTGAAGAATCTCTATAAACCGGGTGCTAGAATCACTATTGTTTTTTTTCTTGTGAGTTCCGATGAATACGTGCGTGATTGTGTAACTCACCTGTGCCACGGCGACCTGTGTCTGCTGCTGTTGCTGCTGCAGCTGCTGCTGGAGCAGCTGGATCTGGTGGTGGACGGACAGGGGGCCGCCGGGCGGGAGCGACCCCGACACCGGGAGCAGCATCCTGGGACTGGACATCAGCAGGGAGGCCTCCTCTGGAGCCTGAGACACACGTAGAGATACGCTTAGGGGGACGTTTCATTGCCCAGAGTCACGTCTGCAAAGCACATTTTACTATGGTGTGAATTTAATATTTAAATACAATCAGCTTGTTCTGAACTATAAATATTCTAGGTAGCTAAAAAAAAACATCTATCTTCTTAAAGGAGGGTGAAACTGATCTGCTGTAAACCTATGAGAACAATTATTGGAAATCTGTTTTCAAAGTATGAAGTTCAAATGAGAAAAAAAAAAAAAACAAGTAGAAAATGACATGAATGCAATATAATCAGGACAAGTAAATAGCATCAATAAAAGCCTCAGAGTTGGCATCAAAACAAGAGTCTGAATGTGAAAGCGTGTGATTGCGGCGGCGAGAAAGCAGATGAGCAGCCCTGCAACGCTCTGACAGTAATGAGCTCTGAGAGCCCGACGCTTTCATCTGGCTGTGGAGGAGCCTCGCCGCCGCCGCCCGCCACGCGTCTTCCCACGCCTGGATTTAAGGTTGCTGTATTGTCTCCCATAGGAGAAAATTCAACAGAGTTATCAAACCAGACGTTATGATGCGAACACATTAAACGGGGACGGTTAAAACAACCGAACAAATTAGTAACGAAGCCGATCAAGCTGCTGAAAACACAGGCTGATGTAGGAATTTAAGAAAATAAGAAACACCTCCACTTCATATGCAAGGGTTTGTCTGAATCTGTTCTTGCTGCAGCAGTGAAAAGATGTAAAGACCAGCTAGTACATTGAAAAAAGTATATATAAATATATATATATACCTTTCTAATTTCAAATTTGAAAAAAAAAGACATTTCCCACCACCTCAACTTCATTTTAACAAATGGCCCTTATTTATTTTTTATTGAAATGACGTGTTGTGACTGTCTTTTGGTGCTTCTTCATAAAACACAATAAAGGAAAGTGCACCCATCACATGAGCCGGATTTGCTCCATCAGAGAGAAACAAATAAAATCTGCAATAACTTTGTAAGAACAATAGAAATGAACTTCTATCCGTGCAAAAATAAACTAATATTAAAAAAGAAAAAAAATGGAGTGACTGCAATTCTCCCGTTTTGCTTTGAACATCTGTTCCGTGTGCAAACCAAAAAAACAAAGCATTACATTTTTTTAGGTATTAGTGGCTGCAATAAGTGACAATTTAAAGGACATGTTTATGAACTATGGTGTGATGGGAAATATATTATATGTGTATTAGAATGCATGTTCTGTATTCAATATGTTGGAAATGTGAGTGCCTTTATATAAATGTGTCGGCTGCTCTATTTGCTGTATTTTTTATATTATTGCCCTGTACTGTGTGTTGAACCTGCAGAATCAAACTCATAAACTGCTGTGATTTGGTGCACAGCTTTATATCTCTGTGGGATCTGTGTGTGTATTTTTTCCTTCAAGGTCCTTGACAGCTAATCTTAATAAAGTAAAGATGGATGCGTGGACGGGTGGATGGAGCTGACACCATCATTTGTATGCAGAGTAAACAAGAAGGATGAACTAATGCGTCCCCGGGGGCCCTGCAATACTATATCAGAAAGTGCTGAATTCAATTGAACTTGTTGTGGTCTTTTTGATAAAAAAAAGAGTAATAGCACTTAATCGAAAAAGGATTAACCTTCAGCTGAACACATTTTAAAGCAGAGTGTGTGGATGAATGGTATTAAAAGCTGAATAAAATCAATAACATGCAGTGTGGCATGTGTAAAAAGACTTTCTAAGTGCTTCAAGAAAATGTGCTTTTCTTCTTCTCAAATAGGTTGTGATGTAGTTCTAGCTCCGCCTCCCCGATCCTCTCCACCTGGATCTAAAACCTGGAGTCCTTATTGTCCTGGGGACAGGACTTTGTGGGATCTGGAGTTATCATGTATTTTCCCAGAGCTCAGGGACTGGGTGCATAGAGTAGTGAACTTTACAATTCACAATCTACGCAGCTTTTCTTTTAAATCAATTACAGAAACTATTCAGTTCATAAAGTTTCATGTTGGTAAACATAATTCTAAAATCAATATTGGTAATTTATTGAATTGGTTGAGGTCCCAGAATTTTTCTGATAGTTGTTGATAGTCAAATGATTAATCGATAAGTTGTTTGGTTCATAAAACGTTGGTCGCTGTTTCTCAAAGCTTAAGATACAACTTGAAATGCCCACCCCGAAGATCATCAGTTTACTACAATAAAAGAATGAAAAAAAAACAAAAAACTGAAAATAATCAGGTTTGAAAAGCTGGAACTAGAGATTTTGGATATTCCCTATAAAAGGACACAAATTTAGTTATTAATCGATTACCAAAATAGTTGGTAACTAATCTAATAGTTGTCAACTATTCAATTAATCACTGCAAGCGATAAAATGGTTTATTATTTGGAAATCTTTCAACAGTTTTGGAGATTTTATTAAATCCACACAAAAATCAAGACTCATCTGAGCAACGTCTGAAGAAGTAGAACTAAGAATATCTCAACACTTATTAGTTCCCTAGTTGACAATTAAATGTTTTTGTTCATAGTGTCACCTTTTCATACAGGCCAACAACAAAAAAGCAGAATACAGGAGGGAACAGTTTGTGTTGGAGGTCGACAAATGTCAGACAAATCAATCAATTCAGGTGTTTAAAGGGAGAATCAGTCATCAATATAATCTGATTCTCTGATATAATCTGAATTTGTATTTTTCTTCAAACCTTTTGCGTACTGGCCTGGATAGAGGTCCAGAAATTGTGTACAGAACTCTTTCATTCCAACTATCTATCAAATATTTGGATCTATTCATCTATTTTCCACCTTCTCTTTCCATGAGCACATCAACCAGGTCTGGGTGATGCTGAGGTGACCCCAGACCAGCATGGGGATAGAGTCCCTGACCTGGCCCAGAAACACCTTCCTAGGAAGGCAGCAAGGTGGCATCCACTTTATAAGAAGCTGAAACTGTTCAACGGGCTCCTTGCAGCTTCAAGTTGACTTTATTGCTAGCCGGAGGCAGATTTATTCCGCGGCAGCGAGGCACAAATCACAGACAATAAGCACAGGACAGGAAGAGAGGACGAGGTAAACTGGATAAATGCTCACAGTTCTCACTGAACAAGACTGAAAGCAGAATAAAAGAAGATAAAACATCGCTAAAAGTGTCAATATAAAAACCTCTTAGGAATAGACACAAGGGACAATAAATAAGGTAAAAAACCAAAGGTCGGATTTCCAACAAATAGGAAAAAGGATGATAAATAACGAGGTAGACCTCAGCTGTAATGTGGATGATTGAGGCTGCTCCTCAGCCCTCAGGACGCTGAATCTCAGGGTGCTTTATTTGGTCTGCACCAGGCAAAAAATGCCTAATAAGTAGCATATATATATTCCAGCCTGGTCCACTTTCACACCTGCAAACAAATTGGTCCGACTGACGTTCCATCAATGTTTAACTTCCTTAGGAATAAGCACCAACTCATAATGGAGTGAAACTTCCACACGTTTTACACTGTCTGCTTTGGCCCATTTTTGTCAAAATATCCAATCACAAAATGATCTGTGGATGCACAGAAGTGGCCGAAGTCTTTTCAGGCTGCACCAGCGCTTGACATTTTCTCTTTTTGACATTGAGGTGTCTGTCTGCCTGGAGTGCTGTTGATGCTTTCACACTAAAGTTGATGCTTTCACCAACACTCCTTCAAAAAGCAACCGAGCTAAGCACCTTTGGTTCAGCCAGACCATTTGGTGCTACCGGTGTGAAAGCAGCCTTGAGGCCAGAGGCCAGTAACTAGAACAACTCACTCTCAGGGAGGAAAAAAAAATACTCCAAGCGCCTCACGGATGGCCAAGCTTCTCGCCACATCCCTAAGGGAGATGTCAGCCACTCTCCTGAGAATTCAGCCGCCTCCTTCTTTAAGCCACGACCCGCCATTCGCCATCCATGTTGGAGAGCAGGGACAAAGGCTGACGACGACCTGGAGCTTTGCCTCCTGGCTCCGCTCGGTGCGGAACAACCAGTCCCTTCTCCAAGTCAGGAATTCATTATCAGGAGGGATAGACGACAAACACTGAATGTGGAAGCAACCAATGAAACTGGATAAAATGAGGTGTAGTTTTGGTATTTTATTACCATGCATGATGATAAAATACTTTCAGGGCTCAGGTTACTTTCAGGAAATCTTGCAGTTTGAAAGAAATGTGATGCTAAAACACCAAAGTTGATGCAACAACAAAAAAAGAGAGATAGGTGGTGATTATTAATGCAGAAAAAATAAACAGTTATTTTATCACGTCATGATACACGTGATTTGGATGCGGCCTGCCTCCATCTTACATCAGTCCGATCCACAGCGGGTGGAAAAGAAGTTGCACCGCTGCCAAAGAGAAGTCGCTGACCGAATCCAAAAACACTGCTACATCAATAACAGGAGCTGAAAGGCGCTTTCAAAGTGACTGTACCGGGGGTCGACAAACAAATCAGCACCTGATTAAAACCCAACCTCCAGCCCGCCTTTTGGGAGATCGGACGCGAGCGCGGCCCCGCCGATCCGTCTCCCCTTAAACACACAGCGGTGACGTGTGTGCACAGAGAGACGCGTGACAGCCTCCGTACGCAGGCGTATGACGGATGGCCTGTCGGCGGCGGATCTTTCAGGTTACGCCGAGGAAATTATTCAAGCTGACAGGTTGTTTGGTGCCGTCACGTAGCGGATGACAAGGCGGAATTCTACAGTAGCTGCGGGTTTTTTGTTTGAGCGAGTGAGCATGAAAGAAAAGCTTTCCACTGCAAATTCCAAACCAAGAGAGTTCAGGAAATGCACAGTGAAGTCAAATGCTCCTGAAAAACACGTAAGATCCCATAAAGCAGGATGAAATCAGGCCTGCAGCCGTGTCAGTGTGGAGTAGAGGATGTTGTCAGACAGTCAGTCAGAATGTGATGAGTCAGCAGCCAGAAACGCGTCAATCACTGAGGACGATGCACGTTCCTCAATGGAAGAGAAATGGACTAAAAAAAAAAACTACAGAGAGAGAAAGATTCAACACAGATGGAAAAGAAATGCATCCCATCATAAAATCTGAGTTGTAATCAAATAAATACAACCAATTATTGATTTAGCCTAAAGCACTCAATAAAAGTTGATTTAAGTGTTATTACCTTTAACAGGATATTTGATGTCTGGGTATTACAGTTAACAAACATAAAGGAACAAATAAGTAATTAGTAATAAGACTATTACTATATAACAATTTACTAATGCCTGAAAGAAATTTTAACAATGGGGCTGCAATTAACATCTATTCTGACTGATGACTGAAATAAATAATCAATTTATTGTTTGGTGAAAAAAAATGGTGTAAAATGTTGTTAAACATTTATGATTAATTAATCAATTTACAAAACAGCCGAGACGAGATAGATACATTTTAGAAATATGATGTCTCAGTTATTTCATATTCAGTCAGTCTACTGTTGCATTTCAACTTAAAACATTTAGTCACTGAGTTTTTCAAGCAGCAGCAGAAGTTTTGTCCTTCCTTACAAACCAGTTACGGATCAAAATGATAAATATGAGCCCTGACACAGACACGCTGACTTAAAATGTCTGTAAAGACACAGAAACTGGTCACGCTTTGTACTGGCAGGATTGGAACCTTCAGTGGGCCTGTTGTTGCCCTTGGGCCACATGTTTGACAGCCCTGGTGTATAATGTCAATCACTGTTTGCTGAAGATTTAACTTAAAATGTCTTTAAAAACAAACCAAAGATTTTCATTTTCTCCTTAACTATGACTCAGTTCTAACTAAAACTATAATAAAACACAGCTCATCACATAGACCATAAATCCACTGAGAGTCAACACCGTACCAGCAGATTTACAATGATTTAGCCCGATTAGTGGGAGTCAAAGCTCTTTTAGCAGAAAAACCAAAAACAAACACTCATCATCAATCAGCAGTGCAGAGAAAGTGGAAAAAATACTCCATCCAAAGATTCAATTCATTTGAATAAAATCACACAAGTTGAGTGGATGTTTTGAATTTTTTTCCACACTGAAGTCGATCAATCGAACGATTAGTCAATTAATCAATTACTTGCCAACTATCTTATTAATCAGTGATTATTTTGATAACTGATTAATTGATTTGAGTGTCCATAATCCATCTTTTCAAATCAGATTGTTTTCTGGTTTCTTTAGCCTTCTATAATAGTAAACTGATAACTAACTTTTGGACTGTTGGTCGGGACAAAAAATAACATTTTAGGTTTATCTTCAGCTTTGGGGAACATTGATCAACATTTTACACCATTTTATGAACCAAACAACTAACTGATTAATCATGATAATCACTGGGTTAATTGACTATACTATACTATACTGGAGGAGGAAAAATCAATCATCTGCTTCATGTGGTGTATTAGAAGTTCACAAAGTGGTAAAAGCACATTTAGTCCTGTATTTAACTTTTATCTCCCTGCCCTGGCTCATAAATTAATAACCCATAAGGCCTTTTTCTATTAAATATGTCTCGTAATTGGAATGACAGATAATAAATAATTATCAGTCCAAAATTTTCTCGTCCCTGTCAGTCAAAATGTCAGAGAGTGGTGCAGTCCAGCTGCCGTCAGACAGGGAACATCTTCTCCTTCTGGGCTCACCAGGTCCCTGCTGGACCGAGGTGGGTCTGATGGGAAACAGGTGACCTACATATGGGGACACCTGTGGTGTCCTGGACAGGTTCCAGCTCTCTCCGGTGTGATGGAAATACGTCACCCCGCTCTGACCGGTCGCACAGCTTCGGCTGGCACGTTATTCTCAAGGTCTGGACCGGGCTCAAAAAACCCAATGAGGGAGCGAGCAAAGGTTCAGCAGAGGGGATTTAAAACGCCATAAAGCAGCGCTTCTCAAGGTTCTCCCGCTTACGGCCCATTTAACAAATCTCAATAATCTCCGCAGCCCATAAACAACCCAGAGGCCAAATAATGCATTAGAGCACTTTGCATTTTGATGATAACAAGCAAACATTCCGGAAGGAACTGAAGCAACGGAAAGACTAGACGACTGGATTCACAGTCAATTAGTGTCAGGATTTTATTATTTTTTTTACTTCATAATAGATTTTTGCACAACATAACTTATTTTAAACATTTTTAGTGTGGCCCCATCTTACCATTTTTCACAGTTTAACATTTTTTTATGGTCATTTCATGAAAATTAGCATGTTTTAACTAACTAAATGTAGTTAGTTAGTTCTGTTGCAGCTTGCAAAAAATTGCTAAGTGAATCTTAAAAAAAAAAAAGAAAGTCAGCTTTTACTTAAAAATACCAACATGGCTACTTTTATTTGTAGCTTTGTGTAAAACACTGGTATTTTCTTTCAGGTGGCATCTTGTGTTGAGGATGCAAACTACAGCCAACTGGGTAACATGAGTGGGAAGGAAAAACCCTTTGTTTAGTTTGTCCATTCTGGGCTACTGTAGAAACATGGCAGCTCCGCAGAATAAGACCCGCTCCACTCTGAGTTTGATTAAATTATTCACCAGTTAAAACACATCGTTGCTGTTCTGTTTTATTTCCTTATATATTGTTAAATGCTTTGATTTAATCCTAATTAATTATCTATTGATGGAGCCAACGAGAGGGAAACAGGCATCAGAAAAAAGTGATATTCTTATTCTCAAAGATTTAACTAATCACTGTCGTTGTTGTCTCTCCTTTTTTGTCATGGGTGTAAAGATCCTTCCTCCCTGCTCTGTAAATACTGAATTATAAATAAAAAATGAATGAATAAAACAAAAACATGCCTAGGAATATTACATAAAGAGGTGCAAGTATTAATCAATTAGTTTCCAAATAATACATCAACTAGTTTGATGAGTGAGTCTTTTTAAATAGAAACTTCTCTGAATATGATTTATCTTTTTTCTGGTTTATTTAGTCTTCTATAATAGTAAACTGATGATCTGTGGCATTTTACACCATTTTATGAGCCAACTTATCAAATAATTATTTTAATAATTGAGTGTAACCCAAATTACTGGGGACAGAAACCTGAGATAAAGATGACGATTTTTATTTTAATAGAATTATAAACTAATTGAAACCTCATAATGAATATGATATTCCTAAATATGACGCATTGGACTTTTAAAAGACACCAATAGATGAAATCAAAAGTCCACTGATCAAAAACGCTGCTATGTAATAATAAGATCCATCATTCCCTCAAAGTTTGTTATCTTTGAGATTTCTAGTCCTTGACACATTTTCATTTTGATACCAAAAACTGACGAATAATGAATCCAACATGAATGTTAATGTACAACCCACACACCACATAAATCCTGTGTGTGTGTGTCTGTCTGTGTGTGTGTGTGTGTGTGTGTGTGTGTGTGTGTCTGTTTACCGTACATAATGAGAAACAAGTCTCGCCTATACACTGGATCATAAACCCGTTACCATAATCAAAACCAATTACTGAAGACAGCGAAGCATAATATTAAAAAATGAACTAAAACAAGGTCGGGAAAGACGACCATCCAGTGAAATTGCTCATGATAAGTGCTGCTGTGCCGGAGGGAAACTCTGCTCCAACATCTGATTCCTTTCACATGTGCACAGTAACACAGGTTCTTAGCAGGCGGCTGGAATCTCCCTTTATCTTCCCTCCTCTCATTCTGCTCGTTCAGGGGTGGAAAATGTCATGTTGGGGGGGGGGAGTGAGACAGAGAGGAAACTAAAGATAGATGACATGGGATAAAGGAACTCTTTATGTCTCCTCCTCCAGCTGTGATTACACTAGCTGCTCTCATTCTGTTAAATAGGCTGTCCCCTCTCTCTCTCTCTCTCACACACATACACACATACACACACACACACACACACACACTCACACACATATACACAGAGGCTATAAAACACAGAGAGGTTTACTAGTCTGGCTCTCGAGAAAATCTCTGCCTGTAATATCAGATCGAACCATCGGCTGGAACTGTCATTACTGAAAAAAATATAGAGAATATGCTCCACGACGTGGTCACGTGGCTGCGTCGGCGTGAAACTAGTCGCGTTGCGAGCGATTTTTCTTGAGTAAACGTTTAAAATGTAGCAAAAAATGCAACCTGTTAAGGGACTAAACCAGATGCAATCATGTGTAGTTTGGCCTGCAGGTGGCGCTGTAGGCTACGTTATGCATGGCTGTAAAACACAGAAGAAGAGGCTGCATGAAACAAAATCATTGATTTCGGAGAAAAAATTGCAGAGATTTTGTGAGAAAAATGTGATTGATGTCAAAACTTATTAAACAATGTATTGCATCAGTTATTTTATGCAAAAATCAGCTCAAGCAACTAATGCCAATTTTATCATTGCATCTAACTACAATGATAAAATTGAAAGGGGTCCTTTCTTTAGTCCCTCTCGTCTGTGTGAAGCTTCACATTTTTTTTTCCACTGTTCTGACACAGCAGGCAGCATCAAAAGCTCTGAATGTCTACTTGTACACTACATGCTAGCGGCAAGACGCAAACAGACAGAGTTAGTGAGCGACCTTTAACACTGTGAAACATTCTGCACCTAGAAAGTAAAATATTTGCCCGCGGGCTGCATGAATGCTGGTGTTGCTGTGTGTCTTCTGACTGTGTGAAGAGGCAACGTTGTCTAACTCTTTGAGGAACACTACTCAGCTGCTGTGTTCATAGTTAATTAGTAGGAAATATCATAGGATAAATGCAGTTTTAACTTCATATGGTTAGTTTCATCCCTGATATTTCACAAGATGAACAATGAAACAAGTTCAAATTAAAGCCATAGAGCTAAAGTGAGAAACTCTTGTTTCTCTCTGTCCAACTTTAGTGAGTGAACTTGATCATTTGAGAAGACACAAGGACAAAGATTTGTGAGAAGAGCAGTGACATGTCCTGAGGATATTTTTATTGGCATCTGAGCCACCGGGTCACTGTTTAACCATTTTCAGATATTATGAAGCATCTCTGTCACTTTCATTGATCTCTGCAAGGTCATAAAAGATTATTTTCTCCTAAAAACACAGAAAAAACAACCAAAGCATCTCATTGGCCTGTGAACAGACCAACATTTCTAACATGCGGCGGCTAACAAGCTGAAAAATGTTACCGTTGAGATAAGGCTCCAGTTTTGTCTGCCGTTTAATTGCTGTTTTCCATCTGAATAACATCAGGTTGTTAAAGAATTTCTGCACTCAACAATGTCCACAATCTGCACGTCGCCTAATCTGTTCCTTACACAGGGGCCATTGTCGGAGTAGTAGTTGCTGTCCAAGTTGTCCTAAATGACATTTTCTTGTTTCCGCTGCTCATGCTGACATTCAGTCACAGTCGCTGGCGTTCGTTTGCATGTTTCTTATAATTAAAGCAGTGGTTCACGTCGTAGGTCATGACCCAGAGTCTAATCAGGCTGCTCCTGAAGGCACGGGAACGACCACAGGAGAGACTACACTTCTGTGGATTTGATACTAGATTGAACCAGTGCTATCTTTAAGGGTAAACAAGGAACAAGTCAAATCCATAACTGAATCGATGTGTTTTTATTGAAATTGACTCTTGGCTTTCATGCAGCAAATCCAGTAGTTGTCAATCTCTCTCCTGTTCAGAGTGGAGTCGCCTCGGGCCAGAGGCTGATTTATGATCCTGCATCTAATCCACGCCGTGGCCTGACATCTCCTGTTCCACTTCTCTTTGACATCTTCAACGGTTCTTCACACTAACCTCCTCTGACTGAGCTCAGAGCACAAGACTGACATATTATTAATCTACATGTTTAAATGTTGAACTTCCTTCAGTTTTACATCCAGTGAGATGAGAATATTGAATATTGGAGTAGATACCATGATAAATTAACAATACATCGGTAAAGAAAGAAGACATTGGCAGATTGGCAGAAAGAAGACGGCACCTATAGTTGGCACATTGGTAAGTCTTTAGATGGACTCACATAGTACTCAATTAGACAGTGAAGAACAGGTTTCACAGATAAAACTCTTCATTGGGTGGAAATATTAAAGAGAAACCTTTCAGTTTGTTTCATGGTGCAATGGTGACATCAGCTGACACAGGAGTTATAGAGATGGAGGAAGGCATGTTCTCGACAAGTTTCTAAGCAGCTATCTTCTCTACATCTCGAAATCCTCAGACGGATCATTAGTCTGGAAGATCTTTAGCATCTTTGATTGTCAGCTATCACAAAAAGTGCTTCGGATTCACAGCTTGTGATCTTTAAGTTACCATAAAAGATTCAGCGCTTTCCAGGAAATGTCCCTTTCATGGCGTCTTTAAAGGCTGCCACAGCCAACCAGAGTTTCAGGGTCAGCCCTTAAAAAAGGTTTTTTATTACTCCTGAGACCTGCGCATCGAATACTTCTGCATTCATAGCATGAACAAAATCCTGTCTGGGGGGGGGGGGGGGGGGGGGGGGGGGGTAGAAAAAAGGAAAGATTTTGGATGTCAGTACAAAACTCAGCCTAATGGTGCAGAAAGTCTGGTGACAGATAGAAAGAGAGAGAAAAGCCACAAATTCAGAGAGAGTCTGTCTTTGTGCTCATTTGAGGTGGTGGATAACAACTAAAACAAAAAAAAAAATGGCAGCTCAAGAAATAATTGGGTTTCCCTTCAGAAAAACTCTCACCGGACTGATTCAAACCAGCAAACATCCAGACCAGTCCTGGACTGACTCAGCCCTTTGGGGTCAAGAGCTTAAGATCTGTCGGGCAGCATTTCTTGTGGTTTGTTATCAGCTAATAACTCAGACGTAAACTCGCTGTGGGGCTCCGGGTGAACTGACTCCTCCACGGGATGAAACCAGGTCACAACATTCCCAGATATGAACAGAAACACAGACAAGGTTGAAATGCTGAGATCTTTGAAGCTGCATCTTAACTCGACAAGTGGACACCAAGGAGCACCCTGGTGCTGAGCAAAAACACACACATCCTCAGCTACTGATAGTGGATTAATCTATCGATTATTGAAACAATTGATCTATCAATTGTTTGGTTTGTAAAATGTAAAATGTCATGTTTTGGTCCGAACCAAAAGTCCACAACCCTAAGATCGTTAGTTTTCTATCATAGAAGACGAAAAACACAGATTTGAGAAGCTGGAACCAGAGAATTTGGACATTTTCTTCTAGTTGCATAGTTGGTTATTAATGTAATAGTTGGCATCAAAGTGATGAATGGACTATTTACAGCTCTACTGGGAACAGAAGCCAAAAGGCATCCATGCGAAATACACATTTACATCCTTACACTTTTGGTCTCAATAGATTTTTTTTTTATCTAACTATGAAAAGTGTGCATCACTTAGTTATATATACTGTCAATTATAATTGTGATAGGTCTCTATCACGGATATTAGATTGTTATATTGTGTTATACACTGTATGTTGTCGTAATGTTACGTCATGCTGTGGCATGCTATGCTTCAATTTTATGCTTTTAAGCTGATATTATATTACATTATATCCTATCATCAACATTATACCAAAATGTGTTATGTAATACTATTATTATACACTATGATTATTTACTACATTACATATATCATGTATTACATGAGGTCATCATTTTCTCTTACAATATTATTCTGTCATTTGTTTATTCAAAAAAATGTGCATATATATTTATGTATTTATTCATTTTCATTATTATGTTATACATATATATAATATTATTAAAGTGTCTATAGTACAACATTCAATTATATACACTTTATATGTATAGTTCCTAGTCTCACATATACATATTTGTACATTTTTCCCAATGTGTGTATTGTTTTTGTCCAATTAATAATAATAATAATAATACAAAAACAACTATGTCACACTATTGTCCAAATATATTCATGGGAAAGAAACCAACAGATGACGTCCATCCTCCACTCATTTTTTTTTCTTGTACACACACACACACACACACACACACACACACACACACACACACACACACACACACACACACACACACACACAGACACGCACATCTTCTGAGAAATGAAATTATCAGACCACAGGGCTATCAAGAAAAAAACAACCCTTCAGGGAAAACTTGAACCCCATCTCTCCAATATAAATAGGTCAAGCAATTTTCTCACACAAACCCACAGAGTTTACAGTCAGCGAGGCTGCATTTTCATTACCTGCGTGTGTGAGAGGAGTATTACAGAGATAAGTATCCGTCCTGTCCTGCAACGCTGCCCAGGAGACGGACACGGAGAAGGACCTTCGGACTGTGTGTTTGTGTGTTTGCTCCACCAAAGTTATGTACTTGTTTCTAGTAGAAACTAGCACTTAAATCGCTGTCAGAACCAGCGCAACTCCACACGACTTGGTTTAGATTCAGGTGTGCTGTGTTTCCATCAAGAATTAACGTGGAGATCGTTACATAAATAAGTGAAACTAAAGTAATGACTGAACGCGTTGTCATCACGCTCATCACGACTCTTCCTTTGACGTACATTTTGGGCCAATCACTGTCCAGCAGCCTGGTGACATCACATTTACTTCAAAGCTCAGCTCGCTTGGAACATGAAGTGGGTAAAAACAAAAAAAACAAAAAAAAAAACAAAAAAAAAAAAACTAGGGACCAGATTTTTGTAATCAAAATGCAAAAAAGGCAACTTGAGCTGATTTCTTCTGCGGGAAATACGCACTTAAGATTTATTGAAATCCAATATAAGTTGCCTTGAGTTTTTCCTCATTGTTTCATGGCTGATATATAAAGTAAAACTCAAAAACTAAAATTATATTGAATTCCACGTATACAGAGTCCAGTCTACTTGAACTTATCTTATCAAGGTCCAACTGAAGAAAGTGTACTTTACAGTGAAATATCATTATCAGTTGATTTAGACTGAATAATGAGTTAAACATGGGGCTTTCCACATCAAGGTTTTACATTGTTGTGGTGCAGTTTTTAACTAACTTTCCATATCCTCAATTTTATATCATGATGAGAAAAACACTTTGGGAGCATTGACCTCCACCAAGCATACAGTAACTCCACCCAACATTGTTTTCCTATACTTGATGAAAAAACACACCATCATGGAATGAAAAGTACCAATTTTCATCACCTCCTGTCTCTATGTCTGTTCAGCTGCTCAGTCACAATTGTCAGCAGCCTCTGGTGTCTACGTTTCTGCATGCATAACTACCAAATCCTCTCTTCCTTATCTCTCCCTGGTCTTGAATATGGTCTAGAATACATGAAAAATTTGATTATGTCAAAGATTAGCAACAACTTTTATTATTTTTTTTGCAATGTCAAATTAAAAGGAAAAAAATACCCTCACTTCTACCATTAACCCCTTCTGCACCAGGCAATAAGCTGCCAGGGATTCACAACACTGGAAGACCTGGAGAGGTGTTGCAGTAGCCTCTGCAGGACACAGCTCTCATTCGACTTATTTTTTTCCAAAAATTGCCATGGATCACGTGAAAGTGAGTAGTTGCCTAGACAGTTTAAGTCATTCTAAAACAAAGTTTGTATTTCATTGTGATGTACAGACAACAGCCATCATTACACATTTAATGTTTTTACATAAATTTCTTCAAATATTCATAATGAATATATTCATGTATGCAGATGACAGTGTATGTTAAGTGTTCAGGGTAAAGTATTTAATTAAAATTTTTCTATGATTTTGGAGATGTTTAATAGATTTTCAGACTTAATACTGATTATTGGAAGAAATATAGTCAATATTAATATTAATATAATATATTAATATAAATGTCATACTCTTTTGCTTCAAACCTTCTGAATTTGTCTGCCATTGTGTTTTTAGAGATGATTCTAAAAATCTATATTTATTAGGGATGCAGAGTAAGCATTTTGGATGCTATGAAAATGTTAGCCCTATGTATATAATATATACTTTTTTCCCCCAAAGTCAAGTCAATGATTTCCTTTCAAAGAAAATAACAATGTTTTCACGTATAAACCTCCCTTTCCTGCTTTCCTCAACTCACAGCCACAACAAGGTTGTCTGGTTTTTATGAGTATTGATTATGTATTAGGAACCGTCCAATGACTCTTTATTCTTCTGGCACCGCGGAATCTTCTCTAGCTCAATGGCTTCATAATGTGCATCAATTTCTCACTCCAGCAGGAAACCTGTGATTTTTGACCATTTCACATCTAACCTGACACCCTCATCGCAAATCACATCTTCTTTGTTCCATACGATCCTGGAGCCAGATGAGAAATTGTACTTGTGAAAATGTCACTGATGGGATTATTGTGCTTTTTCCCCTGTCGCACTCTATAAATGAAATGGCTACTTAGGCTTTAAAAGAGAAAAGACTCTGGAGGCGTTTTTATAGTGACACAATGTCCTGAGTTTATGGAAAAGTAAAAAAAAAAAAAAAAAAAGGCTGTGAGACTTGATCAAATGTATTATATTCAATAAAAAAACATTCAAAGCAGCAGCAGCATTTGGGAACGTTGTGAAGAACAGTTTAGATACCAGGGTTAATATAATATTGGAATTGTTATAGTCATCTATTTATTATTACTTTAATGGGAGATTGTTGGGGGCAGCCGCAATGTAAAATAGCAAACAGCATTTTGTGGAATTACCTAATATTTTTATTTTACATTTATATACTTAAATTTAAACATTTATAATATGAGCTAAATGAATGAGCTGCTGCAATTAAGTAATAAAAAAAAACATAATGAAGGGAAGTGTTAATTTTGGTTATACATCACAGTGATCGGTATGAACCTGAATTTCATTAATGATTTCAAACAACTATCTGTCTGGTTTATGATAGTAAGAAACCTAAATCCAACAGAGTTCATACAACTTCCAGTAATGTGATTAGAAATCCTCTTATTTTTTTGACTTCATGTGCATTTTAAAGTTTTTAAATTAGAAGTTTTACGGTTCTAAATCTTCAATTGTTTTTAACCGCCAAAATAAAAACGGAGAATGAAAGCAACTGACCATGTGCACTGTGCTGATCCCTGTACACACACTTGGGGTTGGTCTGCAGGCATTTTTTATTCATTTGAATTTCTTTACCTACAAAGTCTTTCGAATTGTTATAGTTTCTTTTAATGTACGAAAGTAGCATTTAAAATAATATCTGACAACAACATATTCCTTCGTAAATACGTCCTCACTGGTGTCAAATAAGGGTATGAGGGGTAAGGCTGGCTGTGTAACTTATTTCATAGGCAGCAGAACAGTAGAATGAATAGTTAAAAACCTAAAACAGCAGCGTGCGGGTCACGTGGGAACATGCGGCGGTGTAAACTCAGACATCTGAGTTCACCCTGTCTGAACAATATCGTTTTCAAGGCTTTTTTTTCCTTCACGAACCACACAGGCTCATTCATTCAAGGATTCATTTGAAAAAAAGCTATTAGTTTGAACGCAAAATAGAACTTCTCCACTAGATAAGATGGAGAGAAAAAAAACTACAAATTGTATTACTTTATTTAATAAAGTTATCTGTATATATATAAATCTAAAATTTCTAATAGCACAACCACAACTGTTGTGTTTGTGTTCAGCTTTGTTCTTTATCCTTTTTTATCTTAACCATCTTTGCTTCCCATTTCAATAAATCCCTTTGGAATTGAATCGAAATGAGAGAAAGAGAAAGAGAGAGAAAGAGGTTGATAGATAGACGGATAGATAGACAGATAGATAGATAGATAGATAGATAGATAGATAGATAGATAGATAGATAGATAGATAGATAGATAGATAGATAGATAGATAGATAGATAGATAGATAGATAGATAGACAGACAGACAGACAGACAGACAGACAGACAGACAGACAGACAGACAGACAGACAGACAGACAGACAGACAGACAGACAGACAGACAGACAGACAGACAGATAGATAGATAGATAGACAGACAGACAGACAGACAGACAGATAGATAGATAGATAGATAGATAGATAGATAGATAGATAGATAGATAGATAGATAGATAGATAGATAGATAGATAGATAGATAGATAGATAGATAGATAGATAACAAACAGAAAACAAAATAGTGATAGAGGGGTAGAGAGTGTTTATATACTGTATACAGACATACAATATATATAGAGTGATGAGTTTTCTGTAGTTTCCTCTCCAGATTCAGTGTTGTTTCCAGTCTTTGAAAATAAACCAGAGGTAAAATCTATATCCTCTCAAAGCTTGTGTGAAAACTTCACTTCTACTTTTATTTGTTGTTCTTCTTCTCTGTGTAACTTTCACACAAAGAAAACAAAAAGCTCTTTCCGTGCCTCTGATGTATTTCCCTGAACATCCGGCTGACGCACACAGACAGACAGCAGCTCCCGTTTTATGGCTGTACAGACGGTGACATCGCGGCGGCCTTGCTGTCACGTTTGGTGCTTCCCGTGGCGTTTCCTGTTGTTTTCCCATTAGCGGGCCGCCAGCCTGGTGTCCGCGAACAAAAAAAAGCGGCCTCTTAAAACGTGTAAAACGCAGCCACTCTGATCACTGACTTCTGTCTCTCTGATTTGTCCTGCAGCGACCCGACCGCGGCGGACACACAAAGCCCCTGTCGGCGCTGACGCCCGCTGCCCGGGGCCTACAGGCCCCGTTTGATGGCGCAGCGGCGAGGGATTCGTCAGCTTAACGCGAGCCGACAGGAGGAGAATGAACTTTAACACTCGCAGGCCGCTTTTCCCTTTAATGAGCCTCCAGAGGAACCCTGTAGTGATTCAAATCACTCTGCTTCAGAGAAACACACACACACACATACAGTTGTGTGAAACACATGTACATAACAACACACACACACACACACCTGATCCAACACCACCTCCCCCTTCCTGTCTTGGAACATTCACATCTACTCTGTCAAGCTGCTAAGAGTGATAAATGAATGGAAGGGAAGGAAAATGAAAAGAATACTTACACATATGGGCAAGAGAAGCTACACACACACACACACACACACACACACACACACACACACATACACACACTCCAGTGAACTGAGAACAGAGGTCGTTGCTGAGAGCTCATTGTTTCAGTGATTTCACGCCGCGTTGCTTTCAATCAGCGGCTGTAATAGAAGGTTTCATAACTCCAGCCTTAATGAGATCCCCAAACTCTTAAACAGCCCAAGGAGTCTGGTCCCGGTACTCGGGGACCCTCGGGGTGAGCCTCCATTTTCAGGTGCTCCCGTGGCGACCGCAGGTTGACGCCACGTCCCGATGACAGCTTGAATAACCTCTGACCTGCAGAAGCTGCTCGATCAGCCGCTTTAACTGAGAGAGCCTGAACAAACATGGAATTAACCAGTTAACTGCAGATCAGACGGGGGGGTCCCACACATAAAGCAGCAAGGTGAAAAAATAAATTAGGAAAGTGAAAAAGTCTTACTCATGTTACAAGTTTCCTGCAAATCTGGTGTTTATATTAAATATCCGTGTTTCATTTTGTTGACATATTACATTAATATGTTTTTTACAGAGGCAGGTTTGGATCTGTTTTTGTACTGCTCCAAAAATCTGAAAAATAGTCAACAAAAAATTCAGTTGGGGCATGATTCTAGGAAGAAAATGTTCTATATGAATGATATAGAAACAAAACCTTCAGGAGTAAAAGTGGAGAGTTTGGAGACTGCTGGAGGAGATTTCACACTCATTTAGAGGAAAATGTCAGAAATTGACACCAGTGAATGAGATTTCCAGTTTAGCTCTGCACTCTCCTTTGTTCTTTCCCGATTGGCTGAAAAGACAAAGGACTTGACCACATGTGGCAGGAGAAAGGAAGCTTTCACGATGAGAGCGTTCAGCCATGAGAGTTCAGATGTTTGCTGCATCACGACTTATTCAAAAAGTGCTTGTTATGTTATGATTTATTTATTTTTTAATTCAATTTCTCTTTAATTTCTGTTTCCATCAAGTATTAGAAAAGTTTGATGGAAACAGAACTTATGAACAGGGACCAGACTATGACGTATTCCAGTTTTCTGCTAGAATGTTTAACAATTTTCAATCCAATTGTAATTATTACCGTAATTATTGTACATTTCAATCATGCTGAAATACATTGTAGTGAAGGCTGCTGCCTTAGCAGAAATGAATGACTGAATTTGTAGTGAATACATATGAAAAACTGAACCGAGTCCTGATCTGTCTCGTCTGGTTTTTCTGCTGTTTTGGCTGTTTAAATAAAAGAGGATGTAGAAGAGAAGGAAACAGTTTCCTTCTCTTCTACATCCTCTTTTATTTTGAAACAGTTCCTCCCTGTGCTTCTAGCCTCCTCTTACTTCCTGCTTGACGTGTTTCACCAGTGTCTCATCATACATAGTTCTTGTGTGTTAAGCTTTTTTTTTTCCACCAGTCGATGTTGAATGTCCTGTTTGTTACCTGTGACTCTGCTTTATTATGTTTTATTAGGTTTTATAGTTTCTGCCGGCCCCTGTTTCTGTTTTTTTTTTTTACCTTTTATTTCCTTTACCTGTGTTATTATTATATCTCTCTCCACAGATTGAAATGTCACAGCATGACAATTTGTCATTTCACATGTAATAAGTTTCTGATGGTGTGGAATAAACTCAGTAACTTTCATTATGGTCACACACACGCACACATGCTGTTATATTATTTACTCCAATTCATGCAACCTGCAGTGTACATTGTGGAGCTTCTTTTTATTAAAAGACCATTTTGAGTACAAATATTTGTAGTTTTCCTTCCTAGCATACCAAACAAAAAGGTACTATTTATTTTCTTTCATGAATGGGAACCAAAAATAAGTTGCTAAAAGGTAAAATAATTCAATTTGCAGTTGGGTTCAGTCACTGTTTCCATGGAAATGACATGAACACAGCCAGAAAAACAGAACATTCTGATAACCACATCACAGCGGAACTCAGAAGTGCTCGGGAAAAGCTTCAAATTTGTGATGCTTTGTGCACTTCTGAGATATCGCTGCACTTCCTTTGGAACTAATTTGGTTCGCAAACATTTCTGAAAACAAATATTCTCCGTATTTGTTTGTCTCCACAGCGCAAAGGACGCTGTTCACTGGTTCATCTACTTCAAATAAGAGTGCACACAAGTTTAGATTAGATCTGCTGTGACTCTCGCTGTGACCTGCAGCAGCTGATTCACAAACCATAGCACCATCAGGACGTTTAATACAAGATACCCTGCAGGTTAAATCCATCACAGTATATTAAACCTCCCACATCTGACATTTCTGCTGGGTTAATGGGGAGTTAGGGTCACCAACATGCTAGACCTTGACTATACACAAAATCCTCCTCAAACAATGTCAGGCACATACAAAGCAGTAGGTGGCGATAGCACTCCTGACAGGAAGGACATTTTAGCCAATCACAAGTATAGAGCACTCCACAGGTCTCCATGGATACGACTTCCTGTTTACCGTCGCACAGTGTGACGTCAAACAAGATGGACAAGAAATTGAGATGCATGTTTGAATTTTTTGCGGAAAATTATGTCTAGAAAGACGAGGTCGATCAGACAGAGATTGGCTTGGAAGATAAATTTCAGAAAAGCTTTTTAGAACTAGGGAAAGGCGGGAGGAGAAGGTGACATTTCTTCTGGATTATAGAGTAGTCTATAGTACAGTCCTGCAGATGGCAGCGGATGCTGACTGCCTTAAAACCCCAAAGAAAAAAAAGAAACTGCAGATTTCCCATCCACACATGACTGATAAAAGCAGACTTTTTAAAAAATGTTCACCCTGAACTTTGGTTACAGTAGCCCACGACTGTATTTATGTGTGGATAAAAGGCTGATATGTGCAGAAAAACACATGGTTGAAAAAAAAACCCTGCATTGGTGTGGATGGCCCCTTGGTTTCTAGAAACCATCTGTGGCCATTTCTTTGTGTTTTATATTTCAAGTTTAATATGGGGCAGTATTTATAGAAGAAATAATAATAATGATTTATATGTGTACATAGAACACCTCAACATAATCAAACAGATACTAACATCTACAGTACCTTTCTTCCATAGTACTACTACTACTACTAATGAACTATTTATTAGTATTATTTATTAATCACCATGACATTTATCTTTCTACAATACTAAAACTACTACTAGTAGTTCTTCTACTACTACTACCTCCACATTCTAAAGTACAACGTCTACCTACTACACCTAACTTTCTATGATATCTGTTAACACACTTTAAATCAGTCTGTCATGCATTCATCAATACAGTAAAGGAACTTGAATTCACTGCAATGGTGGTGCTGCACATTAATAAAGAATCATCTCTTCAGTCAGAGAAATGTGTACAATTGTGTTTAAAATAATAGCAATTCAACATGACTTAGCATATCAATCCTTGTTTTTGGTAAAAAAAAAAATATCACTACATGGCAAATAATTAATTAGTAAGTGTAGTAGAGTCACAGAAAACTAACAGAGCCAACAGTAATGATACACATCCTCGTGAGACTGTGCAATTGAATAATTAATTATAATTAATTAAAAGAGGTGTAAAATGGGTCGTTCCAGACATTGTTCATGGACCAGCATACGTTGATTAAAATGTTGATGGGAGAGGGGAAATATATATAAAGAAGTGTAATAAAAGGCTGCTTGTGCATGCGGAAGAAAATGAATAACTACTATTTAAAGGGATCGAAGAATACTCAGCCAATGATCAGCACCAGGGTCAAGTGTCAAGTTACCAGTGTGAAGCTAATCTATCGGAAAGAAGCCCCCGCAAAGTCCCATTTAAAAAAAAAAAAAAGCCTACTGAAGAGGGTACAATTTGCCAGTGAAATGAGGAAACATTTTGTGGACTGATGAAAGTAAAATTGTTCTATTTGGGCTGCAAATAGAACAATTTTTGCAGCCCAAATGATGGAACCAAATGACCAGGGTTTAAACCAAAGTTCAATCTGAAGACAGTGAAGCATGGTGCTGCAGCATCATGATATGGGGGTGTTTCAGGCCTGTTTATCACATACAAAGAATCAGGGATCAGTTTTTCCATATCAAAACACTTGAAGGGGTCATGTTGCCTTATGGCAAAGAGGAAGTGCCTTTGAAATGTGAGTTTTAACAAGAAAACAACACCAAACACACAGTAAACCTGCAGCATCTTAGTTTCAGACCAACAAAAAGTTCTGGAGTGGCCCATTGAAAACATGTATGGTGATGTCTAAAATTATGTTTCTGAGTTTCTGAGGCAAAACCAAGAAATGCAGGAAACGTGAGGCTGAAACAGATGTGAAGATGTGCAGCAGTTCTCAGAAACCACTGTTAGACTAAATAGTTTAGTGATTCACAAGAATGATATATAATGAAGATTTTTCTGTTCAATTTTTTTCTTATTTTCTGTATTTAGATGTAGGATCTAAAATGCAGCAAAACTATCAGAAGGACTTTGCTGTTATCCTGAGGGTCTACCCGTACCTTGCTGTCTGACAGGGCCGGGTCCGGTGCCTTGGTGGTGGCGTCCAGGTCCGTGACTCCCCGGTTCAGGTTGGTCTCCTCCACCGCCGGCGGCTGGCTGACCTCCTCCGCGTCGATGTCCGTCTCCTCGGTGGCGGCGGTGGTGGCGATCGGCGTCTTCTCTGCACCTGTTAGCTCCCGGGCTGGTCCGAGGAGAGTACACACACACACAGGTGGATAAGCACGCACACCTGCACACACACGCACGCATGCATGTCGGCATGAGCATGTACACATACACACATGGGGCGGACACACACACACACGCATATTTCAGTAAAAAGACATTACAGATGTCATAGTCAACAGGGTGTGTGTGTGTGTGTGTGTGTGTGTGTGTGTGTGTGTGTGGGGGGGGGGGTTAGAGACATGAAACTTGAGCCGTTTCGCTGCAGTAACTCTGGGTTTTAAAGAGGCTTCTGAGCACTGTTAATACATTTTTAATGGGACAAATTGCTACAAATGGGAAACAGTTTAATGTTTATTGTGTATTTAGGATCCATTAGCCGCAGCAGGCGCCAGGCCAGACGTCCTGGGGTCCTCGTAAAAATACTCGAGTTACAACAATACACGGATCCAGTTCGTAAAATGGCTTCATAATAACAACATCTGATAATTACAGGAGCAATAAGAGTGAAAGACGGCGGGAATATTTCAGCCGTTCGAAAGGGAAAAAATTCCATAAAGGAACAGTCCGATTATCATCGGCGAGACAGAACAACAAGGTTGTTTATATATGAGACAAATCAATGCAGAGTAATAAACCCCCCTCTCTCTCCACACTTCTTTAATTAAATTGTGGTTTGGAAGCAGCTTCTATCTAACTTCAGTCAAAACTGTGTTAAGATATTCCTCCTCCTTTATTCGGTAAACGGTGATTATTGACTAAACGGTGTTTTTTTTTATAAATGCTTGTGGCAAAGAAACAACAGGATCGATGCAGTCAGGCTCATTATCTGTCAGAAGCTGCTTAAACCTGGATCAATACAGTTGCAATTTAGTTGTTGTTTCTTTGAAAACACGTCATGTCAACACCGGGCAACATTTTTCTCTTCACTTTAATGAATGAAACTTAAGGATTTTCGGAGTCGTCATCACAAACTTCAGAGAATGTGCAGCTGATCCAACAACTTCACTACTTCACTGCACCTCCAGAGGCAGGGTCACAGCAGCTGTCTGTGGAGCCGAGGCGTGTCTTTATTGTCCCGAGGACATCTGTCTTCACACAGCAACACGTTCACACCTCAGCCTGCGACCCCCCCAACAACAAAGACCACAAACTTTGTAAGAAAAGTTCACGTGTTGTCGCTTTTCTTTCTATAAACTCTAAGACGCGTTCACAGACCCTCAGGAAATCCTGACACTATAGTTTTATGTATAGATGGATAGATAGATCAGTGAATATGAAAACAATTCATTCAATCCATTAATGTCATCTACCTTTTTACCTTTTATCCAGTTTTAAGGCTGCATGTTTACTTTTTTTTTTTTACATTTCTATAACCAGATGATGTGTCTCATTCATGACGTGTCTGGTTTCTGAGTTATGATTGCAACAAGCAGCACCAACATTATGATTACCTCAGGAAGGAACACAAAACAGAGTTGTAAAAACACAGATTGTTAACATGAAAACACCTCATTCTGTGTTTTTACTGGTTTTAATCAGTTTGTTCCAGAGAGAGACTCAAAAATATCAATAAAAACCTCCTGAACCAGGGACACAGAGAGAAGACAACAACTCCCATGATCAACTCTATGTTTGGTTCATAGTTTGACTGACTGCGAGAGGCAGAATATGACATGTTATGTGTGTGTGCTTGCTTAAAAACTACTGGGGCACATTATTCCATTTAAATCTGTTTCTGTTTGTACAGATTTAACCAACAAACACAAACTATAAATGAATCTATAACTGATATTATCTGTTTTCCTCATGAATCACATCTTCCAGTTAAATTATGCTAATCAAAAAGAAGATGGAGGGGAGAAGTTTCAATGAAGTAGGTGATGAAGAGACTGACATCTTGCATCCCATCTCCTCATCAGGATTTAAAGCATCTCACGTTCACCATTCTTTTATCCACATCTCTTCTTTTTTCTTCCTCCGCTCAACATTCCACCTTAATTCTCCTGTTCTGCCAGGAATACTCATCCTCATCTTCATGAGCTCTCAGCATTAGTTCTGTCCTCCTCATCCTCACCCTTATGAGCTCTCAGCATTAGTTCTGTCCTCCTCTTCCACTAAAAACCACGTCTCCAACAATCTGCTGGTGGCAGCCACTTCCCATCCTCCTGAGAGACTGAATCTGTGATTACTGGCTGCTGGCTGTGCTCTTACTACCGCCAATATGACTTCTCCAGCCCTCATATATATACCACATATATATATATATATAAATATGAGGATATATAGAGGTGTCGTAATGGGGGAGTTTTTAGATTTACATTTATTATTTATATATATAGTGTGTTTAATAGTGCTGATATTTTTCATTTCTTTTCTTTTCCAACTTCTCTTCTCAGACCTCAGCTGCAGTAGATTTAGTAGATTTATCATCTTCATCTTTTAGAGAATGAAAACTCTGCTATACAGCAAACAGAAACATGGGGAGTAAAGGAGAGCTCTACACAAACAATGTGTATTAAGTCTATAAAACTGTATAGTGGGATGCAGGCTGTGAACCTGCAGAAATAAACCAAGATACACGTTTGTTTTACTTATTTATTCGGTTTTACTTTTGCTTTGACTTCTATAAGTTTGAACCTAAATGTGATTTCTGTCCCCCGACATGAGGTTTCCTTAGCATGTTTATTTTAAAGCACCCGAGCTGCATCCAATAATAATGGTGCTATACAGATTTTGCTTTTCAAGACTAAATACTTTCTTAGGAAACCTGAAACTGTGCATAATATATTTGCAACAATTAGTTGATCAATCAAGTTTCCAAGCATAACGTAACATAAACTGATGATTTGTTGTGGACTGTTGTTTTTAGGTTGAATCTTCAGCTTTGGAAAACAGTGATCAACATTTTACACCATTTTATGCTACCATTTTTTGTAACAAATATAACAAATTAATCATTTCAATTAGTTTTAATAGTTCAAATAGTTTAATCAACTGTCAATATTAAATATTTGGGACCCACAATATAGCAAGTTAGTTAGTTACAATAAGTTAACTAAGCAAGCAGAAAAAAATCGGATTTGAGAAGCTGGAACCAGAGAATTTGGATGTTTTTTCTTAAAAATGACTCAAATCAATTAATCAGTTATCAAAATAGTTGTTGAATCAAGTAAAAGTGGTCAACTAATAGATCATTAACATCATTGCAGCTTTAGAATAAAGTGACACTCTAAAAATCTAAGAGGAGGAGTCTGGGGTTTGTTCTGATGAAGATCTTTGGTTCTGTATTTCTATGGCTGTGTATTTCAGCTCATGAAATGTAAGTATTAACACGTGGAGCCTGCAGCCGTGAAGATCAGCAGCTTCCTGTCTGCAGCCGTGTTACATCCTATGTTAGCGTGAAGCCAGCATTATTTCCACTGAGTGGGCTTCATTAACCTCACATGTGGAGGCTTTTCTTCACCCTGTGTGTGTGTTAATGAGATTAAACTGTTTCATCTTGTTCTGCAGCAGTTCCGTGTCTCACCTCACTTCTCCGTCCTCCCGTCAGTCCAACTTCTCTGGCTCCTCTGGCCTCCACAAGTCCCCCCCCCCCTCCAATATCCACATCTCCCTCCCCCTCTCTCCATCTTCCCATTCCTCTAATCCTCTATCTCCCACTCTCCTGCTCCTTCTCCTTTCATCGCCATGATAATTAGTTCTTAAGATAAGCTCATAGCCTGTGCGTGACAGCTCTTGTGTTGCTTAACGCAGCGTGACCGTGTGTGTGTGTGTGTGTGTGTGTGTGCGTGCGTGTGTGTGTGGGGTCCTATCAGGCTGTACAGTAGCAGAGCGTGGGTGATCTCTGGGCTCATCAGCATGTGAAAGCGAGCTCATCCCTGGCGGCTGCAGCGGTTTGTGGAGATAAAGCAGCGCAGCTTCAGACGGGGACGGGGTGGGCGTGATGACTGGAACGCCGCCGCCGTCAACGCCACCGCCACGGCTGCCGTGGTGGCGGTGGAGCCTCCTGTTCACATGTGAGGCAGCGGATAAAAGCAGCTCAGCCCACCACTGGTGATGTGAGCCTCTTTCTTTCTTTGGGTTGACTCAACCATGACCTAAACTCCAGCATCAGCCTCCTACTGCCAACTGGGTCAGGAGTGTGTGTGTGTGTGTGTGTGTGTGTTCGCTCGCACTGGGATGAGCGTAAAGCTTCAGCTTGTGAGCTCAGTGATGATATTTGAAATATTTGGTTTTATTCCAGCATTTATTCCAACATTCCTTCTTTTTCTAAAAGGGGGCGGAGCCTGCACAGCCAGATTCTTTACACAGGTGGAAAGTTCTGTACTTGAGTAGAGTTTTGATGTATTTGTACCTCAGGGTACAGGAAGAAGATTTTCAACACTTGGAAAAAATGAAATATTCTTAAAAAATATAAAAATATTTTGAAAAATATATATTAAAAAATCTCATTAGGAGAGTAACTAAGTACATTTACTCAAGTTCTGTGTAAGTACCATTTTGAGATACATGTTCATTGGTACTTTAGGTTAGAGGAAAAATATTAACACACAAAACCATCTCAGTAGGAAGGTACTACAAGTATAATTTTTCAGTACTTGAGTATTCCATGGGCTGCTACTTCACTACTATTATACTACTTTACTACTATATGATTTTCAGAGCAAATATATAAATATTTATTTGACACTTCAGTTGATTCAGATGCAGAATCAATATTTAAAACGACACAATATTTAATTTGGTGAAATACTACATCGTTTGAACATTTACTGAAATGAAAACATGTGAGAAGTTTAAGGGGAAAAGTAACATTAACACGAAAACACTCAAGTAAAGTGCAAGTACCTCAAAATTGTACTTGTGTTTAGTATTTTACAATTTTGTGTCTAATTTGACACTTTATGTGTGATGTTCCACATTTTAGGTCTGCGTTTTTAGAACTGATGAAAATAATCAGACATATTTAAATATGTAATATCCATGTTCCTTTACCAACTGTGACCAAACAGAAGCAACTAGCTCCACCCTCACGTCTGTCTGAGAACTTCCTGCTTAGTTTTCCTTCTTCTCTACTTCCGCTAAATCACCTGATCCGTGTCAGGAAGGAAAACAGTTTTCCAACAGAAACTTCCCTGACCTTTCTCCTTCCTGCTGCCATGTAAGCCTGCTATTCCTCAAAGTCTCCATGTTGGAGAGAAGCAGCAACAACATGGTGTGTGTGTGTGTGTGTGTGTGTGTGTGTGTGTGTGTACCATTGACCGAGGCGTCGTTCTTCTCGCTGTGGCAGTCCTCCTGTCCGTCCGCGTTCTGATGTGTGTGCTGCAGACTCAGTTTGTGACAAACCTCGAACGCCTGACCCACCGTCCGCACGATTCTCATCGCCTGACTCTGTGTGAGGGAGAAAACACACACACACACACACACACACACACACACACACACACACACACACTCAGTTAATACTCGACTAACACTTTCGCTCTGATGTTTCTTTTTCCTCATCTGATGCTGACTCGTTTCCTTCTCAGAAATTTGACATTACATGCTTGTAATAATATGATATGTAATAAGACTTTATAAGATACTTAACATTATTATCCATTATTAAGACAATATGTGTTAATAGTAGCACTATTAAACTCTACATTGAGACATTTTATTAGCTTTAATAAATCAAGCAGGCAAGCAA
The DNA here is from genome assembly GCA_036785175.1 of Eupleurogrammus muticus. Classification (NCBI taxonomy): domain Eukaryota; kingdom Metazoa; phylum Chordata; class Actinopteri; order Scombriformes; family Trichiuridae; genus Eupleurogrammus; species Eupleurogrammus muticus. Next base: position 23,163,257 of record JAYKQN010000006.1, on the reverse strand, counting down.
AACTTTATATGGCATGTTTCATTACATGTGGAATGTAATAGGATTTTTTTTATTATATAATATATGTCTGTGACAAGATTTGCATTGTATCTAAAAAATATATATATATACTATAGTTTTTGTGTATAATGACAGTTCATCACTGTTTGCCAAAGCAATGTTTTAAATGTCTTTAGCGCTGACCGACAATCCGCACTAAAGAAAAGCTAAAGACAGTAGAAACAATTACAATACAACCACATTTTGCTGGTTTGTCCTGTCTCAGACTCTATACTTGTCCCAGCGATGTCAGGCATTATTAAAATCTGCTGTTTGTCTGCTGTCTGCCGTGAAGGATCCTCCCTGAACATTCAACGTATTCTTTGACCGATAAACTTTTCTCAGTCTAAGCCACATATTCTATTTTACAGGTATTTCTGCAGCAAACTTTCATGACGTCTCCAAACCCTCGTGGATTTAGAAGTGTTTCCAAAAATGTCTCCAGGCCTGTAAAATGCTATTTTCTTTTTTTTAAATCCCTGGTTTTCCTGCATATTAACTGACTCCAAGCTGTGTGTGAAATGGTCCCCCCCTCGGAAAGCAGACGGATGAGGGTTTTTTTTGCAGTGAACATGCGGCACAGCGAGTGTAGAACAGCTGATATCACACGCCGGCTCTCCGGGAGAAGCTCGCGTGTGTTCATCATCCCGGGCCCAGTGGAAAGAATCTGAGAGCCTGCTTATCTCTCACTGGCTGTGGAATGGCAGGTCCAGTGTAAATCAGCTTGTGTCTGTCGGCCTGAGAGGACGGAGCCACTAGATGAAGATGTCCCCAGCAGTATGGAACCTCAGGCCTCAAATAATGAATGATTAATATGTTTACTTTCATTTCGGCCTGTTTTATTACCTTTAAAACTGCAGCAGAGACGGGGCTGCTGCGCTTTGGCTTGGGCCCAGAGGAACGTTACGGTTTTGGGGTCAAACAAAAAAAAAAGCTCCCCCTGCTGGTTTTTGGGTTGTGCAAGGATTGTGGGTTTGGCTGCTCTCCCCCCTGTTCTCTGTGATTTATCCTGATGATTGCTTTATATTTTTTAATTTAAACAGGCTGCTTCAGCTCCATTTAGTGCTGATGCTGTTTCCATAGAAACTGGCCAGCAGCAGCAGCAGCAGCAGCAGCAGCCGTCGGCAGCGGAGAGGATTTACGAGCAGGTCCTGACGTCCTGAACCTGCCGCAGCAACTTTACGGATGAGTCCCAGCGCCACTTCCAGTTCATTATCTGGCAAAAAACCTCTGCAACATGTCGGAACATCTTTAATGTTTCAGCACCTGCTGAGACAGGATCCAGCAGCTCAGATAACATTCATGTTTGACAGTGGATGGCAACACAGGAAATACAGAATATGGCCTGTTTCTCTATACACGGTGTTAACTGTCTGTATTTGAAGGTGGTTGGATTAATAGATGCAAAACGTTGCTCCAGTGACAGCAGAGCAGCGTTCAAGACCACCGAGCGGATGTTTTATGGTCACATCAAGACTTTTTTTTCCATTTCACTGTCAAGTGGGGGATTTACTGCTGTTAAACTGGACACTTTTACTGTCACACTGGGACATTTTTATTGATGAAATGTTACCAAGATGCATTTTGATGCTGGAAATTTCTTAAAATGATGTTTTCTCACTGAGTGTTTTAGGACATTCAGCAAAAGTTACAAATCCAGGCCGAGCAGCAGGATCACTGTACACACTGTTGGTTGTCGTAGTAGTAGTTGCAGTAGTTGTTATAGTAGTTGTAGATATGGTTGTAGTAGTTGTGGTAGTCGTAGTATTTGTAGCACGATCAATTGTAGCAGTAGTAGTTGTCAGTAGATGTATGAGTAGTAATTGTAGCAGTTGCAGCTACAGTTGTAGTAGTTGTAGTCATAGTTATTCCAGTAGTTGTAGTAGTTGTAGTCATAGTTATTCCAGTAGTTGTAGTAGTTGTAGTCATAGTTATTCCAGTAGTTGTAGTAGTTGCAGCTACAGTTGTAGTAGTTGCAGGCTCAGTAATTCTAGTACTTGTAGTAATTCTAGTAATTGTAGTAGTTGTAGTAGTTGCAGATATTGGTGTAGTAATTGTTGTTGTATTAATAGTAGTTGTAGTAACTGTAGTAGTCCTGCATTCAGTCCCAGTGTATCTAGAGCAGTTTGAGTTGCATTAATTTGTGTTGTGTCCATAGTTGTATTAGTTGTAGTAGTTGTAGTAGTTGTATTAGTTGTAGTAATCCTGCATTCGATCAGTATAAGTAGATCAGATTGGGGTTAGTGTCAGGGTCTACACTACACAGGGAGAACAGAGCAGAGGCAGTTTGTGTAGACGTGTTGAGACGCTCCTGGGGCTGAGACAGACGCTGGATCTAGTTCCTGGTGAACAGGTTCACACTCAGACACACAGCAGCTGCTCTCTATTCAGTCTGGCTCCAGTTAATGAGAATCAGCAGCATCCATTAAGCCGTCTGTCAATAAGCACACCGACATTGTTCTGTTTGAGGAGGATGCGTCGTCCATCCTTGATGCTGGAGAGACTTCCTGAGGAAGGACATCACTCATCCCAACGTACGGAACACCTGTGTTGCTGCGTCTCTGACCCCGCGACCTCCTGCAGCACGGAGAGCAATTACTGTCTCTGTGCTGCGAAGCGGGAAGTTTGTTATTCTGTCATAAAACTTCGTCAGGAGGTGGAGGTGAGTTTAGGTCAACAAACCAAACCTCTAACGTCTTGTTTCATCTGTAGCTGCTAGTCATAAAAATGCTATTTAGAATTAAAAAAATAGATACATAATCTGATTGTTAGTGATTCAACTGATATAATTACATGCATGGAAACTTTGCGAAAAATAGGCTTAAATGTGTTAAAGGCACAATATGTCATGTTTTTGGATTAAAGTATTATATATCTGTTTTATGCCCCACGATTGGCTGGCGACCATCTGGGGTGTATCCCCCTGCCTCTCGCCATAAATGCGCTGGGATAGGCTCCAGCAGACCCCTGCGACCCCGAAAGGGAATAAGCGGGATAGAAAATGGATGGATGGATGGATATCTGTTTTATATATATTGTATTCTGTGATTTTCTTTAAACAGCAGCTCCGATCGTTTTGCAGGAGCAGTAGATATCTGCACATAAAATCAGCTCCAGGTAAAAAGCTAATTTAAGTTTATTTTGAAAGCAGCTCAGCTCACAGCTACATCTAGGTTGTCATCTGCTCACAGATGACAACCTAGTCTGGATCCTAATTTATTAGAGAGTAAAATTTGGCAGAACATGCCCTTGTCAGCTATTCTAGGTCTCAATTAAACAACACTAAAGACAGCGCTGACAAAAGAGCAGCATAGGATCATGGGAGTTGATTCATCCTTGAGTCTCAGTCCTCATGACTCAAACCATCAAAATGACTGACTGAAAAAGCTTCATGTTAACAATCTGTGTTTTTTTTTCCCCAATCAGTCTCCTTTTCATACAATTCGCTGCAGAGTTTCTCCTCTATCTCCCGTTTTATGCCTCGCTGGCAGCGGAGAGATGTTCGACTCCGCTTCCTACTGTAAAGACACTTTTTTCAAGTCGGACATCTGTCACCGTCTCTGTCTGTTTCCGTTCTGTCAGCTCGGCTGAATAAATGGAGCCAGTGTGTCTCTCTATCTCCGAACGGTCCATACATCAAGCTGCCAGCGGCCGGGCTGCAGCAGAGGATCCGCTCTCAGCAGCACGAGAACAGGCAAAAGCAGGATGCATTATTTATCTCAGATTAGCCCTGGGGGGGAGAGGGGCTTTTTTCCATATTCACGTATCACTCAGAGAAACAGGACCGCGAGATGTGTCGTTTAGAAAAGATTAAGGAAAAAGACGAGAACGTTTCATGAACTCGGGGACTCTTCTGAACCATTAGCCACTTTCCAGCCCGTGCACATCCTCTCGTTTATGGTCCATGTCAGGGTAATGGGCGGGAAATGTGTCTATATAAAAAAGTGTCTAGTGTCAGAAGTTGGATTCAGATGGTTCGTCAGAGATTAACGTCTGTGGATCTAAATAAAAACCTTTAAAGTTTAGACTTTTGGGTTTTTTTTTTTTTTTTTTTAAAAACAAGATTAAAGATGAATTTCTAAATGATTGCCAACAGTGGCAGAGAGGTTTGTGGGTGCATTTTTAGATCTTCCGCCAAGAATGTTGTTTAATGTTTTTTGATAAAAATTGGAATTGTTATTACCATAGCTGTATAGGATAAGATAGAACAGGTAGAGCAGATGATAAATAAATAAAAGGTTCAAACGCTTAAAGACAAAACTTGCTAAAGAATCCACTACAACCAAGACATTCAGATAGTTCACTCCTCATTCATTTCATATATTTATTTACCTCCTAAGGGCAGAGAGCAGCTGGGCTGATGTTGGAGCTGCTTGTTTCCACATCCAGTAGTGAACCATCCATGTAAAGCTGTGGCTCTGTCCTGAATAAGTTCAGAACTCTGCCTGTCAGCTCTGAGGAAATATCAGCTTCTCTATCGATGCTTTACTATGTTCTCCAGCTGTTTGCTGGAAGTTAAAGTGGAGCTTTTAGAGAAACTCAGAACTGCTCTGAGCTGTCTGTAGCTCGACTTCCTGTCTGCTGTGATCTGCTCTGTTCAGCTGGATGAATTCGCTCTGAAAATATGTGTTTATACAGTTTCATCCATCAATTCACCATCAGAGACTTTGACCAACTTCATAATAATAATTGATCATATTATTGATAATATCAACATATCTGTTATGGCCGCCTTACTCTCTATCTCTACTGTGCACACCATCAAAAATAAATGGGGAAAAACAGTTGTGTATGTAAATGGGGTGACATATACAATTCAATTCTTGAGTCAAAGGTCAAAGATTAGAGCTGCAAACAGCCACTAATTTGACAATTGAGTATTCACACAATAAATCAAATAGTTCTTTGATTTATAAAATGGTGTAAAATGCCAATCACTGTTTACAAAAGCTGAAGATTCAACCAATAACGTCAGACCAACAGTCTACAACCCAAAGACCATCAGTTTACCTCTAAAGAAACCAGGTTGAATCTTCAGCTTTGGGAACAGTGACCAATGTTTTACACCCTTTTATGAACCAAACCAAAGTGGTGATTTATTTTAATAATCAGTGGATTCAGCAGCTTTGTGACCTCACAGATGACCGAGCAGAGACACAAGACGAAACGTCGGCCCGCTGCACGACGACGGACAGAGACGCGTCCTTCAGCGGACTGAATAACACCCCGCTCTCCTGCAGACACAGGAGCTCAAAAACCGATGGTGCGTTCATGCGCTTAACGTTAGCCAGGAGACTTCGAACCAGTGTAAATGAGGGAAAATATCAGGAGAAAAAGTTTCCTGACACCAGAACTTTAAAAAAAAAGCAGAAAAACGGGGACTCAGTGGGAGACAGTGGCGACGGAAGCTGCTGATGTATCTGAACATAAGGCAGTAAAACAGCAGCTTATCTCAGGACCAACATCCGTCCATCAGCTACACCTTCAACAGACACAGCAGGAACAGCACGTGGCGAGGTCGTCTTATTTAACGGTGGCTCCACGCCGCCTCCGCTGCAGCCTCCACCGAGAGGAAAAAAATAAATTGAATCGAGAGCATGAAGGAGGGAACGCGAGGAGATACGGACGCTCAATGAGGAGAGCTGAAGGGTTATTAAGTTATCAGAGGCGAGCCGTGTAAAGAATGATGTGAGTCTTTATCTCTGACACCACTGGAACTAACCTCATGTCATATTCCATCAGCTCACTTCACTTCAGTGTCAGCCGTGAAACTATCGATCCTCTGAGGCAACGTGGAGCTCCAGCAGCTCATTTTATGCTCGGATAGAAAGGCAAACCCTGATTTTTATGTTTTAAAAAACACATTCCTGATTAGTATTTTATTATAATATTTCTGAACCCATTCACCTGTTGCACAGTAAGAATGATAATAATTATGTGTCTATGGTCATAATGTATGCATTCATTTAATTCTGAATTAATGATTATAAAAAACAGATACTGACATTCTGTATAAAAGTTATTTGTTTTCGGTTCTTTTCCTTACATAGTACTTTTTTGGCATTTTATAAAAAACATTTAGTTTTTCTCCTATTATAATAATAATGATCACTATATATGAATTTGCTTAATCTATATAAAAAAGGTCTAACTCTTTTTGGTAAAAATTGCAGGTATTATATATATTTTTTGTTATTATTGAATTTTTTTTTGTTTTTATGTTTCTTCTTAGCAAATTATCTGTAAAAACTGCTGTTCATGAATGAATCAATCAATTACCCAATCAACCAATCAATTGGGCTTTGCAAACATCATGAATATGAGCGATAATCATCACTGATAATAAATCTTAATAGAAACAGGGCCTGAGGAAACAACACATGCATGATTTCAGCAGACAAGTCTGTATTCATCATATCCATTAAACAAATAAATAAACAAACAAGGATACAAATTAAAAATTAAAAAAAAATAATAATAATAAAGGCTGTTTTCAACCCCCCGGGCCATAATTTAGTGTTGATGTTTCCAATGGAGCAGGTGGGAAACACATCTGCATCACTTCCCAAGCTGAAAAATAATCATGAGGTTTATCAGAGTAATTATGATACCAACTCCATTAAACATCTGCTGGAGGCAATGTTACTGGGATCAGGACTGAACTCAGAATGTTAATGTGCACAGGATCACTACAGGATATTTAATCACAAGCTGCTCCTCAGATTCACACTCATCTAAAAACACAAACTGTGGCCGATGGTAAAACTCAAGGAGAACTTCTGGAGTCATGACATTGCAAATCGCAAACATCTTGTTTTTGGTACAATATGTCCGATCACTGGGGAGAATTATCCTGATTTATCACATTCCATTAACACATCATTCAACTTGTTTCTTTTTTTCTTGATTCAGTCATTTTATGATTCAGGTTTTAATGACGTCCATTTTATATCATATGTGTATCTTTTCATTCATACTTTTTTGACATTGTATCTCTATTCTTACATTTTGATCTCATATTTTTGACTTTTCCTTTTACATTTTTACTTGTATGCTAAAAAGTAAAATAACTAAATAAAAAGGATACAACTACTCTGTTTCACACTAATTGTACCAAAAACAAGATATTTTTACCTTATTTGCAGTGCAGCTTTAACCATGACACTCAGCAGTTCAACACATGTCAGTAAACACTGTGTTAGGATCCAGAAAAAGCTGCTGCATGGAGTTTAGGACGAGACTGATTCCTCAAATCGTTTTCAAGCTCGTTTGATCTCAGTTAAAAAAGTCTTTGACTGACAGATAAAAAAACAAACAATTTACTTAAGAATCTAGATTCTTATCTTCTGAAAGAAAAAAAAGTCTATAGAGTGTGATATGTAATATAAACATACACATCAATCATCGTTTGGTTATGTTAAGGAACAATAATCTAAAGTGAAATCTGAAACTCAAGAAAGACAGTGATAATTTAAACTGCTTATATTTCATTTTGTCACAGATTTACCACTATGGATCAAGTCAAAAATCTATTTGTGAATTGAGAATTAATTTCCAATCTTGACCCAAAGAAGAAGAATCCTATTTGAAAATAGAGCTGCATTGATTAGTAGCCAATCATTACATGAATCACTGCCTATTTTGATAATTAATGGATCTGAATCATTTTTAAGAGGGAAATGTATAAATCAGTTTTTTTTTCTGGTTTCTTAATTCAGCTACAGAGCTACAGTATCATCTGGTGCTTTTCACGTGTTTGATGGTATGTTCTTTTTTTAACTTTTCCTTTCTATATCACTCTGATACAGCTGCAACTAATTCTCATTCTTCTCATAGTGGACAGACTAGACCACTGATCCATTAGTTGTCTAGTTATTGATTAATCACCAACTATTTTGATAATCGATAAATCAATTTGAGCGATTTTTAAGAAAAGAATAGTCCAAATTCTCGATCAATGATTGATAGATGGATCAACTACCAGAATAGTGGTTATTTGCAGCCCTCCGAAATGGAAAACAATACAAGCACAACCCCACTGTGTCCAAGCTGGGCAGCATTGTGTATTCTGATGAAGACTCACGGGTGCTCTATCACTCTCACCTCATTTCAACATAATAGAGGCCAGGTCATTCATTAGCCTTCCTTAAACTGTCGATTGGAGGAAGCGTGGCGGCAGAGAGGATAAGTCAGGATGAGAGCGAGACACACACAGCCTGTCGCAGTATTTCAACTGATAGGCCACTAAAGCCCTGTGATTTAAAGCACATCCATTCTTTCACTGCTGCGGGTTCACAGAGAAATAAAATCCACTTAATCTTCTATTTAATCTCACACACGCATACACACACACACAAGCCTCCACACATCGGAACAAACTCCCACAGAAGCCACACACAAACTACTCCGGGCGACATTTTTATTGCTTGTTTGATATGCGAACCCTCGTTCTTTTTTCATTACGTCAAAAGTGTTTCCTCCTCTTTTTATCTTGCTCACTCTTCTGCAACTTTACCCTCTGATAGTCCTTTTACTGGTTGTTTTTTCAATCTTCTCCTTTCTCCCTCCTTCATCTCTGTGGTCTGACACCTAGAGGATGACGCTTTTTTCATTTGCCTATATATATATATATATACATATATACATACATATACACACGGACAAAAGTGTTGGTACCCCTCAGTTAAAGAAGGAAAAACCCACAAGTCTCACTGAACCAACTCTCACTTGAAACTTACAAAAGTAACAATAAATAAAAATGTATTGAAAATTAAATAATCAAAATCAGCCATTGCTTTTGAATTGTTGATTACCATAATTATTAAAAAAAAAAAAATGAAATAGGGCTTGACAAAAATGATGGTTGCCATAACTTAATATTTTGTTGCACAACCTTTTGAGGCAATCACTGCAATTAAACGATTTCTGTATTTGTCAATGAGCGTTCTGCAGCTGTCAACAGGTATTTTGGCCCACTCCTCATGAGCAAACTGCTCCAGTTGTCTCAGGTTTGATGGGTGTCTTCTACAAATGGCATGTTTCAGCTCCTTCCACAGATGTGGATCTCTCAGCCATTCTTGGGTGTTTTTGGCTGTGTGTTTTGGATTGTTGTCCTGTTGGAAGACCCATGACCTGCGACTGAGACCAAGCTTTCTGACACTAGGCAGCACATTTCTCTCCAGAATGCCTTGATAGTCTTCAGATTTCATTTTACCTTGCACACATTCAAGACACCCTGTGCCAGACGCAGCAAAGCAGCCCCAAAACATTACTGAGCCTCCTCCATGTTTCACTGTAGGGACAGTGTTCTTTTCTTCGTATGCTTGGTTTTTGAGTCTATGAACATAGAGTTAATGTGCCTTACCAAAAAGCTCCAGTTTGGTCTCATCTGTCCAAAGGACATTCTACCAGAAGCTTTGTGGCTTGTCAACATGCATTCTTGCAAGCCTCGCTTTTTTATGATTTTTTTCAGCAGTGGTGTCCTCCTTAGTCGTCTCCCATGAAGTCCACTTTGGCTCAAACAATAACGAATGGTGCGATCTGACACTGATGTACCTTGGCCTTGGAGTTCACCTTTATTTCTTTGGAGGTTGTTCTGGGCTCTTTGGATACAATTCGAACATCCATCTCTTCAATTTGTCATCAATTTTCCTCTTGCGGCCACATCCAGGGAGGTTGGCTACTGTCCTGTGGCTCTTGAACTTCTGAATATTATGAGCCACTGTTGTCACAGGAACTTCAAGCTGTTTAGAGATGGTCTTATAGCCTTTAGCTTTAAGATGTTTGTCTATTATTTTTTTTCGGTTGTCCTGGGACAATTCTCTCCTTCACTTTCTGCTGTCCTTGTTCAGTGTGGTACACACCTTTTCATCAAACAGCAGAGTGACTACTTGTCTCTCTTTAAATAGGCAGACTGACTGATTACAACTTTGGAAACACCTGTGATGTCAATTAAAGGACACACCTGAGTTATTCATGTCACTCTGGTCAAATAGTTTTCAATCTTTTATATGTGTTTTATTAGTTGTTGTTTTTTTTTTTTAATAATTATGTTAATCAACAATTCAAAAGTAATGGCTATATATATATTTTCCACCTAAACATTGTTGAAGTTGACATTGGAGTGAGTGCAGGTCTGTGTTTGAAGTGCAGTGTTTTGTAATAAAGGCGAAGTTTGTCGTTTCTGTATTGAAGGTACAGTATGTTGTTTCTGTATTAAAAAAAAAAAAAAATGTGTAGGTTTAGTATCAAAGGTGCAGTGTGTAGTTTTAGTACTAAAGTAGAAGTGTGTAGTTTCTGTAATAAAGGTTTAGTATTAAAGTAGAACTGTGTAGTTTCTGTATTAAAGGTGCAGTGTGTAGTTTTCATATTAAAGGTGCAGTGTGTAGTTTCCGTTCTAAAGGTGCAGTGTGTAGTTTCCGTTCTAAAGGTGCAGTGTGTAGTTTCCGTTTTAAAGGTGCAGTGTGTAGTTTCCGTATTAAAGGTGCAGTGTGTAGTTTCCGTATTAAAGGTGCAGTGTGTAGTTTCCGTATTAAAGATGCAGTGTGTTGTTTCCGTATTAAAGGTAGTTTGTAGTTTTAGTATTAAAGGTGCAGTGTGTAGTTTTAGTACTAAAGTAGAAGTGTGTAGTTTCTGTAATAAAGGTTTAGTATCAAAGTAGAAATGTGTAGTTTCTGTATTAAAGGTGCAGTGTGTAGTTTCTGTATTAAAGGTGCAGTGTGTAGTTTTCGTTTCAAAGGTGCAGTGTGTAGTTTTCGTATTAAAGGTGCAGTGTGTAGTTTCTGTATTAAAGGTGCAGTGTGTAGTTTTCGTTTCAAAGGTGCAGTGTGTAGTTTTCGTATTAAAGGGGCAGTGTGTAGTTTCCGTTCTAAAGGTGCAGTGTGTAGTTTTCGTATTAAAGGTGCAGTGTGTAGTTTCCGTTCTAAAGGTGCAGTGTGTAGTTTCCGTTTTAAAGGTGCAGTGTGTAGTTTCCGTATTAAAGGTGCAGTGTGTAGTCTCCGTATTAAAGATGCAGTGTGTTGTTTCCGTATTAAAGGTAGTTTGTAGTTTTAGTATTAAAGGTGCAGTGTGTAGTTTTAGTACTAAAGTAGAAGTGTGTAGTTTCTGTATTAAAGGTGCAGTTTGTAGCTTCCGTTTTAAAGGTGCAGTGTGTAGTTTCTGTATTAAAGGTGCAGTTTGTAGCTTCCGTTTTAAAGGTGCAGTGTGTAGTTTCTGTATTGAAGGTGCAGTGTGTAGTTTTAGTACTAAAGTAGAAGTGTGTTGTTTCCGTATTAAAGGTAGTTTGTAGTTTTAGTATTAAAGGTGCAGTGTGTAGTTTTAGTACTAAAGTAGAAGTGTGTAGTTTCTGTAATAAAGGTTTAGTATCAAAGTAGAAATGTGTAGTTTCTGTATTAAAGGTGCAGTGTGTAGTTTCTGTACTAAAGGTGCAGTGTGTAGTTTCCGTTCTATGGGTGCAGTGTGTAGTTTTCGTATTAAAGGTGCAGTGTGTAGTTTCCGTTCTAAAGGTGCAGTGTGTAGTTTCCGTTTTAAAGGTGCAGTGTGTAGTTTCCGTATTAAAGGTGCAGTGTGTAGTTTCCGTATTAAAGATGCAGTGTGTTGTTTCTGTATTAAAGGTAGTTTGTAGTTTTAGTATTAAAGGTGCAGTGTGTAGTTTTAGTACTAAAGTAGAAGTGTGTAGTTTCTGTATTAAAGGTGCAGTTTGTAGCTTCCGTTTTAAAGGTGCAGTGTGTAGTTTCTGTATTAAAGGTGCAGTTTGTAGCTTCCGTTTTAAAGGTGCAGTGTGTAGTTTCCGTATTGAAGGTGCAGTGTGTAGTTTTAGTACTAAAGTAGAAGTGTGTAGTTTCTGTTTTAAAGGTGCAGTGTGTAGTTTCCGTATTAAAGGTGCAGTGTGTAGTTTCCCTGATGTTTAATTGCTATTGATTTGATCAAATGTCTGCTTTTTGTTCTCCTACCATGTGTCAGTAGTTAAACTTACGTTATGCTCCCTGTTGATTCAAACATTTAAGCGTAGGGAGCCTGCTGTCTTAAACAGAATCTGTTCTGTCATACGAATAACAGGTCTAATAGGAAAGATTAAATATTACAAGATTAATAGATTAACCTGATGAGGCCATGATGTGAACCTCACAGCTCTGAATAAATGAGATCCTCAAAAAAAACATCCTCTGCGTATGTCACCACATACCAGTTAAATTTAACTAACTAAAACGTACATATGCGGATTATATTCCATTACCTGCCCTGACTGTTTCACTAAATGCAGCTCAATCACACAGATTGATGTGCATTTGGCTTGGCTGCACAATATATTTATCTGAATGCACCACTATAAATTGAGCTGATGTATCAGCGGGAGTCCACTTGCCATAAGGACTCATCACTATAATTAATTAATGGTAATTAAACGCAGCACCTCTTTGATTTTGAGTCATGCAACCCAAAGATGGCAGAAGTCTGACCTTCTGTCTCCTTAGTAGGTACATGGATGTGTTAAAGGACCAGACTGAGGTCTTATAAATCATCCATTGGTATGTAACACAAATTATGAGCTCCACCATTGCTACATGTTAATTATTTTAATTTTGATACCATAGGGGGCGTTAAGGGAGAGAGAGAGTACAGTTTTGCTACACTGAGCATAGTTTTGAAGTTCTCTTGGATTTTTTTTTTCAAGGGGGAGATATTGTCGTAACCAAAAGTGTGTTTTTTGTGTTGTTCTGTTTCAGTTGCCCTCATCCACGAGCCTGGTGTTGTGATGAATGACTAAGTCGTACATACAGAACTGGCTTCACTACAAGCCAGACCGGCAGGAGTTGGACATAGTGGACCTGAATGACAATTATGCTAAATAAAATTCAATAAAGTCACTGTGAGAAGGTGATGAGCCCTCCCCTTCTCACCTGTTTATAAGGGGGGAACTGACTAGCGGTGAGAGAGTTCCCCCGGACGGGTTTGCGGAGAGTTTTACCCCCGGACATGTTTGGGTGCAGGACGCGACGCGAGGCGTGTGGAGCTGCCTGTCTGGTCCACCTGATGCGAGGTGGACTTTCCCTGCTGGCGTGAGCGCGTTGTGTTTTCTTGTTTTTGGTACCGCCGACAATAAATGTTTTTTATGTGAGTTCCTTTGCCTCCTGTCTCCACTTCTTTTTCTGGTTGCCCTGATCCCTTTTGTGGGGAGAACACGTTGGTCGCTCACAGTCACATTTTTTTTCAATTTTTAAAAAAATACAAGAGTTTGGTACTTTTCCTTCATAAACTAAGGCTGTTTTGAACATCCTGGCTGTCGATGAAGCAGGCTATAGATTTTATTATTTTTGTGTAGTTCAATTTACTTAACTGTTTCTACTGGAATTATTTCTTGAAATATAATTGAAAGCGCACTGATCTGTAATTACGTTGCAGTTTCAATTTTTCAATAATATTTTTCAAATATTAACCAAAGGTGCAAACTGACGTTAAATTAACATTGAAATCCGATATTGATTCAATGATTTAATGTTGAATCTATGTAGAATCAACATTGCAATGATGATTTCTACATAGTTTCAAACCTGTCTGCATTCTGGCAATACTTCACAAGTCATATAGCAAAAGCGACATCCAATTTAGACTTCATAAGATATGCATTTCAAAGGAAAGCCTTGCCACCTGATTATAATCTCTTAATAACATCCTGTCTTATAAATGCTGTCAAATGTGTGTGTTGTAAATTGCTGTTGGTACCATAGAAAAACTACTCTAGACAGTCAGAAATGAGTTGACAGTCGATATAATAGTGGTGTTGCTTCCACATGCACACACACACACACACACACACACACACACACACACACACACACACACACACAGCTAAGTGGCCTCGGAGCCATAGTTGCCTCCAGAGAATTTGTTATGCGTCACTTTCCATTCTGTCCTCCCAACAGAATGTGCACGTGTGTTTGGTTGTGTAGTTGTATGAGTGTGTGAGCGTGTGTGTGAGCGTGCACATGTGTCACAGTGAGTCTGTCTGTAGGAGATAATAAGGCAGTGTCTGGGGTCGGCTGCACCCGGCTGACCCCTGGACTTAACCGAGTTCTGAGAATTAGCAGCTAAGTGGAAAGTGAAAAAATAAAAGTAGAGAGAAACTGTGCTGAGACGCGTATGAGACAGACAAGACTCTGATGAGATTCTGACGAGACTTCTCTACTCGTATTACTGTACATACAATGTATGCTTTACAAATTTCCTGTCCTGACACTTGATGATTCAGGATGAGCTATGGCCCTTTAGGCTTGTTTCAGTTTCTCCAACATTTGGAAGGTATTACACTGCTCTCAGGCCCAGCTTTGATTTAGTTTACTCACCTTCTTTTTGGACTTGAAGACGTTACAGCGGAACACATTGCTCTGTCCGTCTCTGGCGATATAGCTGAAGATTTTCAGATCCTGGGAGTCATGAGACACATAGAATATCCTGAAAGAGAGAATAAAATAGGTCAGGAATGTAAATTAATAAATAATCACATAGAATTAAGCTAAATGGAAATAGAGCCTGGCAGAGTTTCCACAACGTATCTTAAGACGCAAAAGAGGCACAGAGCCTGTTTCTCTGAGGTTATTTTAATCCAAAGGGCAAGAGACCAAATTTGAGTTCTGAAGCTGAAAAAAAGAAGAATTAGAAAAAGTTGTGATGGGATTAAAAGTTGTATTTAAAAATATTAAACTGGCAGGCAGAGTCCTTCTCTTAAATGATTCCATTGTTTTTTTTGGGACAGCTCAGGCCACGCTGGAAACAAAGTCGACTCTAATTCCAAGTCGAGATAAAGCGAACCTAAAGTGACAACAGTGATAAATATGTTCAGTGCCAGGAAGGAGGAGGTAACACTATTACAGCAAAACAAAACAAAAAAAAAGAGATCCGGTGTGGAAGGATTCAGAGGCAACTAACTCAAGTATAGAGTCGTCGGAGAGATTGTGTGCGACAGGGAAGAAATATAGAGGCGACAGTCTCCTGCAGAGCAGGTAAATAGGAAGAAATAAGTCTGAGAGGGAAAGAGGGAGCGGAGAGACCTGCGGGAAGGGGGACTAATGCGGGTTCAGCGCCGCCTCAAATCTAATTCATGGTGACAAAAAAAACAGCGGTGGAGGGATAAAGCAGCGAGGGTGACACTATGGAGACAGGTGAACATGAAAACCTGCTCCACGAAGACCCGGCTGCCATGATCCCTGCATCGATACAGCTGCTACATAATCACACACGCATAATCTGAGGGAATTAGTGTCATTTCGTATGCTTCCATTTTTTTTCTGCTGATCAAACGACTTGGAACTCGCTCACTTGAGCTGAAAGTATTGATTAGTCATCCGGCAGGAAGAAGTGATTAGTAATGATTGCGATAATTGATTCCTTTCGTCAAAAATGCCCAAATAGCTCTGGACGTCTCAGATCGTTTTCAAATTCGACAACATTCAACATCAGCACTTTTAAAAACCAACCTATTCTCCTTATATTTGAATGTGGAAGTTAGAGCTAAGTTAAAAACTGAAAATAATCAGAATTGAGATATTGGAACCATAGAATTTAGACATTTTCTTCCTGAAAATTACTCAAGTTGAATTATTGAGTCTTTTCAATTTCTGAATAGTGGGTGATTATTGTAATAGTTGGCAACTTAATCGAATAATCATTGTAGCTCTCGTGGAAAAAAAAACTGTTTCTTTTTAATGTGCAGCTTGAGTAGCATGACTAGCTTCAGCTTTATGAACTAGTGCTTCCATGCCAGTTGCTATGCCGACCCCGTCCTGCACAAACAAAGTTGCAGTGGTCCAGAGTGGCTGTTTTGGCTGCTGCAGTGAAGCTGGCAACACAAACCCACACCAGGGAAATTCACACGAAAAGAAATTTTACTTTATTTGCATTCAGCTCTGACGCGGGTCACATGAGTCTCCTCGTATTCTCATATTAAAAACTACAGATCATCCTATTGGGTTTTCACGTTTTCTGGTTGACATCAGCTATAAAATGGAGAAACTCGCTGGCGACAAAGCCAAAAACTGAATCTTTAAACCCGACTCTTGATGTTGTTAGAAGACGATTTTGTCCGATGTGACGTGCATATAAATACGCTCAGACAGAACAAAAACCAATACTTAAACATAGTCAACATGAATAAAAACCTGTTGTCAGTGCAGAAGTGAAAACCTACAAAGATTTTAGGTATCTGTAAGACAGCGGTAAATAAGGTGAATTTGATGTACAGTTTCTGACATTGTGCGACTGAACAATGAATCGATAAATCACAAAACAATCAATTCATAAATAAATGTTTTGTTTTTTTTTTACCATTTTTTTTGGCTGTCAATGTAATTAATTGCAAAATTTTCTGACAACAATTGTGATTACTTAATTTCTAAATATATGGATATTTTAATACATAAAATACACATTTAAAAAACAATATTACATTTAGTATTATATAATAAATTGTATTCATTTTCTAATAATGTGTTTGAGTGCAGTTGAGTTAAGAATTGTCCTGCAAATAAGAACCAAGCACCACAGACTCCATGCTACACGTTGATTGCATTAACTTTCATTAACATGTTAATGGGTTCTAATTAATCCCAAAGGTCAGTTCGCTGCCTCAGATGTTTCCTGTTCATCGGAGCGATGTTGTTGCCTTTCTATTTTTTTTTATTAATTTTTTTTTTATGTGTTTGTTTGACCGAGCTGAGCGGCCGGCCGCTGAAGGTTAATGAGTAAATAAATGACACCAACCTGGTGAAGGTACTCATCGCCGTGAACAGGAAATATCAGGTGGCGGGAAAAGGAGCAGGAAGGTTTCCTAATGAGCCAATTAGTTTCATATCAGGAACTTTGGAAGGAAGTTCTGAGTCATTCATCACATTTATCCACACGGAGGATTATATAGGTGCTGCCTTTGTCTCACTCTGTCTGTGTGTGTGTGTGTGTGTGTGAGATAGAGAGAGTTAGTGGTTGCTTCTATACACTCGGTGACATTTCTGTGGTATTTGTTTTGGCCTTTTCTCCTGGAGCCAGTTTAACTGAGGTTATACGGTTTCGATGCTGTCTTTGTCAAACTCTGTTTAGCAGAAAAACCAGACACATGCATGTGTGAACACACGCACACACACACACACACACACTCTCTATGTTTCTCATTTGCATTTCACACGTGCCGTTTCCTGCACCAACATGAGGTACGAAGGAATCAGCCAAACAAGCAACAAACAAAAGCACAATTTAAAGTAATGATAAAACTACTGAGTACTATTAGACGCCTTTGTGGATGTTTTATGAGGACAGAAACACATCAGCCCTCTCAGGATTTCTTCATTTTTCTGTGATTAATGTGGCCAGAGACGACTTATTGTGATGTGTTGTGAAATGTTATGTTTTTGAGATGATATAATTTCTACATTTTATGTGAAGATTTGCAATAAACCTGGACGAAGAGAAAAAATCATAAGCAAAGGAAAATAAGGCAATTTAAAAAAAAAATTACAAGCAATAAAGATTTGTATATAATCACTTTACTCTCTTCCTTTGATGAAAGCCTCTTCATATCCTAAAAAAAAATACTCATTCCATTTTTAAGTTTTAGGTTTTTTTTTTTTTTTTTTTTTTTTTACATAAAAATAAAATAATACATGTGGGAGAATATAGTCATGTGTTCAAGAAAAAAAGTTTACCTGAAAGAATATTAAATAAACTCATCTCAGTACTAGCCGAAAATTCAAAATATCAATTATCACATTCAATTTCATCACACTATTTTAATTACCAGTAATGACATGTTTTGGTTGATTTATGCAGAAAAGTTTAGGGAGCTTAGCTAAACTGTTTCTCGAAAATCTTACTTTAGGTATTGCCACTCACACTTCCCACAAGGTGCTGAGAAATTAATTCAAAGCTTGACCTCAAAACTTTTAGGTGTGAAACACTCGCAGTGTAATAATCCATGTTTTAAAATGTCTTGTTCAACAAGTGTTGATAAACATTTAAATCGAAATTCTAACAAAACTTCACTGAGTTTGTCCCCTGTCTCAAATGCTCAATCCACAGACTGTATTCAGAACATTTGCGGTTGTGATGTCACGACTATACTGCCACTGCCAACTCAAATCAGCCAATCAGCGGATCAGAGGAATAATATTTAAAAATGACACAGATGACCTGTTGATAAGATATGGTTCTTAAAACCATGAATAAATCTTGTTAGTGACTAGAACTGAAATTATAGTTGATTAATTGAATAGTTATTTTTGACAATCATCTAATTAATTTAAATATTTTCTTGAAAATTAATGATTTTTAGTTAAACATATTTGTAAATCACAGATAATGGGTGCAAGTATTTTTTGGTAGAATATGCCTATATTCTCTGGTTCTCTTCTTTTCAAATCGGCTTATTTTCTGGTTTTATTATTCTTCTTTAATAGTGAACTGATGATCTTTGGGTTGTGAACTGTTAGTTTTAACAAAAAAAGACATTTTCGGTTGAATCTTCAGCTTTGGGAAACGGGGATCGACATTTTACACCATTTTATGAACCAAACACCTAGTCAGTTAATGGTTTCGATAATTGATAGATTAATCAATCATCAGAATAGTGGTTAGTTGTAGCCCTTGAGTGACATCACAACTGAATGGTGATGTTAAAAATGCATTCAGGGTTAGGCAGATGCACATGTTTGACTTAGCGTCATTAGCCCCATTAGCACCATTAGTACCACTAGCACCATTAGTGTCCTGCTGTGGCTGCAGTCACCACGGTTACCGCTGAGGCTTAATGAAAGTGGAGGAGTGTAGGAGGCATGTCAACAAGCTGAGTCTCCATTATCAGACTGTTTGTTCTGACTGACCGCTCCCATCCTGCTCCCGACCCTGCTCCCGACCCTGCAACCCCCCCCCACCGCTGGGAGTTAACCTCCTAAAACACTCTCTCTGGGGAGAAAAACAGTGGTTTGTGTTCTGTTAAACTGCTGCTGCTGCGGGGAAGCGGGTCTTATTCCCAAATTGTGGGCGATGATTATACAGAGCGAGTCCCGGCTGCCAGGGAGCGAGCGGGGAGCCAGGAGTCAGAACAGCTCTGCTGCTCAGATACCAGCCGCTGCCAAACATCCACAGATCACATCCTGGTCGCGGCTCCACATGAGCAACGCCATAGGCACTTAACAGCAAAATAAATCAACACACGCTGCCAACAGGAAGAATGAAGACTCTTATCCTGCATCTCTGTTCTCACTTAAAGGCCTGATGCGCTCAAAACTTTTTCTATTTCACTTCTGTTTCTTTAGCTTCATTGAGCAGATTTGCAAGACTCAATCGTTTTCACATTCATCTGCTAACAAGGGGATTGTAATTAGATACATCTGGAGGTCTGAGGAGATGCCATGTTCATAGATTCTAGATTAGACCTAAAGAGGAGATGGTAAGTATGTTATAACAATGTAATTATATATATATATATATATATATATATATATATATATATATATATATATATATATATATATATATATATATAGCTCAGTTGGTAAGTCACCGGACTTACGGTTCAAATCCCCGTCGGGGCGGAATGACCATCCAGTGTGGGTCCTTGGGCAAGACCCTTCCGGCTACTGCCCACCTCATACAATGATGAGAGACAAAGAAATACATGAGACACCGGCTCAGACGTCGCCCAGGTTAACAAGGTGCTGGGGAACCAGAGCACCTTGATGAGAAGTGGGCTACTGGAACAAGGCGGAAATGGCTGAGATGCGAGAACAAGGCTCTGTTGGAATGCTACTACTCCACCAAGGCTGGAAACTGAGAGGTACTGGAAAAGTATATGGGAGGCATCACACAACAGTGAAACAGTGAAAGACCACAGCAACCTCCCTGAACAGAATCCAGTTACCATCACAGTGGCAGATATCCAAGAAAGAGTCTCAGGTATGAAAAACTGGACAGCACCAGGCCCTGACAGGATTCACGCAGACTGGCTTAAGAAACTCACTGCACTCCATGAGCGCCTAGCAGCACAAATGAACCAGCTGCTATGGGATGGGACTCACCCTGAATGGCTAACCGAAGGGCGAACGATCCTGATCCTGAAGGATCCCTCAAAGGGTGCAGTCCCATCCAACTATCGGCCAATAACCTGTCTCTCCACAACATGGAAGCTCATGTCAGGCATCATTGCGGCTAAGATAAGTGGGCACATGGATCAATACATGAGCGAAGCACAGAAGGGCATTGGCAAAGATACCAGAGGAGCCAAACACCAACTCCTGGTTGACAGAACAGTTGCCCAAGACTGGAGAGCCCGACACACCAACCTGTGCACAGCCTGGATTGATTACCAGAAAGCCTATGACTCAATGCCACACACATGGATCACTGAATGCTTGGAGCTGTACAATGTCAACAGAACTCTAAGGGCCTTCATTGCAAGCTTGATGAGGTTGTGGAAGACCACCCTTGAAGCCAATGGGAAGCCACTTGCACATGTCTCCATCAAATGTTGCATATACCAAGGAGACGCTCTGTCCCCACTGCTGTTCTGCATATGTCTGAACCCCCTCAGCCAAATAATCAACAATACTGGCTATGGATACCGACTCAGAAATGGGGCAACCATAAGTCACCTCCTCTACATGGATGAGCTGTACGCTAAGAGCGAGCGAGACATCGACTCACTGATCCACACCACCAGGATCTACAGCACAGACATTGGGATGTCATTCGGGCTGGAGAAGTGTAGCAGGATGGTGACAAAGAGAGGGAAGGTATTCCACACAGAAGGGGTCTCACTCCCAGAAGGAACAATAGCAGACATAGCACAGAGGCACTCATCCTGGCTGCACAGGAACAAGCCCTGAGCACCAGAGCAATAGAGGCCCAGATCTACCACACCAGACAAGACCCAAGGTGTAGGTTGTGCAAGGAGGCCCCTGAGACAATCCAGCACATAACTGCAGGGTGTAAGATGCTGGCAGGTAAAGCATACATGGAAAGCCATAACCAAGTGGCTGGAATAGTGTACAGGAACATCTGTGCGGAGTATGGGCTGGCAACCCCAAGGTCAAAGTGGGAAACACCTCCAAAGGTGGTGGAGAATGACCGAGCTAAGATCCTGTGGGACTTCCAGATCCAGACTGATAAAATGGTAATGGCAAACCAACCAGACATTGTGGTGATGGATAAAGAGCAGAGGAAAGCCGTGGTAGTGGATGTGGCAATACCAAGTGATGGCAACATCAGGAGAAACTGGAAAAGTATCAAGGGCTCAGAGAAGAGCTGGAGAAGGCTTGGAAGGTGAAGGCGACAGTGGTGCCCGTGGTGATCGGAGCACTCGGGGCAGTGACTCCCAAACTGGAGGAGTGGCTACAACAGATCCCTGGAAAAACATCAGACATCTCAGTCCAGAAAAGCGCAGTCCTTGGAACAGCAAGGATACTGCGCAGAACCCTCAAGCTCCCTGGCCTCTGGTAGAGGACCCGAGCTTGGAAAGTGGAAGGGTGAGAAGGGAATTTTTTTTTATATATATATATATATATATACACACACATAAATACTTGACTATAATCGCCTTGGTCCTAAACCAAAACGACGTCAAAATGTCGGTATCAATGCCATAACATCACCTGGAATTAAATTAACAAACAGATTTTTACCACTGTCGGATACAAATAGGACTGAGTCTAACAATGACAGACTCAGGACAGAGCAGCACCAGGACCGAAAAACTGTGTCAAGCGTCAAGGACACTTTGCTGCTAGGAGATGGAGCCATATCTAACATAAACATGGGGAAAATGATAACAAGCAGCTATCCGAGTGCCACTGTTTCTGACATCACAGAGGCACTACCAAAGGAACTAGCTAAGCATCAAGGTGTGAAACAGCTGATCTTGCACGTGGGTGCAGTGGACATCAGAAATGGACAGTCGGAAATCTTAAAAAAAGATTTCATCACACTCTTTGGAAGTTTTGATAAAGTGACATTACCCACGTTTATTAGTGGACCTCTCCCAACCATCGACGGGAAGGTAAACAAGTTCAGCCGGTTGCTTCAGCTGAACACATGGCTATCCAACATCTGTGAGTCCAGAGGACTGCCTTTTATTAACAACTTTAACCTGTTTTGGCTTCGAGGTGACCTTTTCAGAGGAAAAGGCCCGCACCTGAACGGAGGTGGAGTGAGGGTTCTGACGGAGAACCTCCTCCACGCTCTGAGGCGTCAGAGCAGGCCTGAGCAGAATCAGGCCTCTGTGCGGCCACCGAGAGAAAAGAGGAGGAAGAAAAGAGCTCCCTCTGCCTCACCCAAGGACCCAGCCAAGAGTTTGACAAAAACAGCACCAGCAACAACAAAATCTGCATCCATGGTAAAGGAATCAACTGCTTCAGCTGCAGCACCAGCATCTCCGACAAAGGACTCAGCCACTGCAGCCGTTGCAACAACACCACCTGCCCCTCCGGAAATGGACTCAGGCGCTGCAGCTACTGCCACAGAACCGGCAAAGGAGTCAGCTGCTGCTACAGAAACATCTTTATCTCCGGCGAAGGACTCAACAACATGTGCATCGCCTGCTAAGGATTTAGCTGGAGCAGAGACTACATCACCTTTACCTTCGCCCTCACCACAGTCCCCACCTGTTACATCGACACCCCGTAGTGACTCTTCATTTTCGTTTCCATCTCCATCGACACCTTTGAGATTTCCAAATCATTGTGAAAGCTTGATCAAATCAGGCACTAAAATAGTTCCTCTTACTCCAGACATGGTTAGATCGCTCCTAAGCCTGCTCCAAGAAGCAGAGCCCCCCCAGCTCGGCCTCCATCACCGGCCCGAGCTGTTATCTCCAACAGCGTCACTGCTGCTGTCTAGGATGTAAAGGGCCTCTGCGTTGCTACCACTCACTTTAAACCCAACTGGAGGTCCAGGGAGGAAGTGATCTCTGCAAAACCAATCTGTACTGTCACATCACGTAGACTAAAACAGAGAGGGACAGTCAGAGTGTCTGAGCAGAGAAATCTAATCCATATTCCATATAAGAAGTTAGAGCCCAACCCAGCCCAGGAAACTCAGATCCATCTCAAACATGCTGTACTCAATGTCAGATCTCTAAATAACAAATCTTTCTTAATTAATAATTTTATTTCTCCTAATGGTCTTGATTTTATGTTCTTAACCGAGACATGGCTTGATAATAGTACAGGTAATGCAGTCCTGATTGAGTCTACTCCACCCCACTATACCTTTGAGTTTGAAACACGACAAAACCAGAGAGGTGGGGGCGTTTGTAGCATTTTCAGGGAGAATATAGTCACCCACAAATTGTCATTTGGGTTGTTTTCTTCATTTGAGTATGTGTCTGTCAAAATGGAGCTAAAACAAGCGTCCATAGTTTATGTCACTATCTACAAGCCACCTCAGAATTGTTTTATTGATGATTTTTCAGAACTACTTTCAGTTTTGTGCACTGAATTTGACAATTTTGTTGTAACAGGTGATTTAAATGTACATGTGGATGTAGCCAGCGACAGACAAGCTAAAGAACTCAATGCTGTCCTTGAAATGTTTGGTCTAACTCAGCATGTGACCGAACCCACTCACAGCAGAGGGCACACACTGGATGTGCTCATTACTAAGGGGGTTACTGTTTCAAATATTAATGTCATGGATGTCGCATTATCTGATCATTTTTGTTTGTTCTTTGACCTGTCTGTTACACCAAAGCCGGCAGCTGGGCCAAAAAAGGTTCGAAGAAGACTCATAAATGACAAAACAAGGGCACAGTTTATGGAAATGATTGCTTTTGAAAATACCACTGGTTCTAATGTTGATGTTCTGTGGAACTCCTATACATCGAGTGTTTTAAATGTCTTGGACACTGTTGCCCCTTTCAAGGTTAGAGAGGTTAAAAACAGGCAAAAGGCACCATGGAGAAATGATGACTTGGTCAGGGCACGAAAGAGAGAGTGCCGGGGAGCCGAACGGAAATGGCGCAAATCAAAACTCCAGGTTGATCTAGAGATCTATAAAAAGAAGTTATGCATGTTTAACCAGACTTTGAAAAAATCAAGGGAGAGATATTTCTCTGAAATCATCACCAACTGCAATGGTAACGCTCGAGTTCTGTTTGCTACAGTAAACAGATTAACAAACCCTCCAGTTTCACTGCCCTTAGAACTAATTTCTACATCAAAGTGCAATGAGTTTGCGAAATTCTTTAGTGATAAAGTTCAGAGTATTAAGAATGCAATCATTTCCACCACACAGACAATAACCCTTCATCCACCTAAACAGACACATTTCACTCCTGTTACTGACAGAGCAGTCGAAGAGATCATCTCAGGTCTGAGTTCATCCACATGCTGCCTTGATGAGTTACCCACTGGATTTCTAAAGTCTGTGTTGAACAGCTTATTAGTAGAAGTTACTAATCTAGTTAACATCTCATTGGAGACAGGAACATTTCCAAAAGCCCTGAAAACTGCGGTTATTAAGCCTCTCCTAAAGAAGAACAGTCTTAATGCCACAGTTTTAAACAACTACCGTCCCATATCAAACCTGCCATTCTTGGGTAAAGTCCTCGAAAAAGTTGTTTATCGGCAGCTAAGTGACTTTCTCCTGTCTCACAACGCTTTTGATACTTTCCAGTCTGGTTTTCGACCTCACCATAGCACTGAGACAGCTCTGATCAAGGTGATAAATGACATCCGCCTGAACACAGATGCAGGCAGAGTCTCAGTCTTAGTTCTGCTGGACCTGAGCGCTGCCTTTGACACTGTGGACCATGATATTCTTTTACAGAGGTTGGAGAACTGGCTGGGAATCTCTGGTCCTGCTCTAAACTGGTTTAGGTCGTATCTTGAGGACAGAACTTACTT
Source organism: Eupleurogrammus muticus (assembly GCA_036785175.1). Classification (NCBI taxonomy): domain Eukaryota; kingdom Metazoa; phylum Chordata; class Actinopteri; order Scombriformes; family Trichiuridae; genus Eupleurogrammus; species Eupleurogrammus muticus. The sequence continues at coordinate 23,138,337 of JAYKQN010000006.1, read as the reverse complement.
TGTTGAAATTGGAAATTGCATTTCAGACAAAATGTCTGTGACCTGTGGTGTTCCCCAGGGCTCGATCCTGGGGCCCCTCCTGTTCAATTTGTACATGCTTCCGTTAGGCCAACTAATACGCAGCAACAATGTGTCTTACCACAACTATGCAGACGACACTCAGATCTATGTGTCTCTGACAGCAGGTGAACATGGGCCTGTGGATTCACTCTGTCGCTGTATTGAACAAATCACTGTGTGGATGCAAAACAACTTTCTCCAGCTAAACTCGGAAAAAACTGAAATAATCGTCTTTGGGCCACTGAAGCAAAGAGAACGTGTAATCAGTCACCTTCAGTCTCGTTCTCTAAAATCAAAAACACAGGTTAGAAATCTAGGGGTGCTAATGGACTCAGACCTGAACTTTCACAGCCACATAAAGTCAACAATATCAACAGCCTTTTACCATCTAAAAAACATTGCCAAAATCAAAAATATAGTGTCCAAACCAGACTTGGAGAGACTGATCCATGCATTTGTCTCCAGCAGGTTAGACTACTGCAATGGCCTGCTCACTGGTCTCTCTAAACGAGCTTTTAAACAACTACAGAACATTCAGAACGCTGCAGCTCGAGTCCTGACCAGAACCAGAAAATATGACCATATTAGTCCAGTGCTCATGTCTCTGCACTGGCTTCCTGTCACTCAGAGAATAGACTTTAAAACAGCTTTACTTGTGTACAAGTCTCTTCATGGTCTAGCACCAAAATACATCTATGACATGTTAGAGCCATACGAGCCATCTAGGACCCTGAGAACCTCAGGGACTGGTCTCCTGCAGGTGCCCAGAGTCAGGACTAAACACGGTGAAGCTACATTCCAGTTTTCTGCAGCTAAAATCTGGAACAGTCTTCCAGAGAATGTGAGACAGGCCTCAACGCTGACAATGTTTAAGACCAGGCTGAAAACAGTTCTGTTTAACCGTGCATATGAAAACTGAAAGTATCTTATCTACACTCTTCACTCTTTTTTAAATTAATGATGAATTCTATGTTTTATGATTTTATGTATGTTTTGCTCTCCTTTTGTGATTTTGTGTAACTGTAAAGCACTTTGAATTGCCCTGTGTATGAATTGTGCTCTACAAATAAACTTGCCTTGCCTTGCCTTGCCATAAATACATACACACACACACACACATATATATGTATATATACGTATATATACATATATATATATATATATATATATATATATATATATATATATATATATATATATATATATATATACTATCAGATAGAAATTCTGCAGCAGTGATCAGAGAATATGTCTCAAATAAATATGAATATATATAAATATGTGTATATAAATACATATATAATTATACAAACCTACATATACCGTATATGTACATATACACAAAGGGGGATCTCAAATATTTAGAATATCATGAAACCATTTTGTTAATCGTTTCAGAAAATAAAGTTCAAGTCTAGTCATTACACACAGAGTAATGAGTCTACTTATTACTCTATGTGTACTTATAAAATATTATATTTATTTAATAAGAAATAAGTTCTTTAAAAAAGTCTTGAATACATTTAAATATTTTTTTTGCATTTAAACAATTTGCCTTTTTTGTTAATTAATTTCTAGCATGAAACCAGTTACCTCACATTAGATCCCATTGAAATAGTGTTTTCATTTTCTTATTATTAGATGTTGATGACAAACTCTTTATACTGCTGTGAATAGAGAGCAACAACGTTTTGTTTTTGTTTTTTTAAACAAGTGCATACAAATGAAAAACAAACAAATCTGGAATCTTGATATGAATTTAAATATTTCTGTCACAAAATCACAATGGATGCAGCTGAGGGGTTCGGAAACAGCTGAGCAGCATAAATCTGAATTTCCTCGGTCGGACACGGTTGATTTTAAAGAACGCTCATTTCTGAATCAGTCCGAGTAGAAGCGGCTGCAGATAAACAGCATGGACGTCGAAGGGAAACGATGGATCATTAATGGTGCGAGGAGTCAAACATGAGCAACTGTTTTTGCCAGAGGCAATTTAAGAGATTATATTTACCCGATCTGCAGCGGCGGTGATCAATATTAATCCATTTCAATTTTAGATTATCTAAAACCCCTCAGCCCAGTGGAGGACAAATCTAAAAATGACATTTAATTAAATCAACATTTGGCTTTACATCTCCTGGAAACATCAACAGTGACTGCGAATGATTTTCCATCAGAGCCGGACTGTCTGGACTCATCATGTCGCAGCTACTTTCAACACACACACACACACACACACACACACACACACACACACACACACACAGGGAGCTGCTGATACTGTACACTAGACCTGGAGCAACACAGGACACATGGGGTGCAGAAAGAAAGAAGGAAGGAGGGAAGGAATGATAGTAGTAGGAGTGAAGGACAGAAGTAAAGGGGGGAGGCATGAGGGAAGGGGATAGAAGTAAAGAACGAAGGAAGGATGGATAGAAGTTAGAAAGAAGGAGGGAGAGGAGCACAGAAGTACAGAAGGAAGGAGGGAGGGATAGAATAACAGAAGGAAGGAAGGAGGGAAGAATAGAAGGAAAGAAGGAAGGAGGGAGGGGAGGATAGAAGTAAAGAAGGAAGGAGTGAACGAAATAAATGAATAAAAACAGGCTCAATAGATGTCAGAATGAACAGTGGCGATTTCACTTCTTCACGGTTCAACCTTCTCAACTTGCTGCCGTGTGCTTGAACCATGTAACCATGGTAACCATAGAGACCACATAAACAACATTATGGATCAGAGCACAGAAAACATGGGTATGACATTATCAAAACTCACAATGCATTTCTCAATAGGTCCTCGTTTGATATGTGTGTGTAGAGGTGTGGAGGTGTTGCCAGGCAGCAGCAGCCTCAGCCCCTACAGCAGCTTCACTGCTGTGAACAGACGCTTTCTTTTCTGCCATAAAGATCCATATGAGTCACAACCACACTTTTCCTTCACAACCACTGGGCAGGTTCCTGCAGGTCATTATTCAGTCAGTCAACCGCCTCCTGGTGCTGCCAGAACCATCCGAAACACGTAGAAATCTGCTTCTTATCCATTTGTTTTTAAAAGAATTTTTAGTGTAAAACATGACACAGTACATTGTTGGTAACTTTTCAAACAGGGTTTCTCATAGGGTGGACCTGAGCTACTGTTATATGTGTTTAAATAAATACGTTTAGACTGATTCTGTTCTGTTAGATGATAGTACTGGAATTTCCTGAGGGTCTTTGAACATGTCCTGGAGACATGACTGTAAGTAACATTGACCTTTAAAGATCTTTACTTCTCCTTCCACTTTAAGTTAACATGAAGCCTCAACAGGCCCCTGATATTACAGTCAAGAAGTTCATTTTACAGGGGGAAGGCTTTAATCATTTTTAGCTCATGAAATACATTTCAGAGTGAGGATCACTTCTGAGGCAGCAATAACTCCCGCTGAAAGGTTTTTTCAAAGGTCATTTCAATATGCTTTTCAGCTTGTTAAAGGCTTAAAAATAAGGCATCAACAATTCAGCTGGAGACAGGAAGACAGGCAAGAAATCAATCAGATGACGATGCAGAGTTTAGTGAATGAGACAAAGATCAGAGTGTGAAACAGAGACAGATGCTCAGAGGAAACCGGGGCAGGAGGCGAGTGAGGAGGAAGATGAGAGAATAGTGAGATGAAGAGAGACGGAGATAGCGGATGAGTAAGAAGCTGAAAAAGAGAGATAAAGGTCAGACGTGTGTTGAGTTTGATAAAAAACACTCTGCTGCTTCACATTTATGCAGACAAACAGCTTCTGTTTAAGCTGCGGTGCAGATATCTTACTATAAATGAACGTCCCAACAAGCCTGGTAAATCTCCCTGTGTGTGTGTGTGGTGTGTGTGTGTGTGTGTGTGTGTGTGTGTGTGTGTGTGTGCGTGTGCATGCTATTTTAGCAAAGAGATTGGAGTATTATTTTCATGTTCAGGAATGAAAACCAAACACAGCTGCATTTATATCCTCTTATCAGACATCTATAAAAGCTCCAGTAACAGTAATGTGAGACACACACACACACACACACACACACACACACACACACACGCACACAGCTCCTCGCAAATATTGATCATAGATCCATGGAAACTTGCCGTCGGCTGGAGGAGAAGCTGCTGACTCTGCTTTAGTTCGTGATATATACTGACCCACAAACTGGAGATATCAGGGTGGAACGAGTACTACTCCAATATTTTACTTTAGGTAAAAGTACAAATGCCACAAAGCAGAAACACTCCTGCATTCAAAATCTAACTTAAGTAAAAGTACATACCAATGGTGGAAAGTAACAAAGTACATATACTCAAGTACTCTACTTAAGTATAGTTTTGAGCTACTTGTACTTGACCAAAGTGTTTGATGCTACTTCATACTTACAGTCCTACATTACTACATCTACTCCACTACACTATATTTAACAGCTTTAGTTACTTTTCAGATGACCTTTCCACATAAAACAATATATTTTAATATTCTGACTCTTTAATTGTAATTCTTTTAATGTTTAAATGTATTTCATGCACTTTGTGTAAAAACTTCTACATAAAGTGTATTAAACAAAAATGTGACACATATGATACATTAATATACTCAAAGTGTCTAAAATTGGCCCCAGATTGGTGATAACATTAAACATAACTTTAAAATACTCTCATGTGGTAGTAATAAAACAAAACTTACAATGCAATATGAGTTTGACTTTATGAATTTACTTTTGATACTTTATGTACAATTTTAGAAATATAATAAAGTAAAGTAAATAAAATATAATATTTCATAATACTTTTGCTTCAAATAATAGTTTAAAATCAGGACTTTTACTCTTTACTATTTTTAAATGACAGGATTTCTACTTTTAGTTAAGTAATGTATCTGAGTTCTTCTACTGCGCAAAATATACTTAAAAGTATATGAGAGGCTCAATTTAACATTATATATTTATCAAATATGTATGTGGAACAATGTCAAAACTGAATGAACTGATGAATGCAAAAGTTGTATTTTAAAAAGTTTTTCACTTTCTCATATCGCCAAACATTATTGTCACTGACTCATGTATGTTAATGTATGTTGTATGAATATTAGTTTTGCTAATTATAACCTTCCTATATATTTTGTTTTATAGAAATAAATTCTATACCATAAATGAGTAATTTCGGGGCCAAATTGTAAATGGGAATAATTTCATTAGAGCGGCTGCTTGGCTGAACACAGATTTACAGCATGTGATTTACTGTTTGTTAAAAAGCTGCTCTTTAATTACACTGACCTGATGAAGCTCGTTACTGCCAACAGTTAAAATGGCACAATTTGATTGACAGCATTGATTTATCGACTTTATTGTCCACCTCAGTGGGGGAAAAAAGAACAAAACAAACACACATACAACATAAAACATATTTATGCTGTCATAATAATTATAATAGTAAGACCAGAAAGCAGATGTTGTAAAATAGCACGTGCTCCCTGATGCAGTCGTTGCGTTTATTGGGGGAATGAAAGGGAATAAAAGCTTCTTGTGTAAGTTCCAGTTGGCTCTCCAGGCCCTGGATCGACGGCCAGATGGAAGCAGCCGGAACTGCGGCCAAAGTTAAACTTTAGTGTCAATCACCAGAAGTTACAGCCTATAAAAGACGGAGCGTTTGACAATAATTACAACTTGACCATTAGGCTAATTTGTGCAAAGTGTTTAAGTGGCTACAGCCGAAGCACCTTTGCATGTTCAGGGAGAAGACGTGGTCTTCACGTCTTTATAGAGGCCAATACGGGTTTAAGACATGGAAGAATTTCAAAATTACTGGTCTGACGGATGACGGCATGAACTGGTCCAATTAAATCAGCTTCATGATGTGTCCTTAAGTTTTACGACTGAAGACATATCAGTGGCCTCCATCAACTTCTCCTTCGGGATAAAGGTCTAGTAAGATTTACCGGTTTGTAGTGGAGCAGCCTTGAGAGTTTTGGTTTAGTTGTTGGTTAGTTATCTGTATTAGTAATTATTGAAATAATTATTTATATTATAATTAGCTAGTTAGTTCATAAAATGGTGTAAAATGTTGATCACTGTATCCACAACTATCAGTTTACTATCATAAAAGACTAAAGAAACCAGAAAATAGTTAGAATTGAAAATCTGGAAGCAGAGAATTTGGACAATTTCTTCCTCATTAGGGTCTCAGGGATCTGCTGGAGCCAATCCCAGCATATTTGCACACACACTTTTCACTCACGCAGGGAATTTAGAATCTCCTTTGAACCTCAGCATGTTTTTTGACTGTGGGAGGAAAGTGGAGAACCTGGAGAGAACCCCCACAGACACTAACAAAAAAACACAATCATTTTCTTTGTAGGAGGGTTTGTCTTTGCTGTGCCCTCAGGAGGAAGTCAACGACGCCATGTGACAGGAAGGACTTGTAAACTTAAGTTTTAGGTTTTCTAATGTCATGTCATTGAGAAAAAAACAAGAGTAACATTTAGATTTTTATTTTAAGTAGAAAATGACGGTCATAGACTAGAGCAACTATAGTTCCTGTTGGACAGAAATGGGTTAAATCCACTGTTCTGTTCATATACTGAGATGAACTTAAAGATCTAAAACATGTTCTACACACACAATATAACCATTTCTCTCAAATTTTGTTCAAAACTGTGTCTAAATGTGTTATAATGAGCACTTCTCCTTTGCTGAGATGATCCTTCCCACCTCACAGTTATCAAGATGGTGGTTAGACAGCAGGATTATTGTAGGAGTCCTTAGACTTCAATAAAAGTCCACTGTGAACCACTTTAGTTTTATTGGGGGGCTGAGGATCTGGTGAGACCACCATTGGCCTCATGCAGTCCCACACATCTCCCTCATAGGGTTGATCAGGTTGTTGGTTGTGGAATGATGATCTACTCCTTTGTGAACAATATTTGAGAGAAAAAGGAAGAAAATGTTTTAGATCTTTGAATTCAACTCATTAAAAAAATGGAAGCAGAAAAAAATGCGTTGCGTTTATTATATTTTTGTTGGCTGTTTCCGACGCTCCGACCTCACATCTCTCCAGCAGCAGGGATTTGGCAACGCCCCGATAAACCGGATGTAAGTACACAGCTGATCAGACATTACGCTGATTAAAAATTACTATAAAAGGTAAGAGTTCCATTATCAGGAGAAAAAAAAAAGATGTGTCAGCTCAACCCCTGCAGACCCACAGAGAGAAAACCCTGAAACTTTACAGGCTCGGCAATTCCCAAGGTAACACAACAAAACGGATTTAATCGTCAAGCAGACGGGCGGGGCGGGAACTTCATAATTCTGTCTCATTTTATTCTGTGAAGCTTGAAAAAGGTAAGAGCGCTGGTTTGTTCTCCAGCCCGCTCTCAGCCGCTTTATGGGAAACGGGGCCACTTAGTCTGTCGCTCACACTCCGCCATAAACCCAGTTCAGCTGAGACTAACTCATTAAAACTCTCACACAAACCACAAATCAAGTCATTTCAAATATTTATGTGTTAGTCTGGCTCCCTGCCTCAGGGACAAGGACCTGCGGGAGAGTTTGTTTTTAGTCAAGTGTACATGATGGTGTGTGTGTGTGTGTGTGTGTGTGTGTGTGAGAGACAAAGCTGCAGAACAAACATGATAATCATATGAAACCTAAATGATTTTAAAGAACAGGAAGAACAAAAGGACAGCTTTCAGGATGCTGTTCCTGGTGGCCGACATCGCTCCCAGATTCCTGCTCCACTCATGAGCCGAAGTTTATTATTTGAATCCAAATTCAGTAGAACTATTTGTCTCCAGGAGGCAATTAACACAGTGAGAGCAGCAGCTTTAGAAAGAAACAACATATTTTTCTTCTAGTTGCCATGTCTATATTGTGAGTGTAATTTTTCTGTTCTGGATAAATTGATTTTTTCTTTGGGAAAAACATCTGTATGGGGTGTAGTGTAGCTGATTTTACCGCTGGGAATATCATCTGTTTAATCAATAATTTGATAATCCACAGGAAGACGTCCATGCTGGGAAGAGTCGGGTCCTACGGGTAAAGAAAGGTGATAATGGAGCCTGCTTGTAGATCAATGGAAGGGAATGGGTTAAAAAACTGAACACAGGTACATGGATACAACATGTAACAGTGGAGGAAAAGGATTAAAATGATTAATCAATTAGTTGTTTGGTTCATAAAAAGGTGGAAAATGTTGATCACGGTTTTCCAAAGATGAAGTGTTTTAACCTATATTGTCTTTTTTTGTCCAGACCAACAGTCCACAACCCAAAGATCATCAGTTTACTGTTATAGGAGAGAAGAAGCCGGAAAATAATCAGATTGGAGAAGATCAAACCAGATAATTTGTACTAATTTGTATATTTTCTTCTTAAAAATATTCCCTGGTTTTAACAGTTTACTATGTTTCCCTGTTGAGAGAAGTGACTGCTATTAAAAATTAAAATTAAAAAAAAAATACAAACACATCTTGATAGCAGGAGATGATGCAGTCTGTGTTTTAATACAAACACACACACACACACACACACACACACGTACACACACACAGACCAAGGTCATAGAGGCAAGGGAACCGTTCTCCTCTTAATTTACATTCAATAGACACAAGTTTATAGCAGCAGCTGCAGTAGAAGAAGTTTGGAGGAAATAATAATGATGATGTAATGTTCTCCGCCGATGTAATCTCTTGATGTTTCCTTGAAGTGTAATGTCCTAAAAAGATTGAATCTGTTTACGTCTCTAAGTGTAATGTCCTCAGCAGATGTCATGTCTTTACATCTATTTAAGTGTAATGTCCTTAGTAAATGTGAAGTGTACTGTCCTCAGCAAATGTAGTCTCTTCACTTCTCTGTCAATGCAACAATCTCAGCAGATGTAAGCTCTTTACATCTTACATCTGGTTTTGCATGAGAAACAATACAATGGATCAACAGAAACTTTGACTGTTTCCAATGGAAACTTATGGTCTTGGTTTCTTTCTTTTTTTTTTTAATTTGCTTGCCCCTGCAGAGGCAATTTATTGCAAAAAACCCCACAAATTCTTTGTTTTGTTTTTTAAATAAATAAATGTATTAGAGATTCGATACAGTTTCTCCACCTAGAAAAAACAAAAAAATAAACTATAAAATAAACTCAACTGCCAAGTTCTTCAATTTATGGAAGCTGTACAGAAATGGGAATATCTTGTTTTTGGTACAATTAGTCCAATATTCAGTATAATTTTCGTGATTGATCTTATAGACAATTTTACTTATTTCAAGTTTTATTTATTCCTTTTTGAATTGTATATTTTCTTGTGTAAGACTCTATGGAATGTGGATTTGTCTTTCTCGTCCAGACTGTGTCTGCAACATCGCTGTTGATGCAATATTTGTGCAGAACTGTGTGCGATGGAATGAACGAGTGACGGGTGATGTCATCAGCACAGCAGCAAACTGTCTCTGTTCCTACTGGAAGTTTCTAGAAAACCAACAAGCAGGAGCGGAGATAAACCAATAAAAAGCAGAACTGCTGGGGACAGAAAGTGCAAAGAAGGAGAATCGAGTTAAGAGACAGAGAAGTCGTGTGACTTATCTGATCAGAGACAGGAATGGAAGGATGTGACGGTGCTGCAGTAAGGTGTGTACGCTGCTGCAGTGTGTGTGTGTGTGCGTGTGTTGGGTCAGCGGTTGGACCCTTCATGTTATTGGTATTTGAGTGTAAAATTAGAATTCATCCTACAATGAATGTCTAAGAGCAGAAAGCCACTCTCTCACACACCTGAGATTCAATCAGAGAAAACTCCACTAAAACTTCAGCCTCCACTAGAATTCCACATTAATTACGAAAATATGATCCGTTTTCTGTCACGATCCGTTCTGAACTTATGATCCTCTTTTGGGGAGAACAGCTCAAACATCCCACAGCTTCTTCCTCTCACACTTCTCCTTGGATATCAGTGTTATTATAAAAAAAAAAAAAAAAAAAAAAAAACAGAACAGCAGCAACACATTTCACATCAGAGATGTATGAACTCACAGACTGAAGTTGATAGATGACTTGCTCTTATATAATAAACTCTTCGTATCAGTTTTGTGTGATATTTTAACAGCCTTCATGTTAAACCATCCGAGTGATATTTTCCCTTTTTTATGCAGCTCCTCACTCGTCACAAACTACTGAGCTAACAAAGTGTTGCCGGAGGCTGAAGGAAGAGGCAGCGCAGCTCATTGATCCACTCATCATCGTCTCCTAATAGTTCTCAGACAGCACGGGGGGGAGGAGGAGGAGGAGATACATCACCTGCCTCTTCTTTAGAGGATTCTTAAAACACAGAAACTCGGCTTTCGTTTTCGTTGGAGCTCTACAGAGTGAATATGAGTCAGCTGTGAACAGGGAATCAGCGTTTTAATATGAACTAACCACAGGATGCAACGACTGAAACACATCAATGAGATTTTTAATTAAGTATTCCACCGAGTCCAGTGAGTGTGTGTGTGTGTTTGTGTGTGTGTGTGTGCGCGCATGCGTCTTTCAAGGTTGTCACTGCTGTTTATGATATGACGACATATTGAGCTGAGGGTGGGGGATTCCTCTACAACCTTGGCCAGACCTTCAGAGGCGGAACACACACACACACACACACACACACACACACACACACACACACACACACACACACACACGCACGCACACACACACAGAAATACAAACAGAAACACATACACACAGACACCCACAGAGACAAAAGCACCACTTATATAATCTTTTGTTGTCTCATTGTGATAAATGACTGCATGCACGCATGCACCCACGCACAACAATGCAGACAGGAGGAATTGGACATAATAAATCAATAATAAGTGTAAAAAGTGCTGGAAAAACCTCTGAAGCCTGAGGCATTTTTAAACGCACCTGCAGATACATAAAGTTCATCCATGTGTGTGGTGAAGAATCATCTTATAAAGATTAAACACAGGCCAATACATGAAACATCACATCGTTCCCAACGAACGTGAGACTTTTCACAATATCAAATGTATTCAGTTTCATAGAGTTTTGCACTGTGTGCTTCTTGTCTAACCTGGTTGAATCTTGTTATAGATTAAAGTGAAAAAAAATCATCTGAGTGAAATTCTAAGGACGTTTGGCTGCTTTGTTCATGCTATTTAAGCAACCTGTCCACTGTTTCCTGATGGTTTGAGCTACTATTAGTGAATGAGACACTTTGTGGAAAACCACTAACTGACCTCTGATCATTAATACGTTAACAGGTTACAATATCTATTTGAAAAACAAAATGGAGGGCTCACACTACAGCAGGCCTCTGAGAATTTATAAATTACAGCCAATTTGTTTGACTTATGGAAAAAAAAACAACTCCCTAATAAGCAGCCTAACTGGGGGGACAAGAATTATTGGAAAAACTGCATGGGCACACTGGATCCTTTTAAATTGGATAAGTTACAGTTGTTTGCTTGATAGAATTATTTTAGGAGAAACTGGCAGTTCAACTTGCATGCAGACACACACTCAGTGCAGCACGTCGGTCGTCTGCTGAGCGTTTCAGGCGCATCCTGCTATGAATAATGAGTACAGCTGTGTTTGGTTGTCTTTTGATGCTGTTCGTCTTAAAGCTCCACAACACGGCTGACCTCCAAAATATTTGATGCCAGAAAAACGAGCAAATCAGGAACCTATAAATGTAAGCAACCACCAGTGGAGCGTTTTTTACGTTTTATCCCTTTGATAAACTCATCTTAGTGACCTTTTCTTTGCTGCCCAACCAACATCTACCTCATGATTGACCTCTAACGCGTTCGGTAGACAGAAATGTGTAATTCATGTTTGCTTCCTCCTAAAAACCACACAGTCCAAAGTTACATCTTTAAATGGCCCTAATAGTTCAAAAACACAAAATACTGAGGTAATCATCATGTTCTAGAATAAAAGGCACAAATCACTGAGGAGCTGAAATAAGATGATGTTGTTTTTTGTTTTTTTCCTTTAAAATATATATGATAATCAAATTAGTTCCTGATTGACCTTCCGTCAATTGATTAATAAGCTAGCGTTCCAGCTCTAGAATGATAACAAACTGAACTTTTCAAGGAGGTAAAAAAAAAATACACGAGAAATACACAATATAATAACCTGTGATTAGATCTTAACATTTAATAACAACTCAACAGTTGCGATCATCTTAATATGTGTAATAACTGAATGTGAACAGATATATCACAATAACCTTCCTGATGTTTATATGCTTATATTAGTACCAATATTTTCTACTTTTTGGAGAGGCAGAATTACCAGTTTGTGGAATATTTCTGAAGAGCAATGACCTATTAGATTAGGAAAACGCTTCAAAATTTAAAAAAAAAACAAATAAAATTCTGTGCTCTGTTCCATTGCCTTGACCCCTTTGATTAATCCACCAACCCCATGTGGGGCCCTGACCCCCAGGTTGAGAACCAGTGAATGTTATTAAAAAAAAAGCTCCTATCTTCACATATCTGAACAAACTCCCTGAAAACGTTGATATTTGAGCTGGATTTTGGATTTGGGCGCAGGACAATGTGATCTGTCTTCTAACACACAGGCACACACGCATGCACACACACAAACACACAGTCCAAAGGCAGAAAGCACTGCATGGAAAAAAGCAAGAAAACAAATGAACGGTTCACATATTTATTCCCATCCAATTGAAATGTAAAATGAAGAGGAAGAAAGAAAGTAAGAAAGAAAGCAAGAACATAAGCACGCACGCACACACACACACACACACACACACACACACACACACACACACACACACCCACACACACACACACAGCAGCTGTAATGTCCCCAGCAGATATAATCTCTTTAAGTGTTGCAGCATAATAAGAGCAACACACCATCAGGTCCTGTTAGAGCAGCTCCGGGGGGACGTGATCAATATTCCCAACGAGTCTCCAACATGCCGGGTGGCTTCTCTGCATGAGAAACACTTTACAGGGTGAAAAGCAACAGAAACGAACCAATTAGGATGAACAATAATAGGATGGAATCTGCAAGCACTCGTGCAGACGCTTATCTGGAAATCTGAGCACCGGGACGGCGCTGTGCAACAATTGTCTCCAGTCGCCGCTCCACAGCCACAGTTAACAGTTAAAGGTCATTGGAGACGCAATAATGGAGCCTGTAGAACTAATGTCCCGCAGTCGTCGCCTCGTTCCTCTTTGCCAAACAAAGTAATTTGATGTCACGGTTTCAGTCCTGGTGATAAATGCTATGAAAACTAAGAACAAAAAAAGAGGTGGCGGTCGGCGACGGGCCCGATTCGTGAGGATAAGCATCGTTTTCTGGCTACGGAGAAACGCACAGAAACCGATTAAATGTACAGTCAAAAGGTCAAATCCAGAACGCGTCGGAGCGCCCGGAGCACATGGAGCGCAGCTGCGGTCACATCTGTATGCAGAGTTTGTTGAGCGGTAACAGCGGGATTTGGGCTTTGAATCGAGGAAGGTGTCGTATCCCCTGAATCACAACACCGCAGAGATCAGGCTTCTTAACACCTTCATTATTATGGAGATTAAAGCAACGTGCTTCCAGACAGGAGACACGGGTTCGCCCCTGACAGGAATGATGAGAGCCGCTTCACTCGCCGGTGTGAGGGAATCAATCAGGGCTGCAGCCTTGATGAAGCAAACATCCAGATCAATTAATGGTTGCAATAATCAATAGATTACACACTAGCTGTTGCAGCTCAGAGTGATTCCTTAAAGAAAAAGCTGAAATGCTCCTGATTATACTGTGGCTCTGCAGCTGGTTTCATGTATTATTACTGTTTTTATTTATAACCAGATGCATCATTTTGGTGTTTCCAATCGAAATTCGGTATCTCAGACTTCGTCCAGGTGGAGTCATTTTTGCTCTAATTACTATGATATTTGCATCGAATATCATCATTATTATTATTATTATTTATTCTTATTACACTGACCGAAAACAAAATCTTGTTCTCTTGTGTATGTAAATGCAGAGACAAGAAAAGTCTACTACTTTAGGCTACTTTGACAGTCAAGTACTTTGACAGAAACAATTATTCAAATAGATGTTTAGATGATAAAACCATGTGAAATATCATTTGCATGATATTATATATATGCAATGCATTTTTGTCCAGACCAACAGTCCACAACCCAAAGGTCATCAGTCTACTATTATAGAAGACTGAAGAAAGCAGAAAATAATTAGATTCAAGAAGCTGGAAACAGAATATGGACTTTTTTTTTAAATAAAAATGACTCAAATTGATTAATTGATTGTCAAAATAGTTGGTGATTAATGTAATGACTGATTAATCAACTAATCTGCTCCACTCTGAGAAGAATGAGACACAGGGACCTGTTGGAGTCTCCTGTTCTTTTTCCTGTGTGTTTGAACCGCTTCCAGCTCTGTGATGATGAATACAGCTCCTCTGATATCTAAAACTCCTTCCAGGACATCACAAAAAGCGTTTCATGCCTGGAGCTGGTTTCATTAATCTGCTCAGATGATCCAGATTACACACGAATAATAAACCCAAGGAATCCTGGCTTCTGTGGGAACGAAAGGGGAAATGGTTATTTAACAAACTCGCTCATGACTCTGTCAGCATATAAAACACGTTAGTGACGTTTCCGTTCAACCGAAGACTACGGCTGAATTCACTTGAATTAACAGAGTGAGTTAACTAATAGTATCATAAATAAATCACATCAACACAAGTTTAACAACAGAGCCAATCAAGATCAACAAATTCTTATCCACACCACTGTTATAATAAAAAAAAAACATTAAGCCACGAAATCCACCTTAAACAATGATACCAAAGCAGGAGGTGGCGATAGCACTCCTGATAGGAAGGACATTTTAGCCAATCATAAGGCTGGAGCACTCCACAGGTCTCCATGGATACGACCTCAAGATGGATACGACAAGAAATTGCGATAAATATTTGTCATTTCTGTGGAAATGATGTCTAACAAAGACAAGAGTTGATCAGACAGTAGCAGAGATTTTCTTGCAAAAGGAAAATCTTTTAGAAATCTTTTAGAAATCTTTTAGAAATAGGGTCAAGTGGAAGAAAAAGACAATATTTCTTCTGGATTATAGAGTAGGATATAGTACAGTCAAGTACTAGGCCACTTTTTCGATGCCGACCACCCTAAAACCCCAAGGAGAAGAAGAAACTGCAGTTTTCCCAGTGGAGGACTAACCAAAGCAGACTTTTCCAAAAAAAAAAAGTGAGTGTGTCCTGACACACATACAGCATACCGTCTTATTGAGGATTCCATCTGTTAACCTTCACCAACCAACTTCTATTTGCTTCTTTAGATTCTGATCCATCAATGGCCAAATCCTCAGTGACCTCACTGCCCACCGCTCACACATTCTAGCTGTGAAGTGAATAAATAAACAAATGAATAAATAAATAAATACATATATGCATAGACCGGTGTTGTTAAAGGACACTTTTTTCTAAAATCCTGTATCTGACGCTGTATCTTGTAGAAGACAGGTTCTATCTGCTCTGGTGTTACATAATGTTGATTTTTTTTTCTAGGAATAAACCCCTGTTTTTGAGGGTGTGTAATCACTACAAAACAATTACTGCATAAATAAAAAAATTAAAATATATAAAGAATAATCAACAATTAAAAACATAATAATAATAATAATATTAATAAAAATAAATGAATAATAATAAATGAATAGTAATAATATTCATAATTAATCGAGTAAATTTAAACAAATAAAATTGCCTCAGCACAACCTTCAGAACTCAACTTCCAATCACTTCCTTTAATGTAGTATGGAAAAAGTCACTATACGTATGTATGTGTGAATGAATGAATATATAAAACACAACTACAGAACCAGAACCAGACTTAAGTAAAAACACTTTTTGTAATTTGAGTGAACTGAGCCTTTAAATCCTATCAGATATATTTAGTGAGAGTTTCAGTAGTCGGGAAACCATGTCTTTTCTTCTTCAGGGAAGTTACACACTGAAATCTGAGCAGGTCAGAGCACAGCATGCGTGTGTGTGTGCTTGTGTGTGAGTGCATGTGTGTGTGTGTGTGTGTGTGTGTGATCAGTACGCTGACATAGCACAGCGTGAGAATAATGTGTGTGTAGGATCGGTATAAGAGCTTGTTTTCATCACATAATGAGGCTGATCCTAGAATACACAAAAATACCAAGGACTTTAATTGGGAGGGTGTGTGAACCCGTCACCACAGGCTTTGAAGTGGGAACACAGGCGAGGACAGGAAGTACAACACAGGAAGTCCGAGGACGGTGGGGGCTGATGCTGGGTCTTACAATCCTTCCTAAGGATACTCAAGCTTTAAAATCATCCTCTTCATGAACACAAATGAGCTGAATCTACATCGCTTATGATGTAATAAGTGGAAAAAATAAACTTATCGGTTTTATTCCGGTGACAATTTATTTTAATTGGAGCCTCTTTTTGGAATCATCAGTGTACCTGTTTGTTCGTGTAATTCCGTTATTGGCCGTGTATAAAACTGCAGTTTAACATATAAAAACCTAATTAGAGGCTTCTTTTTTTATTTGTTTTGAAAATGTTTAGTTCTAATTAGTTTTCAAAGTAAGATCTGTAGATTAAGAAATACTTAATTTGAATGAGTTTAGTTACATTTTTATTGAGTTTTTAATTGTTTCAACGTCAGTTTTAGTGTTGTAATATGGGATATTTTTCAGGGGTGAGATTCATAAAGTATCGTGTAATCAAAACTGAACTAATCATCATTATCTAAACCATTTAAAGCTTTTCACTGAGGACACATGACCAGCTTCCATCTGATCAACAGTGTTGAATAGCCCCCAGCATTCTAATTTCAGTATGACACTATTATAGTTTGTGGGGTGTGTAGCAGCCATCAGCCTTTTTGGAGCTGGAAAACGTGTTTTTATGTAGTCTGTTAGGGACAATGTACAGAAAAACACTCAAATTATATCATTTATTTTATTGCCTATGCTATGCCAGTGCAGCTGTAGGTCTCTTTCCCTGTTTGTAAATGTGAGGCACCAACGTTCTCTCTATTACATGAGAATGAGGAGCGATAAATAATGTTCTTATTTCCCATTGCAGCAGTTGCCTTAAATTATGCTTTGTTTTCGTTCCGAGTAGCAGAACGGAGGCGAGAACTCCCTCATGAAAGAATCCTGCGTTGTCCTGCATCAAAACTGCAGTTTTCTCCGCAGTATCACTGCAGTATACTACAGTATTACTGCACTGAATGGAATCATTTGGAGACAAAAAAACTGCAGACTACAAAGAAAACTGCACTTTACTGCATTGTATTGCATAATAACAATATTGTAGACATGAAAATGCAGTACTGCAGAAAAAATGTTTTCTTTCCACAAGGGCTTTGTGTTGAGTAAATGTACTTACGTAGTTAGGCCAGAACGTAACAATAGAAAAATACCTTGCTTCAGCGAACACAAACTGTTCTATCAGCCTGTTGTGCTCCTCTAAATATGAGGAGTCCGTGAGAGCCAAAAAATGCCAGCCCAGCCCTGTGGGAGTGTGTGTGTGTCTCTTGATATTGATCCCGGCTCCCAATGTTGAGATTGAGACATTCCAGAGCTTTTTACCTCTTGAGTTACCGAAACCGAGCTCAGACACAAGTCTTTTTGCACATTTGCTCTCCACATGGCGACTTTTATCTTTTCCTGGAATAAAAGGATCGATCAGCTGAGCTGCTCTCAGACCTTTTTTCGCTCCAATCAGAGCAAATATCACAGACCTCAGAATAACTGCAGTTCAACTCCAGGGGATCATTTTACATCAGGAGTCGGACGCCTGGGGACGAGGCGGAATAATGAAGATGATCAATTCTCATTGGAGGCAACACTCGAGTCCAGAAATAAGTCGGGTTGCCTCGGTATAACTGCAGCTTTCTGCTCCTTAATTAAAAGAATACGAGTTTTTGAGAGTCTGTTCCAAATGAACAGGCTTTGAAGGTTATAAATTATGTATTATGAGGTTAGTTAGTATCCTGGTCATGGCTCCGCTGTTGTTTTACCCCTCAAGGTCTTCTCTCAGCCTGTCAATCGCCGGGCGGCTTCAAGTCTTATAGCAGGCTGTGTCACTCTGCTTCAGAAGAAAATAAAAGATTTAGTGTGCGTTTTGTCAAATTGGTTGGGTGTGTGTGCATTTTTCAGCACAGCATTAAAAAAAAAAGACGTTGAGGCTGCAGGTTGATGCGTGGGTGGGTTTGATCCGGGGATTCTGATTCAGTCCTGCCTGAGATGGTCGGCTACTTCTGGCCCGAGGCGGCACGCCAAACAAACGTCAAACAAACAACTGTGTGTGTGTGTGTGTGTGTGTGTGTGTGCATATGTGTGTGTGAGGCAGCAGAGCAGAGATAACAACCTCCAGAGTCTAAACCAACAACAGCAAAGTGACTGAAAGTAGAGTCTCATCACGTCACTGAAACTTCACCACTGCTGCTGTGATCAGTTATAGTTCACTTGTTGGTTAGAAATAAAATACTTCAAATACTGCAAATAAAAATGAAGGTATTGACTAGTTTAAAAATCTTTATTACTATTATTACAAAGCTGCAACACATGATTAAAGGCAAGCAGAAGCACCGAGCTTTTGAACATCACAAAAAGTTTGATGGAAAAAAGTCAAAATTTTGTGTTTCTGTGAGTGTTTTGGGCTTTTTGGAAAAAAAAGACAATATTTAACTGTATAATACGCACTTTTTTTCTGTCAGAAAAAATATAGGAATAATCAAATGCAGCTGGATGTCGGGTGATGGTTAGGTTCAGTTTTTCAGATTAATTGGACTGAAGTGTGATCACATCAATTCCAGAGCCAGCTTTGAGGAACACATTTCCCACATGACTGCTGTCAACAGATCCTCTAAATCATGGTCAGCCTGGTACCATAGTGTTGACTCAGATTCCGCTGTGATACAAACAAAACTCAACGTCGCTGCAGAACAGACAGAACATGTGTGGGTCTGTAGTTCTACTTCCTCTCTGCTCGAAGCAAAATCCACAAGATCTCTTCTCAGATTCTCTGAAGCTGATCATCTGTGTTGGAAAAATGTGAACTGATGCACTTATTGTGCATCAGTTTACTAGCTTCATTAGCAGCAGTAGCCTCATTATTATAAGCAGTAGTGTTATTATAATGAACAGTAGCTTCATCATTATGAGCAGTAGCAACATAATTATCAGCAACAGCATCATCATTAGGAGCAGTAGCATCATAATTAAGAACAACAGCATCATCATTATGAGCAGTAGCATCATAATTATCAGCAACAGCATCATCATTATGAGCAGTAGTGTTAATATAATGAGCAGTAGTGTTATTATAATGAGCAGTAATGTCATTATTATCATGAGTCACATTATAAGCCATAGCATCATCATCATTATCAGCAGCAGCATTGTCATCATCATGAGCAGCAGCATCATAATTATCAGCAGCATCATCCTCATTATAAGCAGCAGCAATATAATAATTATCAGCAGCATCATTATTATGAGCAGCAGCATCATAATTATCAGCAGCATCATCCTCATTATAAGCAGCAGCAATATAATAATTATCAGCAGCATCATTATTATGAGCAGCAGCATCATAATTATCAGTAGCAGTGTGAGAAGGTGATGACCCCTCCCCTTCTCACCTGGTTATAAGGGGGAACTGAATAGCAGAGAGGGGGTTTCCCCCCGGACATGTTTGCGTGCGGGACAGGTGACGCGACGCGTGGGACTGCCTGTCTGGTCCACCTGGTGCGAGGTGGACTTTCCCTGCTGACGTGAGCGTTTTGGGTCTTTTTTTTTTTTGTATCGCTGCCAATAAATGTTTTTTATGTGAGTTCCTTTGCCTCCTGTCTCCACTTCTTTTCTGGTTGCCCTGATCCCTTTTGTGGGGCGACCACTCCGGTCGTTCACATTTGGTGGCAGCGGTGGGATCTGTGGCGCCGCCTGAGAAGCTGGAGAGAGGAGGTGGAGCTCGCGGAGCGTGACGGTGGTACCGAGAGGATCGGCGGCGGTGTTGGCGAGGGTGTCGGTGAGAGTGTCGGCGAGCGTGCCAGCGGAGACGGCTAGCGAGGTGGTAGCGGAGACGGCTAGCGAGGTGCTAGCGGGGACGGCTAGTGAGGTGCTAGCGGAAGTGCTAGCGGAAACGGCTAGCGGAAGTGCCCGGCGGAAGTGCCCGACGGAGACGGTTAGCAAAGGACCTAACAGAGACGGTCAGCAAAGGAGCCAGCGGAGGCGGTGGCCCCAAGGCAGACACACCACGGTCACGGACGTATGTCTCGCCACCCCGTTGGCGAGACTGCAGAAGGGGAGGGAAGTGTGAGAAGGTGATGACCCCTCCCCTTCTCACCTGGTTATAAGGGGGAACTGCATAGCAGAGAGAGAGTTCCCCCCCGGACATGTTTGCGTGCGGGACAGGTGACGCGACGCGTGGGACTGCCTGTCTGGTCCACCTGGTGCGAGGTGGACTTTCCCTGCTGACGTGAGCGTTTTGGGTCTTTTTTTTTTTGTATCGCTGTCAATAAATGTTTTTATGTGAGTTCCTTTGCCTCCTGTCTCCACTTCTTTTCTGGTTGCCCTGAACCCTTTTGTGGGGCGACCACGTCGGTCGCTCACAAGCAGCAGCATCATCATTATGAGCAGCAGCATCATAATTATCAGCAGCATCATCATTATGAGCAGCATCATAATTATCATCAGCAGCATTGTCATCCTCATGAGCAGCAGCATCATAATTATCAGCAGCATCATCCTCATTATAAGCAGCAGCAATATAATTATTATCAGCAGCATCATCATTATGAGCAGCAGCATCATAATTATCAGTAGCAGCATTATCATTATCAGCAGCATCATCCTCATAAGTAGCATCATCATTATGAGCAGCAGTAGCATCATTATCAGCAGCAGCATCATCATTATGAGCAGCAGCATCATCATTATGAGCAGCAGCATCATCATTATGAACAGCAGCATCATAATTATGAGCAGCAGTGTAGTAAACCTGCTGGTGCTCCTCTCAGTGACGCTGTCTGAGCAGCTGTTACTTTTCACTGACTAACAGAAAGTGTGCTGTCAACACGGCGTGACGCAGCCTCCAGTGTGTGCAGCGAGCCGCCAGACGCCCGCGTGGCTTGTTAGAGACGCCGCTGCATAAATCATTCAGATATGTGCACAACAATCAGGCTGATATATTAGTTCTGTGTTCGACGGGGTTTTACTGCTCGGGCCGAGGCGTTTTGCAGCCCGTAAAGTGGCAGGAATGCAGTTAAGACGTTAATGTGGTGGAGTGCGCGATCGCCACACCGATCCTCCGACGTGTTTACAAGCGCACGTGCTTAAATGAGATTGAGTGGCGCCTTCGCCACCACTGCCGGACGGCCTCGGTGGCTCTGAGCCAGCAGCTGCAGCAAGAAAGCAGCCGGAGATGGAAAAAAAGGGACGAGTGCTCAGCTAAAGCCTCAGAAAACTAAAAAAAAAAAGAATCTGACAGACCAGCTAAGGAGGTTTGAGAATGCTGCAGTTCCCCCCGCTTCCTAAAACATGTACATGGCTTATTCATTCAAACCTGGACCAGTTCCTGCATTGACGTCTACTGACCCATCTCCTCCTCTGACTCAACACATCACGGGTCAGTTCTCAGACTAGATTCCGACACAAGAATCTGAATCTTAGAGATAAAAACTCCACTTGTTACATAGCGAAGAGGGGAAAAAATGTTGTGTAGAAGAACTCAAACTCAAGGACGAACATGCCACACTGTTAAGATAAAAAGCAGCAGAAAGGCAACATGTTTTTTAACATAAGAATGTGAAAGCTACTGGACTGATAATAAAATGAGCCGTGTTTATCTGCTGGCACCTGCTCTGCAGCCTCTGCTACTTTGTGACATCACATAGTGCAGAAAGCAGCATCCAGGTCACTGTCTTTAAGCTTTTGAAGCACTTGCTGGACCCGTTTAAAAAGGAATTCCAAAGCGTTTGTTTCCCTCAGGCTCCGTTCTCTTAACAGAGACTGAGATTCACAACCCTTCACTGACACTTTAAGGAATCACGAATCATATTAATCCACAGAAATGAGAGAAATCTGGTGAAAACTTATCGCCAGCTGAGTTTAAAAGGCAAAAGAAACTAAGAAATCTACAAATTAAAGAAGACAGATATATAATAATCAACTAGTGCTGAGTTTGTGCTGCAGAGTTTACGCTGCTATGATGCAGTTTTTTGGGGGATCTTTAGCAGAAGCAATAAAATCACCTTTGAATCTACACTTCACGTGGACCTGATCCTGCCAGACTTCCAGCCTTCACTCCTGCTCCTCAGCCTCCTGCAGGGAACCTTTACACCACGATATTAAAGGCTCAGACGAGCCAAGGCTTCTCCAGCAGAATAAACCCTTCTGCATTTCTGAGCTGACACAGAACAGCTGGATCAGATCGTACTGACACAACCATTCTCAAATAATTGACTGTGTGTATGTGTGTGTGTGTGTGTGTGTGTGTGTGTGTGGAATAAAGAGGGAGATTACAACAACCTAATAATAACTACTTAAATTACTTAAATTTGATAATCGAATATCAAATAAAGTTGTCATTCTTTAAATAGGCAACTAATAAAAAGTTTCAGCTCTAATCAATACGATTTACTTTATATATACACACACGTATCAATAACAATACTTATTATTTATACTTTTCAGTGATCATTGATAGACCATCAGAACAGGCAGTGATTAATGTATAATAATATATATACATATATATACACATCCTTATAATATCTTGTAAATTCTCCACCCCAGTTGATGGAAACAACCAATTCACATGTTTAAAATTCTTAAAATTCTTCTTTAGATATCTTCTGAAACTAGTGAAACCAACTCAGTGAAAAAACAGCAGGACCTGTTCCATGTGACCTTCTGATCCAACGCCACAGCAATACTCAAGTTTTCACTTCCTGCTCAAAAATAGCTCTGATCAATTCATCGATGTTTAAAGAAATCTGTAATTAAATAGAAGTTGGCAAATAATCGATGAACCAACTCATGGTTGCATCTCTATTCGTGATTTACCATGAACACACAGCAGAGAAACACAGCAACGCTGTGCTGCTGCTGTGGATCGACCCAAGGAAAACAGATTGAACCTGCAGACTCATCTCACACTATTCTTCTCATTCCTCAACAAATCTGTAACTTTACACGTGTGTGTGTGTGTGTGTATGTGTTACAGGTACTCTGCAGCCCTGTCAGTCCCGTCTCCATTGACCAATAATGACCTGAACCTCTACCTGCCATCTAGAAAAGCCTCCTCTCCACCTCTCAGGTTGCTCCCTCCTCTCTTCACTTCCATCCACACCCATACGCTTCCAGAGGCAGCTCTGACAGGACCCACATCAAAACACATGTAGCAACCAATCGCGTGTTCACTGCTCAGGCTTCAGTCTCCCTCAGGATTCACTACAAAGTCCTGGGGTGCATCAACATATGTGTGTGTGTGTGTGTGTGTGTGTGTGTCTCCAACTACAGGAGCGGATCACATAACCAGGCCGCCACGGCCTCAGATCCCCAGCGCCGGCGCTGGGTTCGTTACAGCTTTCATGTTTGTGTTGATGTATTTTATGCATGAAAACATGTTGAAAATCGCCTTTGTTGTTTAAAAAGAGCTGAGAAATGAGGACTGTGATGGTTTTTTTTCCCTTGTTCCTTCCGAACTGCGTTTTTCCTCCATCTGTTGCAGCTGGATCCTCGCTTTTTTCAGCCTGACATTGCTTTTTTTTTTTTGCAATCTTGTCAATATCTGTATCAATTTTCTTTTGTTACAGCACAAAATCACAAATCACAGATTGCATTTTTCTTAGTTTGTCCTGCAGCAATAAAACTTTTCCTGTTTTTAGACACTCATCCACAGAAAAACTCCCAAAAAAACACATTTAATGAGGAGAAAAAAAGGAAGAGGAACAGAACATGCAGTAGATTCTACACCAGAGCTGCAATGATTAATGGATTAGTTGTCAACTATAATTACTACTTTAAAATCATTTATTTGAGCTCATTTCAGTTCAGCTTACAATGAGTCTCTGTAGTCATTGTTTTACATTAGAGTTGCATCCAAATATCAAATAATCAATTAGCTTCCAGCTATTCTGATAAGTGATTTTAATCATTTCTAAGTAAATGTCCAAATTCTCTGGTTCCAGCTTCTCAAATCTGATTATTTTACGGTTTCTTTATTCTCCTTTAATAGTAAACTGATCTTTGGGTTGTGGACAAAAAAAAAACATTTTAGGTTGAATCTTCAGCTTTAGGAAACAGTGATCGACATTTTATACTGTTTTAAAAACCAACTAATCATTTCAATAATCAATAGATGAATTTATCATCAGAATAGCTGCAGCCTTAGTGTACAGGAGGGAAAATAACAACCTTGTACAATCTAGTTTATTTTCCTCTACTAAACTTGGACAAAACTGCAGTTATGGTGCTTGCGCCTAAAGTTCTTTCAGTCTCTAAAAATGCAGAAAAAACTTGTGGATTACTGTGATTTTTTACTGTCCATCTGCCCCAACGAGTCTCTGAAGACTCTCCGGCTGATCAGAAGGCTACTCGATTATTTATATTGATTATTTAAATGATAATAGATTAGTTGCAAAATGTCCGTGTTTTCCAAAGCTGAAGATCCAAACTAAAATGTCTTTTAATGTCCAGATCAAGAATTCACAACCCAACAATCACTAGTTTACTGTTCAGTTCACTGAAGAAACCAATTCAGAGAAGTTGGACGTTTTCCTCTTAGAAATGACTAGAATTGATTTATCTATCATGAAAACAGTTGGAGATTAATGTGAGAGCTGGCAACTAATCGATTAATCATCTAATCATTGCGGTTTTATCTTGAAAATGCTCCTTATTCATATCGGAATATGGGACTGTTTCTAATTCTCAGGTTGAAATAACAATGAGAAGATATGAAAAGACGAATGTTGAATTCTTTATGATGCAGAGAGCAATAGAACTGGGCTTAATTATTACGATATTTGCTTAATTCCACATTCCTGGGTTTGTTTTTGTCCTCGCCGCTTCACCTATTCATTATCTGCATTTTTAAAACCGTTTCGTCGGTTTCTGCTAAACAACCGTCCCTGTGAGGCAGCGGTAAAATGAGCAGCAGGCCGTTAGAAAGCCTGCTCTGCCTCCGTCACAGCTACATTCCTCCTGTTATCAGCGTTCCTCGGGCTCCTTAGAACAAACCCTGTTTGTATTTCCTCGCCTCCTTTTTGTGCTGCCGCGTCGGTAAAAGTTATCGTCAACGAGCTACAACTTACCCGTCGCTCCGCGAAATGTCAGCGCTCGCTGCCGCGGAGACAAGAGATTCTCATTTCCTGACACATACACACACACACATGCAAACACACACACACACATGCATGCACGCGCGTACGCACACGGGCAATACCATTAATTGAATTCTGATCACGGTTTCGATTTGCGTGTCAAACTCGGAACTCGTATAATGGAGTTGAAATGAAATTTATTTGACATTTTTGTCTTTACACAATTTCAGAAAGAGACAGGCACGCACAGATCCAGCATGCGTGAGGGAGAGAGAAGAGGCAGAGGGAGGGCAGAGTTGTGAGAAAAAGGCTTGGAAAGAACATCTCCTATATGGGACACTTTGGGTCCCAGGTATCTGACGAGAAGCAAAGAGCAACGTAACATGCGTGATTTGCTATAGGGTGATATACACAACTCTGTTTAAGCATCTCAAACTAAAGCAAAAAGTCACTTAAGCTGTATAAATGCATGCATTAACATTTCAATATTTCAATTTATATTTCAATATTTTGTATTATTTCACAATTAATGTGTATGATTTATTTCCTATACAGTTGCAATGTTACCAAAGTGATTGTGGTCATGAGTTTGTTTTTCCCACTCCATAATCAGGCAGCTTTAACACACGAGCGTGTTTAATCATATTTGGATTCAAGTAAAGAATCGCAAGTCTAAAGTTAGTGGAACGGGATAAAACACACGCCTAAATGATAAGAAGAACTTTACCTGTAAATGGGATCCTGCATCACCATCATTTTACTCTCATCCCAGGTCCACTCCTTCTTCTGTGGGAACAAACAAACAAAAAAACATCTTTTACAACACTGACTTTTCCTTCTATAGATAATTCAGAACCAAGAGCTTTTTTTCTTTCCACCAACATTATCATAACATCCTCATTTTGAGAATATTTTATTCACATTTCCCTTTCATCCGTCCGCCGGCGCATTGACCTTCGAGTTTAATGTCAGCGCCGAAATGTCAACTCAGAAGCACAAAGGAATAATTCCTATTGATTTCTCTCTCTGTGCCGACTTAATCATTCAATCAGTATCCCTGCTCTTTATATCCTCCTCCATCCCCGGGGACGTAAATCAGCGGCCGTCACACTCGCTGCGAGAGGCCAAACGTCTCTCTGTCAACGGATTTACAGCTCAGAGATTAATCTGATTAATCTGATTAATCCGACAGTGTGAGGAGGGTTTTTAATATTTATCTCATCAGCTGCTACAAGACAGAGGCTCACTTAACTTTCGTACATGCAACAAGCTCGGCTGGTTCAGGAAGACGTTTCTACAAATCCACAGTGTTGCTGGGTTAAGCAATACAAGCCTGGTTTTATACTTTCTGTATGTTTAGCAAGATAAACAGCTGAAAATACTAAAATACTATATGAGACAAAGAGAAGAAGAAAACAATCAGAGCAGCAGCTGAGTCAAAACACTTAGTTTTAGTTTCACAGTTTCACATCAAGTTTATTTAAATGGAGAAAAACTTTAGCTGCAGGAAGAAAAAAAAACTCATCCTGATGTCATAGAAACACTGATCAGAGTGTACAGGGCTGTAGAAACCTGAAAGACCCTGATAGACCCTGATAGACCCTGATAGACCATAACACTACTCCACAGAACCTGATAGACTCTGATCGATATTGATAGACCATGATAGACTCTGATAGGCTCTGATAGACCGTGATAGACGCTGGCAGATGCTGATGGAGCCTGACGTAACAACACAGATCCTGATAGACTCCGATAGACCATGATGCTACTCCACAGAACCTGATCGACTCTGATCGATATTGATAGACCATGATAGACTCTGATAGACCCTGATGGAACCCGATAGACCCTGATAGGCTCTGATAGACCGTGATAGACCCTGAGAGATGCTGATAGACCCTGATAGATACAGATAGACCCTGATAGACCATGACGCTACTCAAAAGAACCTGATAGACTCTGATCCATATTAATAGACCATAATAGACTCTGATAGACTCCAATAGGACCTGATCGACTAGGGGTGGGCAACGCTGGTCCTAGAGAGCCGCAGTGGGTGCAGATTTTTGTTCCAACCGAGCAACTGAGGACTTTCATCAAGTAGAATCTGATTCTACTTAATGAAAGTCCTCAGCAAGAGCTTCGATGGTTGATCAGTAGAATCAGGTGTGTTACTGCTCAGTTGGAACAAAAACCTGCACCCACTGCAGCTCTCTAGGACCAGGGTTGCCCACCCCTGCGATAGACCCTGATCGACTCTGATAGACCCTGACATATGCTGATAGAGCCTGACCCAACACCATAGACTCTGATAGACACAGACAGACTCTGATAGACTCCGACAGATACTCATAGACCCTGATAGACACAGATATACCCTGATAGACACAGATAGACCTTGCTAGATACTTATAGAGCATGAAAGACCTTGATAGACTCCAACAGACACTGATAGACCCTGATAGATGCTTTTAGACCATGAAAGATCTTGATAGACTCCAATAGATATTGACAGACCATGATAGATGCCGATAGGTGTCAGACACCGACAAAACCTGAGAGACCTTCAATAGACAGTGATAGACCATGACAGGCCCTGAAAGAAACCAGTAGACTCTGATAGACCCCACTAGACCCTGATAGAGATTGATGGACCCTGACAGACCCTGATATATGCTGATAGATACCGAGAGATGATGATAGACAGTCCTAGACGTTGATAGATCGTTCTAGACCTCAAAAGACGTTGATAGACCCTGCTAGACCCTGACTGGTATTTTTTTATCTGATACCTATAATGTTGAGGCAAAAAATGGAAAATTGACTCATTGAGGAAACAGAATGAGGCAAAAGACGCAACAATGAGGAAATTTTAATTAAAAACAACCCTAACCCTAACAGTTCACAGAGACCAGGATCTGATGTGGGTCCTGATCTGCGAGGTTTATCCTCACTTTGGCAGAATCTTTGGGTTTAATTTAGTTTAAATTAAAATATAAGCAGCTGGACACAACATAAGAGACCATGAGTCAGAACAACAGTACATCACAAAAAAACAAAAAAACTGTAAGTCTGAGTTTGTCTGTGCAAGAATAAAAATATCTCCTATATGCACATTTCTGTTGTTTTATTATGGCTCACCCAATGCTGGATTTTATAGTTTAATGTTTGCAGTTAAACTTGCAATTAATTATTTTCAGTTATCAGCAGGTGAACATTATTTCTGATAAGAAAGAGGATTCTCTTCCACTACAGCTATAATTAAACGGCCTCTAAAGGCCTGATGTCAAGTCTTTGAGTCTAATGAAAATATCAGAGTAAAAATTTGAATAAATATCAGGACAAAGGTTTGCACCCTTACCATAATATTAAATATTCTCTAATTGCAAAGGTATCCTCACACACTGAAGACAACTGGTTAAATCAGGTTTTAAAACAGTGTGTTTAATTCACTGTAATGATTTGCTGCTGTTCAGAGGATCATATAGAAAACTTAATTAACCCTCATTTTAAGGAGACACCAATGCGGATCTATAACGTTCATCTGGGTGCAAAGTGACAAGTCAGGGTAACATGAAACACAACTTTAATCAGAGCTGCAACAATCATCTGAGTGTGTGGTCGATCGACAGAAAATGAATCACAATCTATTTTGATAAATGACTATTTGTTGTGAGGAGAGCTGCAATTAACAGCTATTTTGTTACTTGATTAATTGTATTGATTGTTGAAACAATTAAATGATTAGCCGTTTGGTTCAAAAAATTGTTGATCACTGTTTCCTAAACCTAAAATATCTTTTAACCCAAAGATGACCATTGATGATTTACTATTATAAAAAGGACTAAAGAAACCAGTAAATAATCAGATTTCAGAAGCTGTAACCAGAGAATTTGGACATTTTCTTCCTAAAAATGACTCAAATTAATGAATAAATTATCAGAATAACTGGCGATAGTTGACATCTATCGATGTTCTCTGTCCATCTCTGTTCCTATGGACAGAGAAACTTGACCTTTGTGACTGTGATGTTACATGTGTGCGGAAATTAAGTCTTGAGACGTCAGACCGGTGCCGTTGGGTGACATTTTTTACCATCAGTTTGCGTGAAGTTATGTTTTTTTGTTTGTCCTTGCTAGCAGGACTTTCCATATTTTAATGTAAATGAGCAGCTCCTCCACATGTTGAGGCCCGGGAGCGTCGGAATCAGTCGAAGGTCACCGCTGCATAATCCAACTCCCCCGTGACACGCTGGCTATGATGGGATCAGGTCTGAGCTCAGACCGGAGGGGGGGGGCGTTTAGAAGGAGTTTTACCAGAAACTCCCTGGTTTGTCTCATGTTCTCACGGGAGGGGATGTTATTTATAAAAGCTGCTTCTGTGATCAGGAAAATGTATCATACAGGAGTAAAACACTGTTTGATTCAAAAACACCTGAGACCTAAAACCCTGCTTATTGCTTGTAATTCAGATAAATAATCCAATAACTGCTCATTAAAATGTCAAGTTTGATCATTTATGTTTATATTTTTATTTGAAATTGATTGAACCAGCAGATAAAATCTGTCCATTGTGGCCTTTTGGCAGCTGTCAGACGTCAGTCACATCAGACAAAGGACAAACTGAATAATTAAGGACAAAAAATCATCACACGGATCATAAACACTTGAAGGTCTGTAAATACACTTCCACTGGGTTTTATGTAAGGTTGTGAAGTCACTAACTACCTATATTTTTCCCCCTTAAAGGTGTTTTTTAAGGGAGTTCTACCTTGTATGATGGTCTAAGGACAGGGGATGTTGTGTTGCTTTAGTACAAACTGTAAAGCCCATCAGGGCGAATCTGTGATCTGTGATTCTGGGCTATACAAATACATTGAATTGAATATATTTGTGGTTTTAGGAACCATAAATCATCTCAGCAAAGTTTACCACCCCAATTTAAAAAAAATTACAGGTCATTTATTGTACGTCTCGTTAATATTAGGGAGATTCTCCTCTGATTGGCTGATTTGATTCGCTGTAAATGGGGGGGTGGGGGGGTGGGGGTGGGGCATGGAGTTTATTTATACAACCTCAATCTTTTTATAATCACAAACTGATGAAACAACTTTAAAAGATGCACTACAACTGATATTTTTTTTGCACTTTTCCCATTTTCTGATTCATCCTTTTGTACCACAATTTGTTATGTATGTAATATTCTGATTACAGCTTAATATTTACATTCTCCATCTCATGTTTAAACATCTTTACATTTGTGTATGTATGTATGTATGTGTGTGCTGTTTATCCCCAGTCTTTGCAATTTTAATAATATTAATCATATTAATAAGTAAATACTGTAAGTGTAAAACACAACTTTGGTAACTTCTGGCTTTATATACATTAGTATATATTTATACTTGGTTAATAAACAACAAGTTGTTTATGGTGTAAAACTACTGGATTTTAATAAATTGGTATCAGAACCAGTATTAAAAAGATTTTGAACAAAAAGGGTGAACACGACTAAAACAATTGTGATATTGGATTATTATACTGATTATCGAAATGATGAATCAATTATATATGTGATTCAGAAAATGATGTAAAATGTCGATCACTGTTTCTATAAGCTATAGTTCGGTGGTTATTTCCCTCCTGTACACTAGGGCTGCAGCTAAGCACTATTCTGATTATTAACGTTTTATTTACGATTTATTATTCATAAAATGGTGTAAAATGTCGATCACTGTTTCCTAAAGCTGAAGATTCAACCTAAAATGTCTTTTTTTGTCCACAACCCAAAGATCATCAGTTTACTGTTGTAGAAGACTCGAGAAACCAGAAAATAATCAGATTTGAGAAGCTGAAATCTGAGAATTTGGACCTTTTCTTCTTAAAAAATGATTAAAATCCATCAATGGATTATCAAATTAGAACACAGTTGCGGGCAAAATCAAACATTGCTATGTTTCAGAATAAAACTCCAGGCGGCGGGCCTCACACACGCAGCCTCCCAGCCAGCTGATTGTTGGAGACGTTTTGAGGACGTCAGTGTCCAGCGGAGCAGGATTAATGATCTGATGAAGAACTAAACGGCTGCCCTGTGAAGGCCAGTGGGGCTCCCCTCCTTCAGACTGAGTGATTGTCAGCGGGGGAAGTCGACTGGCTCTCTGCCTCACACACACACACGCACACACACACACACACACACACACACACTCCATCCTATGTCTTCTCATCTTCAGAGCAGCCTTTTCTTTCTCTTACTCCCCTTCTTGCCCTGCAACATGTCCCGTCCCCTCGTCCCCGCTCCAAAGCCTCTCGTCTCCTCCCTGCCCTCCCTCTTCACCTCTGTCTGAGTTCTGAGCTAGACGAGGATCGACCGGCACCTTCCGCCGCTGACAGGATACAGGAAAAATAAATCCAGGCCTGGTTCCTTCTGCTCTGGGCAGCACGGTTCAGCTAATAGAATGTGCTGCGTAACAAGGAAAGATCCACTTGAAGGATCCGGACTAGTTCAGGGCAGTCATGATGAGGACAGAGAACATCCCCAGGTAAAGGTTACTCACCTTTTTCTTTTTCCGCAGGTTGACCTTCACGCCGTCGACAGACACCACGATGTTGACCTTTTTCTTCTTGATGTTTTTCACCTTGAACTCGTACTGCGTAGAGACAAGAAGACAGGAGGAGATTAAGTCGGAAAAAAAGGAAACCTGAGATCTTCCATACATATACAGCACTTAATAAAATTTCTTCTTACTTAAACTTAAAAGTAGTATTTGATTTGATGTGAAAAGTTGTCTTTGTCTTTTTCCTAGAGACAAAATATAAAAACCGTCTTACACAACACAACAAGCCACATCATAAAGCATTAAAACACATTATACAAATACAAAGTACAAAATCTGCAAATATCAACTTTAGTGGCAGTTCATTTTAGTCTAGAATGAAAAAAAAAATGATTTATTCAATCCCGGTATGTTTTATAGAATAAATATAAAGTATAAAAAGCAACAGTTCTTGCTTCTAAGGACAAACAGAAACAGAATTTCACCAAAAACAAAGTTAATTTCTATAATCTGAGACAACCTTTTTTCCATACTGGCAAACACAGAGCAAACACTGCTCCTGCTATTATAATCATATGAAGGTGTATCAATTAACATAAAACTAATTGATTATTAATCTTGACCATGTCTTTAAATGCAGCTCTAGTTGTTTGTGGGTAAAGTTGCGTGTGTTTATCTTGATTCAGTGTTTGAATTCAATCACCTTCAAAGTCAAATCTAAATCTCTGATCTTATCATCATCATCATCATCATGTGGACACAGAGCATCTGTCCCGTTTTAAAATATTCATTTGTCAGCAAGTCTTAACTCATCAGAGAAAAACTGCTGCCAACACACTCTACTCCGTCCCAGAAAAAAAGCAGAAATCTGAATTTTCACAGAATCCTGAGATTAGATTCAGAATGCAGACTTTTCATCTGAATGAATTTCTGGAATGACCTTTTTTTGTTTTATTTACAGATTTTTCCCCAGAATTCTGAGAAAAAAAAGTAAAAATCTTGACATAATTATTAGAATTCAGATTTTTTTCCTCTGGAGCAAATAAGAATTTTGACAATTAGTATTTTATAACTCTGACTTTTCCTCGGAATTCAGACTTTTTTGTTCAACCTCCATATTTTACTACCTAATTTTTCTTTTTCGTTATTCCCAGTGGCTCTAATACTCAGACGTCAAAGCAGTCTGAAATAAAATTTTCCAATGCAACAACTCTGATCTTCTTTTAACTTGCAGTTATTTCGGTGAATACAAATCTTTTATAATAAAAATGATCTTTATAGTGTAAGGTATAGTAATATAGTTAATAATATTTGATTTTCTGTATGTGCAGTGTGTGATGTGTGTGTTTATCTAAAAAGGCCTGTTGCACTGATGCAGAGAAGCAGCTCAGATCTAGTTACAGACAACAGCTTTTCCTTCCTCCTGTTCTGCTGTGTTTCCTGTCAGTCATCATCTTTCCTGCAGCAGCAGCTCACCGGGCCTCCGTCGTAATGTCAGGCCGCATGACTGCATATTGAGTTGGTTCTTTCCTCTAATTTTCGCTGAGAAGAAAGACTCAGGCTGCAGTAAAAAAAAAAAAAAAGCTAGTGGGAAGGAGAGCGAGGAGCTTCAACGACAGAGGACGAGTAGAACAGGAAATGGAAGCAGGCTCTGTAACAATGCTAATAGCAATAATAAAGGTGAGCATCATGGAGGTTTGCAGCCTGTGACCATCACATCTGTCTGTGAATCTGACGTATTCGTGTTATTCCTATTTATCATGTTCATCACGACACGTTTGGTTTAATAAATGGCAGAAAAAGTTTATCGCTGACGCCTTCAAATGTTTTGTCCAAATAGACCGTGACACGCTGAAGATTCTATGTATTCACTATAAAAACAAGCTATTCCAATACAGCCAACGGCCTTTCTCAAGACGTATACTCATCTAAGTGAACAGTTTCCTAATTTACATCATAACTAATCTGAATACTTGAATATTTAGGTTTTGTTTAACCAACAGAAACGTTTCTCAGTCCGTGTGAACCAAAGGTTCTTTCTTAATAAGACATTGCTGAAACTAATTTCAAGGACCTATCCTAAACTTTCTTGGTTTAGTTTAGGGATGCACCGATGTGAAAATTTCGGCCGATATCGATATCCGATATACATATCGGCAGTCACTGCCGATATCGATATATGTCAGTTGGGTCACTGTCTGCGTGTCTCTCGGCGACGCGCTAAGCTAAGCTAAGCTAGCTGGTCCTAGCGGGCTCCTCCGTCACATCGCATCGCCCGAAAAGACAGCGGCCTCCTCCGCCTCCACCACGGCCGCCGACGAGAAGGCGGCAGGACGGCGTCCGACACCCCGGAGCAACGTTCCGCGCATTTTTTTTGTCTTTTCGGGTGATGCGATGTGACGGAGAAGCCCGCTAGGACCAGCTAGCTTAGCGCGTCGCCGAGAGACACGCAGACAGTGACCCAACTAACTGTAGGTTTAACTCTGCACATTGTTGACATATCGGCCAGAATTTGTTGACATCGGACCGATACCGATAAGTTAAAAAACGTGACATATCGGCCGATATATATCGGTTGGCCGATATATCGTGCATCACTAGTTTAGTTGTATTTAGGAAACTTCTCCGAGCCTGGAAAGTTTCATTTTCAACGTGCATGATTTTTCTAGGTTTTTATTGGATCATAAAAACCTGTTTAAAGGTGCTTCCACTTAGTGACGTCTCTTTAGGTCTTTATGCCAGAAAAGGTTTTGCAACTACAACAATCTGCAAAAGGTCGTGTTATTATTATTAAGCATCTGCCTTGTGTCCTCAAGTTTAGTCCATGTCTGTTTCTGTGTGTGTGTGTGTGTGTGTGTGTAATAATACAACAGAAGCTGGGCGTCGAGGTTCCAGCAGGAAACACTAGCAGTTTATGTTTCTGTGACTGTGAATACGATTCTACGGTTGAGAAGTTTTTCCTATTATGTCACAAATTCATTCAAACATGATCTATTTTTTTTTTACCACTAATGAATAAACCAAACCGCACCCTAACCACATATATTAAATTAGTCTATTGATTATTGAAACCATTCATTTATTAGTTGTTTGGTTCATCAAATGGTGTAAAATATCAATCCGTGCTCCTCAAAGTTGAATATTTAAACTAACATATATATTTTTTTCCCACACCACAACCCAAAGATCATCAGTTTACTACTATGAGAGAATAAAGAAACCAGAAAATAATCAGATTTGATTTTTTTAATTAAAAACTGATTAATTGACTAGCCGTTGCCACTCTAGTCAAGGTGCTTTGTTAATCTTCATTTTCAGCCTCTGTGTGAAGGCCAAACAGAAAAAACAAACAATTATAAAACCACATTAATTACTCACACGACAATGAAAATAATGACTAGTTGACACCCATCACGCAACAGCATGACGATAATGACTGATATTAGCGACAACAGTTTAACATAGAAAGGTTTTTAAAACGAAGACGTTCATCAACACAGCAACGCAGCATGAACTGAATTGATTTGTGATGAACATTATTTCTCTGTAATTACACTGTATTTGCTGAGGAGGAGGCAGAATCATCGTCCTGTCTGCGGTGATGGTGGCTTACTCTACACAGCAGGTGTGTGTGTGTGTGTGTGTGTGTGTCGCTTTTCTGAATAAAATACACACACAGATTAAATCCACAGAAGCTATGATGTATCATCTTTTTATACATTGTGTTGGTGTAGATGAGATTGAGAAAATTCATGAAGTTACGATCAGCAAGTCATCAACATCAGAAATATTTAAATATCCCCTCAAAAGCTTTCATCTGGAGAGTTTGGTGTCTCTGTCTGTTGTTTGTGCGTGTTTTATGTACTCTATAGTGCTTCCATATGCTTTCATTGATATTACTTACTACTGCAGCGACCTTGCCTTCAGAATGTGCTTTATGAACACAGAGGATTCAATTTAACGGATGCAGTCTGATACAAAATGCTGAATAAAAGGAAATAACAGAGAAAGTGACTTTCTCTGCCAAACACTGTCGTCCTGTTGTTTCCTTCAACAAGAGGACACACACACACACACACACACACACACACACACACACACATGCTCGTAAAGGTCCTTTTTGTAGAAAGCAAGATTTTAATAGCTTTTTGATTATTAGAAGCATTATAATCAAAAAGCTATTAAAATCTCACTGTGTGTGTGTGTGTGTGTGTGTGTGTGTGTGTGTGTGTGTGTGTGGGTGTGTATTCATGTGAGGCTTGTATTCAGAAACCGTTCCTTACAACTAACCGTCAGGACGTGAAGTTGTGATGTCACAACTATACTACTCTCTATATCTGCCTGTGGGTGTGCAGTAACCTGCAATAAATAGGGATCCATTTAGTTCACAGATCCAGTTTTAACTATTCTGATAGTCGATTAGTATATTGATTATCAAATTGATTAATCAATTAGTTGTTTGGTTCGTTAAATGGTCTAAAATATCAATCAAAGACTCAAGATTCAACATTAAAAAAATGCTTTTTTGTCCAAAGCAGAAAATAATCAGATTTGCTGGAACTGGAGAATTTTGACTTTTATTTCTTAAAAATTACTCAAATCCATTAATCATTTACCTAATCCTAAACCTAACCAACTTCACATAAACGCAGGAGGAGGAATCAGTATTTAAAAGACATGGCTCTGCGTTTTTCTAGATTTTCCTGATTAGCAGCACGTCTTTTTTGTGTAATGTTCCTCTGTGTCCAGCAACCAATAAAGAGGGCGTTAGTGAGCCTGGCCGCTGCTCCGGGAGCGAGTACGCCCCCTCGCCCCCTCAACCGCTCGCCCCCTCGCCCCCTCACCCGCTCGCCCCCAGCACACTTATTACCGCAGTTTGTTCAGAAGCGGCTCCAAAGAGCCGGCAGCACGGGCCGAGTCTCGGAGGAGAAGCTCCTGCAAGGAGGCAGCAGGGATGAAGCAGCAGAGCAGCGGCCGTCGCCTCATTAACTCTAACAGTTTTCTGGACAAGATATCACACACACGCGCACACACACACACACACACATGCATGCACAGGGCTCATAGGTGGGATGAGTTCATTGTTGCTGGGGCTTTGCACAGATCTGTTGACGGTGAGGAAAACACAGAGAAATGCTGCAGCTGCAGCCACACACACTTAAGAAGTGAACGCTTTTTAGACTGATTCTAAAAACACACACACACATACACTAAAAGAAGCAACCGAAAAAAAAACGCAACACTAAAACAGTTATAATCCTATGTATGAGAAATGTCAGTTGGCTTAAAAGAGGAAAAAGAAGAATATGTGATGCAGAACAATTGCTCCATCTGCTCTGAGTCAACAACAGAAGTAAAAGAGAACCCCCCCCCCCAGACACACACACACACTTATTCACTATCATAGAAACAAACCGGAGTTAATTAGTGTCTTTGTGAACTCACAATGTCTTTTCACGACACTACAGCTGCATCTTTTGATGTTGATTAGTCGATTAATAGATTCGTTTTTTGGTTCATAAATTGGTGTAAAACGATGATCACAATGATGATTTTCTCAAATTTGTAAATTCCATCTGAAATGTCTTTTTTATGTCCAGGCCAACAGTCACAACCCAAAGATCATCCACTTACAATTATAGAAGACTAAAGAAACCAGAAAATAATCAGATTTAAGAAGCTGAAACCAGAGAATGTGGACAATTTCTTCTTAAAAATGACTCAAATCCCTTAATTGATCATCCAAATAGTTGAAAACGATCAGCCAGCTAATCCTTGCGCCACCAACAGGAAGTCTGGGGTAATTAGTGGAATTTACGGGTCAGAACGGGGAAACAAATCACCGCTCTGGACGTTAAAACTTCCACTTCTGCTCATTTTCCTGCAGGACGCAGCTGCAGCTTTATCCCGCGCAGCCTGAACACTTTATATGTCAGACTTTTACGAGTGGATTTATGCCCGTGTTGTAATCTCTTGTAATGTTGACTGTGCTGCACATGCAAGATTTAAAACGGCGGGAGCCTGATGGCTCGGCCTCGCAGAGAGGCGGTTTAACACATTTCATGCAGGATTTGAAGCGATAAGTATATGCAGCGTAATATGACAGAAAGCACTTATCTCTAATAAGCCTGTTCTTGCTGGATGCGGACGATGTGATTTATAACATCAGAGCTGCCTCATCCGCATAATAACAGAATGTGATTAAAGCACAGAGAACTGACGCCCACCGGGAAACGCACGAGGAAATTTATTCAGTCCGGCTTTTTTTCCCCCTAAACGCGGCATCGGAGGCAGATTTAATGAGATAACACAGCAGTTTAGGTCATTTAGGTCATTTAAGATAACCACTGATGGTTCCGCGAGGCGAACAAGTTCAGAAGAAAATGTTAAAATCACTCGTTTAAAGCCTCAGTAATTCGGGACATGAAGAAATAAAACTGGAAAAAAACAACTCAACTCCGGAGATGCTGATTGGCCACTGAAGAATTTTTGAACATCAGGATTTTTGTTTTCATCTCAACACGTTGAGTTAATATGACCTACATTTTATTTCCATGCATCATAGACAGAGGTAGAATAAAGCAGTACATGTACTACTTTACTACTGTCTAACTCTCTATTAGTGTTGCAATGTGATATAAATCATGTGTTTTTACAGTTAGGTGTGAAAAGGCTTTTATTTTGAAGGACATCAAATTTCTGGGGTCACATGACCAGTCCCTTTTTTTCATGGACATTTGACATGTGAGCATCATTGTTTAGAATTTTGGAAAATATTCACCAAATAAACAAAAACATTACTTACTATCTGGGGATTTCTTTTTTAACATTTAATTACATTTTGATGCTATATTTTTTTTCTCCAATATTTGCCATATGGTAACAATATGCAAATATGGAAAATTACTAGTGCATGAAACCTAGTTGAGTTCCATTGACTTACATAGCACAAAACTATCCGGGGACTAGGTTTACTTTTTCCTATACTGTATGTATATATAGGCCATTTTAAGTAAAAAAAACATTCAGAACATTTTTACTATTTCTAAGTAATATTTCACGCAATAAAGGCCTAAAGCATAAATATATCATCTATAGCATCTAAATAGTCCACATGGTTTCAGTAACTAATCAGGCTCAAAGAGGAAAAACCCCAATAAAAAATATTTAAACTGTGTGTATCAGAGCAATGTTTTTTTTTTTTTTTCTACCTCATCAATCATCTCACTTGAATTCATCTTGTGACCTTGTGAAGTGGTTTAGACAAGCTCCGCTTCCTCCAGAGGAAGAAGAGGAAGAAAAGGAGGCGACTTCCTCACTCTCTGATTCAAGTGTCCTCCATGTTTGCTTTCTTTCATTCAGATTGGCTCTTATAAAGCCTGTTTTGTCAGAGCAAATCAGAATGTTTTAGGGCTAACATATAACAGTGATGCTCAATGTGGGGTTGGGGGAACCTCCCGGGGGTCCTCATGGGGTTCCAGGGGGTCCCCCGGCAAAAAAGAGAAAGGGGAATCATTCTCTTTATACTGTAAAACCATCCATGAAGACCAAGGACAGAGTTTGTGTGACTGCGAGCTGCTTAAATCTGATTTTACGGTAACGGGGGACCTGGGTGATACTTCTCACAAAAAGCCGAAGGACGACGCGGGGTCGTCTTACGTGCAGCGGGTCGGGACTCGCGACTTCCTCGGAATGACAAACAGCAATTAGCGGCATGTAAACAAAAGTGGCTCGAAATGAAAAACCCGCTTCCAACAATGCGTTCATCCATCATGCAAATAAGGCGGTGTAACATTTGCAGCTACTGTTTCCTGATAGACGGGTCGTTATTTCCTCAACCTTCCCTCCCCGGCTTCCATAATCCATCATTCTGGCAACAAAGACGCAGATACAATAGCCCTGCAAAGTGGAGCCATTTTCACTCCCTGGAATATCAGTCTGGAGCCAGGAAAACACAATGAAGCCTTAAAAGCACTTCTGTCGATGACCAAATGAAGCACTGAGACAGACGCTGCGTGTTGGAATTAAGACAGCTGTT
Source organism: Eupleurogrammus muticus (assembly GCA_036785175.1). Classification (NCBI taxonomy): domain Eukaryota; kingdom Metazoa; phylum Chordata; class Actinopteri; order Scombriformes; family Trichiuridae; genus Eupleurogrammus; species Eupleurogrammus muticus. The sequence continues at coordinate 23,098,303 of JAYKQN010000006.1, read as the reverse complement.
AACTAGTATTCACTGTGGCAGCTCTGGAACTTCCTTGAAAGTAATTTTAAAAATCTGCCTGAGTCATTAGACTATTCCTAATCTATTGGTTATTGAAACTAACAATAGATTATCAGTTTGATTGCATTTTACACTCACTGTTTTACTATTTTATAATTCTTACTTCAGTAATCCAGAACAGAATTCTTGAACATGTCATCTTCATGTTGCTGAAAAACAAACTAATTCATCCAAACATCTGTATTTATTCAAGTTTCCACCCTAAAGTTCAATTTTCCAAAATTATTATTACGTTTAAATGCATCACGATGATGCAAAATAAGCCATTAACTTTAAACTTGCATTAAGCCTCCATTTAAATACATTTGAACTGTGAAATTTTTTTTCAATGAACATAAACTTGTAGTTTAATGAAGATAAAATTGTAGTTTAATTAGCATTTGCATAATTGTGAAAATTTGATCCTGTCACTGGACAACGGCTGCTTGGTTAGTCATTAGGTGAAATAACCTATTAAAACAATGTTAAAGTGGTTTACATTAACAACTCAATATCAACATGTGAAATCGTCACACACATAAATAAATAGACTCTTCAGCTGCTGCTGAGGATTCGATTGGATTATTTCGTGGATTTCAGCAGACTGTTGTGGAATCTGTAGCACTGAGGGAGCGACTGGTTTTGCTAAAATACAAAATCAATATGTGGCGCTCAAATAAATAATAACAAAAACTCAGCCCGGCCTCCTCCATCCACGTGCGCGCGCACACACACACACACACACACACACCCAGACATACACACACTCAGCCTGCCTTCACACCAATTTGCTCGGAGCCGCGTGGCTTGTGAGCAGCGAGGTTTCTCCCTGGTGGATCGTGAGTGCAGATCCATCTCAATGACAAGTCTACTCCAGAGAGAAGAAAAAAAAGATAAAGAGGCCGTAAAGAATATGAGAAGGGGAGAAAAGGGGAGAGAAAAAGAAGAGAAAACGGAGGCAAAGCGAGAGACGGGAACGGCTGAGGCCACGACGACTGCCAACATGAACGTTAATTAACAGCTCAGATCATCAGGCTCATAAATAAAGTAACTCCAAGTCAAGGTTTCTTATTCTCATTAGGTGCCTGATGAACCGAATTTGATGTGGATTTAACCTTGAAGGTTAGAACCGCTCATACATTTCTGCGTTTAACAGCAGGAAACAGGGCGGAGTGTGTTTTCCTCCTTTGTCTACAATTCAAATTTGAGGCTGAAATAACAATAAGGTCCACGCTGGTCCCACCATAGTCCTTTATGTCCTTTTACAGCATTAGCTCTGCATAAATCCCTGCAAGAGATAATGACCTGTGACTAACTTATGGCAGATTCCAGCTTCCTGCATTTGTTCCAGATTCTGCTGCGTCAGAGGAGCCAGTTCACTGGAGGAGGAGGAGGAGGAGGAGGAAGAAGAGAGGGAGAAGGCAACAAATAACTACCAAAAAAATGTCACACTTGCTTTAAAATTAACTTGCAATAATTAAAAAAAAGTTTTGTAGCTTTAAAAGTATTTCATGCATATGTTAAAGTTTTGCATATATAAGTATATATAAGTATTTTGCACATTCGTAAAAAAATATTTTGTGCATATATAAAAAATGTTTTGTAGCTGTACAAATATTTTGTGAATGTGTTAAATGTGTTTTGCAGATGTTAAAATATTTTAAAGGGTTAGGGTTAGCACTCAGATAATTAAATTAAATTTGCATATGTGTAAAAACAAGTTTGCAACATTGACAGATTAAAACACTTAACTCTACTTGTGGATTTATTTCCGGAGCCTAAGAGGATGCATTCACTGTCATCTTGTGGATTTGGTTAATTCCTGCAGTGGCCAGTCCGTTGCATGAATTGGATGGTAGGTGGACAAAGGAAATGAATAAGCAACCTGCTAATTGGCTGTTCAATTTAGGCAAAAAAATCATACTCCTAAGGTCAGTGTTGTAAACTTGTAACTTCAGTGTCACACAGGAAAGTAGGAAATTTGTGTGCCTGTCATCGAATTGCTTGCATATGCACAAATTATTTTTACAGCTACAAAACTTGACGCGTGACGTGTAATTTATACATGAGTACAAAACTTTTTTGTAAGCATAAAAACGTATTGACCCTTTATTTGATCCCATAGACAAATCCTGTTTATTGTGCCTGTGAACTGACCAATCACAATAAAAACAAAAACAGCAGGACAGAAAAGCCAAAGACATGTTTGAAGCCATTTGGAAAGCATGCTGCCTTTCCATCATTTATCCAGACAGAAGTGACAGTTTTATTTTACAACTATAAACTCTCTGACAGTTATGCCAATATGTGATGTGTTTATGCAACAAAAACCTATTGGTCGATAAATCACTATCAGACTTTAAAGCCTTAAATGTCGATGTAACAGTAAAAGAGTCTCAGTGCTCTGCTACTAAAGGAAACTACAGAGGTTAACCTGGTTGAACTCTACATTAGCGGGTTTCACTTTTACTTATAGCATCAAAGGCATAAAAAGACTCTTCAGTTCTTCAATCAGATTTCATACACATTTTTACCAATGAAATTCCCAGGCTTTGCCATGATGTGAAGCAAAGTTTCATGACCTTGCATTCTCTGGCATCTCCCCATTTCCTAAAGCAACATCTTTAAATGTTTCGTCCCAACCAACAGTCACGAGCTAAAGATATTCAGAGAGATCGTTATTCTGAAAATCCATCTAAAGTATTTCTCATTTACGAATAGGTAACAAATGAAAACTAGTTTAGAACAATGTCCTAATAACAAAACTACTAAAATTTTAAGTTTATTTGTATTTTTACAATTTATAAGGTATAGTCCAATATCATCAACATACAGTTTAAAAGTCATTTATAACACCAACAGCTTGTAAATGATCTATTAACTAGTTATAGCATACAGTGATTATAAAGTTTTACTAAATAGGTAAATAATCATTGTTATGTTCAGGTAAACATGACAAATTGTATTTGCCCTTCTTACTTTGCTGAAAATATTGAGTAAGTTTCAAATGTTTGGTCGACAACACTGCGGAGTAATAATGGGCCCACTGGCAGCCCAACGTTCTCCTGAGGGACCAGACAGAAAGGAAGGAGGCGATCAGCTGTTAAAAGGAAGATTCCAACGTCCGAAACTCAGTGCCTGTTCTTCCGTCCCGCAGCGAGGAGCAAGCTCCTCTTTAGTTCATTCGTTTTTTGTTTTTTTTTAACCAAAATGTCCCGCTGCTGTCGTTCTGTCACACCACGATCTCACTGAGTTTAATTAGGCACAAAAATAAAAGATTCAAGAGGAACGGACGCATTATTCAACATGTTTTGGGCACCATCACTCGTAGAATCCCTTCGGAAACTTTGTTTTCCCTGTGTTCAAATGTCAAAGAGAAGTTTGTTTTATTTATAAAACTGCTATCATTCCACACATCCTCAGAGATTCTGAGAGCGGCCGCTGTTTTTTCTGCCGATCAGAGAGTCTTTGACATTTGTGGGACAAGTTACACGGTTCCACTTCAGAACAACAGGAAAGAGAAAACAGGTCAAGTGGAATCGCAGGGTTTATCTGTGACCGAGGAACCGCTCGCTGCTGAAGATTTGAGCTCCACTCGACTGTAAAGATTTTCTCCTAAGATTAGACGGCAGATCCCGACCTGAGAGATTCATGTTCTCCCACCTGCTGTATCAACTGTTCATTAGTGTCTGTATAACTGATCCAGCTCATTAACGAAAAACCGAAGAATAGAGAATACATGTTCCTAAATGACCTGTTATTTTCCACGTTTCAGACAGTGTCGAGACGCACAGATGTTGCCGAACAATTACTGGAACAATATGAACCTGAAATATCGAAGAGGAAAACAGACAAAAATGTGGTTCATACTAGGGTTGCATGACAAAATAAAAGCTGGTTAAAACAACCATAGATACATACCATATACATACTAGATGGTATATGGTATGTATATACCCTTGGTTGCTAGATACTATATACATCTACCAGCCACTTTATTAGGGACACCTTTCTAGTACTGGGGATACCCAATACCAGGACGTTTACCTACTGCATTCCTTCATGGTGTAGATCACACGTGTCAAAGTCAGGTCCTGGAGGGCCGGTGTGGCTGCAGGTTTTTGTTCCAACCAAGCAGTAACACACCTGATTCTACTAATGAAGAAGGGTTCTAGTGCTTAATTAGTAGAATCAGGTGTGTTACTGCCTGGTTGGAACAAAAACCTGCACCGACTCGGCCCTCTTTTGACACCCCTGGTGTAGATGGAGGTACTGGAGACACTTCTTAGAGTTTGGTCCATCCAGTTGCTGCAGATTTGTAGGCTACACATACATGATGTGAATCTCTTGATCCACCACATCCCAAAGATGCTCTGTTGAATTGATATCTGGTGACTGCGGAGGTCATTTGGCACAACAGTGAACTCATTGTCATGTTCAAGAAACCAGTCTGAGGCGATTGGAGCTTCATCACATGATGTTATCCTGCCCGAAGTAGCCATCAGAAGTTGGGTACATTGTGGTCATAAAGGGATGGACATGGTCAGCAACAATACTCAGGTCAGCTGTGGTGTCGCAACGATGCTCAATTGCTACTAAGGTGCCCAAAGGTTGCCACGAAAATAGCCACCATGTTTTTATGTTGTTGATGCCAAATTCTGACCCTACCATCTGAATGTTGCAGCAGAAATCAAGACTCATCAGACCAGAAAAACATTTTTTTTTCAATCTTCTGTTGTCCAATTTTGGTGAGTCTATGGGACAGGAATGGTACCCGGTGTGGTCTTCTGCTGCTGTAGCCCATCCACCTTAAGGTTGGACGTGCTGGGCGTGAAAATCCCAGTAGATCAGCAGTTTCTGAAATACTTAGAGCAGCCCGCCTGGCACCAACATCCACGCCACGTTCAAAGTCTCTCAAATCACCTCTCTCGTACTGACCATGTCTTTGTGCCTAAATGCATTGAGTTGCTGCCATGTGATTGGCCAATTATAAATTTGCATAAACTAACAGGTCTACCTAATAAAGTGATCGGACGGTGTATATGTGTGTATATCTGTTGACTTTTCAACCTTGTAAAAACATTAAAACAAAGAACTCAATAAGTTTAATCAATTCCCAACTGGGCTGGTGTTGCCTGCACTCTCTCTCGTTCTCTTTTTAACCAATGGACCTGCTGGTTGCTATGTGTAAAACTACAATAAATCAACGCCAATGCTGAGTTTTTTTCTCTTGGTTGGTTCTATCAGCTTCTCTGCTTTACTTTGTCCCGTCTCTGCTGCTGTGGGGCATCATGCATTGTCCAGCTATGAGAAGTCTGACTAAGGTGTATTAATGAATGTTAAAAAATCCACAAAATCAATGTAAACAATTAAAGTAAAAATATCGATGGATATGTTTAAGTTTTTAAACTTGGATAGTATTAAGTACACACCACAAGACTCTGGTCAGGCAGACTCTATTAGTTTCATTTGAAGGTAAACCAACTTTATTTTATTGTGTTAAAATTACTCATTGTAGTTAATCTAAGATTTATGTCTTTCATTCTCCTTAGAAGTGTCCATGAACGTTGTTAGATAATTTTTTTCATGTTGAGTCACTACATTGATTTTTTTGTATGAGAATATTTGTTAACTCAGTTTCATAATAATAATAAGTTTATTTTTAACATTTCAAACTTTCAAACAGATCCACTTCATTTGGAAAACTAGTGATTCTGTTTGAATATCTTGAATTAAGGTCAATCAGAAGGCTGTAATGTCTGCAACCTTGCGACTGAAGAACAATCCATTTGATTCAATTATTTAATTCTTTCGAGATGGAAATTTCACACAAACCGTTGCAAGGAAATAGGCAGTGGCCAATTACACAGTTGAGCTGTTAACTACTCGGTACATCAGCAATATATTCATCGTCAACGTGGATTTTACTCAGCACTGAAACATAGTGAATATGTGCATGAAGCCATGAAGCTACTGCTGCTCAAACACGACCACAAATAAGAAAATGATTTTAAAAGAAACAAAACTAACCAGTGCCACTTAACACCTGACACCTAAAAACAATCTTAGAAAACACTGATGTTAGACTAAATTAGCAACACAGACATGGAATTTTCAAGTTAACTGAATATGTTGAGCCAAGGCAGAAATTTCTGTTGGAAAACCATGCACGGTTGAGTTAAAACTTATTTATTTTCGGTTAGACCAACTTTTAAAATTAACGTTTCAACTCATAATGTACAACACATGATGAACTTACTTTTTCTATACAGAAGATGCTGTTAATTTATGCTGTACCTACTCACACTATGAATGGTTTATTAGATCTTGGTAGTGGCGAGTCACACACAGACCTGAACTTGCCCGAAAAAGGTTTGCATTCAACGGTGTGAAATCATTTGTGAATTTAAGCCAGACGGTGATAAACAGTCTGCATTGCAAAGTGTTTTATTCTGCCAACACATACCTCTACAATCGCCAATGATTTGTGATCTTAATTCTAAGCAAAACACTGTGATCACATTTCTACCACAATGGCACAGCCCTAGTGTATGCAAATGTTGTCTTTTGTAAATGTTTTTTCCTCCTGTTTCCTGACTCGACTTCTGCTTCTTCTTCTCTGTTTATTTCAGCCATGTGTAACATCACCTTATCGCCACCTTCTTACCCAACTACATCCGATTCATTGGAGACTATTCTCTCAAAACAGCTGATGGATCAGATGAGAGACTTTCTGAGGAGCTGCATTCATCTCCACTCAGCCCCTGTTTTCCATCAGGCCAGGACAAGGCTCTTATTGTGAAATAAGTTTGACCTTCGATCTGCTGTTGTTGTCAGGAGTTTTTATTCCTGAGTGAAAACAGGGAGAGCAGCATTTCTGATGGAGAAAAAATCAACACCAGACACAGTGACCAGCAGCTTGCAAATTTACCAGACAACTGTTATATTGTAAATTGTAAATATTATCTGAATTTATTAACATTGAAGATTATATTAAGGCATGGCAGTTCATAGCACAATCTATTTTTTTTTTGTTATTGAAAAATAAGCTATATTATAATAGGCTGTATTAAATATAGTGAGTTGTCACTTTGCTCAGGTGCGTAACTTTTTAAATAAATGAATACATACATTTTGCACAAGGCTGCACTCTGCAAACATGAAGATAAAGACTGCAAACAAAAAAAAGGAACAGCCTCTTGCAACCTATCCCATTCCTAAGTTGGGCGCTGTCTGTATATGCATGAAAACTTTGAGAGATTTTGGAATTAATACAGATTGATAGTTTCAATAATCTATAGCTTGATTACCAATCAAAACAACTTTTAGTTGCAGCCCTAAAACAGATTAAAGTAGTCTCTGTTTCTAAATAAAAACACAAAGAGCTTGACTAATTGCACTAAAAACCAACAAGAACATTTGACTCAGAAGAAATTAAAAGGAGCTGATGAAACAAACGACCTCCGGCCGCCTCAAGTGGATCGCTTCATTTGTCCTGCTCTCACCTCCTCTACTCCCTGTGGTTATATTCAGAGAAGCTCTCTCCCTCTTTAACATATTCTCCTCTCATTCAGCCTCTCTCTCTGCAGCTGACTCAATCACAAGCAACACTGTTTATGAGAAGAAGAAATTCCATTTTCCCCGAACCACTTGTGTTAAAGATGCTACGGGGTTCTTCCCGCTCCGTCAAACTCAGCGACGCGGCGGCATCTCTGCGTCAAAATGTATTACAATATATCAACTTCACGCACAAACACACAAGTAAATATACAACTTCTGACAAAAGCTGTCTTGCAGGACTCAGAGATTTATTTCTATTAATCAGCTCTTCGTCACCTCAGTTTTTGTGTTCTAAAGTTTCTCTTGCAGAATATTTTTAAGCCTTTTTTTTTTTTTTTTTTTTTACATTTTACAATGTTTAACACATCACAATGATCCATCCATTTTTACTCACTGGCTTGTAACCCAGTATTAGACCTTGTTTTATTGTATTTATTTAGTTTTTGCTGTTATAGTTGTGGTTGTTTTTTGGTTGTCCCGCTGCTAATAATCCTCACTTATTGTGCATAGATTTGTTTAATGGTCCATAAGATAAGATAAGATAAGATAAGATAGGACTTTATTGATCCCACAATGGGGAAATTTGCTCATTACTGCAGCTAAGCACAGGTGTAAGAGAGTAATTTACTGTGATGTTCCCAAACAGCGAAAAATCAAAGTGATGTAGAAACCAGATTTTTTTCCAAATCATTACCAAAATGTTATCATCTGTTCATGGTTCTATTCCCAACATTTTCTGAAAATTTGACAAAAATCTGACCAGCACTTTTCGAGATAGTTTGCTGATAAACAGACAGTCAAACGCCACCTACTCACCGTTAATTAAGTTGAGTTAAAGTATTGAGCTATTGGAGTCTGCCTGTAAAGTGAGACTTGTCTCGGTGTTGACAGATGAGACTTTTCCTGGAACATTGTCCTGTTCAGTCTCAGAGGAAACGAGGGACATTTCCCCTATTTTTTCTTCGCCTGTCACAGTTAATGCTGTGTTAAAGACTCTGTCACCGTCAGCTGACGGTTTCTGCTTCTCCCTGCTGCATCTGTTCTCTGGGGGGCACCCATAACCAGCCAGATGGTCCTCGTGGCACCCAGAAAAAAACAGCATCTCATTCGTCATCAAGGTCGTGATGCAGGACCTACCGCCTGATATCACAGAACGACTAAGTAATCGCAGTGAATTTTAGGGGCTTGACAGCACGCAAAATTATTGGTCTTTTAAACAAAGTATAAAATAAGGTTTTATTTGGACTAATGTTTACCGGCTAAGTCCTTTTCAGTCAGTTTGTGTTAAGCTGTAGGGGAAAAGGAAAAACCTGTGACAATCACAAGATCCTGCGATAATGTCAGTAACAACACAGATGTATATATTTTGGTAATTAAAATAATGTTAACACATAATTGTATAATGATAATAACGAAATCTCCTCCCATCTCCCCATCCATTCAGAATAACACCCAGGTAAAGAACAGCTGAGAACTACTACTACATGAACTGACACAAACAGCATCATGTGACCAGTAGTAACTTTATATAACATGTATTCCAATCCAATACAAATGATATTAGCTGACCCATACACTATCAATTACTGAAATGATTTCTGTTCATAAAAAGGTGTCAAATGTCAATCACTGTTCAACATAAAATGTCTTTGTTTTTGTCCAGACCAACAGTCCACAACTCAAAGATCATCAGTTTGCTATTATAGAAACCAGAAAATTAGCTAGAACCAGAGAATATCTGCATTTACTGGTCTGGTGTTTTTCTGCAGTCTAAAATAGTAAATGTTCAATCTGCGGATCTTTTTTATTTCTGACATATAATTTTTGATTGGAGGCTCGTTTTAGTTTTCTCCTTTACTGTCCATGATGTGAAACGCTGTTAGAACGACGACAAGTCGATGAGTCTGCAAACATAACTTCATCCCGGCTGCAGCTGCTCGACTGTAAACTTCTACAAATCCAATAAAGAGCGGTGGCAGGCTCTAACGACCGCCGGCATTATTCTCAAATCTGATAAAGCGGCTACAGGAAGTGGGTGAATAACCACAAAATAATTGAACATCAACTTCAGACAAGCCGCTCTATCTTGGAAACAACATTAGGTCCATGTTATTACTCGGAGTTCATGTTCGATCAGATTAGAACCTTTTCTCACTTTAGTAGTTGTGTTATTACTTTGGATTTTATTATTTTTTTAATGAAACCCATGTACACTGTTCCAACATGTTATGAGATCTAAGATTTACTGTAATTGGAGAATCAGTGCAGCAAATGGTGTATTGCAATAAAACGCCAGTTTAATTTTTCGCCACAGTTTAAAACCGGTTTAAACTCAAATTAGCCTCAATCACCCTTGATTTTTAAATTCAATCCTATAAATATTCCTATTAAATCAGATTACTATGACACCTTTTCATAAAGTGGAGTCAAGCTAAATGATCTCTGGTCTCTTCGGTTCTTCCATTCATCTGGCATATTCATCACCAAATAAAATATCTATTACGGATGAGAGGAAGCTGTAATCCGTGGAACCAATGAGGGTCATTAACGCTGCAGCTTTTATTCGGCCCAGCCAGCGATCCCCCTCCACACACACCCCGGCTCTCGGGGCTACGAGGAGATTCCTGCTCCGTCAGGGTCCAGTAACGGAAGAGAAAAACCCAGAGTAGCTGATGCGCTGCTGGAAGTGGAGGCAGCCGCTGGTGATAAAGGTTCAGGCCGAGCTTTAGTGACCTCAGCATATCACTGTCTGTTCCTCGCTTGTAAATCTGTCCTCCATCAGGACTCGTTTAATTATAACCTTCGTATCAATCAGGGCGGCCATGAACCCACTGACCTGTACCAAACGCAATATAATGACACATAAGTTTGTATTCAACCATTTCAGTGTCATAAATCTGATTATTTTCTGCTTTCTTTAGTCTTTTAGGATAGTAAAGTGAAAATCTTTGGGTTGTGAACGGTTGGTCTGGACAAAAAAGACATTTTAGGTTGAATCTTCGGCTTTGGGAAACAGAGATCGCCATTTTACACCATCGTTATTTCCTTTACCAGATAACTAATTATTTAATTGCTTCAATAATTGATGTATTAATCAACTATCTCAAGGGTTGTTAGTTGCAGCTACTTTTGAAGCAGACTCAACGAAACCAGGACCAATGGAGCCGACCTGGAATAAAGTGAAAGACGAGAAAAATCCCAGTGCATTTCTGCTGAAGCTGCATGTTGTAATTTCAAAAAACCAAAAAACCAATAACTAATGACAGATGCTGCTTAAAAGTCGAGTCCACCACGAGAACGGAGCCGCAGAAGTGAATATATGAAAGGCTCTGTGATTCAAGCTGTCACTTTATGTACAGCAACCTCTTTACTGAAGAAACACAGACTCGCAGTCAAATCCTCCACTATTTCGTAACGACGTGTCTGTGTGTGTGTGTGTGTGTGTGTGTGTGTGTGTGTGTGCCACAGCCTGACACGACGACGACAGACATTCTCCCGCTTGTATTTTCCATTATTACAGTCTGTAATACTGTAGCAGGGCAGTTTGATTATTTCACCAAGCAGCTAATAAAAGCTCCCCCCCCCCAGCCAGCATCAGCACCATTTATTACTCGACTTTCTAACTCTGATGGCCTGAAGGAGCCGTCTGGATAAACCTGCAGCAGAGTGAGTGCTGGAAAAAAAAAAAAAAAAAAAAAAAGGCAGAGCACACAGTGGGTCCTCAAAAGTCTTCTCAACTTTCTTTTATTATATGTTGTGCTTCGGCCAAAAGCTTTAACCTCTAAATTATTCTGCACAACTGTTGGAACTGTTGTTTTCTGCTTAGGCAGCACAACATAAAACGCCTTCCAAATAGCCACATGGATCAGTAATATTTCACCTCAACCTTTTGGAAGCTTTAAACCCTCGTCATTGAAAAAACAACAAGAACAGACCTTTAATCTCTTGATAAAATCAGGTTTATTTAAATATTTATTTAATCAGGGTCTCAGTTACAGGAGCCAACCAGCAGGGGGAGAATGTTTCATTATTTAGAGCGATGCCCTTGTGATTCTTGTGAAGATGTTTCGGGAGTTGTCAGACTCCAGTGGGACGTGGGTTGTCGTTTCAGAAGGTCACGGCTTCCTGTCTCGACACTAATTTGGAGCAGCGAGGCCTCGCGTCGGTTCTACATATCACAGCATGGCACCACAAAACCAATAAAAAACACAGCCAGAGAGCTGAAGAACTGTAGCAGTGACAATATATACAGTAGCATCAGCGGGAAAACACACACCGAATTCATTCTTTGTTTGATGAGGTAATCAATATAGAATAAAATGTGCGGCACATAAAAAATAAGAGCTCTGAGGGTCAATATTCATGGCTGGGGCTGTCATCAATGTCCATTCTATTTGATTAATCTATTGACTATTGAAGCATTTTTTGTCCAGACCAACAGTTCACAACCCAAAGATTGAAAGAAACCAGAAAATAATCAGATTTAAGAAGCTTGAACCAGGCAATTTGGATGTTTTTTCCTAACCAATTAAACCAATTAATTGATTATCAAAATAGTTGAGGATGATTGTGATAGTTGCAGCTAAACAATTAATGGTTGGAGCTCTAATATGTCAAGAAGTTGGTTTCACACGTTTATAGCTGATGTTTAGATTTGTTGTATTTATGCAATTTAGCACATAATTAGTTTATGCATTGTTAAACAATTTAATAAAAAGCTTGTTATAAATTTTTTGTTTCACAGAGTAATTTTCATTGTGATATCTAAAGGTTATTTTTTTTATTCCATTACCATGGAAAAAAACAGGCCTTTTTTAATTAATCAGGACATATTAAGGGGGAAAAACTGCAATAAAATTATCTCTGTCACCATCAACTCAGCTTTTTAGATTTTTTTTTTTAGTTTTTTACTACACTCACCCTGTCAGACAGCGCGTATTATGAATTATCAGGCCGATGTGAGTAAAAATGCAGAAACAGATGTGCTCCCGTCTCTGAGGTGCTGTAACAGCTCGTCAGGCTTGTTGACAACTGCTTCTGTTGTTGTTTCCCCGGCTAAACGCCGCTTATAAAACCGCCCTAATTACACTACAGTCAGCACTCTTCCTCAAAAGAGGTGACATTCCCCTAATCTGCCACTAATTGTCCTTGTAAAACACAAGCGTACAACTATTAATAACCTTATACTGAAGATACATGACACATTTTATATGATCCACTCTGAGTGATTTAAAAAACTCCACTTCACTTGTCTCCGCCCAGAACTAATATCTCATCCTCCTGAGGTGCATCTGATGTGTACAAATAGGACGTCTGCCGTTTATAGGCCGTCAGGTACATTAAACTGCCAATTAAAGCTGTTACAGCTGATAACTCTTTACTGTGTCTTCAGATGGGGTTTATCACGGCAGCCAGACACTCTCTGCTCAGCCCACGCTGTTTAATTCCTGTCAGGAATGAGATTCCTCCCGGAAACTTCCCCCTGTGTGTTTCTGACTGAGGTGAAGAGATCAAAGCTTTAGTAACACAAAGTGTGTGTGTGTGTGTGTGTGTGTGTGTGCTGTAACAATTTGTCGATTAGTCAGTTAATCAATTAACCAATATGAGTTCTTTAGGAAGAGAAGTTCTTAAATATCCACTGAGGGCTAAAAAATGTAAAACCGAGGCTACATCAGGCCATATCAGTACATAAAATGATAGCAATATATAACATCAATAGACAATTTTTTTAATTATAATTATCTTTTTACAAACGAATAACGTTTAATAACGGTTCTTCTGGTTTTTAACAAAAATAGCCTATTATAACTAGGCAATTGCATTTCAAGCAAGGATTAAGGTGTGTGTATGTGTGTGTGTGTAAGCTTCAATGGGTACCACGGCAACTTGAGCTGGTTGCTAATGATGATGACTGTACTGCAAGTAGAGGCAGACAGAAATGTGGAGAAAAACTGCATTTTTCTTCCTCTGCGCTGGTCTCCCATTTGAGCTTCGACTGACAAAACATTAGCTCCAATTCAGAAAATAACATGGACTATCATCACTGGAAGGACTTCACTAAAGTTTAGGTGTGACTTGGTATATCTACAGTAGATACTTCTTTACAGCTTGTGTGTGAATTTCAGCCCTGAGCCAAATGTATTTATGTCCCAATAGGGGGTAACAGTTCTATTTTCCTCCTACCGGCAGCCAGATCGGTTTCTATGAAGAAGATGGAGGTTGGTAAATTGTGGGTTGTGAGAGGAAAATACTGACATGAGCAATTTTTTTTTTTAAAAGTACAAGCAACTGGCACTTGCAGAGAGTTTGTCTGGCAGTGGATCTGGTAGCCTGTCTCTATGAGGGAGGATAGGGGTGGCGCAGGTGATGTCACACTCAATTTTGTGGACATTATTGTTCACCATTACCAACAGTTATTAAAAAGGAGGGACCAAAAATGGGGCAAGTCTTACCATATATAAACTTAAGCCTGCCACACTTAACTTAAGCAGCTGGAGTACATACCACACACACGTAAATAAATCTACACACAGTCAAGTGTAAAGAGTCCACACACACACACACACACACACACACATACACACCTATAGTTTACACACATATACACAGCTGTGTAATAGTTCAAACATATGCAAACATCTTCAAGTAGATTATCTTGTTATGTTTTGTATTATGTTTTGTATTAGCATTTGCCCATTGTTGTTTTTATTGTTTCATAGATGTAAACCATTCAGATATTTGATGTGTCACTAACATAACTGTCAGTTTCACTTGAATTTGCTTCTCTGTAGAAAAAGCCCATTTCCTCAGTTTTTTTGGTCAAAATCGGGTGTTTTAGCTGAAACCACCCTATGTTCTATGGCTAAATTCTAAAGACTATAAAAGGGTTGGGACACTTTTTTTTCCTCTGAGGAAGGGAGAGAGTTTATGTATTTAATGTTTATAGAGTCCAATAACTCAATATTGTATGGGTCCTAAAATTTCAGTGAAAATGCCCGCACCTCTGGCACCTCTGGAGCTCTCTGCTCTGAACATGGCCGGCAGTCAACAGGTTAATCTGCTGAGTCTCCTGCTTGCTTTCGCCTCCTGTTTAGACTCATCTGAGGATTTTCTTTAAACGGTGAGTGTCTGTGTTTATCGAGTCATTATGCAGATTTCCAGAATATTTCAGCGGGTCACAGGCCTCACACGTTCAGGAGGGAATTTCAGCATTTTGAAGTCGTTCCTGTGTTGATGTTCATTTTAGAGTCAATTATCCTGCTGGAACAGACTGTATTACTGCTGTACTTTATTCTCACTTATATTTAAATAGTTCTGCCTGGATTTATTCATTATACACTGAAAAAAATAGTATTTGATCCTAAAAAGGCCTTGTATCCTGTAAATACTGCTACAAAACTGTTCCAGGCAAGAAACACTCCCAGCCTGGATGTAGAAACTTTGCTTTTTATGGGTTTTTTTTATACATGCTTGACTTTGTGATGTCACAAAGTAGCTCCTTCATGAATATTTATGATACAAAATCACAAATGCAGCAGAGGAACAGAACTTTAAATAATACTCAAAAGTGCAGATATGTGACCTTTAACAAGTGAAACATTTTAAAACCATAAAATTCTAATTTTTTATGCTTATTTCTAAATTTACTCAATTTGATTTGTAACATTCATATTCTTGTATATTATCATATTTATTAATATTTAAATATTTATAGATTTCCGCCATATGCAATATTTTTTCACAAAAACCTTTTTCACAAAGAATCTGAGTTTTTCTTCCCCTATATTGTACCCGAGTCTCGTGATATGAATGTTTATTGAAAAGCATGTGAACTACTGAGCAGCAACATGAGTTTCATAGTGAAGAAGACATGATGATAGATAACTGTAAGTGCAAAAAGCCAATAGGAAGAATAGGTTTAAAAATATGTGTGATCGTCCCATCCAACACCAATTAATACATTCTGGTTGTTGTGATTTATGAGGGTTTTTTTTTTTTATTTTTTTTTTTGAAAACGTAGTAATGAGGCAGTTTATAAAATATGAGTATTTGCAAAGTACAGGTAACTGCACGAGAATGAAAAAGGAGCAGTAAAAAGCCAAAGAAAAATAATTACTCCAGTAACACAGAATTTCCATTGAAGTAGGGTAAGTATATGCAACCGTTCTTGTGTTGTTTTGTGCTTGTATATTGTGCATTTTTGCTTATTTAAGAATTTCTCTTTAACATACGCTTTGTGTCTGAAGCAGCAATTCTTAATTCCGTTGCCACTTGTTGAACAATGACGATAAACTCATGCATTCACTTGACACCCGTTGGGTAAATATTAAAAGCTGCCGTTACGTAACTGCTTATCAGTGTGTTTCACTGTTCCAGCTGCTGCCTCTGACCTGTGTGAAGGAGAAGCTGCTGCAAACTGAAGCAGATCAATGCACCGGAGTTTTCAGGGCTCAAAGCCTCTCTCTCCCTCTGGGCTCTTTGTTTTCTACCAGACTCCATCAGGCTAATGTGAGGCACTTTGGACCAGAGCCCTAAACACAGGAAAATGAAATAAAAAATAAAAAAGTCTCTCTGTGCAAACAAATGCTTTTCTTTCCAGGGAGTAAAGTGATGCATTTCCTTCCCATCACCCGGAGTTAATAAAGGCAATGTGGGTCTCACACTGATGGCCGCAGCCTTCCTGCACCCTGCAGAGACCGGGAAATCAGCTTTTTAGTGTCTCCGACAGCCAAGGTTGCAACTTATCACACAACACACACACACACACAGATCCCCGCGGTAAGGAGAGAAAACACCAGCCCCTGATGCATGTTCACAAAATGTGGGAAAACACACACTCAACACAACCAAGAAAGAAAAAAAGTTTTTTACTGACATGCCGCTGCTCACAGAAAAGAAAACACACATGAGAAGGAAGAAAGCTGCAGGAAGCACTTTTTCTTTCCCAGCGGTCCTTCCTCTTCCCTTTGAGATCATTACGCCGCAAAACCAAACAATGTCTGGAACAACCTGACGAGGGAAGAAGAACCTCATGTAGCTGTCCGTCAAGATCTATCCTCACACGGTTTGCATGAAGCATCACAAAATTCTTCATGGTTCTTTGTTCAGAAGCAACAAAAGTGTGCCTGTGTAACGTTGCTATGGTGGTTGCTATGAACAAGAGATGTGCAATATGACCTAAAATCTATATTGTGATATACACTGCAGCCTCTTATGATAATAATGATAATACATCATGTAATGATAATGATGATCATACATGATATAATGCCGATAATACATATTTGCTGTATATAAACGTTATAATAGAACCATTTTAAAAAGACGTCCCACAGAGCCCAGGCCTGGGCAAACATCATGTTTATCATGTTAATGGATCATTGACTCAAACAGCCAATCATTGAACAGATAAACCACAAGTCTAGTTTGATATAAAGTGGTTACATTCAGCTTCTTGTCATCATTATCCACTGATATTAAATATTTTTATTTTTATCTTCACTTTGTCAGGCAGTACCCGCAATTTAAATTTGTCGGATTATCTGAAACATTTAGGTGTGACTAACATGCTCAAAAGTATGAAATCAGGAAGGTGACAAATTATTTTTCATACCACTGTATATATTATAACCACTTTATATTAAACTTGATCTGTCATTTGTTGTTTGTTACATGACTGGCTGTTCAATTTAATGATTGAGCCATTATCAAGAGAAACATGGTGTTTAAGATCTAAGGAGGGAGCAGCATTGCTTTGTTTTTTTTATGCAAATCTATTATGAAACTATTGTTATTATATTGATCTATTTTCTTATCGTATTGATGATGTGGATACTGATGATACATACATAGTAATAGTGTTTTATCTTCCAGGCCTGTTTGAACCTACAGATGCTGAACTGCAGCCTTCACACCTTTTAACCAGTTCCTTCTCTTTCCTCCATGTTTGATCACGTGTTGCAGCGTGCGGTTCTACTATAGCAGGTCATCAACATGTATTATCACAATAGGATAAAAATCTCTACCATAGGAGAGGTTTGGATTGTTTATATCGCTCATTACGTATTATTAGTCCTAAACTGTGCATCCTGTTATTTGCTTTAACTTTGTACTCCGCTATATAACCATCCAACTCTAGACGTGTCAGCTAACACCTTATATAGAGATACACAACTCGGGTTGTGTCACTTTCTGTACAAACATGTACTTTCTGATCACGCACGGATGGCTCCAACTTGTGTCGGTTCTGCATCGCCATGGATTCTCCCCACACTGGGCCGTGGTGTGTTATCTGACCGTGTTACAGAAGCAGAAGCAGGCTTCATCTGGGCAGCATTTAAGGAGCCTGTGCTGAGCTATGGCTGCAGGCGCCATGTTCAACAACCTCATCAGCCGCACCGCTGGTTTCCCACAGGGTCCAAACCAGAGGAGGAAGCTCTCCCTTCACTTCTCACAGAAAAAAAGAACGGATCAAATTTTAAACAAGCTGCAACTGTTTCCGGGATCAGATATCAACTGTTTCATCTCTTACGTTTTGTCTGTAGTGCCAACTTATTGTTTCTTGTATGATTTGTTGATAGCGAACCCGGCGAACTGGTTTCTCCAGCACTGTAACCGTAAACACTAAACAAATTTTGTTGCAGCAGTCTAAGTGGATGAAAACATCCTTGTTTAAAGCTTAAATATTATAATACTTCCTTAAACCAGACCCAGACTTGACTCACAGCTGGGCCATTTTATTTTAGCTTTGTTTTTTTTTTTAACCTTCTTACCATTTGTGAATCAAGCTACACCATCTTCATGTAGATGAAAACAACAGTATAAGGTAAAAAAAAAAAAAAAAAAATCACACCTTGGTTAGATCAATTAGGGGCCAAATCTCATTGTACAAACATTTGATATCGTCAGTAAACACATTAATTATATAGGTTTTCATTATGTTCCCAGAGTAATGAGGTTATTAATCCTTCAGCACGTTTGTGTTGCCACGGTAACAGTATGTAAAAGCCCTTAATAGACATCCACGATGCCAACAATGCACACGCAGGAATTTTCCTTCGTTTTACTCATAATGCAACTTTGATTTTTATTTCGCAAATTGCTCCAATTATGAAGATGTGTTGGTTCACTGGATTTTAACACAGATGCATGTACTGTAATAGAAGTTATCATTACAGTTTCAGTGCCAGTGGGAAGTATATTCCTATACAAAAGAGGAAGTTTACATAGGTTTTTCTATGTTTGGACAAATGAGTGTGTGTTGGACATAGTCTGAATAGACAATTTGTACATTGGGCAATACATGGACATACATTGAGATAAGGAGAGACAGTTATAGCAAAAACAAAAAAAAGCTACAATTTATGTTGAAAGTGTGTTCATAGTCCAAAACAAAACAGATGTATGATGTCTAACAACCTGGACATGTTACTGTTATATGCGTTTATAAATGAGTTGAGGCCCAGATTCTGTGTTGTAAGGTGATGGTTGGGAGTGATGGGATTTCCTGAGGGTGCCTGAACGCATCTTGGAGTAAGGCTGGTCACGTCTTAGCGTTAGCCATGTTTTTTTTGAGAGGCGTTACGTTGCTTTGGGACAGTGCTGTGATATGCAAGTCTATGGAACTTTTTTTTTTCTTTTTCTTTGGAAAAGATTTTTTGTGGCATAGACTCATTATACAGTAGAGAGGGGGGCGATGCAGTAGAGGAATGCTTCAGCCAGGAATAATGATGTGTTGAATATCTCTCCAAAAAAAAATTCCACAAAAAAGGATGCACACCATCACACCTTGTGCAAGCTACATCCAAAAGTTGAAGTGGATCCGACAAACACTCAGAGAGATCCAGGGGCCACAGACACACAGACGCATTCCTTGCTTTACAGGTTAATAGGAGCATCCTGCAGTTGCAGCCTCTCAACAGCTCTCACTTTATATCAGGACGGAAAACCAGACCCGGTTGATTCTGTAGCTGTGGCTCATTTGCATCAGCTCAAAAAAAAAAAAAAAACAGTCAACAGTGGGGCTGAACTGAAACAGAGGCTGGGATGCCAAAATCTCAGTGGTCTTTATAGCGAAAGAACTTCAAAGACGTGTTTTGGGGACCTCGGAGACCAATTTAGCGTTTGAAAAGGAGTGGATGGAGGGGGGACAAAAATGACCTTTAAATAAAGAAATCCTGTGCAAATCCTCCAGAGCTCATTGTACAGTGGAGAGGGAAGGGACACCCTAAAACGCAATCACACAGCATTTCACTGTCCAGCTTCATTCTGGGAAGCCAGACAATAGCGTCCGGAAAGCTTCAGGAAGCCTGTAAAAAAAAAAAAAAAAACTTTCTTTCAGAAAAGCTTCATTTGTATTCTCCCCATATATCCAATACCCAGATCAGCAAAGCGACTGGGGGAATTCTCCGTCTCGCACGGCACACCGTTCGCCCTGCAGTCTATGCAAATGCCGTCTTTGTTCTCACTCCACAGGTCGGTGGCCGGAATTGGATTTTCCCCTCACAGCACCTCGGTGCGGAATTCAAACAGATGTGGAGGAAATCCTTTGTTTAAAGAAATTTGCAGGAACGCTGGATAGGAGATTGAATGCAAAATAAGTCCAGAAGTCTGCAGTCGGTCAGAGGGGAGAGGCCGTCGCTGGGAATAAACTGGAACCCGGAGTTAACTTTAGTGCTTTTTCAATATAGTTTAACACCTCATCACGGCTTAAAGCTGGAATGTCGACACAGTTTAACCTGTTTAAAGCCTGAGTCAGCGGAGGGAGTGGAGGTGGTAGCCAGGTAATGTTAACAGTGGTCAATTAAACAGCCATTTGATAAAATATTTACGATTAATCAATTAGAAGTTAGGTTCATAAAGTGGTGTAAAACCAATCAAGCTGAATGTTCAACTTAAAATGTCTTTTTTGTCCAGACCAACAGTCCACAACCCAACGATCATCAGTTCACTACAATAGAACACTAAAGAAACATGGAAATAATCAGATCTGAGATGCTGGAACCTACGAATTCGAATAAGAAAATGTTGAATTTAACCACTTTTATTTACATATGACATATGTATTGATGACTTTTCTATTGGTTATATACCTATATTGATTTTATTTAGCTTCAGTCTTACATGATGTAGTAATCAGTAGACAATTAAGGTTTACACATTTTTATCCTTAGAAATAACTCAAATCGATTATTCAACTCATCTTGGAACTCTGATCTGTAGAAGTTGACATCTATAACGGATGATTTTATCTCTTCTGTTGCTCTCTGGATCTCTTCTATTCAACTGGGAGAATCTGTCGGTACAACGGTGTGTTTTTTCTGCAAACGCCTAAGGGTTCAAACCTGCTCACTTTTCACCCACCGCGACCCGGCGGTTCGGCTTTAACCAAACCAGCCGCTGTTTGTGTGGAGTTTATCCAAAACCCTCTGAGAGGGGAGGCCTGCTCAAACACGGGAATCCTCCCGAGTAGCTGAGAAATGTGATTACTGCGTTCTCTGAGGAGAAATGTTGCAGCATCAGGGGAATTTCTAATTTGCACAAAGGCGCTTTGACATGACTCCCTTAATCAGTGTTTTATCAGGAGAAACATTGGTGCGGGGAACTTTTTTCTTTTGCTAATGGAAAAGCCTGCATTCATTATGAACTGATAATCAGAGCAGGTTATTCTGAATATTCTGGTATGTTTGTTGAGCAGTATCCTCTTTTAATTGTCTGCACTTGGCTTCACGATCAGTTTACTGTATACCAAAGAATCCTGCAGAGCAAAGCTCATCTGGCTGAGTCCTGCTCTGTTGGAGGCGATAGCAGAGGATCACTATCTCTAACGTATTATGTTCTGTTCCATATCTATTATTACTATAATATTACCTGTCTGAGAAGAAGCACAGCTCAGATCTTTCTGATTTCCTCGTCTACCGCCACATCACAAAGCCTTAGAGATTCAGGTCTGATGTTTGCCCTGTTTTTTTCTTTTTTTTAATCTCTATCTTTCTGTCAATTGCCAACCACACATCCTCAATCGATTTTGGAAAAATTAAACTTCTTAAGTTGTATTAAAAAATCATATTCGCAATGCTGTTGGGGTATTATTGGTAATTAGATAATGAGTAAATAGTTCATGAAATCAGTTTTCTTCAAAAGAAAAAAAACAACAAAAAAAGACAGGATGCACATACATAAAGTGAGTGTGAAGTTTCCATGGAAAGGTAACTAAATCACAAGCCTGACTCTCATTATCAAATGGAAAAATATTTAAAAAAGCAAGATTGCAGAGACCTGGTTAGACTGAGTTTAAACTAGGTTTGCTACTTATATTTTGACAGAAGATTAATCATTTGGTTCATAAAATGGAGCTTCTGAAAATAATAAGATACATACAGGAATGGAAAGTAAGTTGTGTTAATAGTAGTAGTAGTATAGCAGGTATATCAGAGGGAAAACCAATGCTGTCTGTGTGTTATGTTAGTGTTATTATATATATATCTGAAACAGGGTCGATGACACTAGTAGAACACAAACACCCACACTATTGATCAGGAAATAACAATATCTGCTATAGAGAAGCTGAGCTTAACAAATCAGACATGATAGGATAAAAAAAAAATACAGCAGCAGCGTGTTGAGGACAAGCTTAGATAGTCTCCTTGACTTTAAATCACACACACACACAAACTCCCAGTAGTACCTGCCTTGACTTACATATTTAGGTGACGTCCCATTCCTGGTCTATGGGGTTCAATATGACGCACGTCTTGGTTTGCTACATCATTCACACTAAAAACACTTTAATCTCAACTCCTGAGACTGAATGTAATGTTAATTATTCATTACGGGCCAGATTATACAGTTAATTATCCTCTACATTGATCCTGAAGAGGCAGGGTTACTTATTTCTGTTAATGGCAGAATGACTAATATGTCCTAATGAGGGAGTTTCAACGGTCATTTTCACCAAGTGGACTTGACATGAGAACAAAAGACTATATATATATATTTATATATATATATATGCACACACACAACTCATTTTCCATGATAACATCTGAGGGCCTGAAACAATCATTAACCATAATGTTCTCATTAGAGCTGCAACTTATCACTTTTATTGGATTTTTTAACCGATTTTATTTGATATGCTTCTCTTAATCGTTGCTTTTATGTCTCTACATGCTTTTATTGTTCGTGCGGTTTGCTGCTGCGTTATTGACGTGTGAAGCACCCCGTTAAGCCACCGGCTTTGTGTAATGTGCTGTACAAATAAACCTGACACCGACATTGCAACGATTAGTCCATCAATCAATTAGCTGTCAACCGTTCTGTTAATTAAACGGTCGGACGTGTCAGCCAATCAGAGACGTGTGACGACACTCAGCCCTGTGGGGTTCGTCCAGCGACTGACGCGGCAACCTGGTTTCTGTTGAATAATGCATCCAGCACCGGTAGAAAACCATTAATAACTCGTCCCTGAGATATTCTAAATCTCTGCAGCGTGGATCACACTCCGTCTGGGTCTATTCTGGGTCAGAGGACCTGTTTACAGACAGAAACAGATGGGCTTGCACATTCCGTGCAGCTTGTGGCAATTAACAGCTGCAGCTGTAAACACGCTTCTGTATAATGAGAGGGATCATTTATTTCATAATTCAGAAAGATGGCTTGTTAAAAAATTGAAGGCTACAACAACTCCTTGATTTTTTGGAAAATTAAATGTCTCTGGGTGATCATCGAGACATTAAAAATCCCACATTTCATATTATACACGTGTTTTGTGTGGAGATGTGATGTCACTAACAAGATGTTTTTGTGGTTTTAAGAAGTGAAAATCATCGAAGTGTAGTTCATACATCTTCTCTCTGCAGCTATAAAGAAGAAGTTGTCTTTTGTATGTGATTTGGTAATTGTGGAGTTGTGACATCACAACTTCACAGAAGTCTTTATAGTTTGGAGAAGGCACAGTTTTTGAAGGTAGAATATGAGATTATGCTGATTTAACATATTCATCTTAAAAGAAGTGAAATCTGCAGATTATATACTTAGGGTACTTCAGGGTAACATAGGTCAAAGTGTTGCGATGTATTCTTATGTATTCTGATTATTCTGTGGATTAATCTCTTTATTTAAACAATGAATTGATCAGTTGTTCAGTTTATAAAATCAACCAAGCTGAAGATTCAACCATTTTTTTTTAATAAATAAATTAATACATTTTTGGTTTCTTGTTTTTCCCTTTTAATCCCTTCATTGTTCAAAATATGCATTTAATATTTCACTAAATTCTGATGTCTGTAGTTGCAGTATTTGTTTTACACCTGGCCCTTTTATAAGGGTCAGTGACAAATAAGAGTTGGAAAGAGAAAGTCAAAAACTTTTTAAACATCAACAACATCAGGGGACGTAATAAATCATGTTCAGCAAGTTGAAAATGTCAAAATAAAAAGATTAAAATACAGTTATACAGTTTGGTTGGTTTCATGTCATTTAAAGTCCATTGTACTGACTTTTTCTTTCTAAACAAAAAATCACATAGGAACGTGTGATTTTTTTTGGCATAAAATGTCAGAAAAAAGAATGATCCAATTTAAATATCCGCTTCCAAGTATTCAGGGTCACACCACATGACATTTTTGACATTAACCCACAAATCAAAAAACATCTTAAAATCTTGCTGTTATTTCCTATAAACTCTTTTTCTCTCCATTTCACCTCAATTACGTCCATCGTATCATCCTACAGGTACGGCCGTTACCCCCTCAGTGATAGTAACCATGGCAACACGCCGCTATCATCCTGGCCTTTGTGCCATCACCCTCATTATCATCACCACAGGTTCTGTGTGCAGATTGCCGCGGCCTCTGTGCATCGGGGGTCTTCTGATCCCCCATTTGCATAATGTGAAGAATGGTATCAACGCCGCGCGGGGACACGCCGCCGCCACCGCCGCCGCCGCCACGCTCGGCCGGGCAACGATAGCAGGCGTGCTGCTCGGTAATTGATATAAATGGAAACGTGCTAACAGTGAAGGTGACGGTGCGTCGTGTTTTCCTCTCCGGGCTCCCAGCACCGACAGATTTCCCCTTTTCGTTTTCCCCCCTGTTGCTACTGTGACCTACTAAAGCGTTCCCCTCCCATGCTCTCCCAGGCTTCACGCCCCGCCGTCTCGCCGCGGCGACCCGTTATTGGCAGGCAGGGGCGGAGGGAGCAGCCCAGTGTGTAGGAACAATGTCGTCCCGCGATTCCGATCTGGATGGCGGGCTCCCCGGGTCCACAAGGTGAACACATTTCCTGTCCCTGCCCGATCCAATCAGCCGCTCCTTGCAGACACGGATGTTTCCTCCGTCAGAGGAAAGCCTCGGGGGGCGGGGGGGATGTAAAGAAACAATTCAGAGACACTTACACCCACATGGAGCCGATGATTCATCAGGCCTGACACGGAGTACAAGAACTGGGCTAATACGGAACACACTTTGCATGTTGTTCTATAAAGAAACTCAGGCTGAGCAACCATTTACACACACACCAGGGCCGAAGCTCACTATCATTTACTGTATTTTATCAAGTTTGTACTTTTTTTGTTTTATTTTTTTTCTTGGCAATTTATAGTATAACTTAATATAAGAAGATGATGTAAAATCACTGTTTTCTTAAGCTAAAGATTCAACCTAAAATGTCTTTTTTGTCCAGAATAACAATCAACAACCTAAAGATCATTAGTTTATTTTTTTAGAAGGCTTAAAATACTTTGAATCTTGCAAAACTAGAACCAGAGAATTTGGACATTCTCTTCTTAAAAATAGCTAATAATTGGTTGTTGGAACAGTTGTCAATTGTATGCAGTGTAAAAGTTGGCAACTAATCGATTAATCAACTAATCGTTGCAGACCAAAGTGATGTCCTGATGTCTTGTTTGTTTCCTGTAAATATGATTTCTGAGAAACAGCTCAGTGCACAGCAGTTAAATCAGGTATTCTATTGCTCAGTGAAATGATTTATCGATTAGTTGGTTCATAAAATGATGCAAAATGTCGATCACTGTTTCCAAAACCCACAGTGTAGCAAGCAAATGCGAATTCTAAATAATAAAAGAAAAGACTCCAGTTGTATGAAGAAATTAAATATAAGTAATTACATTCACTGAAAAAGTGTTTTAATTCTCCTCAACAAGTTTTTTCCTTTTGTAAAATTAAAAAATACTATTAATTAATTAATTAAAAATATTATTAATATTAATTAAATATAATATTTTAGATTAACATGAGGAATTCGGTCGAGATTGAGATGTAACCATGGCCACATTAAAAGTCCTCGCACATGTGAGTACGTCAGTAGGCTAAAAGTCGTTTATAGACTAGACACCATCCTAGAAGAGGAAAATAAAAATAATTAAACGGGCTACAGCCTGAAAAGGAGCAGATGAAGGTTTGACGCTCCACTCACAATAGTTAATTCTGTGGAGGAAGTTTGGTGACCCGAGGTCCTACTGGTCAGTGATTTTAATTCAGTCTGGAGTCATTTTCTCCTCCGCCATAGTCATAATTACAGCAACAATTTCCTTTTTTTTTTTTTCCAGAGAACTCACTGCTGTTAATAGAATTGAAATCCCACCTGGAACAAGGATCTGGTACTTTTGAAATATATCTGACTTCTGAGTCTACTGAGTCCGTGGGAAGAGAAGCAATTTCCCTACGCTGGATTTTCAATTTGACAATTATATGATAAAATGTTTTTTTTCTCTGAGTACAGTAAATATTTTACTCCCCACCCCCCACAGCGATGCGAATCCTGTGCCAACTGAGCGTTAAGAAGAAACTTCTCATTAAGAGGAAACTCTTCAGTCGTGAAATATATTATCTGATCCGAAACACTGATGACATGGCGCTCTTTATTCCTTCTGATTGTTCCACTACAGGCATCGTTTTCCCTCCTTCAGACTCAGCCATGTGGAAAAAAGAACAGATCTCTTATTTCTCTAATGAAGCTCCTTAAAAAATGTTATTTCGGGGAATTTTCTGACTGCACGGAACGGCCTGGAGCTCCGGATTCCTGTTTTCCCCTCGCCCTTTGAATTTGATAATTCCCCTCACATTCGCTCTTCTTTCTTCTCCTCTGTCCCTCGACATTTCACCTCATTTGCTCAAAAAACTCGTTCCCACGGCGATGCCTGCCTCACGCAAACGAAGCGGCTTAAGCGTCTGTGAGCGGGGAAACTCGGAAAAACCTTGACCTCTAATTAACGCCCGTGAGGGAAAAAAAATCCTTCTCGCTCGCTCGCCTCACTTTTCCCATTAGTCGGGTGCAGTTATCGTGGTCATTATCTGGCTCCTCCCCTCTCTGTCAGGCTACGGCTCCTGCAGCCTCAGTGATGTATGAACTCCGGTAAAATGGCGGTGAACGCCGAGGCCGTGGCGGCACAAACAGACATTATTGCTGCGAGGAGCCGGACGGGTCCGGCCCTGATGGATGACCTTCGAAGCTCTGGAGACGGGGAACGGAGGAAAATTACATTCAACGTGGACAAGTTTGTCATTAGGTAACAAGTTCAGAGTAAAGATCAAAACAAACAAGGCCCGAGCGGCGTGACAGGAGTCGCTTGTTGTTCATAAACGGCTGTTAACAGGGAATTTGGGCAGCTCTGGATCTGGCCGCAGGGCATTAGTTTAGCTCAGAAATAGACAGGGCAGTGAACAAGGGAGGGAACTCAATGAGTAAACAAGTAAATGAGAAAATGAACATGGAGCCAAGCAAGGAGCCAAGCAAGGAACCAATAAGAAACTAAGCAAGGAGCCAAGCAAGGAACTACACAAGGAGCCAAGCATAGAGCCAAGCGAAGGAACCAAGCAGGGAGCCAAGCAAGGAGCAAAGCAAGGTACTAAGCAAGGAGCCAAGCAAGGAGCCAAGCAAGGAGCCAAGCAAGGAGCCAAGCAAGGAACCAAGCAAGGAGCAAAGCAAGGAACTAAGCAAAGAGCCAAGCAAAGAACCAAGCAAGGAGCTAAGCAAGGAGCCAAGCAAGGAACCAAGCAAGGAACCAAGCAAGGAGCAAAGCAAGAAACTAAGCAAGGAGCCAAGCAAGGAGCCAAGCAAGGAACCAAGCAAGGAACCAATAAGGAACTAAGCAAGGAGCCGAGCAAGGAGCCGAGCAAGGAGCCGAGCAAGGAGCCGAGCAAGGAGCCAAGCAAGGAACCAAGCAAGGAGCCAAGCAAGGAGCCAAGCAAGGAACCAAGCAAGGAACCAATAAGGAACTAAGCAAGGAACCAAGCAAGGAGCCGAGCAAGGAGCCAAACAAGGAGCCGAGCAAGGAGCCGAGCAAGGAGCCGAGCAAGGAACCAAGCATTTTCTAGATTCAAACATGGAAGTAAAAGAGGAAGCAAACAAGGATGTTAACAAGTGTCTCAACAATGAACTAAACAAAAAAATGAGAAACTGAAGGAGGAACCAAACAAGAACCCAAGCCTGCAACGTACAGTTATTTTCACAATTTATTATCCTGCTGAATATGTATAGATTTAGTGATTTGTCATCTTTCTGTAATTTCACAGACAAAGCCGACACCTTTGTCTCATAGTGTTTTGCCATCATCTACAAAATAAACCTGAAATTTCTAGTCTCAGAGACTGGAGACTGGTTTAGAACTTATACCCAACGTCTGTAGACATCGGGCCGGAGTGGTACAGGAATGAATCATCTTATCTCAGGCTCAGTGCTGGACGCTCGCTTTGCTCTGAGGTTGCAGCCTGCGGGACACACTTAACGTTGGCCTCCAACGTCATTAGCAATGCAAATATGGCCGATCTCCACCGCTTCACCCGATAAACACGGGAGACGAAACGCATTCACTTTTTCACTTCACTTTTGGACATCTGCTGTGATATCGGATTTAATTAGGGCTCTGCAGAAGCTGTGGCCTGTAGTCAGGAGAAGGAGGAAGGAATTTTAGATTGAATCTTGAACTTGGGGAAAGAGTGAGGAAAAATTTAACACCATTTTATAAACCAAAAAATTATTGGTTGACAGTTTCAGTGATCAATAGACTGATCAACTTTCCCTTAACAAAGAAATACAACTTTATTCATAGCTGCAACAATTATCTGAGTGTGTGTTCAATCAACAGAAAAATGAATCGCAATCTATTTTGATAAATGACTATTTGTTGTGACGGAGCACTTAACAGCTACTTTGTTACTTGATTAATCTCTTGATTGTTGAAAAAATTAATTGTTTAGTTGCTTGGTTCATAATATCGTGTAAAATGTTCATTACCGTTTCCCAAAGCTGAAGATTCAAACTAAAATGTCTATTTTTGTCCAGACCAGCAGTCCACGACCCAAAGATCATCAGTTTACTACAATAGAAGAAGAATGAATTTGGACATTTTATTCTGATGAAAGGACTCTAATAAATTATTGGATTAACTGACTAATCATTGCAACTCTATAGGAACATGCACTAGTCTTATTATTATTATTATTAAAAGCTTAGTAATATTTTTTCGCTCTTTGCCTTTCTCTTAAAATGATGCTTCTGCTCAATAAATGTGATATTTGTGTTTAGTTTTGGAGGTTTTTGTTTTTTTTGTGTTGAATCACTTGTCACCCGTTCCAACCCTCCGTTATCTCCACATGAGGCAAAGTGAAATCCATTAGGAGTGCCGCCCTGCCTGGTTCGTCAGGTTACGCCGCAGGTGTCATGTGGAGTTGATGGGCAGCAGGATTCCGGCGGCCTATTCCACACCCCGGGCCAGTTTATTATGATGGATTAGTGTCGGCGACAAAGACACAAAGTCCTCTCTGAGGGCGGTTAATATTCCTCAATTCCTGGCCTTGTAGGGAAAAAAAACTCGCGCCTCGCCTCCCCGCTCAGGGATAGAGGACCAGAGTCCATTTCCTACATCATCATCATGTGCCCCCCCCTGGCCGCCGCCTCCTCTCTGTTGTCACACCGACACTGACAGCCAGAATCCAGTTGCTGATTCATGTTTCCCACCGGACGTTTTGACATTTTCATCTGCCCGACAAACGACGCACGTGACTCCAGATAAACCCCGGACGCCGGGGCCCCGGGGGGGCCGCCACTCCGACGTCTGCCCGGGGACGGCAGGCCACCTCCATTTGGGAGACGGATTGGAACGGGTCAAACTAGTTAAGTGGCTAAAAGCTTTGTAAGGTGTAATAATTCCTTGGCAGCTTCATCGCTCCACCTCCACACGGTCTTAAAGGGGCGGCACGCAAGATTTAGTGTTGTTCAGCTGGAACAGACTTGGGAGGCAATGAATGGAATATTCATCAATATGTTGCGAGCTGCAACTAACGAAACACGGTTAATCTACTGATTATTGAAACGGATAAATCCATCTGGTTAATAAAATGGTGTAAAACAGGGGAGTCAAACTCCACATTCTGCACAGTTTCATATCAAGTGTATCAGACCAGTTAAAAGAAAGAACACCTACAAATGTGATTCCTTTTTTAAAAAAGAGAAACAAATTTAAAACATTTATATGATTGATTAATTAATCAATTTACAAGTATTTTCCACAATATGATGTCTTAGTTATTTCATATTCAGTCAGTCTACTGTTGCATTTCAATTTAGTCATTGAACAATATTCAGTTTTTCAAGCAACAGGTGAAGTTTTCTCCTTCCTGACAAACCAGTTAGGGATCAAAATGATAAATATGAGCCCTGAAAATTTCTCACTAACTTTAAATGTAAAAGAAACAGAAACTGGTCCATTTTTGTCAAACTTTGTACAGTCACCCGGTGGGACAGATTGGACCCTTCAGTGGGCCGGTTGTATGTTTGACACCCCTGGTGTACAATGTCGATCACCTTTTGCTGAAAATTCCACCTAAAATGTATTTTTTTGTCCAGACCAACAGTCCACAACCCAAAGATCTGAGAAAAATAGATTAGAATTTAAACAATTTCTTCTTTAAAATTACTCAAATCTATCATTGATTTTTATAACAGTTTACCATTAATAAAGCAGTTGGCAATAATTGATTGATTTTCTCTGTTTAACAATACCGACACATCTATTCTACATATTAGACATCATATCACATATCACATTTCCACTGAGGTGAGAGAAGCGTCTCCTTCTAGTATCAAACTCTGCACATGCATCATCCTGCTCAGTGAAGTTCAAAGATCCAAATGTAGAAACAAGAAGAAAAAATACATATCTCAGTGGAGGAGGACTTCCCTTAGAAAAAAAAAAAAAGGAATGATCAAACTAGTCGGGACTAGTCAAGATTAATCCGCACCAGCGGTGAACCATGTGAACCCGATCCCATCGATGAAGCAGCTCTGACACGATGGAACCGAGATGAAGGACATTTATCAGACTTCGATCAAGAGCTTCTCCAGAAGGACGAGCTGTGGCGTGAAGCAGAGAAGTGAAACTCATTTTCTGATTATCATCAAGATCGTTTAGCACAAATGATTAAAAAAAAAAAAAAAACGCCCACGCCCCTGTGCTCTCTGCACTGTGTGAATCCAGCTCAAAAAGCTCCCAGACATGCAGAGAGCTTCCTGTTGACTGATGTGTTTAAAGACGCTGTAATAGCTCCTCGGTGGATAGCTGTGGATCTGCCGAAAAGGAGAAAGCGCATTATCTTCCCTTCCTGGCTGCGGGTCATAATCAATAAAGCCTCCCTTGTTGGGTCGGGACCGAGGAACACAATGTGACAAATTCTGTTCCTGGAAACACGGCTCCTCAGCCCAACCCTGGAGACAACAGGCTCCAAGATCACAATTTCAAAAGTTGCTAAATTTAAAAAAAAAATGTTAAATTGTGCTGAGTTTGACCCGCTGCTTCAGACACAGTCAGATCTCTTCCAGAGGAAAGACTACTCACACATATTCATGGCTGCAATTTTAAAATCAGCGATGTGTTTTATGGTTTTAATCACCCGTGGGTATGCGGGGTCAAAGGTCAGGTCGATGCAGAGAGCGGTCGTCAGCTGCGCTTTGAGCATCGAAACGTCAGGATTTTTTAACTTTTGCTGGGTTTTATTCAGCTGTTATTACAGCAACGCAGGTAATGAGTGTGGTTCTGAACTCGAGTGCTTCACCTGGGCTGAGAACACACACACACACACACACACACACACACACACACACACACACACACACACACACACACACACACACACACACACACCTGCAATGACTAATTCATTCATTAATGAATGACATTAATCACCTATTTTACTTATCTGGTAATGCAGGGGTGTCAAAGGAGGGCCGAGTCGGTGCAGGTTTTTGTTCCAACCAGGCAGTAACACACCTGATTCTACTAATTAAGCACTAGAACCCTTCTTCATTAGTAGAATCAGGTGTGTCACTGCTTGGTTGGAACAAAAACCTGCAGCCACACCGGCCCTCCAGGACCTGAGTTTGAAACATGTGTGGTAATGGATATGAGTAATCTTTTAGCTTCTCAAATCTGATATTTTAGGTTGAAACTTCAGCTTATGGAAACAGTGATTGACATTTTCATAGTTAGTTGCACCCCTAGTGTAGTTTCTGCCAGCAATTATTTGCAAATTAAAACTATGGCAGCTGCAAAAAAAAGAAAGAAAAAAAAACTGTCTGTGTTTTTGTCCATTCCTGGCTACTTTTTATTTAATAATACACTAATTAAGATGCTTTATTAATATTACCTTTAGTTTCTGCCACCTTTGAGCTACTAGATGCTGCTAAATGTTACAAACTGGACGTTTAACATTATTTCATTGCTCCACTTTAAGCTTAAAATGAGATATGATATCAGAGCACATTTAATGAGTATTCACCTTATTCAGTGATAAAAATGTCTAAACATCTACATCTCTATGTAACATTATTGATAGATTATTCTGCCATTAAACTAGTTGTTATTTGCAGCCCCATTTCATATGATAGTGGCTGGGTTTTGTTGGAAAAGTCATTGTGGCACAGCTCAATTCTAAAAGTGAACATGACTAATCAAATTAATTGATTCAAAGAGACTTCTCTGCTGTTACCCAACCGATTTCTCAGAAACCGAGGGATGAAAAGAGAAATCATTTGAACTGGAGGAGTTTATGGGAAATGCGGTTATTAATGTTGAGGGGGGGGGGGAAACACCACTAATGATGTTTACACGCACCGACTCATTTATGCACAGAAACGCTCTGCCAAATAAAACTTGAGAGAATCAAGAGCTGCACGTTTGCAAATCCACTGACAGATCTGGAGCAGTAAAGAGCTGGAAATACTCCTCTCTGTGGGTTGTTGCATTGATACTGGCTTCATCATCCAGGCCTCTCAAACGCTGATCATTATCTGGATAATTCGGATGGAGACTAGAGGTGCTTGTACCTTGTGCATGAAATGGTTAACATCTACGTAGAAACAGGTCTTTTTTTGGTACCAGTTCCTAACTGGGTCAGTACAGGAGCACCGGTGAGCTTCACAACAAACAGTTCCATCAGGATTTAACCTTATTTTATGTCATTCCAACCACTCTAGAATAATTAGGACCATTCTAGGTCTGATGTTTCAAGTAAAATTTCTTTTCTTTTATATTGATTATGTAATCCATGAAGGGGAGTTGTGCTAGAAATGTACAGCATCATACAATATTTCTATCTTTCTATTAAGATACTTTATATTCTTATGTTGCTTTTATATTCTACACTACAAGTAAAGATTTTAGATAACATTATTTGACTTTTTATCTCATATGTGTCTCTTTTTATTCATATTTTTGATGTTTTGAATTTTAATCTTGTATTGTTTCCTTTTTACCTTGCATATATTGACTTGTTTGCCTATACCCCAGAACATGTAAAAGTCAACAAAATGGACTAGTTGTACCAAAACAAGATAGTAGAGTTTCATGCTCTCTCTGTGTCTGTGTGGGTTCTCTCCAGGTTCCCCCACAGTCCAAAAACATGCTGAGGTTGATTGGAAACTCTAAATTACCCATAAGTATGAGTGTGTGAGTGACCTGTCAGGGGTGTATCTCCTTTAATTGGCTCCTGCAGACCCCTGTGACCCTAGTGAGGAGTCAGCAGGTATAGAAACAAACTGTAGTAGTTGTCCTCTGTATCTATGGGACTTGAGTGACCTCCTACAGGTTTGTTATAAACTCGTCTCCGTCTGGAACAGAGTTCATTATAACACTGAACCAACCAGCTGGTAATGTCACCTCTGTAAACTACTAAGGTTGTAGGACGTTTTCAAAGTGCTCAGCTCTCGCTCGATCACAATGATGCTCCATGTTTACGAAGCTGAAGGTATAGTCAACACGTCGAAACGCTCGAAAGTGTGAAACTGCAGCTAAATAACATCAGTCATGTGCAATAAGGGAAAGACCAGAAATATCATGAAACACTTCACATCAAGCTCCTGCACAGTTAAAATGGGAGTTTAGATGGATTAGAGGATTAGAACTGGTTAGTACACACACACACACACACACACACACACACACACATATATATATATATATATATATATATACATGCAAGATCAAAATATGAATTGTGACTGTTCACCAAATAATAGAACATGCTAAATATGATCTAGCTTCATGCAATGATGCAAGTTGATTATTGAATTACTGTATTATATATATATATATATATATATATATATATATATATATATATATATATATATATATATATATATCATGTTTTTTTTTTACTTTTCACCTTTAGTATGTTAACAGCTGGAATTATTCGACAGATCAGCACAAACCTTAATTATAGAGGAGCTCAAATCAGGGAAATAATAGACCGGAACAATATCCCCATTCAAGCCAATGTGCAGCGAGATTTACAGAAACATTATTTGTAATCATCCTTAACTAAAGCCAGTGATCCTACAGAGTGATTTTGGCTGCAGGTTTTTTTTAGCAGCCATTTAATTCCCTACTCCATTAGGATGTTATTCTAATTATATTTTGTATTATAATATTTTAATAAAAATATCCCTCAAGACATGTTTTAATAGGTATATCAGAAGAATAATGTGTATTTGAAAAGTTCTATTATCTTGATAAGGTCCTTAACGTTACATCTTGTCCTCCTTTCTCATTAAAAATTCCAGAATCTATTAATATGTAAATGCAGTCTAATTCATCTCAAAGGTTTAAGTGCTGGACACAGGATACTTTACTGTAGAGTTTCAGGACATGAGCCTGTACATGTTTATGAATGTTTATTTAACAATCACATCGATTTCAGCATAGAACACCTTCACTATAAAAGCCTGCATCTTACAACTATAGACACACAGAAATAAAGGAATGTGAAGATACTGGATCCTCTCAGATGTTTTATTTAAAACCAAGAGTTAGTTATGGTTGCAGATTCTGGCTCTTTTTATATTGTTACGTATTTATAGGTTCACAACTAATAGGTGTACAACTGCTTCGAACATAAAAAAATAACAAGTTGCTGACTCTAAAAGATTATATATTCTTGAAACAGTAAACCACATTGTGGTTTATATATATTACTATTATAACATTGCTTTGACCGTAAAAAATGCTAACGAGGTGCAAAATAAAACTAAGTAATGTGTAATACCCTGATGTTCCAATTTTTTAAAATGGATTATTTGAAATTGGAACCGGTATCAAAGTTATTGTAAGAGTATTGTTATAGAAGCCATCATTGAAAGATTTTAACATTAGGCCTGCAAATAAAGACTATATTGATAGTTGATTCATCTATCAGTTATTTAAACTATTAACCAATTAGTTGTTTGTTGAACAACAGTCTACAATCCAATGATCAACAGTTTACTATTATAAAAGAATAAAGAAAAAAGAACATAATCAGAGATGAGAAGCTGGAACCAGAGAATTTGAACATTTTCTTCTTAAAAGCGACTCAAATATATTAATTAAAACCGTTTTCAGATAATGTGATAGTTGGTAACTAATCAATTACTAATTGACTAATCGTTGCAGCTCTACTGAACAATACCGACACATCAGATTGGCTCCTTTATTATTAGCGACACGTTGTTTATCACACAGCACAGCATCACAAATCTGATTTTCACTGAGGTGAAGGGAGCGTCTCCTTCTAGTATCAAACTCTGCACATGCATCATCCTGCTCAGTGAAGTTCAAAGATCCAAATGTAGGAACAAGAAGAAAAAACCTGTTTCTGAGTGGAGGAGGACTTTCCAAAAGAAAAAAAAGAAAGAAACTCAAGGTATGTTCAGCTCACGCCTCATAATTAATGCAGTGAGCACCTTGAACCTGCAGCTCTGAGCGTGTAGCTGTCGACGCCATCAATCAAACCAAACCTCCGCCCGGAGAATCTGGAATTCTTTTCATGCAGTTTATCGGCAAAAGCTGAGAATAAAGTGTAGAGCAAATCAAGAGCCACTAGAGATACTGAACGCCTGCCGTCATGTGACCAGCCCGCCCCTTCTCGACCCTGCGCGGAAACCCATGTTGATCCTAGTTTATATCTCCAGTCTTTTTGTTTGTCATTAATGAGGGAAGAGGATGCAGGTGAGTAATCAAGTGAACAATCCGCCCCCCCCCTCCATCTTATTAGCACACGATCAATATTTAATAGCATGAAGGAGAAGAAATGAAGCGGGGGAAAAAGGACGTCGCCTCGAGCCCGGCCCACCACATCCATTAGCTGCTTTTATTGTTCCTTGCTGTGCAGACGGAGCCATTAGACGGAGACCAGGAGCCAACACTGGGACGAGGCGTCCACTGCTCAGTCAGAAACGACCGCCGCCCCCCACTCCCGTGGCTTTAACGGGCGCGTCGCACCATCGCGATTGTTCGCCTGAGCGAGGTTTGCTCAGCCTGGTCTACAGGTAATAATGATGTTACCATGGATACGCTGAATGCCGGCCATTCACACGTGGCATCGTGGTTCGGAAGAGGAGTGTTGGGTGTTTGGATCAGTGCTTGGTGTCAATGGACTGAAGTGGGAGATGCAGGAGATACATCTGAAACCATTAGTCCACTAATCGACCACTGAATCGACTGATCGTTGAAGATCTATGAAACTGGAAATGAAAAATAGCTTTCAGTAGGGCTGCAACGATTAATCTGTGATTCCAACTATTAGATTAATCACTAACTATTCTGATAAGCAATGAATCTATCCATTATTGAAACAATCGATTTGTTGTCCCGTCCATGGCTCAATGGTGTAAAACATTGATGACTGTTTTCTAAAATTTAAGATCCAACATAAAATGTCTTCTTTTGTCCAGACCAACATTCCACAACACAAAAATCATCAGTTTACTATTATAGAAGACTAAAAACCATAAAAATAATCAGATTTGACAAGATGGAAACAGAGAATTTGGACATTTTCATCTTAAAAAAATGACTAAGTCTTTGCAGCTCTAATCAGACTAATCAATCGTTTTTTTTTCGTTCACAACCCAAAGATCATCACTACTATAATATTCATCACTATTTACTAATATAGAAATCTTAAAAATGACTAAATCGATCAATCGGTCATCGAAGTTGCTGATGATAAGTGTAATAGTTTGCAACTAATGGACTCGTCGTTGCAGCTGTATTAAACAAGACCCAGTCCGTCACATCACATACTGGACCAGGATTGGCCTAAAAAAAGTGTTTTACTAGAAATTTTCAGTATCAAACACACATACGCCACCCTTCATTTTAAAAATGACCTAAATCAACTAATTGATTATTAAAATAGGTTTCCCTGTGAGGTTGATTCTATTAGATTCTATCTAGAAGCGTGTACATATAAAAATCCACTTTTGTCGTTTATGAAACTGAATATTCATAAATTTAAGGCACAAGAATTCAAACATAATGCTTAGTCTCTCTCATTAGCTCTCAGATCAGGTTAAAACAACACACGTCACCAGTCTGACCCCTGTCACCCCCCAAGTTTTCTTCAAGGTAGATCCAGGACTATAAAAGCCTGTGTTATGTTAGAAACAGCGAACCCCGGATCTGCAGTGTAAAACATGGCCTCCTCCTTCACGCAGGATTCAGCCACAGGTGCCAGACAACACTTCAAAGCCCGGGATAAGTGCTCATGAATATTTTAGGAGCAGGTTACCGTGTTAATCTCTGAGGATGTTCAATCACACTTCAAAACCTGCAGGAAGCCATAGGAGCTTTAATGAATACACTTCAGCCAAATTAACCCAGGCGGGGAGGCGCGGGTCCGGCAATTAAATGGGACTAACGTGGCCCTAAACACAACGTCAGACGGAGGGAGGGGGAGGAGGAGGAGGAGGGCATTCCAGGGCCGGAAAAAGACGAAAACTGATAATACTCTGCCCTGTGAACGGGAGCTCAGAGGATCCCTGACAACAGAGCTTTTATAGAACCAGAGAACAGCAGATACTCAGCGAGGGACAAGTGACTAATTCTAGAACAAGTGGCTTCATTGCAGTCTCTTTCTTCTGCTTGTCGGAGTGCTTCTCTTTCCTTATCCTTTTTTCTTTTTCTGTCTTTTAATTTTCCCTTCAACCACTTTAAAATATCCCTAATCATTTATGAACTACCGGTAATAATTTCCCACCTAATTACGCATTGTTCATTCTCCCCCCCCTTTATTTAATCAACACATACAAGTGTCCTTAATTATTTATCATATTATAAATAAATTGTTGATTGTGGTTTGTCCCTTGTTTGATTTGATTATGTTGAAGTTGGTTGTATAAATAAAGAAAACAAAAACTGTTTTTTCTTATTCAGATTCATCAATATGCACACGTACCCTGTTTTTATTGTGAAGTTGTACCCACTGGTACAAATATTAATAAAAACAATCTGTTGTGTTCCATACAAATATTTTATACAATTTTACAAAGATGAAGAGGACAATAAAAGATTATATTTGTATACTGAGTGTTGATCATGTATTGATTCATTTACTGTTTTATAGGCTAGTAAAGCCTCCATTATATATAGAAGCCTTTTACATTTGCTGCAGCTTTTTATTATTAGTATTATTATTAATAGACATTAAACCTGTGTCTGTTATCCTGTTGTGGTTAAAGGTTGCTTCTGCTTTGTCTCAGTGATTTCTTTTTATTTTTATATTATGTTGAGTTTTTAAAATGGAACTATCCCTCTTGTAGAACTGAAAATTGTGATATCAGGGGTTTCAGATGACATTTTTGTGTTAAATGTAAATTTAAATGAAAAACAGGCATTGATACACAAGTGTATGAGGGACCTTAAGGGGAGTTTTACTGACGCTCTTATATATAAGTGTTATATAATAATATACATAGATAATCAATAGTGTTTGTTTATAGCTTGTTCAGTCTTAGATTGAGACATTTGTTCCATTTATTCAACAGGATTTAAGACCATCACAAAAATAACTAATTTTGCCTCATGGTTTAAACAAGTGGAGCATTCAAACATTCCAACATTACATGTCTGCTTAGTGAGAGTAGCGCAGGAGTTCAAAGGCAAATGAGCCTCTTTTTTTAGATTTAATGAGCTGTCGTTTTGACTTCATTCTGTGGCGGAAAATTCCTCCACTCCTAAATACAAATAAGCCTTAAAATCACTCCAAATATAAAATAAGCCCTAAACCAACATGAAAACATAAATAGGTCTTATGACTAATGTATGAAGTACAATGAACAACCGCACAGAAGGAAATGCACACAAACACACACACACACACACAAACACACCGAGGTAAAAAAGGGACACAGTGAACTGAAATAAACCGCTGCACATAGAAACTCCAACATCCCAGTATGCACTGCACTCCGTTAACCTCCGATTTTCATTTGCTTTGTGTATCATACGATACATTGATGTGCAAAGCAAAAGAAACTATGACGTAACTTTGCCTGTTTTCTGTTATAGAGCTCTAACAATCTGCCAATTAATCAACTATTACATTTTTAAGACAAAAATGTCTTGTCTTGTTCCAGCTTCTCAAATCTGATTTCTTTCTGGTTTCTAAAGTCTTTTAGAATAGTAAGAAGAAGTATAATGATCTTTTAGGTTAACATTTTATGGACCAAAGAAATAACCAATCAATTTGGAAGAAAGTATTGATCAATGAACTAATTGGCGATTAATGGATTGATAAATTGTTGCAGTTATAATACAGGAAACAGGGAAATTCCACTCAGAGAACAGCTAAGATTAAATCTCAGAACAATCAGTACAATTAATATTCTTACAAAACTGTTTTACAAACGGCACTTCATGTTTTATGCTAAAATGTACAAAAGTAAATTTTAAACATGGTATTTTATTATCATAAGCTATTTGTCACTACATTGTTAATACCTAATACTGAATATTCTGATTAAAAATGCTAAGAAATTACCAGACCAGTTAATTTTTCATGCCAGGCTTTCTGCTGATGTGGTTATTACTTCACCTGAGGACAAAGTGCTGTCAGCACCAAACACCACCCTGAGCCATCATTCGCCTCGTTTTACATATTGATTCACTTTCTATGTTAAATATATGCTAAACAATGTGAATATGTAAATATTCCCCGCAGCGGCAGCGGTTGGATTTCCCATGGACTCATTAGCGGCCGACTTCCGCTTTGGAAACCTGTGTTAAGAGCATTTGCATGTATTAGGATGAAATTAAAAAGATCAGACACGTCTGAGATATCCAAGTCAGCGTTTTTCCTGCGTCTCCGACGCACGCCGCCCATGATGTTTAACCACATCATCAGAATCACACGTGGTCTACGAGGCTGATCACTAACACAAGCCCATTATATTATCTGCACATGAAAGTAGACCTTATTAAATGCATCCAAATAACATTACAGCCTTATTATTTTCATGATCAATTAACCAGCCAACTACTTCCTAGGTTTATAGATTTGTAGGCTGCAGCAGAATTAGCCTTAATATACAATATTATCATGGGAGTGGTATACAAATCATTATTATTGTACTTACTTAATTTTATTACTTCATGTTCTAGATGTTTGTTTATAATAATATGTAATATCATTGTGATCCAAGTCATATAAATACATAAAGGGCTGAAAATATCAGAAACTGCTGCAACTAAGGACTATTCTTTTAATCACCTAATCCAGGGGTTTCTCAATGTGGGTGTGTGGACCCCCAGGCGTATGATGAATTTATGCACTTTCTCTAAAAAAAAAAAGCAGAAATATTATCAGGGACTCTGGGAACTATTATGTAAATTGGGGTCCATTGTCCAATTTGTGTAGTTCTGGGGTGATGTGGTTTGAGAACCACTAAACTCATCTATTGATTATTGAAAGGATAAATCGGTTGGCTTGGTTAATGAAATGATGAATGTCAATCACTGCTTCTCAAAGCTTAAGATTCAACCTAAAATGTCTTTTGTTTGTCCAGACCAACAGTCCACAACCCAAAGATCACCAGTTTACTATTATAGAAGACTAAAGAAAGCAGAAAAGAATCAGATTTGAGAAGCTGGAACCAGAGAATTTACACATTCTCTGCTTAAAATCCATTAACCGATTATCAGAATTGATAGTGACTCCTGTAATAGTTGACAACTAATCTATGAATGAACTGATCATTGCAGATCTACTGTTTATTACAGCCCAAACGTTAATAGATCCATCAGTTTTCAACAGAAAACTCATCACAACTGTTGATAATCTGTTTATACTTTGACATTTTTCAAGCAAAAACGACTCAAACTGATAGCGATTATCTGAATAGTTGACGATTAATATAATAGTTGGCAACTAACTGATTAATCATTGCAGCTCCACCAAAGGACCCAGAGAAGGATTATTCCAGTCGCTGTCAAAAAGATTTAAAAAGGAAAAGCTCAGTTTTTTATTTACAGTAACAACAAAGGAAGGAAGTTCCTTGGACTTGTTTAAGAAACGTGACCACTGATGGACCTTGAAGGAAGGAAGAGAGGAAGAGGAGCAGGAAGTGGACGGAGAGCTGAAGCAGGGGAGATAAACAGTGAGTACAGTGAGGTGACATTACTTCAGACGTTTCTGTTCATTAACCCTCCTGTAAAACTCCTCCCACGGCGGAGCGCTGGGGGCCGGAGCCGCTGGAAGCTGCCGGAATGCTGTTGGGGAGGAGGTGGGCCTAAACTCTCCGTCTCACCGGGGACTCAGGATGATTAGTCCTAACGAGGGATTTTCTTCCGGCCACTGCCCATTTCACATCAGCCGGACAACATGCGTGACCGCCGGCTGCCGGCGCCCAGCGGCGTGAATGCCGGCCGGTTCTGGCCCACCGGGTCGGAGCCGTCTGGGCCGGGAGGGGGTCTCACACAGAGCTGACACTTTATCAAAGGAGGAATCTAACTCTGAGCCGGCTTCACATGTCTGTGGGGTTATGGATTCAAAAAAATAAAGGAAAGTGATCGTCAATCTTCACTAGAACTAGTTTAACTGATTAGTTGCCCATTATTATGTTAATCTTTAACTATACTGACAGTTATCTACTTGTCGAACGGATTTATAAGTAAACCTTTGGAAATTTCTTAAGTAGCGAAATGTATTAAAAATAGTTTGGAGCAAATAAACAGATGCTAAATTTTTTTTGCAAATAATTTATCAGACCAGATTGTCTCCATCTTACTTTTAGATCGTTAACTCCTTTTTCAAAAAAGACAAAAGAAAAGAAGTGTGGTATTGCTGTGCCTTTTGCTTCTCTGACTCTTAACTGATTCAGGCTGAATACTACGGCTGATGATTATTCTGAATAAGTTTGGTTCATAAAATTGTATAAAAAGTTCATCACTGTCGCCAAAAGCTAAAGAATCGACCTAAAATGTATTTTTTTTTGTGCAGGCCAAGAAACCACAACCCACAGATCATCAGTTTTCTATTATAGCAGAATAAAAAAAACAGAAAATAGTCAGATTTGAGAAGCTGGAACAAGAGAATTTAGACATTTTCTATTAAAAAATAACTCAAATCCATTAATGAATTATCAGAATTGTTGTATTGTTGACTCCTGTAATAGTTGACAACTAATACATCAATGAATGTGAGACGTCACCTTGGGCTTTAAGAAACCAGAAAAAACTACATCCGTTAACGTACCCACATTCATCAATTGATTAATTAAAAAAATAAATAAATAAATACGGCCCAGATGAAGCGATAATGAGAATTCTAATAATCTGTAGTTGCCTGAACACGAGAAGTTAAACTGGCGAGCGGTGAAGCAGAAAAGTGACCACGCCGAGCTGTACGGAACGGGCATTGTTCTCCCATTTCCTCCTTTCCTGCAAGCGACATGACACACACACACACACACACACACACACACACACACACACACACACACACACAGTAGACTACTGGCCAAGT
Organism: Eupleurogrammus muticus; assembly: GCA_036785175.1. Classification (NCBI taxonomy): domain Eukaryota; kingdom Metazoa; phylum Chordata; class Actinopteri; order Scombriformes; family Trichiuridae; genus Eupleurogrammus; species Eupleurogrammus muticus. Next base: position 23,055,407 of record JAYKQN010000006.1, on the reverse strand, counting down.
ATATTAAGCTGTCCCACAGTTTAACAGAGCAGGGAGGAGACTGGAAATGTTGATACTACACACACATCTTGAACATTACGCAAGCAGCATGTAGTGTATCCACATCTCACACACACACACACACACAGACCCACACACACACACACACACACACACACACACACACACAGTCTTGTTATGTGTACAGTACGTGGTGTTGTGTGCTGGCATTTTGCTGTAGGCCCTGAGCAACGTCATGTTTTATTCATGCAGCATCAATAACGCAGGTATTGATCGCTGGAGTTTTATGGAAATACGCTCACGTTCAACTACAGCGTCGTGGAGTAAACGCCGCTCCCAGGAGCCCCACCAGGGCCCGGCCTGGTTGTTCTGGTCCGCTGCTGACAGACGGAGGTTAAAGAGAAGAGAGTAACCGTCGTCATCATAAAAAAAAAACAAAAAACAGCCGCTCATTAACCTGAGCTGCGATCCTCCATTAGCTGCTGGGACGAGATGCTTTTAAGCTTTAAAACAACGGGTTAAAGCTGCAACCTTCATCCACCGCGGCAGCGCTGATTAAATGATGTTTTTTTCCTGTTTCTTTTCATGTGCTCTGCTTCGGATTCCAGCTGACAAACAGCAGCCCACTAGAGACACTGAGTGTTTTATTCCAGCTCCAACGAATCATTTCATTAGCGGGATAAAAGCCTGCAGATGAAGCAAGAGGCTCCTTTACATAAATATACAGGAGCACAGTTCATGAAGCTAAACAGCAGGAGTAAACACACACACGCACACACACACACACACACACACACACACTCTGGTTTGGAGAATAAACTAGATGCAATAGATGTGGTACTTTGGTCTCTGGTTAACCGATTAGTTGCCAACTATTACAATAATTGTCTATTTTGATTTGAGTTGTTTTTAAGAAGAAACTGTCGAAATTCTCTGGTTCCAGTTTCTAAAATTTGACAAATCTTTTCAACAATTGATAAATTTATTAAATATGGAAATAGTTGTTGGCTGCAGCGCTCCACATCTGTAATAAACAGCGTAGACTAAGCTGCAAACAGGAAATAAAACATATACAGGAGAACGATGGAGGTTCTTGATCATTTCTTTCTATAGGTGATCACGGTGGTGTCCATCAGGTTTCATTAAACCCAAAAATGGACATAATGAAATCCACTGGTGAATCGCTGGTGGTGGAAATAAAATGTTCCCAACATTTTGGCAAAAGTTGCTTCCACTTCACATTTAACTTTTTGTGAAACTTCGTCATACATAAAAAATACATTTTTTCAGAACTAAAATTCCAGGAAATTGTCCAGACCCCACATAATCTGAAACATCTGTGTATACATGAAAAATGCTGAAATGGATTTTTATCTGATTTTATTTATATATCATGGTATATTTCACTTTACTTTTTTCCTAAACTATGCAATTTTCTTTCAAAATCTGAAATAAGTCTTATTATTTCATCTCTGTTGAGAAGCCATTTACCTGTATGAGATGTTAAAAAAAATAATAATAATAAAAAGTTTATTAATATGTGTCATAGTTACATTATTGGTTGATTTAATGGCAAAAGACGTGAATACTTTGGACCTTTTCAAAAAAACACTCTGATTTTATATAGATTTTGAAACTTCTCCAGGTCTGGAAACTGCTATTTCCAAATTCACAGCTTTTTCCTGACTGCATGAACGGTGCTGGTAGGGTTTTATCCTCGGTGGCGGCTGTGATGAGCTGACCTCTGACCTGCAGTCAGGTCCGAAGCAGATTCCACGGCAACGGAAAACGTCTCAGTGCTGAAAAGGATTTTTGATTTCATCTGCGCATAACACAGGATTTGTGTATCGAGAGTCGTCGCGTCACACCAAACATCAGATGAGTGTTTGCTTTCCACTCTCATCGTCTCAGATACTGAAACGAGTATTTCCCGGGCCGTCTGTGTTTGTTTTCGAACGATAACTGGCGAGGTATTACCAGCCTTCTGTTTGCAGTGATTCAGGTACCATGGGAGACGAAGGAAACGCTGTGTTTTTCCAGATTCGATACGGGGGGGGTTGGCTGCAAACGCATTACGGTGGGGAGGATTGTTGTTATGGATTCAGATGAACATCAATGCAGCGTCAGACGGGATCTTGTTAGCAGGAAATAAATCTGACCTGCTGAACTCCGTGTTCACGGCAGATACTCAACATTCAGGAATATTCAAGCTTGGACGCCAAAGAAAAAAAGATGGATGTGACTCCTTAGAGATGAATTAGAACTCTGAATAATTGTTGATAATTTGCTGTAATTTTCTAACAACAGGTTTTTGTTTGGTTGGATGATTCAATTAAATAAAGTTTCATTACAACCAAGTCGTTACCTTGAATTGGCATCTAGTAAAATACAATGAAGTAGAGTACCAGAATGCATCCAAAGTTCCTGTATTTTATTACAGTGACTTAGAGAATCCCAGGATGTCAGTAACAGGAAGTTCTATCATGTGACCAGTAATCAGGAAGTAAAGCGAGCATGACTCAGAGCTCTTGTTATTGTTTCTGATCCAAACAAAAATTGGATTTTATTCTTGTATTTATCATGTAAACTAGGGCTGCATATGACTGCTTTGATTAATCTATTGATTAGTGAAAATGATTGATTGATTAGTTGTTTGGTTCATAAAATGGTGTAAAATGTTGATCCAAAAGTTGAAGATTCAAACTAAAATATTTTTTTTTTGCCAAAACCCAAAGATCATTAGTTTGCTTTTAGATCAGATTTGAAAAGCTGGAACTTAAAATTGCACATTTGGCCATTTTCTTCGTAAAAATGACTCAAATCGATTATCAAAATAGTTGATGTAATAGTTGGCAACTAATCGATTGACTAATCCATGCAGCTCAACTTTTTACTGTTCATTAAAGCCCAAACCATAATCAATCCATCCAACAGAAAACTAATCACAATAGCTAATAATCTCTTCATAATTTTTTATTTTTCGAGCAAAAAAGAAAAAAACATCCAGAAAAATATTGTTTCTAGCATCTGCATGTGATTTGCTGCATTTCCTTAACTTATTTGCCTTCTTAAAAATATGTATTTGTCTTAAAAAAACACTCAAATCAATTAAACCATTATCAAAACAGTTGGCAGGTAACGTTATAGTACGAATAACGGAGCCTCCTGGCCGCTCCTCATCAGCATCAGGAGATACACACAGAAATCGTAATGAAGGTTCGGCCTTGAACGCAGCGTCTCATCGTCTGCTGCCCCGGACTGACAGCTTGGATTAATTCAGCCGCCGCCACCGGAGACGTTTCACCACCGTTTGAAAACATTTTTCGCATTAATTATTTCAGGGCTGTGCAAAAAAAAAAAAATCAATACAGCATTGCAATATAGGTTTTCCCAGGATACTGTATTGATTTTCCGGCTCGTCCTAACTCGTCAGAACAGTTTGGCTGACAAGGACCCGCCCACCAACAGACAAATCCATGACGAACAATTAACCCTTTGTTAATTTACTCTATGGGTGATACAGGGTAAATTAAATCAGTGACAGAAGGAGGTAGACAGACAGACAGACAGACAGACGGACAGACAGACAGACAGACAGACGGACAGAGACATTTTAAGAGCTGGAACCTGAGGGCATCTCTTCTCTTCACACCCGACGCCAGCAACACAAATATCAAGAAGCAGCTGAACCAACACGGCCACAGGAACGTTAGTTCTTCACTTTGTTTCAACAGTTTCCATGAGAAACAGCCAGAGATGAAGAACATCTGTTTAACCTCTTCCACTTTAGCACGAGTAGAACTGCACAATGATTATATAATGTTCTGATAGTCAATTAATCGATTTAATGTATTGATTAGTGATGACTGCTTCTTTTTTTTGTCGAGACCAGCAATCCACAACCCAAAGATCATCAGTTTACTATCATAGAAGAACAGATTTGAGAAGTTTTATTGAATATTGTTGATAATGTGATGCGTTAACGTGATAGTTGACAAGTAATCGATTAAACGACTAGTCATTGCAGCTCTACTGATATAAATAAACTTGACTTAAAAATTACTCAAATTCAATAATTTAACATCAAAAACAGTTGGTGATTTATGCAATTGTCTTTTTAAAAGAAGACAATTTTCAATTTCTCTGGTTCCAGCTTCTCAAATGTATAATAGTAAATGGGCCTAACAACTTATTTTCAATAATGATGGATTAATCAACTATAAATCAGCTCTAAATGTGACACAGGAAGGTGCAGAAAGTCTTTAAAGGCAGTAAAACTGATATTAATAATAAAAAAACAGCTCCTGCCTGTTTCTTTCTGTTGAAACAGTGAGGCTGTAAAGTTAAAGCCAAACACAGCTCATAGTTTGTCGATTCTACAGCGTTGGTGAAAAGCTCCGGGCACCTCTCCAAAAATTAAATTTGAAGATGCCATAAAATCTTACTGATTACAGCAAAAACCACAGGACTATGGGAGGATTTGTGGACGCTGGCATCCCGCAGGAGTTAAAGAGGTTAATGCTGTTAAAATTAGATTCGAGCACCGTTTTGTAGCTGATAGAACAAAAATGTTTGGAGACAATTCAGAACTTACATATTATATCTTCACTATCAGCAACTCCGCTTCCCTATAAAACTTCTGCTGTAAACAATATGGAACAATGTTTTGCAGTACAGTTTGTGACTTATCATATGAAATGCGGACACATGCATTGCAAAAGAATATATATAAGTGTAATAATTACAATAAAATTTATAATACTGTAAAATTATAATACAGTAATAAAATTATAAATAAAATATCGTTATAATAATAAACATAACAAATGGAAATATCTTTTTTTTGGCACAATTAGTCTAATATTGAGTAAAATGACTGTGATTTTACTCATTCCATTGGCAGATCATTTAACTTATTACAAAGTTGTTTTTTATTTCGAAAATTTAAGATTGAAAATTACATTTTTTGGTTCATATTTGTGTATTTTTGTGTAGATAATTGTGTTTTTGGCATCTTTTCATTCAAATTTTTGACTTTTTAACCCTATATTTTTATTTTTTTCATATTTATATTTTTCACATTTTTGTTTTTCTATTTAATTCAATTATGAATAGAAAAAAACTTAATAATAATTGAGACAGAAAAATAATTGAAATTCAAATTGATTCAAATCAAAAGAAGGAATAAGCAAAATTATCTGCAAGTGCAATAAGATAATTTAAGATAATTCCACTCAGTTTTTGTACCAAATAGAGGATTTATCCCTGATTTTTTTGTGCTGTGTAATTTCCCCTTCACGCGAGTTTCTAAACTCTGAAAGTGAAGCCGTGAGTCGTCGTGTCTGCAGGACTCATTTATCATGCTTCACATCTGCCGTGTGAGTGATCAGACTTTGTGTCATAAAACACGATGAAGGTTAGACGTTCAGGACCCGTGGCGGCGAGGAAATCGCCCAGACGTTGAGTTAGTGTCTCCCAGCCCTTCGCCCTGAGAGGAGTGAATATATCACGCCGTTGTTTTTTTATTTGTTACCTGCAGCCGAGCTGAAACGGACGATGGAGACAAACGGCCTGACACTAGACTACAGTCAATGAAGCCCTCTGAGCTGGAAAGGAGACAATCACACAGATGTGTTCATCACTGCCTGGGACTCAGCAAATAAAACCATTAGTTTAATACTGGTTCGTCTGACATTTTACAGATTTGCTATTTTTAAATTGAGTCATAGTTGAGTTGGGAAAATATTAGAGAAGCCTTAATTAAACAGTGGAAGTCTGGACTCAAACTGTTTGACTTGCAACGATTGAAAACAGAAACAGTAAAATTAATTACTTTTTTAGAATTTGGCATTTGTTAAATGATTTCTATAAAATTGGTCAAGTGAATTGATGAAGCGAATAAATGAGAAAAAGGATCCAGACATTTTCTCTTCCACATGATTGCCCTTTCTTTTAAACAAGTTTATTCTCATAAGAAACTTTTGTCAGACAATAACACAACTTTATTCATGTAACATTACAACTTTATTCACATATTGTGACTTTATTTCTGTTAAATTACGACTTTATTTACATACCATAATAGTCTAACTTTATTACTACTACAACTTTATTTGTGTAATATTACAACTTTTTTTATAATTTTCTTTTTTATCTATTTTATGGCTATATTGAAATAATGATACTTTATTCTCATAATATTACAACTTTATCATTGTAATACTACAGCTGTATTCATTTAATATTACATGTTTATTCCTATAAAATTACAACTTTATTCTTGCAATTTACAAATGTATGGGACTTCATTTTCATAATCCTACAACTTCATTTATGTTATATAAGGTCTTCATTCATGTGATATTACAGCTGTAATTATGTAATATGACAACTTTCTTCCTTCTAAAATTACAACTTTATTCATGTCATAATACAAATTTGTTTTTGTAATATACAAGTTTATTTGAACAATATTTTAAATTTATTCTAACAAAGTTATAACTTTATTCATGTAATTTACGGCTGTATGCATGTGATATCACAACTATTTTGTAATAAATTATTAATTTATTCTTATAAAATTACAACTTTATTCTTGTATTATTACAATTTTATTTTAATAATATTGTAACTTATTCTTATAATATTACAACTTTGTGTAGTATGTCTTTATTCTCATAATCACCCTTTTTTCCCTTATAGGTCTAATACTACTTTTTTAAAATAAATTTTCATGTAACGTTTCTACTTTTTTCCTCCTAGGCCTAATATTGCAATTTTATTGATGTAAAATTACAACTTCATTCACATAAAAACCCAACCCTCCCTTATTTTCTCTTTTATTTAATAACGATTTTTCACTAATAAAAACAAGTGTGTATTTTTTACATTTCACTAACTTGCTGAGTTAAAGCACAGCTCCCTTCAGGCTGTGATTATGGTCGTTACTATTTCACAGCCAAAGAAGCTGAAGCTGTGATATAATGACTGAAAATAAATGGCGCGTTAAATAACACATTTTGGGAGGAAATGCTTATAGATTTTTTTTACCACAGTATCTTCATTTAATGGTATTTTAGATACCCGATGATATAAATACTGTTATATAAGAAAACATCTTATTAATGATAAGTTTCTGCATTATTTTAAGGATTCAAACATACTTTCACTAATAAAATTCCCAAACTTTTCTAACACACAGCAAATTTTCATGATATTGGCTTTATTTATATTTCCAAAACCTCTCGAAGCCTGGAAATTTCCATTGATTTTTTTTATTTCATTTCATTTTACATTTATTTATCCAGACAAGCAATTGAGAACATAAAGATAAAGAGCAGCCTTATGAAATGAGGAATTTTTTCCAGGTCTCTCACAACCTGCGTTATGTCCTAAAAACTATTTAATCATAGCAAAACTGAGATCTGCAGATTTTTGCTTGAGTAATTTCCCGAATTAGCGTTTTGCCAATTAAAGGGCTGTTCGAAGGGAGAGCTAAAGGAAACGGAAAGAGGAGTAGAGAAGAAGGAGAATAAGGTGAGGGAGGACGTTAGTCTGGGTTTACCCACGTGTGTCTGACAGCGGCTGTAATGAAAGTGTCTGAGGAGAGGAAAAAGTTCCCGTTGAGTCCTTATCGGATGGTAATGGGTCTGACGCCTAATAGACGACTCAACGGCTGATGGGAACGGTGCGTGTCTTCCATGGAACGTTGTCTCGTCCCACCTCCGGCGCGTGTGCACATACACACATGTGCACGCAAAGACACACACACACGCACACACACACTTTGGAGCGCTATCAATCTCCCTTTCATCCGGCTCCCTTGACTCTCTTTCATCCGAGCTGATCTAAAGGCAGCTGGATGATTTGAAGTGATGCCGGGGCAGATGTGCTCCTCCGCTCCTCCATTTTCTGGTCTTCTTCTTTTTTTTTCTCGGCGCATAAAAACATTGATGTGTACACTCAGAGGAGGAAAAAAAAAGTTCACGGCAACGCAACGACGTTTGGAATTACTGGTATTAACTAAGCTGTCAGACAGGCAGTCTCCGCTCTTCCGTGACAAAGAGACATTTGGCTCTCACCCAGATGTGACATTTTAAAAGGATTAATGGAGGCCGGGATCATTTCGGTTTGTCTAGTAGGAGTCGGGGTGCCCTTTGGGTCTGCAGGTGATGGGGGAGGGGGGGGAGTCGGTTCTGCAGGATTGAGATGCAGCCACAGACACAGCAAATAAAAGGAGGAACGGGCCAGAGTGGTGAGATAAGGCCCAGCTGATAGTTGAAGGCAGCCATGAGGTCAGCGTGGAGGGCACTATCACCTCCAGCTGTGTGTGTGTGTGTGTGTGTGTGTGTTTGTGTGTGTGTGTGTGTGTGTGTGTGTGTGTTTGTGTGTGTGTGTGCATGTCTGAATGCAGAAGCTCCTACGTGACGAGTTTGAAACCACTTCTACAAAGGCACTGACGTCTTGACTCCAGGCCAAACACATCAACCGGTATAATGCAGCCTAATCCAGCCTAATCCAGCGTGTTCAGGGGCCGGGCTCAGAGGGGAGAAGAGTCCAATATTTGTCTAATTACAGTAGATCCTCTTGTCTCCGTCACAACTCTGAGCACTGTGCGCGACTTCACCTGCTGCAGCATGTGGGGAAGAGAAAAAAAAAAGCGGCGGAAACCACGTGAAGTATGCAGCCGCCGGGGGAGGAGAGGAGCATAATGAGGAGAAAGAGAAAAGGATGGAGATACGGAGTGGAGGGAGGATAAAAGGACGTGGCGGCGGCTGAATGAGGCGGGGAGGAGCGGGGAGGACAAAGGCCGATAAGAGGAGAAGGAGGAGGAGGAGGAGGGCAGGGAGGATTAGAGTGAAAGGTGAAGAGAGTGCAGGCGGGGACGGGAAGTTGAGAGAGAGAGAGATGTGGCAGTCTGCAGGCGAGCTGGAGGTTCAGTGTGAGAAAAGTTGTAGTTTTATGATTGGGGGAAACTGAGGGTCACTAAAGAGGCAGCACACACACACACACACACACACACACACACCAGCCTCAAAGAGGAGATACAGAACACACACACACACACATACACACACACACACACACACACCAGCCTCAAAGAGGAGATACAGAACACACACACACACACATACACACACACACACACACACACCAGCCTCAAAGAGGAGATACAGAACACACACATGCACGCATACACACACATTTATTACCTTTAGTAATAAAAGATACGTTCCACTTACCCATTGCTTTTTACATTATATTTTTATGTTTCACTTACATGATTATTTCATATTTTTACCTTATATACGTTTAGTCAACATTTACTTTCTTTTCGTTTTTGTTCCTTTCAAACCAATGATTTTCACATAGTGACATTAAAACATGTACGCATGAATGCTCATACACGACAATAGGAATAGGAAAGACCGAATGAGGAAGACACACACACACACACACACACACACACACACACACACACACACACACACACACACACAAAACACCATTTTTGCATCCTCGCACTCAGCAGAGACTCCCTCCTCCAGATATTGATTCCATTCTTCAGACCACCAGGTTACAACACAACAACAGTTTTCATTATCAACATCGACAAGTTTTCAATTGCTGGTTGAACAAAATCAAACGTTTCTAAGACGTTGGCTTCTAGGGAAAAACAGCAACTTGCGTTTGGTTATTAAAGACGTCGCTGGGTCATTTTCTGGTCGTCTCATCAATTAACGAACCTGATTCTATTAGGACTGTGGTGGTGAAGGTCGTAGGTCAAAGGTCATAGATGAACGTCATATTTCTGTTTCTATGTTAACAAAATGTCTGTCTACGGCTGTAGAAACATTTTTATCTCATATTTATTATATTATTTATTATATTAATATTATATTAATTGCAAAAAACTTGAATGTAGTTTTGAAAAATGCATGAAACCTTCAGCCTGAACCAGCCAATCAAAGCAGGCGATTTGCTTTTCATGGCTAACAGATGTCATGGAGCATTCTTTTAAAGTTTTGTCCTCCACCTCTGAAAGTTTCTTGAGTGCAGCATCTTTTTCTTCCATGCTTTTTTCCCTTTTACAGCAGCGTGTTGACGCCACAGGGCATCAGGACGTCATCGCGGCGTCCCGCCCCGACTCTGAGGGGCTGAGGGCGCAAACAACGGCGCCCACCGCTGATTTACTGCTGACATTTACCGGGAGTCGAGAGTCAGGTGTGGCGCCGGGTTACAGGAGGAGGGAGAAAATGACTCGGAGGGAACGCCGGGAGCGGATCCTGGCGCGTCTGTCCATGCTATATTAAGCCGCCTCTGTCAGAGACAGACGGGCGTCCGGGGAACGCTACAGAAAGGAGGGATGGACGGAGGTGAAGGAGCCACTGGAGGACGGTTAATACTGCTGACAACCGCGTTCGAGCCCCCCCCCCCTTTTTTTTCCTCGCTAGTTTGTCTTTGGCAGCCTGGACGCTGAGGAGGATCCCTTCATCATGCACCAACACTAAAAGTCACTGAATCAGGATTAATTCCCCCGATTAAACGGCCGGCAAATAAACTGGGTATCATTCACGCACTGATACAAGCGTTTCTCTGCTAAACGCTGTTGTAGGAGGGGTAAAAACCTCCTGGAAATCAAGCTGATTTATCCGCCACATACAACCTCCCCCCTCCACCCCACAAGATCCAAATAAATAAAAAACACCACAGGAGAATGTCGACGTCCATTCTCAATTTATTAAGGCTTTCCCTCGCTACATGGCGAGCCCTTCTTCTCCCACCTGGAGCCGTTGGGACAACCTGGATCTCTGCGCTATTTATCTCCTGGGGGTTATTTAACGTTTCCCGGGATTAAAATGTTAATAAAAATTCAGTGGGATGAGATATGTTTCCCTGTCATGGCAGACATTAATTCTAAAGGGGGGAGGGGGAGGATCAAATTAAGTCAGTGTCTCCATTCGTTACGGCCCGGGCTGACAGGAGACCCCCATTTCTGAGAAAAAAAGGAACCCGTGAATCAGCCAAAGTTTTCCTCGGCCTCTGATGAAGGGCAGGGACGATGTGACGGGTTTAAAGGATTGTTGGAGGGAAAAGGACAGAGCGGGGCGGGAGGATGGGCTGCCTGCAGCAACCAGCGATACCGGTGGGGGAGGGGGGGTAAAAAAGAGAAGGTGAGGGAAAGGGTGAGAAAACATTCAAATGGAGGGAAGAGAGGGAGAGCGGGGAAGCGAATGAGGATCTGCATAGAAGTGAATAACATCGAGCTGGTGGAGAAAAGTGAAGAGGTCAGGGAGTTAGAGTCTTAGAGTGGGAATTCATTAAAATATATCTTCCAGGAAGGAAATGTGTAGCCAGCACCATCAGGACTAGAGCTGCAACTAGCCATGATTGTGATTCTGAGTCAATTAGTTGAAATGTTTAATCAAGTAGTTGTTAGTCGTTAGCAGAACACAGAATTATCTCATCTCAAGTTTGGTAAGTTTGGTAACTTTCAAGAAAATCTTCAAATTGAAAAACATCAGGTATTAATACAAAACGATAAAGGCATTAGGGAGCAACTAACAACTGTAAAATGTTGACCCCGGTTTGCCAAAAAGAGAAACCAGAAAATAATCAAATTTGAGAAGCTAATGTAACTAATCGATTAAGTGACTAATCGTTGCAGCTGTAGCGATACAATACAAAAAAACTTGACTACAACAGTCAGATGTTGTAACGGATTTGAGGACTCATTTAGCACCAAACGCTTGATTAAAAAAACATCACAGGCATCACGTCACCGGTGTGGGGGTGACGCTACCTCCCGCAGCATCGACCTGAATAAATCATTATTCTGTTTACAGTCGAGCGACTCAAAGTTCCTTAATTAGGCCCCGCGTATCCGCGCCTTCGGCATCGCGCGGCTTCCATTACTCATCCCGGCGAGTTTATTAATAGACGCCGGCCGCCGGCGTTTGACATTTTCCCTCCTTGACTCACTCACTATCGGGACGGGTATCGTCACCGACTAATTCGCTGTCCTGGCTGGACAATAAAAGCTGGTTAAGCATTAGCCACCTTTTAAATAGACGCGGCTTATATGGGCCCGGGCTGCTTGCCGCCGGCCAGCCGCTACGAGAGGGGAGCGGCAGCTGTGGAGATAAATGTGACATTATCTACACAAATACCCATCATGCTCAATTGATCTGCCAAAATAATCACCTTAAATTGCAGGGAAAAAAAAGAATAACAGGAGCCGAGGAGCGGCGGCGGGAGAACGGAGGGTAATGAGCCGCACGGGAAGGGTCATTATTTCCCCTAACTCTTTCAACTTTCAACTCTGACCCGTCAGGTCGTGAAAAAGAACAATATATCCAGAGATAAAGCAGAGAGTGACCGTAGAGCACAAAGAGCAAGGGGAGGAGGACGGAAATCAATCAACATTTACTGAATTCAGGCTTTAAGTTGGGTTTTTTTGCCCGGAGAAGATATTTGGGGATATTTTGCCCAGGTGGCGGACCGGGAGGCCGCGGCGTTTTTAAACAGGGCCCTGGTGACGGTCCATGACTGGAAAGTGCGGTAATAACCTTTATAGACTAGCAGATGCTCCTGCCCTCTAGTTCTCCTTGGAACCGCGCTGAAAGACTAATATTCCTCTTTTGAATACAAGGGGAAAATTTTCTGAAAGAGCTTTGTTCCTGGCGCCATCTGCCAGAGACCTCAGCAGAACTATTTAAAGCGTGGAGCGCGGGCCTGCCGTGTACGATAAACCATACCGGAGCCCAGACTCATAGGGTCGACACCAGCTGCTCATTACGCTGAGAGAAAGAAAAGTTGGGCTTCAGGAACTTGTTACAGGAAGTTACATCTACACTGAGGATTTTACACTTTAAAAAATGTTTGTTGCAGAATATCAAGACAAATGACAAAGTGGGAGGAGGAGGAGGACAGTGATAAAGAGGGAAAAAAATTCCACAATGTATGGAGCTCAACTTATGAAGAGACTGAGCAGACCCACCAACCCTAACCCTAACCCCTAACCCTAACCCTAACCCTCCTTAACTAGAACTAAAACTACAACCATAACCCTAACCACAGCTATAATTACAACTATAACCACAGCCTTAAACCATAACTACAACTACACCTGCAACAACTGACCCAAGGATGACTTTAACTATATTACTATAAGCACAACTACAATGATAATTATTAGTATATACACAGCTATAACTTTAACCACAGCAAAAAACACAACATAACCAGAGTTTATTTAACCCTCTGTGTGTTTTTATTGTATGATCTGCCCTTCTTTATTATGTTATAGGTTTTATGTGTGTGTGTCTATGTGTGTGTATTATGTAATATAGCCTGATAGCAGCCAGATGTGATGTGGTAATTATGGATAAGTTCAAATCATCAAATCATGTTAGTTTTTTCCTTTGAAATGTTGAATGTATTGTACTCAGTCATATCAAGAAAAACAAGAAATGCAATTATATAAAAAGGAGTATATTCAACCAAAAGGCACCAATTTCAGTTAAAAGCCCATCTATTAAAAGACAACTTGTGCCCGCCATGACGAATGAGACCCGGTCCCGCGTCTGAACGGGGTCAGTGGAGACAATTTAATCCGGAGGATGAATTTCCTGCCTCCTGCTGCCTGAAAGGCACCTTCATTTAAAACACCGAGCACTTAAATAGAAATTGGAGGCAGCTACAGGAGTCCAGGGCAAGGAAAAAAAAATAAAACACCCTGTTAAGCGTGTAATGGACATCTGCTAATCAGCAAATAGTGTGACAGGCCACAGCGGGTCAGACAGGTCACCTGGTTTATGACCTGATCAGGTAGAACAGGAACACGTGTTCAGACGCGGCCCAAGGGGCCAGGGACAGGGCAGCGCCGCTTATGCCGGGTCCTCGGAGGGCGAGGGAGACTCATCTGTTGCCCGTGTAGATCCGTTGCCGTGGTGAGCGAGGACAGAGCGGAGGCATATGGAGAATGGCAGCCCCCCCCCTCCCCGGTTTGCCAAGCTCTTAATAAAGGAGTATTGACCGGGCTCCCATTTGGTTTTCGGCCATGTGAGCCGTTGCTACGGCATATTTCACAGCAAACGCCGCCACTTTATCTGCTGAAAAAACAATTGACGTTGGAAGAAACCATTTCTCCTCAAGTTTGGGAGTAAATTATATGCCTGGATGTCACACCGCTTCTGTAAATATCACACTCACAATATCGATTTCCATTATTTAAAAAAAAAAAAAAAAAAGGAAAAAAAACACCATAAGAGAGTTCTCAGTATTTCCGATGGCGTGGCGGTCGTGAATAATTATAGAGCGGCGGCAGCGGATGATGAAACGCATTCGCGAACAGGGAGTTCAGAGGGAAACACAGCGGTGTTCAGGGAAGTGATGGATGCGGGTGCCTGGAAGCCCTTCTCTATAATTCAGGATATTCTGCTGAGCAGCGCACTCATTAATCTGGTCGGATTAAATGGCCTGAGGCCGAGCACGTCGGCAAAGATCTTCGTCCACGGCGGCTATGTTTACATGAAAAGGAAGGTAAACACATTCTTTTAGCCATGATACCGACCAACAGTCATACATTATAAATATAGATAGTTATAGACGCTTGCTGTGGGAGATTAAAACAAAAAACACATTAAGCATTTAGGATCTTGAGAGGGGCAAAAGTGACCCGTGAACACATGGAGGGCTACTCGGATTAAGGTGTATACATGCCGTCTAGGTAGTGTTGTTTTTTTTCCAATTTTCATGTCAATGTAGTTGGTTCTAGTTGAGTCAAATGTCAAGTTGACCCTAGATCAGGGGTCATCAACCAGGCAGTAAAACACCTGTTTATACTAATGAAGGTCCTCAGCAAGGACTGATTCTACTAATTAACCTCAGTGGTTAATTAGTAGAATCAGGTGTGTTACTGCCTGGTTGGTACAAAAAACTTGCACCAACTCGGCCCTCGAGGACCAGGGTTGGTGACCCCTGGTATAGATCCTGGATCCTGGATGCAGCGCTGACCTTGGAATCCAATGAGGATCTGTGTGTCTCAATACAGGAAGTGTGTGCGTGTGTGTAACGCTGCTGCTATTGAACACGTCGACTGTGCTACTCTAAATACAACAGCCCTTTATTTAGCATCACGGTGACACCCGTGTTTACCTACTATTGTCTGTCAACACGGCTGCTGGGTAAAAAGGCTCTTTACACGTTGTTTCAACACATACAGTCATTGCTATACACCTCTGCATTTATATCTCACCTGTGTACTGCTAGTTGCTCCATAAATTAGGCTTCTGTTATGCATTCGCAGAGACAGAAAAAACAGAAGTGATTTGATATATGCGGAGAGTCACAGGAAATATAGATATACATCTCACACATACACACACACAAAGTCCAAGTCAAAGTCACCAGCACCCATATACTGTAATTACTTCCCTGAGTCATCCAGCTGCCACAGGTAATGGTTCTCTCAGCACCGTGATTACAGCCTGCTCATGTTAATGTGAGACTATATTGATCCCTGCGGGCTTCGGGATAATTGTCTCGAACCCTGTGTGTGTACGCTTTGAAATCGAATGGATCTGATTAATTTGTTTCTGCGTGACGTGGAAAATTAAAAATCCAGTTCTCATCGAGTTGCACGGAAGTTGTTTTTTTTTTTTATCAGGAGGCTGGAGCTAGTGGCGGTACGTGTCCAGAACGGCCGTAAACAGCGTAAGGAACAGTCACGGTTTACGCTCACCTGCTGCACCTTCGGGGCTGTGGTGGCACCAGGAGTTTAGTGCCAATTAACGGCTACTTCAACGCCAGGTAACGACTTATCTGCACCCACTGTCTGGTTGGCACTGGCGTGTTACAAGAGGTGAAGCCACGGGACGAATTACAGGATTCTACTCTGATCCATCGAGCCGTGCCAGACGCTCCGAGACCAACGCGGCCCCAGTGCCGTTTGTTGTTCACGCTCGACCAACCTCAGCCTGAGTCGCATGTTGTCCGGCATGGACAGAAGTGGATCACCAGAACGCCTCGCCGGAGCCGTAATTAGAAAATCAGATGCACGGGTCAAACGGCGATCAGGAAGCAGCTCGCCACACGCCGCTGATCCCCGGCTCACGTCCAGCCACTTCAATTACCGGGCCTGCTGCTCGTCTCCGGTGACGCGTCATTAAACGCTGATGTACAGCCTGATCAGCCCGCCGCTGCACTTCCACTCAGACAACACAACACGGAGACAATCAGGGAACACTTGAGTGCCCACTGATACACACGCAGACAGGTGCGTTTTAACGCTTAAGCACCCGGTGGACACACAATCACTGTCAGTGCTGCAACTAACAACTACTCTCTGATTAATCCATTGATTATTAAAACATTCCATCAACTAGTCCACAAACCAAAGATCAGTCTACTATTCTAAAATTCAACAATCCAGAACAAAAATTGATTTAAGGAAGCAGGAACCAAATATTCTCTTCTTAAAAATGACACAAACTGACTAATCAATTATGGTCAAAGTAGTTGGTGATTGGCCGCTAATTAAGTGATTAATTGGATGACGCGCCCCCACCCCCGGCTCCCAGCTCCAGTCTCCTCACACACATCTAATCTTCTCACCACTCGCTGCTCCGTCTTCACACAGTCAATTAACTCAGCGAGGGCAGGTTAATGAGAAATTAATCCCGCCCCTTCACTGTAAAGGTCTACTCCTTTAAACCCGATAAGCTGCTGCTCCACTTTTTCAGCTGACGATCACGGTAAATTTGATCTATTCATACCTTGGTCTGGTGTGAATACTCTTCACCGATTGGCTGAAATCCAGCTGTTAAAGGGATTTTTAACTGGTAACCATAGCGACTCTCAGGCTGAACTTAAACCTCATAATAGCTCCAAAAAATTGTTGATTAACCACATCCACTTGCAGTCAGCGCTGTATGTCTTTCCTTTAAAGGTTCAGCTGGAAAACTTTAAAATAAAAACATCAGCAGTGTTTCTAATGTACTGGACTTTTATTTTTTCCTCTTGTATAATTAGCTCTCTGGCTAACATCAGAGTCAAATCTGCCGTTGCATCTATGGTCCGTCCTATTTATTGTGTTAGTACGTAAAAATCTAACAAGTTGCTCCAGAAATTAGACAGACCCGGTTGCCAGATAAACAGAGTTAGAACTTGTTTAAGACAAAATATGATTATAAAACCTTGTGAATGCTTTTATTGTAACTTGTTGACCAAGGTATAATTGTGATTACATTTATTACAAGTATCCCTTACATCTCACAGCATGTTAAAGAAGAAAAAAAACAACTTCATGGTGATTGTTTTCATTTTCTGAAGTTCAGAAACATTATTCACATGATTTATCTGCAAATATATATCCGGGGATAATAGAAATGCCCCCTTCATTATGCTCTAGTATTTATTTCATTGTGCACAAATCACTCTCTTGAAGGCAATATTCTTTAATTAGAAAATGCTTTGCCTTATTCCTAACCCTAATCTAAAAAGTTATAGTGACATTTTTTTTAATCCAGTTTGTATGAAAATTAACAACTTTCTGATCAACCATTGACCAAGATTAGTCATCCAATCATGAATAGCGTTCACAACAAAACACATGTGATGTAATATAAGCGCGTTAGTGTGTGTGTCTGTGTGTGTGTGTGCTCATCAAAACATGCACGTACGGCTCCACTCCTCTGTGCCTGCTTCCTGCTCCAATGTGTCGTTATTCCGTTATCAGTTCCACAAAAAAAAAAAAAAAAAGACAAGCTGATAAACGTCTTTTTTCAGGATCACACAAGCCATCGAATGGTTTACAAAAAGCACAAACAGGCCTCTTTTTCTCTGAAGTACTTTTAAGCGCAACCTGTGCACGAAGCTGCCGAGAGAATAAGGAAGATTTCAAAAAGGCTAAAGATGAGATCGCTTGACTAAGTGGTGGAAAATCTACATGAAATCCGTATCAAACGTTTTTTTATCCACAGGACGTGTGCGTTTCCTGAAAATCTCTGATCCATCACACTGCCCTTCACTCATGTTTTTTGTGCTGCAGAAACCAAGAACAGAACGTTATGCACCCGCTTCCAGTGGAAACTGTGTTACAGCAACCTTTTCTATTTTCTGTAAATCCTTTGATGACACAGGGTTGAAGCCCGTTTGCATATATAAACCCCGCTAAAATATGTTTTTTTCTTTTCGAAAATAAGTACATTTCAATTCAGCCTATTGTTCCACTTTTCTTTCAAGTGTCAACTCAACAATTGAGTAAATTCTGTTTGAACTGTAAAATGCCTGAACAGGGAAGGGAGATGCAAATTAACCCTGAGCTAGAAATCTGCATATGTGGCATTTGCTTTGTACTTTGTAGTGTATTGTGTATTTGTCCCTGTCAACTAAACAAGTGAAATAAATAAGTAGCACTCGCAGACAGATTAATTGCATTGCGTTCAAATTAACTTCAAATGTTACAAGTGAAGTTAGTACAGTGCAATACTTTATATTTCCTAATATAAGATTGCATAAATAATGACTAATCAGAGATTACAAGATTAGCGATGTGTTTCTCTGCACAGATCACGTTTCTTTTCGTACATGTAGAGTGCTTTGTCACCCGGGCTGACCCCATTACCAGATTTTGAGAATTGATCCTTCAAGCACAAAAAGAAAAAAATCGAAATTGGATCGAATCATTTCCCAACGCGATTCTGTTATTGAGAGAGATCAACACGCAAAATTTAGAACTGCAAATTCAAAATAAAATAAAAGCCTCACCGATGTTTCCAATGTGTTGGACTTCTATTTTTCCTGAAGTCAGCCAGAAAAGTTTAAGCTTGTTGTAGAATTATCTCTCAGGCTTAACATGAGTCAAATCTGCCACTGCTATATCACATCTATGGTCATTACATTCAAGCTAACTTCACGAGTAAAACTGAAGCCTATATTTCCTTCTTTACCTTGCATGAATTATGATTAATCGGAGATTACAAGATGTTAGTTCACCAGCTCTGAGGTTTGTTCTGGAGTATAAATAAGCGTCTTTTCTGCATGAATCATTCCGTTTGTAGCACACATACACTCCTGTTCATATCCATCAGGGACTCGCTTTATAAGGAAATGTTAAGAGTTTCTCCGGAGAGATGTTTAATGTGAGCATTACATACAAATCATATCAACATTATTTGACACGTGCATGTTAGCAAAGATCCTGTTGTATGGCGTATAACACTGTGGTTAATGTGTGGTTCATGTTAGGGACAAAAACGTTTCAATCAAAGGTTATGTTCAGCGTGTCGTGGTTTGCAGACATCTCCCAACAGACTGAGCTGGTTCCTGGAAAACGGAGTCAAAAACTCATCATGCCCCACAATTATATGACTGAATTATGTCCAACCTATATTAAAAATGTGTGTATTTAGCCATTTTTTTCTGATTTCTCAGTTGCTTGAATGTCCACAGATGTGTGGACACAAACATCCTGTTTATGCCAGTAGGGAAGGAAGTTGTTGTCCTACAAAACAAAAAGCGCTTTTAAAAGTAAAATGTCAACAGTTGGTAGGAGTTGTTCTCGTTTTTTGTTGGAAATGCCAACAGTGCTGTATTAGCACTCCCATACTTTTCCAGCGCGACCTCCCTTCCACGTTGGATACCTGTGGTTTCCCTCCATTGTGTTGTCAAGCCGGTGTCAAACCATTTTCACACTGGAGGAGCCAAACCAAAGCCTGTTTTCCTGCCAACAACAACAGCTGCCATGGCAGCACTCTGGGAGGTCCACTTTATAGTGGCGGGTCACTCCTCTGAAAAGGGCAATGAGAACATTTTGCACCTTTTGCTCGGCTGTGCGCGCGTGCACGCCTCTTCAGTGCAGGATATTTCGCCATCCACCAACTGCAACACCAGTCACAGCTTTGCAGTGTTCAGACCCGTGTGCATGTGTCAAGTACATGTACAAACCGTTCAAAAGTCAAATAATACATCAGAGAAGATGCTTCCACTGCTGTATCATGGGACCTTTCAATCCAAACTGGAAACCAAATGTAATTCAGTCTGTTGTTGATCAGCAAGATTATATTTTGCTTTAATTTTTATTAGAATATGTATTAAAAAAAACAACTAAAATGAGTGACAATGCTGCCTGAGTAACCGTATGTATGTGTGTGTGTGTGTATGTGTATGTACCGGTTCATCAACATAATCCTTCAAATACCTCCACACCACTGGCACAACCTATATTATGAGGTCGCAGAGCCAACTGCTGCCAAGCTGGCAGACACACTGATTAAGATTAAGTTTACTTTCTGGAGCTGAAAAAGCTGTAAATCTCAGGTTTACACAGCAGAGGGGGGGGGGGGGGTCGTCACACTCCAGTGCGTTGCTTCAAAGGAAAACCTCCAAACACATGGGAGAGCAGATCACCAGACGGCAAACTGGGTCCCAGACATAGGATAGGTCTGCATGTTTAAACTCTGAGGTGCTGTCATAACTAACATCCATATATATATAGATATAGATATATATCTATATATATGTATCAGATCAACAGTTCCACGCAATCCCACGGCTCATTTGGTGAATTGGTGACGTTTGGGAAAGGGTCGCTGTCTCTAAATCATCAGTTTTGTGCATTTACCATATAACTACACATGTTTTTGCAGGGCAGGTTTTCGTGCTAAGAAACTGCTGCAGAATTAAGAAGTTTCAGTACGTGGGAGGACTACATGTTTATGGCATATGTTTCAACATGTGGAATCAGCAGAAAAGCAGGAAAAACTAGGGCAACAGACACCTGATCAACTGTCTGACATTGACCCTTAGCTTAACTTGATTATAATTATGCTTATTTCATGTCTGTTAAAGAGTTTGGGGCTTCTATACAAATAAGGATTTTTTTTTTTGGTATGAACTTTGTGTAACAACTATATTTATAATTGCTATATTTATATTAACCTTTTATGGCAGCGCCAATCAATTTATCAGCAACTTTCACAAGTATTGTCATCTGCTTAACAGAGCAGAAATTTAAGAGAACAAAAACAGCAAAAAGTTGATAAATAAAAAAATATCATCCTATCAGTCAATTATAAAGGGTTGTGTTTTTTCATAAACACACCTGCCGAACACAGCAGTGAACTACCGTCAATCCAAAAACACCTCACAGTGTTTTACAACACGTCTCCTTATTGGTGAAAGAGCATGAAATGCACAAAAACATTGGGGATTTTGACGGGGTTCGGTGTCTTCCACTTACACGTATTCTTCTCATCGCAGCCACGATCTCCACTCGGCTGCTCGGCCGCGTCACATCCAGGCTGCCGATGTACTGTCGTCAACAACAAGGTGAAATATGACAGGTAAACACATTAATGCGACAATATCAGCCTCAGCTTTACATCTGTGCTCTACAAAGTGTGCGGGGACCTAAAGTTAGAGGTGCATTATTAACTCCGCACAACTTCTAGCTTCATATGAAAGCTACGGGCTACGTATTACGGAAGAGTCTCAACGTTACCGACCTAAAATGAGATATTGCCGCCGTTTCGTTTACTCCTATACTTTTCTACTGTAGTTATATATCAGAAAAAACAGCCTTTACTAGATAAGGCTATTGTCCGTCCTGACGGAAGGGTTTTTCCAGCAATAGTACTGAATTGTTTCCAATAAAACGGTGATTTATCTTTGGCTTCCATTAAAAATCCGCTTCAAATATGTAATTCCGGGTTTCACCTGTATCGCAACGTATAAAAGGCGGGGGGCGCTTTTGAGCAGGAAATAACTACCCGGAGCATGTTTTAGAGAGAAATCTGCTGTTTTATTATAAGATACGCGATATATAAGTACGCAAACACCCCGTCGGGCTGAACAACCACTGTGTCATCACGATGAGCTTTGCCTTTTCATGATCGATAAATGGACGCAAAATCAGAAGCGAAATATACGCAGCCCCCGTCTCATTTTAGAGGCGTAACGCTGAGACCAGAGACTCTAAGCAACGAGAACGAGCCAAATATTCACGTTAAAACACAACTGTGAAACACCGGCGGTCAGAACACAGACGTCAGGTTTTTTGGAATCAATGCGGCGTCCTTATCCTCCGCCACACTTCCCCTCAGATTATTTTGTACCTTTGCCTCGAAGTTGATCCCATGCTGAAACGCTTCCTCGTTATGCAACGGGATCCTCAAGTCATGCCCATCATCAACGAGGTTGTACTTTGTTTTTCCAGGCATGTTCCAAAAAGTGTTTTGTTAACTCCAACGCAGCCAAAGGAAAGACGAACCGAGTCGGTTAATTGCTGAGTTTTATAATCCGAGGAGAGGGGGAGAGAGGAGGAAAGAAAAAAAAAGAAAAAAAAAACAAGATCCAGATCCCGGTCAGTGCAGGTTCTCCATCGCAAGCCCGCAGCGGGTCCCAGCGTCTCAGCAACCGGCCTCAACAGCGGCGAAGAGTCGGGAAGTTTCCTCCGGCGGCGCCGCTCCGGTGCTCCGCAGCCTCGGGAAACACACGCGGGGGACAGATGTGTATTTCCTGAGTTTCCCTGTGCGCGAGTGTGGAAGTTGGTCGGGTCCTGCCTCCTGTGCTGGACCCCCCTCCACCCCTCCACCGCACCCCCACCCCCCTCACGCTCCTCCCGCCCCCGCGCCGAGGGGCGGGCGTGATTGGCGGAGTGCGGGGATCTCACCTGCTTCCATTGGAACAGCGGCGCGCCGTGGCTCTCTGGGGGCGGGGCTCCGTGTCCGGTACCTGCCCCCCCCTTCCCACCTTCTTTCTGCACACACATACACATGTATATACACATGTATATAGCACAGATCTAATCATTTAATATAAACACACATACAGTACACAGGCCCAACAACATGTATCACACGGACACGCACATGCATGTATGCGCGCGTGCGTGCACACACAGGAACAACCTGAATGTCGTTCATGTAAACATAGGGAGTGGCTCCCTATGTTATCGCGCTTCTTGCTTCTTCCTCTGCTGATAAGGTGGAACAAGTATTCAGATACTTTGCTTTAATGAAAGTACAAATACAACCCAGTACAATTTTAAATTCTGCATGAAAGATCCCACTAAAGTAGAAAAAGTGCTGGTTTTCTCCCCCTGGTTAATATATTATTCTATACACTTTTCCCCTGTGTTTAGCAGCGTGTTTCTTGTTGTAGCTGCTGGAGCTGGAGCTAGTTTAACTACTTTAAGTACAGTTAGTTTAGTCCAGTGGGTCGGGCCCCTCCAAAGGGTCAGCAGATATAGGGGTCCTAAGAAGATCAATGGAAGATGAGAATTAACCTAATTCTGATTCTATAATTTGTTTTTTCTCTAACTTGTTATTTTATTGAACTATTGAATCATTTATCATTTCATTTATCATTTCATTTATTGTCTATCATTTGAACATTTATTAAAATAAAACCATGTGAGAGGTTTAGAGGAAAAAATCTCCATTTATTATAGCAGTTAATAATTATAGACCTGTAAAATGTAAGAATATGAGCTTTCTGCTGTTTGTAAAATGACAAAGGCTCAAAGGTTGAAGCCACTGGTTTTATCTTTAACAGAGTGTTGCATTTTAATGATTCTTGTATTATCACTGAATCAAATCTGCATCTGAAGAAACTACAGCTTCAGATGAATGTAGTGAAGTATAAAGTAGCATCACATGGAAATACTCAAGTAAAGTCCGTTTAAAGTGTTGTACCTGAGTAAATGTACTTCATTACTTCCCCCCTGCTGTTGACAGAGGTGATGCTTTAAGCAGCAGTAAAAATAAATGACCTGTTGGAATTTGTGTTTGGCTGGTTTATTTATTATTTAGTAGAATATTAACAAAAAAAAATTCCAGGAATGGATGCATAAATTCATTTTTCCTAGAAATTGTTTTTTTCTAAATTCCATTGCGAATAACACACTTTTGGTTTATATAGCGTCAAATGTCAAAGTCCCCTGCCTCTGAATGAAATAGAAAGGGAAAGGCTGCCAACAAGTGGCTGGCAAATGCTCTGCAGCGTCACTGCCGCTCTGCAAAACTTTAATGCAGCCTTTATAGTGATATAAAACACACTGAACAATAGTAGAATTAGACAAATCTGACTTATGTATTTCACTTTCTCTTTCTGTGTCATATTAATAAATCTACTTACTGGTTCAATAAAAGGTTTATTCAAAGTCATTATACATGAAGAATCTCACCTTTAAAAGTTATAATGTACGTAGGTGTATTATATGAACTCAAAGATCTATAACTCTCTGAATTTACTACTCTTCCATTCTTTCAACGGCAGAAGACAAGCTGTTATAATTGATATAAGGGCATTTTATGTAAAAATCAAATACACTTTTTCCCTAGTGAATGTAAAATAATATAATAAATTAACCAAGGTCATAAAAGAGGGAAAAACAGGTAGGTTAAAAACAAGCACATAGATTCATAGAAGTGTCTGCAGGTTCAATAACATTAAGACTGGACTTTAATATTAAAATATTGATTTTTTATTTCATTTATTTATTCTTTTATACCCGTTTTTAAAATTATGTCTTTTATGTTCAGCATTTGGAATTGCACTGTACATGAGTGGTGCTGTATAAATAAAAAAAAATACTTGCCAACCATTTTAATAATTGACTAATCAATTGGAGTCATTTTTTCGGAAAGAGAATGTCCCAGTTCTTAGATTCCAGCTTCTCAAACCTGATTTTTTTCTGGTTTCATTAGTCTTCTATAATAATAAACTGTTGATCTCTGGGTTGTTACACATTTCGATTTGATTATTCATACCAATAATCAACAGCTTAATCAACTATCAGGATATCCTTTAGTTGCAGCCCTGCTGTCAATCAGTTCTAAAAAAGACAAAAACTAAATATTTGCAACATTTTCTTTATATGCATCACAATTTATTTGTACGTTGTTAATATTCTAATCTAAACACGTGTATATCATGAGGTTAAAACAGCTGTTTCGTGTTGACAGCTCCAGACGCACGCGATGAGGAGATTTAACACGTCCTTCACACACTCTGCTCAAGCAGCTGGAATAAAAGCCTCGCCTCACACGTCCTGGTGGAACACGGTCAGAGGCGCCACGGAGCTGCTGTTTAATGCAGTTGTCATGTTGTATAAAGCACACACCATCTGTGTCGCTGTGGGAGTGAGGCTGCACAGCTTCCCCTGAAGGTGGGCCCAGGCCTGAGGGGGGGTAGGGGTGGGGGGGAGGGAGGAAGAGGGGCGGCAGTAATCCACGTCCTCGCCACCTCTTCCTGTAACACGTTAAGTCCTGCCGCTGCTAACGGCTCCCGAGGGGCCCACAGCCGCTTTGGATGTTGTGGGGTTCAAGCCTGACATCTGGCTCCTGAACCACGTCTCCCCCCACCTCGGCCTGCTCAGTCAGAAACTCTGTACACTGCAAAGAATGGAAGCTCTGTCAGGAGGAAACAGCTTGAATTTGGTTATGTACACTTTGTTATACAACCAACATAGAGTAGAATGATCTATTAGATCCCCTTTTCTCTTTATTTTGTTCAATTTAATTTTGTTTTCTTAAAACAAAATTAAAGGGAAAAATTTGAGACAAAAAGTAAAAAAAATTGATGAATATTTGTCAAAAATTGGTAAAAAATAGTAATCTATGAGATAAAATATAAAATGAAAAAAGAAAGAGATAAAAAAAACACTATACTAAAACATCAGTTTAATCTTGAAAAATATGAGCTTAAAAAGTTGTAAAGTTGTAAAATAAAAGTGAGAAAAAGAATTGACGAATCAAAAAAAAAAGAATATATAAAAAAGTAATAAAAAATAAACATGCAATTGACCAAAATTAAAAAAAAACAGTCAATCAAACAATAGGAAATAATAGTTTAAAATGTAAATAAATATATTTACATATAAATAAAACATATTCTAATATCAAGCCTCAACACTTTTAATACCTTATACTACTTACTTATTCACTACTATTACATTCAACATAACCTAAAATAAATTTAATTATAGCCTATATCAACCTATAATTATAATATCATATGATATATATTAGTGTACAAACTAAAGTACTGTGTACTGGGGAGAAATACTTGAACTTTACTTTAGTTTAATCAGTTAAATTCAACTTCAAGTATAGTAGACCTGCCATGATTAGTCAGTGTATTAGAGCCAACTATGGCATTAATCCCCATCTGTTTTCATAATAGATTTGACTCACTTTTTAAAAAGGAAAGTCCAAATTCTCTGGTTCTAGGTTCTCAAAACTGATACTTTTCTGGTTTCTTTAGTCTTCTTTGATAATACATTTATGATATTTGCAATATTTCCCCCAAGTGTGATATTTTTCACAATATTGAAATGTTTTTAAGTGTATATTATTTTTTTTCAGAAAGCAGTAAACTCACCTTTTCAATGCTGCGCTTCCTCTAAAGATACAGGCTCAGTCAGTGCAATGATTAGTCAAGTAATCGATTAGTGGCCAAGTATTACATAATCACAAATTATTTTAAAATTTGATTAATTGATGTGAGTAATTGTACAAAGAACTCTTTAGTCTTTTATAATAGTAGATGATGATGTTTGGGTTTTGGACTGTAAAAAAAAAAAAAAATTGAATCTTCAGCTTTGTGTCCAGAATCATCCATGTTGGTTCAAGCTGTCTGAATGTCTGAGAATATCACACATACACACACACACACACACACATATTCGATTTCTTTTCTCATTACAGTCAGTGTGCCAGCAAAAGCCTTGAACCCTGGATACCCTAAATAAGGCATCAGTCTCAGCCTCAAGCATCCATCAGTTTGTCACACACACACACACACACACACACACACACACACACACACACACACACACACACACACACACACACACACACACACACACCCTTCCTGTATTGAGGGCGTCTTAAGCTGAATTAATAATGGTGATTTTCAAAGAATGTGGGACACAGCACGAGAGCAGAATCTGTCTCTTTAGAGAAAAAAAAAACACAAACAGGAAGGAAGCAGAGGGACAAAGTATCAAAAACAACAGATATAATTTTTTATATATTTTTTCGGAGGCTGAGTAGCTTTGTGGAATATTAACTTTCAGATACAATAATAAAGGCTTGTAGAGCCAGTGAGTGACTCATTATCTGAGCTCATACAAGACTTGTTCAACCCTCCGTTGCTTATGGCGCTGTTAAACTCGTCCCTATTGTGTTTGTTGGAACACAAAACTGAGAAAAGGACTCATTCAAAGACTTTCAATTAGCAGCAATGCATATTCTCACAATGACTCAGAGCAGAAACCTCCACCACAGCCGCACATCTGCAGCACTAACTCCAGCTGTTGATGATGCTTTGTTAATGAAAACGGCTGCAAGCTCAAGGAGTTTGATCACCAAACAAAACAATGAAAACTCTGTCGATAATACAGATCAATTCCCTGAAACCCAGCAATCCTCATCAGCTAAAGGGAATAATGATAAATTCCCTGTTTAATTACATTAAAAAATTCTTTTGTATTATTAGTGGATCTTTTCAGCAAAGGTTTTTACTGTGAATCTGACAAGGTTTGAGCTTTTAAACAGCGTGTTTTTGTTTTATTTATTATAATTATGTATACCTTTAAACTTTGTATGTTTGCTTTTATTATGTATTTATCCGGTGTTTAATGCTTCACCCTAAACTCTGTTGTAAAAGAATATTAAATAGAAGTTCTTGTCAATAAAATAAGAGAAGTATAAAAGCAGTGTTGAGTTGATCAGAGCTGCAGAATGAGCGACACCATGTGGACACATGATGAAGTTCAGAACAACGAGCATCAACTCAAATACAGCACTAAGAGATTCAAGGGGTGAAAGTATGTTTCTGTTTTTATATTTTCTTTTACTTCTTCAGGAAAACCTAAGCTTAAGATTAAGAAACTCATCATACAGAATAGACTAAAGTAACTATCATACATTTATGAAATGAGCTTGAAATTATTTCTGAATCAAAGATAATCTTCTGAGGCTTTTTTTTTTGCAGTGTCTACTAAAAATAACCCATAATAAAATCCACTGTTATGTTTGTATGGAAATTGTGTTTTTGCACCAAACTGTCTATGAGAAGCTGGAACCAGAGAATTTGCTCATGTTGTATTCACATACAGTGTATAGAGTTCATAGGTACTTTCTTTTGTGACTCTTTTATGAATTAATTTGTATTCAGCCACCTCCCCCCCACTGAAGTCTAATAGGTTTGTTCTCCTCCTGAACTGTTTCACGTCCTCTCCCAGTCTAGTGAGCACATCGGGTGATTGGGTCTTAACAGGCCGACCAAGCTATCGCCACAAATCACAGCAACGCCGGGACCTGGATGTCACGACACGCTGCAGTAAATCTGCACCAGGGGTGGGAAGCCTTTTTACCGAAAAGATACAATGCTCACAAATAAAAGCTTTTACACACACACATAAAGTCTGATACACGATACGGACACTTTTTTATTTGTGCTGCACATCTGAATGGCTGTTATTTTGTGTTGTTGTGTACAGCTGGAGGTCATAACTAAAGGTTTAATGATGTTACTTCAGCAGCTGACCTGTCAACACAACTGCTTTTACATTGTCCTGCAAATACTTGTGATAAATTGAAATTTTAATACCATTTTATGCCACTAATATAATCATACCATAACAACATTGTAAGGCAAGTGCATCCATTTCAAAAGCACTGAATGACATTTAAAAGTGAATGCCAAGTACATGGGTAGATTATGTCTTTTTATGTCGCAATATGTGTTTATTTTCATCGATATTGGTGATTTTCTTTTAAATATTTTGAGGTGTTTCATGTTTATTTAGCTACTTTAATATTTAAATGGACAATGACAGATTATGATTGGCAAGATGAGAACATCTAAAAAATTATAAAATACAGTTTTAAGAAGCATTCATCAGGTCTCTCAAAATGCACATTTGGTGTTCTTCACATGTTGGTTTCTTGTCATTTAAAAGTTAATTTGCACCATTTTCTTTTACAAAAATTGAGAGTAGCACAAAACTTGAGTTGAGTGAACCTATCAATATTATAATGAACTATTTTTTCTGAGGAATGGAGGAGAGGTGTGCTGGTGCCCATTTTTCAGAAGAAGGGAGATGTGCAGAGTTGTAGAAAATACAGAGGAATAAAGCTAATGAGCCACACAATGAAATTATGGGAAAAAGAGTCATTGAAGCCACACTAAGGGCAGAAGTGAGCATTTGTAAGCATTGCCTTCCTGCCAAAAAGAAGTACTACAGATGCAGTATTTGCTTCGTGGATGTTGATAGAGAAGTACAGAGAAGGTCAGAGGGAGCTATATTTGTAGATGTTTGTGGAGAAATCTTATGACAGGGTGCCCAGAGAGGAACTCTGGTATTGTATGAGGAAGTCTGGAGTGGCAGAAAACATGTATGGGGAATCGTAGACAGTGGTGAGGTATGTTGTAGGTGTAGGTGTGACAGAGGAGTTCAAGGTGGAGATAGAACTGCATCAGAAATCAATTCTGAGCCACTTCTTATTACTATGGTGATAGACAGGCTAAGAAATAAAGTTAGACAGGAATCTCCATGGACTATGATGTTTGCACTTCCCATTGTTATTTACAGTGAGCGAGGGGAACAGGTGGAGGAGAAGCTATAGAGGTGAAGGTATATGCCAAAAAAGGAGAGGAAGGAAGGTTAGGCGCAGCAAGATGGAGTACATATGTTTAAAATAAAGGGAATCAAGTGGAAGAGTGAGGTTACAGGGAGAAGAGATAAAGAAGGTGAAGGATTTTAAGTACTTAGGGGTCATTGTCCAGAGAAATGGAGAGTGAAGAAGCATGTACAGGCAGGAGCAGGTGAAGATAGGTGTAATGTGTGATAAAAGAGTTTCTGTTAAATGGAAGGAGAGGGGTACAAACCTGTGGTGAGACCAGTGATGCTGTTTTAGCTAGACACAGTCACTGAGGAAAAGACAGAAGGCAGAGCTGGAGGTAGCAGAGATGAAGATGCTGAGGTTCTCTTTAGGGGTGACCAGGATGGATCAGGTTAAAGAATGCGTATATCAGAGGGACATGTGAGGGGTTCCAGAGATAAAGTCAGAGAGGCCAGACTGAGATGGTCTGGAAATGTCCAGAGGAGAGGTAGTGAATATATTGGTAGAAGGATGCTGAGTTATGAACTGCCAGGATACCTAGAGGAGGACCAAAGAGGAGTTTTATGAATGTAGTGAACAGGACATAAAGTGTGAGAGAAGAGGACTCAGAAGACAGGGTTAGATGGAGGCAGCTGATTCACTGTGATGAGCCTGAGGGGAAAAGCTGAAAGGAGAAGAAGTTTCTTATTGTATTGATGATGCAGATATTGATGATATATATTGATTGGTTTAATACCCAGGCTTACACAATAACAATATGTTGTTTTGTCATATACCATACAATAAATGAATATAGTATTAATGTTCAACTACATCTCAACATAATTTAGAACACAGCAATGATTCTGAACACGCAAACAACAAACACAATAAGATGAAACAAGTTTAACCTGCTACAACACAGGATTTAAAATATTCATCTGTGCATTAACTGGATTAACAACATGATTCACAAGCAGCTGCTTATTCTATTGACCAACATCACATGTTTCTTCCTGTATTAAGAACAATAAGGATTTTACCGTATAGCCTGTTATAAATAATATGAAAATAGTCATGATAAGCCACCAACACCATAATCAATGTGAGAATAAACATCAGATACAAGTCTTAAACAAACAACTACCAACGGGAAAGGTTTTCACATAAATATTAAATCTGAATTCTGCATAGTTGCCTTGATGCTACCTTTTGGCCTCAAGGTCTGTATCTCTTCATGGTGTTGTCATTTTCTTTAATTTTGTCAAGTTTCATTTTTTTCATTTTAATCAATTTCAGAGTGAAGATGTTATCTCATCTCATATTTGTGTATTTTTATCCACATTTTCACTTTTTATCTTTTCCGGTTTGTTCTATTGCGACACCTGAGATCAGTTTGTCAGAGCTGTTCCGCTGTGATAATTCATTTACAATCCTATTCAAAGACTTTAAGAATCTTATAAATTTCACAAGTTAAATTTTCTGAGCTGGAGACGATGTTCTACAGGAGCGGTAGTGCGTCTCAAAAAACTGCCGTGACCCGGATTCGAACCGGGGTTGCTGCGGCCACAACGCAGAGTACTAACCACTATACGATCACGGCGAGCTGTGCCAGGGGCTGGCGGAGGGGGTCCCGTACAGGGTCCGGTTCATGGTCCGGTACAGCTGCTAGGAAACGGACCTATACATAACTAAAAACTGGCTTCATTTATGATGAATAACAACCATGATTAATAATATAACAATTATATAACATGATGGTACTGAAGCTCGTTTTATACCAAAGCGAGCAGCGTGAGTGCGCGTGTGCGTCACGTGACCCGCATTAACAGCTGTCTCACACGTGCTGTGGCACCAAAATAGAAACCATGTTTTTGAAAGTTATGGAAAAATAGTATTCACACTTGAACAAACTTTAAATACTATAAAAATACAACAAAGATCTAAGTAACTAAGTACATTTACTCAAGTATGGTATTTTCAATTAACTGATACTTAGGTGTATCTCTGGCTCTACTTCACTATGAATAAATATTGAATTTTCTTTTCTGCTACGTTTTCATTTCAAATGCAGATGACAATATTTTAAAAATATTATCCTATATTTAATCCAATAATGTTATATAGGGGTCAGTGACAAATAATGTTTGGCAACATGAAGAAAATGAATTTTTAATTAATATTAAAACAAATAAACTAGTTTAGGAAGCTGCAGAATGAGTATTATTACTTTAACATGCTGGTATTTAATATTGTTGTCTTTTTATCTCATAATTTATGGTTTAGATTTTTAATATTGTTTTATTTATTATTTATTTTTTTATTAAATTAACAATAAACAATTTAAAGAAAAGCTTGAAATAAGATAAATAATCTGAGGATGGAAGAAGAAAATTCAAGATATTCTACCCAATATTGTTATTTCCAGTGTTTTTCCTGTGTACCTTGTTTATATAACATTATTCAAATTATCTGCTGTTTTTTTACATCAAACAACTTTTTCATTGTCATTTTATTTTGTCAATTGAAGTGAAAACAAACTAAAAATAATGTTTTTTGCATTTTATTTTTAATTTTGATTCAAAATGCATAAACAAAATTTATAATGCTATTGTGGATTTACGTTTTGAAGTTGACACAATTTAATTTCACCCCCTTATATGGGTTTGGAGCGTGGGCCAGGGCAGGAGGGGGCTGCTGGGGAGGACCTGGGAGATGCAGGCCGGTTCACCACAGTCCCTAGGGAGGGTCTGGAGCTGGGGGGGGAGCTGGAGGAGGAGGAGGAGGAGGAGGAAGAGGAAGAGGAGCTCGTGGGTAGGTGCAGACGCTCATGTGGATGCAGGTGTGTGTGGTTGTGGTTCTGATGCCCAGCGTCTGCAGAAACCTACAGAGAAGACAAACCACACAGAGACACTAACTGTTATAGAACTGCAATTAATGAATATTCTGATAGTTGATTCATCTTTTGATTTTGGGTAAAGAGAGGTGGATGTTGAGTAATTCATAGATTAGGATTTTTTGGTTGATGATGTAAAATGATGATTACTGTTTCCCAAAGCTGAAGATTTATCCAGGCCAACAGTCAAAGATAATCAGTTTACTATTATAGAAGACTGAAGAAACCAGAAAAATTATCAGATTTGGAGAATTCAGACATTTTCTTTTTCCTAAAAAAATCATTCAAATCTATTATCAAAGTAGTTGGTGAGTAATCTAATAGCAATGTATTGTTTAATCATTAAAGCTCTAATTATAACACGTTGATCTTTTTCTTTGTCTGTTGGCTAGAGAGACTTAATTGTTTCCAGAGAAAGTAATTAAAAGGTTGATAATGAATAGTTAAAGCTTATTTTTTATGTTCTTGCTATAACATGACCACATTGTAACATTTCAAAGAAGACAAAACTTTTACATATAGAGACTGCTAAGACTTTGTAGTCACATACCGTTTATAGAGTTCAGTTACTTTCTTTTAAGATAAGATAAGATATGACTTTATTGATCCCACAACGGGGATATTTGTCCGTTACTGCAGCGTACAGAGTAAAGAAAAAGAAAATAAAATAAAAGCTAAAGAAAATAAAAGCTATAAAAAATAAAAATACACAACACTATGTACAAAAATTCATAGAATTTGTTGATCTGCATACACAGTATGCATTATGGACATAAGAATGGAGAAAAAATACTAATTATTAGCAAGAAAAAGGTATGCATAAGAAAAGCATATATACATACATACATGCACGTACATACCTACATACATACACATACACACATATTTACATATTTGCATATATATATATGGACATACATATCCACGCACATACACACATGTACACATACATAGCCAATGCATCCTTAAGGTGCAGGGTGTGTGTAGAGAAAAATGACGAGTTGAGGAAAAGGACTCTTTTGTGACTCTTTTATGAATTAATTTGTATTCAGCCACCTCCCCCCGCTGAAGTCTAATAGGTTTGTTCTCCTCCTGAACTGTTTCACGTCCTTCCCAGTCTAATGAGCACATCGGGTGATTGGGTCTTAACAGGCCGACCAAGCTACTGTTAAAACTATAATAAAGTAGAATAAAGTTCTAAAGCCTACGTTTCTCAGAGGTAAGATGGATTCATGGCTGGGTGTGTTTAAACGTGAGGTGATGAAGAGGGGCAGCAGGTACCTGAGGTTCATAGATCTCACACTTCACCTCCACAGGTTTACGGTTTAAAGAGCTGTCCTTCTTTCCCACGGGGAGCCTGATCTCAAATTGGTCCTCGTGAGCCTGGTGTGACCCCAAACAGAAGCCTCGGTGCTGGAGGTGGATTCAAGAGAAGGTGAATCTGCGTTCATCACTTTGTGACAGAAAGTCCTGAACATCTGGCCAGAGCCGAGATGAAGGGATTATTCTTTATTTCTGTTAGAGCTGTTTAACCGTTATTGTTTAAGATTATTCTGATGACACAAGGTTTTCTTTTGAAATTTGACAAAAACAATAAAAATACAACTATTTATGCCACTTCTTCAGCTGCTTAAAGAATTTGTATTAATTAGTAAATCATGTATTTTCACACGTTTACTTACAGCAAACTGACAGTTCATTGGTGAGCAGCTGTTCACTTCACTGGCGTCTGTCTTCTTAGAACAAACAGTCTCCACAATGGTGAACTCCACAAAGTAGGAAGGGCCCTCAACCCACTGATGGAATACACACATACACACACACACACACACACACGCACACACACACACACACACACACAAAAAGCTGAAAACTATCTACTACAATTAGGAATTATAATATATCTTGGGTAAAAAACCAACAGAAAATTCCTGATCTCTGTACTGATTCACTTAGATAAATTTATAAATTAAGACAATACTTTTAATTTCAAAGTCAAAAGGGCCAGAAAGGATGTTCCCCTCTTAAGGAGGCAATTTTGGGATCTTCAAGACAGCAAAGAAAAACATGGAAGCCGTGTATAGATTTTATTCAACATATCCTGCTTTCTGTGATTTCAATGTTGTAATGTGAAATATCGTCAAAGTTCCAAAGCTGGAGGTGAAACATCTTCAATTTAAAAGCGAGTGTGCTCCGTTTAAACTCTGGAACTGATGTCAGATTGTTCCCACAATCAAGAATCAACAATCAAAACCAGAATCCCCATTATTGTCATTGTACAATACAATAATGAAATTGGAAATTGGAGAACAACCTGACTACTGCTGTCTGAAATTAAAACAGGAACACAGCCTGGTGTTGTAATGGCCTACCAGTCTCTTTCAGCTACTGCTGTGCTGCTGCAGTCTAAAAGCCAGTGGATCTGAGCTACCTGAGGCAGAAGACGGTAGACGGTAGATTTGACGCTGAGGATGCAAGTAATAGTTTAAATGTCTTCTTGGTTTATTGTATGTTTTGACCAATTAAGCATTTTGGCAACAGCATGTTGCAAGTCTCTTAGAGATTTGCAACAAACTGTGTACATTAGATGATAGATTCGATTTAATGTTTGATTTTTTTGGTATTTTCATAGCAATGGAGCTTTTGATTACTTGTTTGGGGCACCCAGATTCCTATAATAATGCACAGAGGTTTACAATCATTGACAGATTCAACAAACTGGGAGTTGAATGTGAAGGTATGTATGGGCCAACCCTAATACAACTAAAAATATGAGGATGTAAAGTAAAGGTCACTGGACAGTAGAAGATGAAAAGCTAATAGTCACAATGGAACCCAACAGAGAAAAGATAAGTTTAGGTAACACTTCTTGTGTTAAGTGTTTCGACATTTCTTCTTCTAAAAGGCTCCCTACTACAATCTCCGGTGGGGGCCGCAAACAGGCAAAGGTGTATTCAGTGATATCTTTGTTTCGGAAAATTTATGCTTGTTCATTGCTTCCCTTATTCTGTCCTCATCCATCATGACTAAGAGACTGTATAAATAAAATAAAGTATGATCACTGTGTGCAAATAGCATGAAACCTTTTGTCCCTAATCTAAATCAGGGATCAGGGCAACCAGTAGAAGTAGAGAACGGAAGCAGCAGAACTCTGTTTTGTCAAAACACAGCGGTTTAATAACAGTGGTATATTTATATAAAAAAAAAAAAGTACACGCTCAGGCTAGCATGACAATCCACCTCTCCGCAGGTGGACCAAACAAACAGTCTCACATCTCTTCCCTGTTCTGCACACAACATGCTCCCTGAGGAAACAACCCCCGCTGCCATTCAGTTCCGTCCTAAGAAGGTGAGAAGGGAGGGGTCATCACCTTTTCACCGTCAGCTACTCTGGATCTTTCACGCCTGACCGCTCACCAGCAGAGGGAGCTGACAGAGATTATCCCATCCAGCTTGTTCCAGGATAAGGCGGGTTTCACAACCGTTCTGGAGCATTCTATCCCACCGCTGCCACCAAATGTGGGCGACTGACATGGCCTCCCAACAAAAGGGATCAAGGCAACTAGATGAAGTGGAGACAGGAGGCAGGAGGCAGGAGAACTCAGTTTGACCAGGAAACAGGCTATTTATTAAAAGTTGTACACTTTTGGCAAACACCTCCCTCTCAGCCACCCTGACAAAGACAAATGCTAGCCCTTTTAAGCGTCCACCTGACTAGGCTTAATTGGGTCAAACCATTAGTGGGGGAAACTACTATCCCATTAATCACGGGTACAGTTACTATCAATCAAAACTTAACCAAATATTGAAAAATATAATAACCATATCCAAACACAAAAACACATAAAAACATCACACTCATGTTTACACCACACATACATATTAAAAATAAACAAGAAATCAGAAACACCCCTGTGAAACGTAAAGTGTACCCCCTAGCAAACACCCGATAAATACTGCTCCTGCCGCGGCGCACGCTTCCGCTCAGGAGCAGTGGAGTCAGACCGGGAGGTGAGTGCAGGTGAGTGGCAGATGTGTGTGCGATTGTATGACAAACCAGAGGCTTAAACAGTAAACGGAGGTACCACAGGGCGACCAGTGGGTACCGCACTGGACGCCAAGTGAGTGGTGGCTGTTGTCTATAACACGAACGGGTGATGTGGCACGCTGTGATCCTGGTGTCTGCCTTCCGCTCCCTACCATGTCACCAAGCACTTCACACAATTACATTTGACAATAAACCTAAATTCATTCAACCGATGCGTGTGGTGAGTGTGTGTGTATGTGCGTACAAAAATCCGTCTCCGGAAGGGGGGGTGATCACCTTCTCACACGGATCCATACAAATGTACAGGGAAATTGATAAAGTAGCTCATTTGGAGAGATGTCATTGGTCATTCAGGCTGCTTCAACAGTGGAGCTTTCATACTGCAAGAATCTGTTGTCTACAATGAAATCGCTGGTTTAATCTGATATATCATATATGTTAGTTATTCTTCCGAACCAGCTGAGACCAAATGATGTGGACACTGCAGTTTGTCACAGTTCACCTGTTATTTATTTACCTGTCCACTGTCCCCTACCTGTGAACTGGCCTTGGTGATCCCCTCCAGCATGAAGTAGTTTTCCAACCGACTCTCCTCGTTGAACCGCTGCAGCGACAGGTTGGCCGTCTCCATGACGATGGGCTCGTTGAGGTTCTCGGCCGTGGGACAATCGGGGCACACGTCCACCACCGCCGTGGCGGAAACTACACACGAGGGTTAATGGGGTCAAAGGTCAAAGCTGATCACTTCATCAGAACCCCAAGGCTGTTCAGCGGCAGATGTTCTGACAACTGACTTTATCCAGATGTGTCACATCAGCTGTTCTGTTAAATCACTCACGACGCATGATGTCTTTAATTAATTAAATCTGCACATTGTGCGAAAGCTTCCAAATAGGATACAGCACTTTTAGTATTAATCTAGCAAAAGTATCTAAAATTGGCTCCACATTGATAAACTGTTCTCACATATGTTTAGTAAAAACAAGCTGTAATATACTATAATAATCTTTACTTTTGATACTTTAAGTGCATTTTTGCTGGTAGTACTTTTGCTTACTATACTTGTAAAGTAATTTGAAAAAAAGTCATTTTTCGATGACACTAAATATACCTTTACTCAGAGGATCTAAATATTGATTTAGTGTTATCAAATGAGTAAAAATCACACAGATAGAGTTGAAACGGCTTTATTCTACCTTCCCGAAGTGCACAGGAGTAACTTTGAAGTTTTATTTCAGCGTCGACGTGGACAGACACGTCACATTCTCCATTCACCTAAAGAACACAAACCAAACCAACCCGTAAAGCAGGTTAACAAGCAGATAAACAAATCCTAGGCTGAGACTTGAGAATACTTGATGTCTAAAATTTTCTATATTTAAAATGTAGTGTAAGTTATATACAGAACATGCTGAGTTCATTGAAGCTAAATTGTTCAACATTATCAGGGAAAATATCTGGTTTTGGGTACAATTTGTCCAATACTTGGCAGAATTATCCTGAATTATTATTTAATTGATTATTATTTTCTTTACTTTTGGTAACTTGAAAAAATATGCAATCTTCAATCTTAAATTGACCAAAATAATGAAAATAAAACCTTGAAGTAAGCATTATTATCTGAAAAAGGATTTAAATATTTTAGGATAGTATTTTACTCAATATTGGATTGATGAAATGATGCAAATGTGGGATTAAACGTCAAACAGTATCATCTTCAATCTTAAATTGAGCAAAATCAAGACAAAGAAAAAAAAAAAACGACTTGAAGATCATATATTATTTTTTGATGAGGGATCCACTCTGTAAAACTTACTGGAACATCACTGATGCCTCTGGCTTCACATTGTTTCCATGGTTTCCTGCTGGTGATGTGGCATTTGGTCTCCATGACATCGATGGTCAGTTTGTAGAGCACACCTCCTTTCCCCTGGACACACACACATTTCTCCTTGTTTTATATCCTAATTATACATCTTTCCTAGATTTTATGTGTTTGTGCGTGTGTGTGTGTCTCACCATGTCGGCGGTGTGTGACAGGTCGTACAACCTGTTGAGACCCAGGACGTAGCCGCGGGTCCGGTCCCGGTTGATCTGGTTCAGGGCCTCCTCCGACACCCTCAGGGCCTCGGGGCTGCTGCAGGATCCGGCAGGATCCGGTCTGGCTCTGCCCCCCTGCTGCAGCATGGCCAGACCCAGGACCAGCAGACACACACTCATCATCTCTCTAGCATACACACTCACTCACACACACACACACACACACACGAACAGCTAGCGCCTGTCCTGCAGACAAGTGGACATTTATTGTGCCCCAGGTCCTAGTTTGTGACGAGAATCCCAGATTCCAGACCCGTGAGGCTGATCCTGGACTTTCCCCTGAAGGACTAGCAAACAGCTGCTATCTGCTGCTCCGCAGGCCGATGGCTGCTCAGCCTGACGCCGGGGTCAGAGTTCACTGGGCTACAGGCCGTTCAACCAATCACAGACTGACTCATTCAACGGTGTGTGTGATATAATCTGAGGCCGTCTCTGTTTTGAGAAGGTTGCAACAAACTCACAAGGACTGTGCAAGAAATCACATCTAAACGAGCGCAAATTTCTTGGTTTTGGTACAATTAGTCCAGTTTGAATAGAATTATCCAGATTTATCCAATCATGTTGACATATCATTTAACTTATTTGAATTTTTTTTCTTGATTTTGGTCAATTTAAGATTAAAATGACTGACTTTTTTTTTTAAATAGTATAGATAAATTTTTTTGTGTTTTTATTCATTTATTCATACATATATTTTATCACACGTGTCTTTTTATCTCATATTTTGATGTTTTATCTTATATTCTTGAATTAATATCTAATATTTTAAACTTTTGATCTCACATTGTCTTGTTATTTTGTATTTGTGTCTTCTTACTTTATATTTGCATCTATTCAATTTTTTTTTCTTCTTTTAATCTCATATTAGTATTCTCAAACATATTATGCAAGTGGAACACCAAAGACATATCAATCCATTTGAATGTCTATACTCAGTGAACAGGTCAGTTTTATATCAACTGTCTTTTCTCTCATGGCCCTCAGCTGTACATAACAGCTATGTTGTATATTTAAATGGTATTTATGTGACAGCTCAGAATGAGAGACGTCACCTGCAGCAGCACAACAAAAACACAAAATTACTGAATGTCCTTAAAAAAGAAACATTACTGGGCTGGTAATAATTTTAGATGTGCAAACTGAACTGTAGGTTCACTTTTAGATGCATCTTGTGCAAACTCAAAACTTACATTACCTGGGGTTAAATTAAATTGAACAGATAGGTCAGGCGGCAGTTCCTGGTTTTTCTTTCCCTGTTTTTCTTTGCTTTTTTTAATTGAAGGTAACTTATTTCCAACATGTAGTTTTGATGACTTTTCGAAACCTGTGATGTGGAAAATGTTCATTTAAGTGCTGACACTCGATATGTTTAATAGACTGAGGATACTTTTTTATGTTTTGTTATATATTTTTTGAATATATTGACAGTACTTAAATAATAGTACATAAATAAATTTGTATTAATATTATTGTGACATTCAGACCAAATTACTACACATTATACTCTGAAGCCTTTTTCAAGAATCATATTTAGAGCTTCTTCTGCTACATAGATTCTCTTGCTTCATAATGAAAGCTTTATAAATTGGCATTTTATATTTTGACTTGGGCAAAGTAAAACAGCCATTGTCCTATAGGGAATAAATTCTATGATACTTTCAGCTGAGGGTTATAGCGATTTTTATAGTGATCCATCTGTTGTTTGTGGTGTAAACTCTTTTGAAGCTTCTTGTCTTGACAGTAGAGTCATTGGGAGAAAAGGATACATTTTTCGTGCTTTTTAATGATAACAAACAGGAATTAAAATAAAATTAAGTAGTAACTAGGTTAGTAAAAAGTCGACCAAGTAAAAACTATCCTCCTGATATAAGGAAAGGAAGTATGTGACACCTCTGGATACCATGGATAAAATTTCTATCAATACTTGTATATGTTGATTATCACAGAAACAAAATTTAGATAATTACTGTGATTAAATCCATTTTTTTACAGCATCAAAAATTTAAAAGAAATAACACAGGTTGTGTTTGTGGTATTATTTATTGAGCACAAATAATGTGAAAACTCATATTTCTGAACGGACGAGATCTTTGCTGCTGAGGCTGTTGTCTGGAAGTGAACGTGACCATATGTGGCGTGCTTCTTGTTTTTTTCTCTCTCTTTTTCTAATAGCCGTGTGATGACGGCACGAGGGACAGGAAGTGTTTTCATTTTTCTGATTTGCAGACAGACACAGGAAAGACAAGCGGAGCAGTTGGTGTGTTTTTTTTTTTTTTTTCTTATTTCTCCCCTCGAGAAGTTCGCGTTTCTGTCCCTCCTCACGCCTTGAACAGGGCGTCCTCGGCGATCAGATTCTCCGCCAGGGAGGCGTCATCCGCCACTTCGGTGGGGCACTCGGCCGACTGCGAGGAGGGGAAGGCCTGCAGGGTGGGTGCGGGGACGCCCTGGGGCAGCTGGGGGCCGGCTCCCGTGATGGCGGGCATGTCGGGGAAGGCGGTCAGGTCGGAGGGATTGCCCATGGAGGGCAGCGTGTGCCACAGGCCCTCGGGGGGGTCAGCCGCCGCCGTGTGGGTGCCGGCAGGGTGGTGGTGGTGGTGGTGGTGCTCGTGGCCGTGCAGGTGGGCGTGCTTGTGGTCGTGGTCCAGGGCGATCTCGTGGTCGTGCTGATGGTTGTGCTCGCCGTCGGCGTGCTTGTAGTCGTGGTGCTTGTTGGGCGTGTCGCCGGCGTGGTCGTGTGCCTTATCGTGGTGGGCGTGCACGCTGTCGTGGCTGTGTGTGTGCCAGTGGTGCGTGTGCTCAGCGCCTCCGGCGCCGGCTGGGGCCGTGGCGTCATCGTGGGCGTGGTCAGAGGAGTTGCTCTGGTGGACCTTCAGCTCCTTCTGAGCGGCCTGGGGACAAATGAGGGGTTACGATCACGAAGAATTAACTTATTCCAGTGGCAGATTATTTGCTTATTTCAAGAAAAAGTCAAAACTAGAAGATGGAAAAAAAGTTTGAAGAAAATTCAATAATATGAGATAAAATCTCTAAAATACAATTAAATAGACAAAAAAATTACATAAGATGCAAATGTTAGATAAAAAGTAAAAAAAACTAAACATATAATATTAATAATTGCTATATTTAAATTATTTTAAAATACTTTAATACTGAAATCTGTGTCATTTGCAGTCTTGTGGATTCTCACCTCAGGCTCAAAGATTTCACAGTCTACATCATAAACCTTTTCCATGTTGAGAGTGGGATACATGGAACCTTTGCAGAAGCCTTTGTGCTGAAGGAGAAAATGGGAAAAAACAGTTGAGGAATGTCTCATATCAAACCAGAGCACCAGGTTGTGTGACAATGAAAAAGTCATTAGATACAGCTAAGTGCAAATATCTTGTTTTTGCTACAAGTACTCCAATTATCACAATTTAACTTCTTCCATTGACAGAACATTTAACTTATTCAATTTTTTTTAAATACTTTTTTGCTCAATTTAAGAGTGATGATTACACTGCTTGACATTAGTTTTCTGTTACAACATCCAGTGTGTGGAATGCATTTAGCATCACACAGAAAAACACATACCAACAATAACAAAACAGAAACAAAAATAATTATCAAGATTTAAAGATTACATATGAATATATTGTTGACAGTTTCTTGTATTTGTTTTTTAATCCATATTTTGGACTTTAAATGTATCTTGATGTTTATTTTATATTGTTGAATTCTGATCAGATTTTTTTTAATTTTGTCATATTTTGACTCCATTTTTGGGTATATATGAAAGAAAACAAGATTAAATTAACTAAAATCAAAAATAAAAAAAGGCTTGAAATAAATTCAGTGATCTGCCAATGGAACATGATAATTCAAGATAGTTCTACTATACAACTATAACTACTTTGTCTGCCACATGCAGATCATATTGGGACTCACAGCGAACTCGCAGTCCATGAGGGGACACTTATCTGCTGCCTCAGTGCCCTGAGCACAGGTCGTCTCCTGGATGGCGAACTCCACGTTGTAGAACATGCCCGCGCTCATCATATACTACACACACAAGCGCACACACACACAGTTAGACCATTTTTGTACACCATTTGTTTGTGTAATACAAAAAAAAAAAACTGTATAACTGGACTTTTAAATGACATGAAACCAACATGAACACAAAATGTACATTATGAGAGACCTGGATGGTTCTTTAAAGTGTATTTTGAAACGTTTCGGACTTTCTCATCTTGCTCAACAGTATTTGTCACTGACCCACTTAATATTTTCAATGTAATTCTGATTTGGTAAAAGACAGTTTTTAAAAAACTTTTTTTTTCAATTCCAGTTTAAATAATCGTGTGGAAGGGAAACCAAGGTTTCTTCTTATTCTTCTTTTAGGTTTGAGGCAGCCGACATCAAAAAGTTGCATTGCTGCCATCTGCAGGACGACTACTTTATTATACCATATCCTAATACTCTGTATGATCCAGTATCCAATAAAAACCTGGAGAAATTCAATCTTCCCCTCCCACTTGACCCTATTTCTGATATGTCTCTTGCAACTGTCTGATCAGCTCTTGTCTTTGCTAGACATCATTTCCCCTCCAAAAAATAAAAAAGTAAAACATGCATCACCACATTTCCTTTAGACTGTGCGACAGTAAACAGGAAGTTGTATCCATAGAGACCTGTGGAGTGTTCTATCCTTCTGATTGGCTAAAATGTCCTCCCTGTTAGGGGTCTCCACCTTCTGCTTTAACATATACATGATCATTGTTTGAGGCGGATTTTGTGGTTTCATGTGAGATATATGTATATTTTAACCACAATGACGGTGTGGACACATTTTTTTGTTTTTTTTATAAAACAGAGGTCATAAAAGTACCACTGCAGTTTGAGGACTGAGCTACAGAAACAATGCATATAGAATATTTTTTAGGATTTTAGGAAAAAGCTTCTGCCTCCTGATGTTTTCTTTTTCATTTCTAGAAATGAAGGTGAATTCCATATCAGCCGCTGCTAGAGTGCATTTGTAACATAGTAACGGTGTATTTACTCCTAATGTAGCACGGTTGACGTGGAGCAGAGTGAAGTGGTTGGCCAGGCCGCTCTCCTTGTTGAACTTGTCCAGCGCAGCGGAAACAGTCGCCTTCACCGAGTCGTCCTTGGAGTCGATGAGAGACGGACAGTCGGGACACATCATTTGCAATTTACTCGCGGGAGCTGTGCAAAGACCGGACACAAGCAGCAAACAGTGAGCCGAAAGCCCTTATGCTTCGACTTGAAATTTAGCTTTTAAATGTTTTTACCTGGTCTGACGACACAGTTGTATGAGTAGAGATGGACCGCTCTGTGAACCCTGCTGATGTACATAATGACTTTGCACTGACCATAAACCTGAAATAAGCAAATGCAGACAAAAAATTTGCGTCTGTGCTTTCGACCAGTAACTTTTTATAAGTTACTGGTATTCGGGAAATTTTAAGTTAAGATTTGCTATTAAAAAAAAATACAAAACGAGAGCAAAAATATAAGATGAAAAGACAAAAATATGGGATAGGACAAGAAATGAGAAAGTATGAGATAAGACAAAAACAGGCTTAAAAGTCAAACATTTGAGAAATAAAGACAAAAATATGGAATAAAAACTCAAAAATACGATATTAAAGGGAAAAATAGGGGATAAAAGGAAAAGAATAGGAGATAAAACCAAAAAATGAAAAAAGTCAAAAATCTGAGATGACAAAAATAGAAGATCATATGAAACAAAAAAACTAAG
Source organism: Eupleurogrammus muticus (assembly GCA_036785175.1). Lineage (NCBI taxonomy): Eukaryota > Metazoa > Chordata > Actinopteri > Scombriformes > Trichiuridae > Eupleurogrammus > Eupleurogrammus muticus. The sequence continues at coordinate 23,010,981 of JAYKQN010000006.1, read as the reverse complement.
ATATGGGATAAAAGGACAAGAATATGAGATATATACATATAGACACACCTAAGTGCTATGAGCTAAAAAGACAGACAAAAAAATTGATAAAGCCTTAAAAGTATGAGACAAAAAGATGAAAATATGATAAGTAAAAGAAAATATGAGGTAAAACATCTACATTATGATAAAAAAAGTAATCTTGTTTTCTTAAAATGTGTGTTTGTGTATTTTCTAACCGGTGTGCTGTGGGCTTGACGAACTTCACATTCCTTGTAGCTCTTCTTAGTGAGGACGCTGCAGTTTGTCTCCTCGACATTCAGAGTCAGGTAGAAAACATTTCCGGTCTCCTCCTGTAACACACACACACACACACACACACACACACACACACACACACACACACACACACACACACACACACACACACGTTAATAAAGTATGATCATGACATAATCTTGTTTGACTGTGTTTCTAATTGTTAATATTAGAAACATTGTGTAATTGTGAAACTAACATCTAACCAATGACCAAAACATGTAGTAAGGTGCTGATGTTACCATGACGACGGCTACATTCCAATAATTCTTGGTATCTCCTGATCTCTCACATTAAAGGTTTACTTATTATGCTCATAATTAAGACGACATTAACATTTAAACCTAAAACAGAGATAGAATTTTAAATCAATTCCTATTAACTTTTCATTGTGCACAAGAGAACATGAGGTGATCAGATTATGGGATGTTAAATCACCATTCCAAATTCACTTTCTGCTATAATTTCATGGAAACATTAGAAATGTGCATGAATGAGAACTAGTGTGTGTTTCATCAGAATTGGTGGAGCTCGTAGAATCTGAAGTATTTATTCGTCACTATAGATTTTACAATAACCCATTTGTAAATGAAAAAGGCTGAAAATGAGCTGCTGCCTGGTTTGACCTGCTTTTCTTATTGCGGTGGTCCTGCACTATATTTAAAACAATAAATAATTGTTCGTTCATATTTTGAATGGAATCAAAACAATACAAACAAGTCTAAAATAAAATAAAAAGTCAAAAATATAAAATCAAAATTGAAGAATATGGGATAAAAACAATGCAATCTTTAATCTTAAATTGACCAAAATAAAGAAAAAAAAAAGGTTTTCTAAACAAGACTGGACTGCTTTCACCAAAATAAGTGATTTGCACTTGCTAAAATGTGGGTTTTATTCAGCACCACCTCACACTAGAAAAAAAACCCCAAAAAACTAGTGTATAATTAAAAAAAGACCATTTTTTTTACTGGATCATTTTCCAGTGGATTTGAAAAAAAATTAATTTGTTAAATCTGATGCTCTAGGAGTAGTGATGCTTCTTGGGCTGCATTTTATGGAAATAAATCAATAATAAATTGAAGTTTTGTAAACACACTTGCGTTAATAAAAACACCTTAATATAATGATTAGGCTATTTGATACGTATGTTTCTGAATTGTGAAAATTTCTGTTATTTTGTTCAGTAATTTCAAATGTCTGACTGACTTGGTGACACTTTTTCCCCCCACTAAGTAACCTCTTAATTACTCGGCGCACATTAAGAACCCGCACGCGCGCGCGGCGTGACTCACGTGGTTCGCCATGTGCGCGTTGGACACGCCGGCCAGGGCGAACACGTAGCCCTCCTTCCGGTCCTTGTTGATCTCTTTGAGCGCCAGCTCCGCGGCGCCCAGCACCTGGGGATTCTTACAGGACGCCGGCTCCGCGGCGTCCCCCGTGGGGGCGGCGCGCACGTGCACGCACCCCAACGCCAGCAGCATGGACAGCAGCAGACACGGACTCATGGCGACGGATCCGACTCTGGTCTCGCACAGAAAATGAGCTCGGACGGCGACGACTTTTATAACCGAGCAGCTTGCGCGCGCACACGCAGGCACGCACGCAGGCACTCACTCACGCGCACACACGGTCACCCCAGGCAAATATAACCATTGACCCCACCCCCCCCTGCCGAAACACACGGGCCTATCTAGGAATTCTGCATCTCTTGATCTATCTGCCAACCAATCAGCTACTGTTGGGACTTGCACAATGGAGCTTATCAGCGGACAGATACTGGGCTGCAGGGACCAGGGGTCCTCACAATGTAATCTTAAATCAAACTCAAATCTTCTCTTTTCACTGGCATAAACATATTGTTAATATATACAATATACATTGCAATAATATAATAATATTATTTTATAATATTATTTTATAATAATATTATTTTTAATAATATTATTATTAATAATAATAAGAAATTGTACATCTCTAAAATTTATACAATATTAATTGTAATAATAATCTCAAATTAATTAAGCATACCCTTGAAACCAAATCATAGTTTTATATAATTGTGAATACATTTAGGCATTAGGCAAGCAAGTCTATTCTGTCCTTTCATAATGTGTTGGGTGCATATGCAGTTTTACATGCTCTCATCAATGTGTTTCTGTACACTAACTTTAATCTTGTGACTCTTTATCTTTAAATCACATTATTTAATACATGTTCATGTAAAGCTTATTGAGTTCCTTTTCCTTGAGTATGAAGTGTGTTGAGTAGTGATAAAATCACCATCAGTATTTGAGTGATTCTTCACTGATGCTGCATCTGTCACGCCATGTGACAGATGCAGCATCAGGTCACCATAGACACCAATAGATGCTTTGTCACCTTCAGGCCAGAAGCCGCCTGATTAGATCAGAGTGAATCTTTTGTTACAGCAGAAATCAGGCTCAGACTGTCCCTGAATGATGCTGAAAACCCCTCTGTAATTTTTTTTAACTTCTAGACAGGACGACTGCATCACTGTCGTCCAACAGGCCTTTCAAGATGCCTTTCAGACACAACCAGCCAATGACAGATTGTGGAGTCGGGTCTCTCTTGGAGGTCGTGTTGCAAATTAGCATCATCCATTCTGCAGCTGAGATACCGCATCATTCACCCAATGCTGGTTTGTGCACATTCAAAATGTACCTAGGAACCTTGGTTTCATGAGACCCGTCAGAGTGGGACGGACATCTGATTTAATGAAAGCAAATGTAGTGGAGGGAAAAAGGAGTATTTGGAGGCTGCAGATTTTGAGAAAGTGCTGAAAATTAAGTAACATATGTAAGATAAAACATGTACCAGTTTAATTTGTGTTGTTTGTACAGATGTCCTGTGGTGTAATTTAAAGTTTTCTGCTACATTTGGTCATAACATTAATGCAAAATTATGCTGTATTTAGATTGATTTCAGCTCTCACATGCATGTTTATTATATTTATATTAGAGGAATAACATTAGAGTACAGATCATTATAAAATAGCATAAAAGATGTAAATATATACATTATATACAATATAAATTGTAATAAATGTAGGCATCAAAAACCTACTTTTCATAACGTGTTGTATGCATATGCAGTTTTACATGCTGAACATTAAAAATTGCGCATTATGTAGTTTTCTGCAGCCAAGGATCTCCATTCAAACAATAACAAAAGATAGAATAATGATGTCATGACACAGCATGGGATCATGGGAGTTGTTGTCTTCTCTCTGATCGAATTTTCTTTTCTTTTTGTTCATTGATGAGGAGTATTTTATTCCCTTAAATCCTTCCAGACTAATTCTTCAGTGATTTAAACCAGTAGAAACACTAAGTAAGGCGGTTTCATGTTAGTAACCTGTTTTTTATTGAGGCTGTACAGATGTGATAGCAAGTCAAGCTGCTGCAAACATTATCTTAGCTTGTGTCTCTAATAGATGAACTCGCAGAGGTTCAGGAGGTTTTTGATTACAGACCTTGTAATTAAAGGTAAAAACACTAAATAAATAAGTTCTATGTAAACAATCTGTGTTTCTCCAAGGCAGTTCAGTGTTGCTTCCTGAGCTAACATTAGCTCAGCTTGTTTCTTTAACAGTTTAACAAACAAACATGCGGGAGCTTTTTGCCAGAATTTGAATTATTACAGATGATTCCTCCTACGCATCTAAAACAAATCGACCCAGTGATTCTAGGTAAAACCACTGAATTAATAAGCTTCATCTTAACAATCTGTGTTTCTCTGTAGGAGGCTGTTGGATGCTGCCACCTGAGCAATTCTAACATTAGCTCAGCTTGTTACTCCAAAAGTTGCCAGTGATTAAAGGTCAAAACGCTGAATAAATACGATTTATCAGTTCAAAGACCCTTACACTAGTTAAAGTTTGTGTACAAACCTCTGATGTGTATATTCAGGTACATATGTGTGTACAATCAAGCTGGTTGTGATTCTATGCAAATAATCAGCTTCTACATAGAAGGAAACATCAACAGCAACAAAATGATTGTCCAACAGTGAGTCAATTATCCCTGAAAATCAGGTATTAATTATATAACAGCAACAGTTAAGTGAAAGCACATAAGATCTATAAATATTAATTTAATAAAACAAATATGAATGAAAATGGAAACAAAAGGTTTCTTTTTACTCTCTCTCTCTTATTTTAACATGTGTTAGTCCTTGTGGCATAAATTCAACTTAATTAATAATTGTGTATGGTTTAAAATTATAAACTCAAATGTACAATTCACACAGCATGAAAAGTCTAGTGTTGAAATAGAGGAAATTAGTTTAGGAATTTGAATAAGACAAATTATGCCTCATATAGTTCACTCACTATAAAACAGACTCTCCAGATGTTGCAAGTTTAGAAAAGTGATAATTTCCATTTTATAAATGTCAGTAATCTTCTCCTTTTTTGGGTTTTGAAAAGTGTTTATCTTTTGATAATCCACCGTTGTACATGAGAAATTGTTCTTAATGACTTTGCAGGTTGAATAGATGTTAAATAAATTTAACTTCTCCCTCAGTAACCATGTACAGACGTTACAGGAGAAACTCTTTGGTTTGGTTGCAGTAATTGGCTTTCTGTCTAAAGCATCATTATGGTTATTCAGCCTGTCTTTAGGACACATTTAATGAGAAGCCTGCGCTGAGGCAAATAATGACTCAGCACATTCTTGAACTTTGACCCCCAGGCTGCCGCTGTGCTGCTATAGGAGCACCAGCAGCGTTGGCGGTCAATCATTTGACCTTTGTCATTGCAAAATAAACAATCCATGGAATCAGCAGAGTAGAATCAATACTGTTGTACGTCTGCTGTGGTGCAACAGGCACAGTTACATAACACAGCGCTGCAGGACATGACTCACGCTGCACAAACACATCTCACAGCTTTAAATTGAGGGCAGAGCACAGACACATGCGTCAGAACTGTGTTTCAGAGTCATCATGCTGCAAATTACACATTGTAAACCTGATATTTCTACCTCGTGAGCTTAATTATAGAAGAATAACAAACAGTAAAAGTGTGTGATGTTTCAACGACTTTTGTCCTTGTATATGTTGAAATGCCTGAGGGCAGTTTGTGTAGTTTTTTCAAAGGGGGAAATATCTTAATACAATTACCCCACTGCTGCGTAGAATTATCTTATTCCATTAGCTAATATGTTTACTTTCTCAAAGAATATGAGATAAAAGTCAAAAGTATGAGATAAAAACCCCATAACATGAGATAAAAAGACAAAAAGGTCAAAAGATTTAATCTTATTTTGAAGATAAGACTAAATTGACCATAGTAAAGAATAAGAAGTTAATAAATGAGATACAAAGACAAAAATCTGAGATAAAAACTTAACAAATCAATCTTAAATTGACCAAAACAACTGGAATAGAATTTCAAGATACTCAGTATTGGTTTAATTAAATTAAAAGAAAGATTTTCACATTCAAGATTTCATTTTTTTCAGCATATACGTTTGCAGAATACACTCTAAAAAATAATAAAATGTTTCAAACAAAAGTATATATCCCAATATTTTCCACTGATTTCTTAAATTGGACACATTTTTTGAAACTATGATAAATTATCCTTTTTAGGACATTTGAACTTAAATGTTGATATTAGCACATTTCTAAATTATATGAACTTAAATACTTGATGTTGACAGTTGCTTAGTTGATCCAACCTAATAGTTAGTAGCTGTAAATTCACAATAAAACTAAGTTGCATGAATTTAATAAATGTCATCACAAATTGAAATATTCAAATATGATTAACAGACAGGACTTGTTGGGTTAATTTAACAACAAACAAATTGAGTTGGTTTCTTTAGACCGGCAGTTTGACTTGTTCATGTGACCCAAAGGTCAAAGTATGTGAAATTTACATTGAATGTTCTCAGGTCTGTGATGTTGTGCTATGCTTCTATTTATCTATGCTTGTTAATTTTAACCATTTGTTAACTGAATTTAGCACGTGATGTCATCCTCTGTAAGACTCACTGAAATAAATCTAACACAGAGTAGTACAGGAAAAGTTATGGTAACCTTACAGGAATGTGCCCTTTTTTGACTTACTTGTAAACCCCATCAAAGGTCTAAATATGTTTTAGACAAAATAATAAATGTAAAGAAATAAATACAATGCTATCTCCCAAGTGCTTGTGTTCACACTATGCAGAGAGTGAAATTGAGTGTACTCTATGCACTCACTTGGGGGACTCCTGAGTGTGGATTGTAGCAGTCAATTTTTGATTTTATTTGTATAGCCCCAAATCACAATTTAGATTTACCTTAATGGGCTCGACAGTTTGTACAATAGCAACACAATATGTCCTTCGACCCTCACATTGCATAAGATAGAACTCCCCAAATAAACTTTAACTGGGGATACAAAGAAGAAACTCTAGGAAGAGTAACAGATGACGATAATTTTTCCAGCATGGACCGTTGTGCAATAGATGATGTGTGCAGAAGACAGAGAAAGTAACTCTTTGTCGAGTTAACCCCTGTAGACCTGTTGTAGTCAGAGTTGTGTGCATCAGTATAATTAGTGCAGGCTACTCCAACATGGTGACTAGCAAACAACACAAGATCACCACCAGGTGATAAGGTGGAAGGTCCATTTTTCGCAATGTTACCAAACACCAAAAGACAAAGACAATTCATAGTGATCTAGAAACCAAGATTTCTTCTGGATCATTACCAGAATGTAATCAACTCTTCATGATGCCATTCCAGACATTCCCTAAAAGTTTGACAAAAATCTGGGCCAAACTTTTTTAGTTATCTTGCTAACAAACAGGCAGAGAGAAAAACACGTAATGTCAAAAGTAATGATAAAATTTTACGCAAATACATTAACTATAATACTTAACACATTTTTACACCACTGACAGGGTTTTGGTGATTTCTGGCAAACAAATGAGTCATGTCTCAATGCTTTTGCCGTCCTAGACCTGATGCTTAGTACACCCAAGCTGCTGAATCTGTTGTCATTCTTGGTGGAGCAGAGGCATGTTTTCACAAGCTTTAATGTAGAAAAACTCTGTTATTTAGTACTCACAACTGCTATTTAAGAGTCTCTAGAGCTCAAAACCACTTAATTTTATGGCTCAATCTACTGTACTGAAGGGTCTCTGCATCCCAGTCTGTATTTTCCTTTCTAACATCCTTCTGTATTATATTCATACAATATTTGAATCATACAATCGAGTAAATAAAACAGAGATGTCTCTGCATCTTCTTTTGGGATTCAGAGCCTGGATGCCATTCATTATGTCACAGTTTCTACAAGAAAATGGACTTTGAAGCTCACTGAACATAGGGTCAATGACAGGGTTATCTCTTTCTGACCTCTGATCAAGAATGGTCGGTCCACAGTGCTGGCTTGAACACTTCATCCCACACATCATCAAACAACGACTCCTGCCTATAAACATGACACAAGTGTGGAAGACTGTAGAATATCAGAAAGAAGTTTTGTTTCTTGAAACACTTTCCGTATTGTAACAAGATGCAATATGAATTCAAGATTGATCTGTGCCAGCAGACCTGGAGCCTCAATAGATCTTTCACCATTATGTTCTTGGACTATCTGTTGCAGTAGTCGCTTTAAGGCAGGCGGTCCACCCATGATGTTATGTAGAGCTATAACTTGACATGCCCTATGTGCAGTGTCAAAAAAGTTCACTTTTACATGAACTAGCTCAAAGTTCACAAATGTTAAAATAAACTCATTCAGTTCATAGTTCATGCTTCTAAACTCGTTCATAATTTTTTTCCCAATATGTTGATGTGAGCTGTTATTTGTCAAAATTGTTTTCCCAGACCATAGAGAATATAGACAGCAATCATTTTATCAGTTTTATCCATTGAAACTATGCATCAGATTCATCTTTGTATACAATATTTAATCCTTATCCAACAAGGGTTTAGTATTGCGGAGACAGCCCTCGAAATGCTGGCATTTCCTAATACTTTGTTCTCATTCATTCAGTCCAGTAGCAGCTGCAACTTTCACACTAAAGTATATTCTCAAAACATGAGGAAAAACTTGCTGCTTAAATGATCTTTATTATGAATATAAAAACAGGACTGTAGTACTTATTATGCAACCTGGCTCAGTACTGACCTTTCCATCAAAATGTGTTGATGGTCATAGCTGTGGTGCTGCCTTCCTCCATGCTCCTGGCTGTTGCTCTGTGTTTCATGAAGTATTTGTTAGTGTGACAGGTATGTCAGCTGCCAGATCAGCTGGTATTCTGCTACATACTAAATTATGTTTATTGTGAGTTTTCACCTAGAAGGATGTAAGTTCACAGCTGCCAGAATGAACGCGTTCACACTCATGTTTGTCAAGTGAAAAATACACTACGTTCAGTTCACCTTCACCCAAAATACGAATGAGTTTTTGAGTGATCATTCATTGAACACATTCAGACACAACATTGTACCATATTTCACTTAAATGCTGGTACATTTCTTTTTGTGTAGCCAGCCATTTAGGATGGACAGTAGATCCAGATGTGAACACATAGGTTTTCATCATTATTACTGTATAATCTATATTCCGAGTGGTGTCCAGAATCAGTGCTTACAGGAGCACTAGCCCCTGTTGGCCTTCTCCAGATCCACCACAGTGCAGGAGGAGGAGAAGAAGCAGAAGAAGAAGAGATAAACTGAAGAAAAAAAAATGGTGTTGAAGGGAACAGTGAGGAGGAGTGGGAAAGACATCCCAACAGTTGGCTGGAAGGTGTCGTGAACTCAGCCGGCAAGGTTTTCCACCATTGTTGCAACACTGACCTGTCGGCTGAATTATTTGGTTTTAAAAAACCACAGTGAATCAAAAAGACACACTGAAAAAGAGAAAAATGTGGCACAGATACAAAATGTAATAACGCGGTGCCTGCAGAGAACATCTGAAAGGGAGAGACTAGTCACAGCGGTGTGGCCAGCGGAGGCCAAGCTGGCGGGGGTTCTAGCAGAGCACAACATCACAATGAGGGCCACAGAACATATGGTGGATGCCATCGAGGTCATATTTAGGGATGCGAAAACAAAGATAACAGGAAAACATGTTACTGGTGACTACAATTCTGAGTATGTCATAAATATTGGTTGGTTTGGTTCCTGTAAAAGGTGCTGGTACTGTAATTAATACACAGGACACTTAAAATTATTGTGTTTCATTAGGTCTTTTTATATTGATAATCTACTGACTGCTTACTTCTATATCAGCTCCTATTAAACACTGACAGACACATACTAGGTTATTACTAATAGCTCGTGATTTTAGTAGTAACTAAGTATGATGCATCTACTGGGTTATGTTTTTTGTTGTTATTGTTCATCATATCTTAACATGTTTTTATTAAACTATTTAGTATTTGTAATATTTTAGTCTTATTTTAAAATAGCTCTGCAAACAAAGTCTGGTAAATTTAAAATACATATGAACTACATAGGAACTACAGAGGTAACTTAATATGCAATACTTTGTATGTGAGTGCAGTTCTTCAGATGCATTTTATTAGAATAAGTGTTTACTGTAGATATGAGGCTGAAAATCAGCCAAATGTTCCTTTGAGTTCAGAAAATATCTCATAATAATAAACTCTGCCCATCAGACACAAGGTGGAGCTGCTGGATCACTGAAACCAAACCAGATAGCTGGTGAATACATTTACAGGCCTTTTGGTTTAAAATGAATCTATTCTGAATCAATAAATGATGTAATTATGCTCATAGGCAAGGATCAGTGGAGCAAAAAATAAATACATTTATCTAACTTCACACGTCTTCTTATATAAATCATTATGTTGAATAAATGAATGAAAACTACTATGATCACAAATATTTTACAGCAGATGTTCAATGAAATATGATTTTTACACAAGGTAAAGGTAAAGATTTATTATTATAGTTAAGGAGAAACTCTACAGTTACCCATGGAAACTCCCCCAGGTGTATTATCACATTAGGACCAGTTTTTTGCATTTAAATTGTAAGTTTAAATTTTGAAAATTAGGCACGTAGATGTATGTGCTAATTTGCAGACATATTTGAGTGAAATATTTTAAAGAGGGAATGTTAGAAAGGTCTTTTATTTTTTTTTCCTTCCAAAAATTTGAACAGTTTTCTTCCTGTTTTAGAAAAGCAATGTTTATGATGCATGCTGTGAGTGAACAAGCCTTGAATATGATCAAGAATTAAGGTTTAAAGTTTGCTTCCTGCCTGGTGAAGGGAACATGTCTGAATCAGAGACAGAAAAAACTCATTTAGTAAAAACAGCCTTTAAAGATTTCAGCATAATATTTAATCAAATCCTGAGGAGCCATCAGCAGAAATCATCATGTGAGCATGTGGAACTCGCTGCTGTGTGAATAAACTGACGACAGGTAAACATCAGCACCTGTTATATAAGCGATAAAAGACGATGAGGTGCAGTTAAAAGAGGATAATGACTCAGGTGGAGGAGAAAAACAAGCAAAAACAACCCTAAAGCATCGCTGTTGCTATAGTAACAGCAATAGTGGTGACTGACAGAAACAGTGGTTGTTGACAGGCAGAGCATCTGCTAGCCAATCATAGATGAGTATTTCTGATGGAAAGTGATTGTCGTCAGTTTTACTTGTTTTTACAGGCTGTACAAACGCTGTTTTCTCAATAAAACTTTTAATTTGCTCTCTTGTTAATGTTGTGTTGCTGTGTAAACTTTATCAGACTTAATGTAGCCCCCCTTCGCTCCTTTCAGGGAATAACATAGGGGTTTATTCTAATTATGAACTCTATTTATTAAAAGTATTTATTACACAAACTATTAAAGTATTCATTATTAAGGTATATCAAATTCTTACGGGCTACATCAATTTGCGCAATTAAAACTATACTATTTAAAGCACACATTTCTTTCTCCTTTTTAGCATATTGAAATTTCCCATCCTCTTTTTTCTTTCTTACATATGATTTCTTATTAATATGATCATTTAATTTTTTAATTTTTTTTCCCTTGATTTTGATCACGATTGAAGATCTTGATCAATGATACTTTTTTACCACTTTTTTTGTTTTATCTAGTATTTTTTTTAATCTAATTTTTCTGTATTTTATTATTGCATATTCATGTGTTTTAATTCGTTTTTACATGTTTCATTTCTTTTTACCTATATTTTTGAAATTTTATTTCATGTTCTTGAATTTTTATCTCATATTTTGACTTTTTCTTTCATATTTTGACTTGATGCATTGTGTGAAATATGTTTAAAAAAACAAAAACAAAAAAACAAAGATTAAATTCGATCAAACAATCAATTTTTTTCCTGTGGTTAGCCAATTTGAAGCTTTTGAGAAAAAAACAGCTCATGTTTCTATATCGATTCTAACTTGGTCCAGAGCTGGAACCACTGACGGGTTAGAACCAGGTCACTTGTGACATCAATAGATGTTTGTGACCCTCGGGGCAGAAACGGCCTGATTAGATCAGGGCTGGACTTTACGTAACAGCAACAATCGGACTCATCCGTCTCTGAAAGATGCAGGAAGAGGTCCCGGCCAAACGTCTGCGTAACTTCACCGAGGAGCTGCTGCAGCAGGTCCAGGCAGGAAAGCAGAGATCCGAGCCTGAGGAGGACAAACCTTTGGGAATGTTCATAAATCAGTCCAGTAAGGGCATTAAAATTAAAGTGCAGGTTCGTACACAGAGATCCCAGCATCTTGAGTTTTTGGTCTTTTGATTCTATATCATTAAGGACAATTAGCCTTAAAAAGCATTTAACAATGCAATCTATCTAACTAAAGCTTCACATAGCTCAGAAAATAAAATATAATAAATTTTCTATATTATTTGAGGAACATTAACATGACAATTGTAATACATTTTATTCAAACATATGTTACAGAAGCAGATAATGAATAAATATATAAAGATATTTTTACTCTTGTTTCCTTTTAGTCGTGAATTGTTTAATTCGTCTGGTGCTGAAGTGAATGTTCAGCAGCAGCTTAACTTCCCACTTTGTCCTGAAAAAGATTTTTCCTAACAAACAGCATCACTGATGCAGCGTGAGGCTGCAAATTACAGCTTGTGACTCGCTGCTAATGCACGACTCAACGTTTTATTGACAGTTAAATACACTTACACACACACACACACACACACGCATGCACGCCTGCACACACGCACGCACACACACGCACGCTCGCACACGCACACACACACACACACACACACACACACACACACACACGTACACTTCACTCTGGAACATGTAGATTTTTGTATTTCTTAAAGTATTTTATTTGTCGATCAGGCTCAGTTCTCAATTGTTTTATTCTTGTTAATTCAACAGATTTTTAAATTCACATTGTATTGTTGCTCATCATCAATAGGGCATTTCATGTTAATATTATAATTATTATTATTATTTTCCTTTTTACCTAATTTTTTTAAAACTTTTGATCTCATATTTTTAAATTTTATCTCAGATTATGTTTTTTATTTGATATTTTTAAATTGTGGTCTAATATTTATGTCTTTATTATCCTGTTACATCTTGTTGAATCAGCCTCTGTAGAAATGACAGTTTTTTTCATTATTATTATTATTATATTTTTATGACCTTCTGTGTTTAATCAATATCAACTTTGCATTATCTGTATGCTCACTGTGTGAATAAAACCGTGTGAGATGTTTTTTCTGAATGTTGTGAACACGTGATGCCTTCAGGGCCGGTAGGACAGTGATAAACACCTGGTGAGGATAATAAATATTTAAGGTCCAGAGACACAGAGACGAGAAGACGACAGAGAAGCGTGCAGCCGGCGGCGGCAGCAGCTGTGTGCTGGTCACGCTGAAGCTGCTGCCAACGCCGACTGGATCCTAAACTGGTCTCAGAGGGTCTGAGGTCAGTCCACCGCTGGCTGGAACACTCACAGTTTATATGACACAGATGTAGAAAAGCTATTTATAGAACGATGGTTGAGTTTACAGAGAAACAGGACACTTTATTACACTGGAATTATCAACAGAAGGGATGAGTGTGTCCTATAAAAAAGATTAGAGACATTTACACGTTAATGAATCATCACTATGGTATAAAAGTAGGAATACGTTTGTTAAACAAAGACTTCAGTGGTTATTTGAAGATTTAACATTCAGCTTCACCAGCTGAACTTTAATTATTTGATAGTTTCTTTCTTCTTTCTTTCTTCTCTCGAAGTCAGGGGTGTCAAACATGTGGCCCGAGGAACCAGTCATTGGACGAATGTATAATTTGCGCTAATAAATGGTTCAGTTTCTATTTCTTCATAAAATTGTGATTCATAACATTTTTGTCACATTTTGTTTTGTTGTTTTGTTAATTGAAATTGAATTATGTGTATTCATCATGAAATACAAAGGTCTTAATACTAAGGGATTGTACTGAAATACAGTTTTGAACCTGTAGTACAAAAAAACGGCATATATCAATTAGGTTCATATGTACCATATGTAAATCAGTCTGTACAGTTTGTTTCATAAGAGACAATATAAAATTCTGTACATAATTTGAAATTAGCACAAATGGAGAAAATCTACATAACTAAGATTTATTTTTTTATATTACAGTTTTACCAACAAGAAGAAATATAAGAAATGCTAATCTTATCCATCGGTACCTAACATTAACTGAAAACAGTTATTTATATGGATTTTTGAATCCAATTCATCGAGAAGGAAAAAGTAAAGTCACAAGAAGATTCATCTTTTTGTCCAGAAAATGTTGCTTTTGTAATTCTTATACATATCAACATGCATATATATGCCGCTACTAGTAGTAACCTATTATGATGATTTTTTTAATGAGCTAGATTTGTTGTGCCAAAAACATGGCTACTAACAACATAGTTCAGAACAAGCCTACTCCAGCAGGTAGAGGGAGACAAAACAATAGTCCAGATGAGAATCCTGACACAGTGTGATGGATTATTGGGATGAGTTAGAGCGTAGTATCTTTCACAAAATCTTCTTTTTTTTAATTAGATGAGTTAAAACCTTTATTTTTTCATTTATTTATTTTTCTATTGCATAGGATACGTTTAACAAGTTTTATTTATTCTTTGTGTGTCTGTGCATTTGTGTTTTAATGGGATGAGGTACACACACAAAATGGTAACACAAAAATATTTTACATATCCAATACAAATACATCACTTTATTAAATTACTATACAACTTTATTTGGGGAACAAAAACTCAAATGTAGCACAGTATATATTGTAGATACAACAATCCTTAATTTAATTGAACAATACCAATTAAAACATAATTGAATATTAATTTAAAAAAGTCCCTTTTTGTAATACTTGCTTAAGACTCTACAGGTGAATAAATAAACATTTAAACTGATTTCTGACATGAACACAATTTAGTTTTATTGAAATGTTTCGTTCAAATATGAAAATGTATAATTTTCCAAGGAAAGTTTCACAACTTCTGGGTCCAGCTTCTCAAATCAGATTATTTTCTGGTTTCTTTAGTTTTCTATAATAGTAAACTGGTGATCTGGTGAGACATTTAGAGACTCATCTTACATTTGGGTCTAGGTGACACGCACTTAAACCTTTTCTGTTTGTGTTGAACACAAACGGAAAAAAACATAGGTGTGTTGGAGTATTTTTACTTTCTCCCGTTTGTCTTTGTTGTTACTGTTTCTGTTCCATTCCTTCATCATCAGAAAACAAGCCAGAGGCTGAATTACTGAGAGTTCTCTGACCTGCCACAAATATTCCAGCAAACAGCCCCAGCTCAGGACCAGAGCTGATTAAATATTTAGTATTACATTAATCAACAAATATTCTGAATATGGGTTTGAGTCAGATAAGAAGTGTCCAGGTTCTCTTCTCTGATTATTTTCTGGTTTCTTTAGTCTTCTATAATGGTAAACAGATGATCTTTGGTTGTGGATTGTTCTGATCTGGACAAAAAAAAACATTTTGGGTTGAAACTTATGGTTTGGGAAACAGCAATTGACCTTTTAATGAATCAACAAATGAATCAACTATTAAAAAAGCCATTAGATGCAGCCTAATTAGAATGATTCCAGAGCAATAAACAAACATACCACATTTGTTTAGTCAGGCTTAAACAATGTGATTGGTTGTTCCTTATAGCTGGAATAAAAAATAAAAAGGCTGGAATCAGCCCTAAAATATAATATATCTCTATGAATGATATTTTACATAAAATGTGTGAGAAACATCTAAGAGATTGTTATGATTCAATTAATTTTCTTAGAATTTGGCTGTTAGGAGCTACTCTGAGTGTAAAAAATTTTCAATAATATGCCCCTGATATATTTCACTTAAAATATCTAGCAGAATTACATTTTTTTTTTTTTTTTACAAAGAGCAATGATTATACAGATTAATTCCTTCCTTTAGTCAACGGTAAATGAAAGCGCTGAAATGACTTTAATTGTAAACCAGGCTGATTAATTTCAGTTGGAAAAGTGCTCAAAATTCCTTGAACTTAACATTAACATTGGTATTTGTGTAAACCTGCAGGAACCTATTTAAATGTTTAACAGGGACCATACAGACAACACTGCCACAAGAAAAGGAGAATATGATGTATATGTACTAAGGCAGCTTCAGCTAATTTTCAGTGTTTGTGACTATTCAGGCCTGAAATACAAAATGAGTGAAAGTAGTGAAGCAACTGGACATGAATAGCGGATTAAAACACTAGATTAATTTAACATTAATGTGGTAAAGTGCAGCGGATCATGTGATAAAATTAATCGTGATCTTTCATGTTCACATCTCTGTGATGATTCACTTAAACCACGTGATCATGACCTTACAGATCAGGACTAAATGTTCTGACTTTTACCCATTTCAGACCAATTTGAACTTTTCATCCATATAATTATATCATTCATTTGATTATATCAGTTGAGGCACTTTTTTTTACTGCCTATAAACCAAAAATCTGTGTAAAATTATGTTTTGGGGTTATTCTAAAGACCTGAATGATAGGTTTTATATTTTGAGTCAAAAAATCACAAAAATCACAGTACACCTAAATGGGTGAAATCCACAAGGACGCTGGCACCTGCCCATGTGCAGGCAGCACACACATGCTTCACACACATGCACATAAACGTGACCCCGTTCACACATGCACTCCCTCATCCAGCGTGGATCTGTTGCTGGATCAGAGCGATCGATGTGGCGTGCTGATTGGTATCTGAGCTTCATGATAGCCCACACGTAGCAGCTGCTTTTATTTCTGGCTGACTAACATCAAGACTACACACAGCCCCTGGTCTCACCTGCTGCTTCTCACCATCTTTTTTTTGTGCTTCAGGATGTTTATCTCAGGCTGGAAGAGTTGATTTGTCCGTTTCTGTTCAGGCTGGTAATTTCTCCTGTGAATAAACCCTGGTCACGCTGACCTTTTGAGCAGCTCTTCATCATCTCAGCAGGCTGCAATTTCACCGTCAGGCCTGATTCAGCTGCTGAAAGTTTCCAGCTGTGACATGTTCAGGCACCTTCCAACCTGCTGGTGGGTTTTAAAATTGAAGTTGACAGAAAATGTTGGCTTTTATTTTAAAAAGAACTTTGAGCCACCTTCTCTGCATCTGAAGTTCATTTGGTTTTGTATGTTATTTTAGTGTTTTTTTGCATTTACATTTGTTTTTGTTTGTATTTTTGTGTAATGTAAATGCGCTTTGTGCTTTGTGTCATCTCAGTCGATCATGTAATAATAGGAAATACTTGACAAAAAAAAAAGTGCTGCACATAAATAAGAGGAAGCTCTCAAACTGTGTTGAAAGTCAAATAATAAAAATGTGTTAAGACTAGGAGGCAGTCAAGATTAACGACTAATGTGAAAAGGTGAGTTTTTAGCAGAAAATAATGAGGCTTGAACCCCTCTAAGCTTTGGCTTTAAAGCTCCAGAGAAATGCCATGAATTAAATCAAAATGCCACTATTAAAAATTGGCTTCATTTTTGCTGTTGCAAAGGGAGCTGGACTTTGCCACAACAATAACTTGTCAGTCTGACTTAAAATCTTTGTCCATCATTAAAACCCAAGAGAGAAACTGTTGGCTTCATGAACTGTGACAAACTCACTGCATCACATGGTCAGTCTGCATCAAACCTAAAAGAATCTAAAAGAATCCAGGAAATTAGAAACAGCCCCGACTCAAATTCTGTTTCAAAATTTATAACAGGTCAAATATTTTTGTTCAATTCCAAATCTTTTCTTTTTTTTTAATGAATTTTACTAGAACACTCCTTATTTGGAAAACCAGAATCAGACAATATTATCTGAAATAATTCACTAAACTCCAGGACGAACACAAACATGTTCTCATACTGAACTGTTAAAGTTGCACTAATCATTTTCCCGAGGGGAAAAACTACAGAATTCCTGATATTGAAGGTCTTATGAACCTTTATGAATCTGTCCAAACTGGATCTGATTTACTGATCCTGATTGATTATTGACATTGCACCTGAAGGTTACGTTGATTGATTAATTGAGCAGTTGATTGAAAAAGAAGAAGATATTTGCTTACTGTTTTATTATAAATTAAAGATTAAAGAAAGATTTTTTCTCAGAGTCTGACTGAATAACTTAGTGAAATAAAATGTGTCCATCAATCAATATTTAAAAAAGATACTTACCTTTGATTTCTTATTGTGTGTTTTATCTGTTCTATTTGTGATAAAAGCTATTGAGAGACACCTCCTAGTTTTCTTGTCCAACACTTAAGATTTCACAGTGCTCTACAACAATGGTTTAAACAACATCCTCAACTCCCTTGCATTCAATGAAATCTCAGACTGCCTCTTTTTCATCATCTGCATTTCTCTCTTGAATGAAAACAAGAGGAACAGCTCTACAAAGAAAATGCACTCACAATACATGAAGAAATGTACAAAACCCACATTCTTCATTACAAAGTCTCCATTGCACACAATACATCTTCCTATTACTCCAATCTCATCACATCCTACAAAGGAAGAACTTATTGAATCTTTTGAATCCAGCCTTGTCATACCTTTCCCCGCACTTTTATTCGAATGATGCAGGCAACTTTGTTCAAACCCTCCTCCACTCTCCATACCCAAACCTTTTCTCTATAGTCACCATCTCCCCTTTAAACTCTGATATAATAATGATTATAATTATAAAGTGGGCCTGCCTCTAATAGCAGGGGCGGTTCGATTCCTCCACTCTTCTTGTCCATGTGTCAAAGAGTCTTTGAGCAAGACACTGAACCCCAGGTTGCTCCCAGTTATCAGGCCAGGGCTTTGCATGGAAAGCCATAATTGGCATGGGTGAACGAGAGGCAGAATTATAAAGTGCTTTAGGTTGACAGTGTCAGGAAAAAAAGTGCTATAAAAGTGCAGTCTGTTTAAATTTAATTTATCTGCAAATCTTTGTCTTCCACATGCCAGCTGGATCCTCTCCCACAACCCTGGTCAAATCCTGCCTCTCCTTCCTGCTTCCCCTCATCTCTGCCATTATCCACTGACTGACTGATACAGAGAGTACAAACGGCTTCATGCAAATGCCGTTCTCAACAGCCATTAAGAGCCCTTCCCATACAGCTTCTGTCCTCGACACAGTACCGAAACTGCTTATCAAAATCAATAATGATCTCCTCACTGCAGCTGACACTGGTTCACTCTCCATCCTGATCCTCCTCCAGCTGAGTGGAGCCTTCATCATCGTCCCACACCCAGTCCTCCTCAGCAGACCTTCTTCAAACAGCATCACCCACACCCCCTGCTAACTGGCTCCATTCTTATCTCTCAGACCGCACTGCACACAGTTTACCCAACTCAGGTCCTTCCTCTCTGTCCCCTTCCCAGTCAAAACAGGTGTCCCCCAGGGCTCTATCCAGGGGCCCCTTCTTTTCATAACCTCTAATCCTCTTTTCCTTGGTCATATCTTCTGCAAATTTAAAATTAATTTCTACTACTTTGTGGACAACACCCAGCTCTGCATTTCTGACTCCACACTCCCAACCCTCTTCCTCATCTCTTGACAAAAAAAAAAAAAAAATCTGACTAAGTGGCATCGGGTCCACCCTATGTAAAGTTGTTTCTCTCTATCAAGCCTTCACCTCCCACTTCTCTTCTTTGGCCTCCCTCAAAAGTCTCTGCATAAATTTCAGCTGGATCAGAACTCTGCTGCCTGGATTATCAACAGAATCCTGACATCCCTTTAGCAACTCTGCTGTCTCTGGTTATTTAGAGAATCTTCCTGTACGCCTGTCCATCCATAACCCTGGCCCCTACATAGCTCTCTAACCTCTTACATGTTGCGTAACACTCCATCCCATTTCTTCTCAGATCTTCCTCCTCCCTCCACCTCTCTTTCTGCCGCCTAACCTCTGTAACTCTGCCACCTGACTCATTTTTAAATCTAGACTGAAACCCATCTGTTGAGACTGCATACTCCCTTTAGCGATTCTCATAGTTCCCCCTCTCTTTTGTCCTTAAAATGTCTTATTCTGAATTTGATCAGTTTTATACCTCCTTGGGTGTACTGAAAAGTGCTTTTAAATACGATTATTATCATCAGTATTACTTGCTGCTTCACACAGACCTCAACTGTGAGCCCCAACTGATAAGTTCATTCAGGTCCTGTTTTATTAAGATAATTATTAATCAGAGTTACAACTCATGGGACTGAATCACAGAATCATCTGTTCTCCCCTTTCATTGCAAAGCCTCTGTGTGTTTTCATGTCATGATTAATTCTTTCATGTCCTGGTCGGTGTGATCTGCACTCAGCTCGAGTGCAAATGAAAGAACAAAGACTCCTGCTGCTACTTTAATCTACAGATTCGCAGGCTGTTGAGTGCCCCTTCACATCGCAGATGCAGCTCTTGACCCCGGTGGAGATGTGACTTTCCTGAGGTCTCATTGTGCTCGTGACAGGAATCAGAAATTTCTGTTGTGGAACAGTGGGTCTCAGCAGAGTCTGATGCTGCCTCGGATCCTGTCACATTAAAACAAGCGTAAATGTGACAAAAAACAGATTTCTACTATAGAAATATAGTGTACCCTCACCTATACAGAAGTTTCAGGGGCAGTGTCAGCAGATGCAGTAAACTCACCGTTAGGCCTATATGTACAAACATAAAAAAATCACAAAAATAAAATGAGGCCAGCCAGTCAAATTTATTCACACCTGACTATGTCATCCAGGTCTTTACCGACCTGTATGGTGGATTTAGATTGATGAGAGAATATTTTTCCAAACATAGTATCGATATCTATAGAACACTAGGGGACTCACCCAACACTGCTGAACAACAAGCTGATGTCTGCACACGGAGGGACAAAACTGGTAAAATTAATCATGCAGCGAGTTTCTTTAAAAAGGGTTTTCTGTGGAATTTTTGTCTCTATGTTTATATCTTCACAGCTGATCAATCGCTGTTTATTTCCAGATGGTGTGTTTACAGTAGTGGGTAATTAACTGTACTATAATACAGTAACTTTTACTGACTACTATGACTTATTGTAAAAATAAACAATTGTCTGTAATTATTGTTATTGTATATAACAATGTTTTCCATATCTGGATTTATATCTTATTTTCCTAAAGTTTATTCACCTGAGCTAAAACCAACCAATCAGAACACAGCAGGTGCCTGTTTTAGGCAGAAGCTGAACCGAGGAGCCGTTTCCAGATAAATAATATTTTAAAATATAAACATATATATATATATATATACTCTCATTAAAGACTTTTCTGTTAGCTGTCTATTGCTCATTTTATTTTCTTAATTATTTTACACTGCACTGAATTTTCTCTTTTAATCAACTGTTCTTAGTTGTATCCTGATGCTTTATTTTTTTTATTTAAAGCACCTCGAGTTACCTGATGGTTGAAATGTGCTGTAACTGCAGGAAATGTTCTGATATCTCTTTTACCAATCCCGATAACCTTTACTGATTGGATCATGTGAAAACCTTTCTGAACAGTAATGTGGATCATTTTGGAAGCAGTTGACCCATTTTGTTGGATCAATGAGTCTTTTCACCTCCTGGCACCAAAGACACTCGACTCAGTCAGTCAGGTTCAATTATTCAATCAATCAATCAATCAAGCTTTATTTGTTTAGCACCAGTCATGCACAGAGTAACTGCAAGTGCTGAACATAGAAATTAAGTTACAAAGTGGATGGAAAAAGCAACAAATAAATGCAAATATAGAAAACGCTGCTTCTTATGCAACTGGTTATTTTTTGCAGTAGTTTATGTATATCATCAGTCTCTCGTGTCTTTAGTGGAGTTTTATTAAAACGTATGGACTGTCCTGAACCTTTAAAAATCACGATAAAATGCAGAATTCAGGATTTGACTACGTGAGAACAGAACAGTCTGTTATAACAGATTTTGATTACATGATGAAACAGCTTTAGCGTCAGGACTAAAAACAAAAAACGGACGGAATGAACCAAACACAGCAAAAAATTCCAAGAAGAACAACATCCTCGCACGGGACTGGAATAAATTCTGAACTGATGAGGGAGCAAGGAGCAGGTGGAGAAACGGAAAACACAGCAGCGGGGAATTAGCTGATTGCCTCTGGGAAGTAGGCGGAGCCAACAGGTGACTCCAGGACAGGTGTGGAGCAGACCAGAGAAAAACAAACAGGGTTCAGACACATGTTTAGCAAGGGAATTTCCAGACCTTTGAGGCATAGTTTTTGTAACCACAGATATTCATACATTTCTGTATTTTTTCTGAATTTTTGGGGGGAGTTTTACTGTCATTTTTCCATGTATAACATTACACTTTTTTTCTGTAATCTGACTGAAAACAAATGTTTCCCAAAGCAAAAGCAAAGAAACCTGAAAATATTCCCATGAAACCACATTCTGGTCATCCCAGGTCCCAGTTTTTCTCAGGCTTTATGGTTGTTGAAGTGAAGTCATTCGTTATTAAAGTCATCAGTTTTCTGACATTGTGCAAATTGACATCTAGTCACAATAGAAAGTCCAGCTCAGGTGAAACATAAGGGTACATAATGTCAGTGACTGATCTGTGTGATTTATGTAAGACTTGAACAGGTAACAATCACTTACCCCCCCCCCAACAAGGGTGGACAAACAGATCAGTTAACAGGGTGCTGAAAGGGACATTCTGACACTTCCACATACAATGTGTTTCACCAAGTCCCCCTTCCTGTTCCTGCTTGTAAAACCACTGCCTTGCACAGTTGTATGAAAATTGAATAAGTTGCTTGTGCTGCATCATCACTGGTGCAAAGATCATTCGAACGAGCCCAGGGAGAATGTTTGACCAGACCATCAACAAATGTTGACCATCAATAGATGTGTAAAACTGATATAGACATACCCCAAAAAACTTGCAGCTCTAATCCAGCAAAACGTGGTTCTACAAAGTATTAAATCATCTCAGGTAAACCTGACGTTACATAATGTCAGTGACTGATCTGTGCGAACAACAACAAGCAGACTGACACAAATGGATCTGGGTGGCTGCGCACTAAATAAACCACACAGGACTTTTTTTTCATTTAAAATGTACAAAACACTCATGGAAATATCATCAACTTATTAAAATAATGGCCTATGTAATTTTCTGACTAAAGTAAGTTTTGGGTGTAAGTCATCTTTTGATGATGCTGCTATGTCTGGTGAAATCACCTTAGTCTTCAATCAAAAGGATCATACTCTTTATGCCCTATACGATAATGCCCATTTACTAAGGCCATTGAGTTTTTTTGCCTAAGTCAATTTTTTTTAATCCAAAATCAGAATGAAATGGAAATTTGACAAGCTTACATGATAAAGCAAGAGAACCTAAGATAAAAAAAAAAAAAAAAAAAAAAAAAAAACTTGATTCTGAACATGTCTTGAATCAATTTCTACTGGTGAGTGATGAAGGCTTTAGGCTAAAATATTTTATAGCAATGTAGTTTAAATTTCACAAGTTATATTAATGTATTCTACAATGTTAAATAAGTGACACACAATGATCTATGTATGTTCATAGTTATCCACTGTTCAATAAATAATAAATATAATAGTCTCTGCATTTGATGATTAAAGTTATTTGTGTTTTGCCTTTATTATTTATATTAGTGGGGCGTCTGTAGCTCAGAGGTAGAGCAGTCGTCCACCAGTCAGAAAATTAGTGGTTTGATTCCCGGCTCCTCCAAGTTGCATATCGTTGTATTCTGCTTAACCCCGATTTGCCAGTGTGTGAACGTTTAGTTTCCTGATGTGCGGGCAGCTTTGTGTATCGCCATCGTGTGAATGTGTGAATAGACACTTGTAGTGTAGAAAGCTTTGAGTGGTCGAAAAGACTAGAAAAGCACTATATAAATGCAGGCTATTTTTTTTAATAGGTTGACAAAAGTAAATTCAACACTCTTCAATGGTGAGATTAAAGTAGAAGAATAAAATGACAGGACAAATCACTTCTTAAAATCCATCTACGTGCTTTTGTGGGATGACTTTCAGTGTTTAAATGAGTTTATAAATACAGTCATTATCAGACTCGTTTCATGCAGCAGCTGTTATAAACACTCAAGTGTAAAATCAATCAGTCCTAACCCTGATGTGAATGAATTAATGTCAACGTCTGACAGGAGGGCTGAAAATTACTTTATATTCTCAGTTTATTTTTTTCTGTAGATGAAAGTGACTCCTTGATGACCCGTGTGAGCTGCTTATGAGAGAACTGCTGTGACATCACCAAGGGACGAATATCCACAACAGAAAGAAATCAGATTACAGGACAAACTGTTTGTGTTGTGGCCCGAGGATTCAGATGAGGTCATGTCTAAAAAAAAAAAATGTGTTTCACCAAGTCCCCCTTCTTGTTCCTGCTTATAAAACCACTGCCTTGCACAGTTGTATGATAATTGTGTGTGTGCATCATCACTGGTGCAAAGATCATTCGAACGACCCCAGGGAGAATGTTTGACCATCAACAAATGTTGACCATCACTAGATGTGTAAAACTGAGACATACCCCAAAAGAACAGCTCTAAGCCTTAGGGGGCTAAGTGATTGTTACCTGTTCAAGTCTTACATAAATCACACAGATCAGTCACTGACATTATGTAACCTTATGTTTCACCTGAGCTGCACTTTCTATTTTGACGAGATGTCAATTTGCACAATGTCAGAAAACTGATGACTTTAATAACGAATGACTTCACTTCAACAACCATAAAGCCTGAGAAAAACTGGGACGTGGGATGACCAGAGGAGGCTTGGGTGGATGGATCTGTGCTTTGTTTTATGTCTGGAGTTGGAGAAGCTGCAGCAGACAAGTGTTTAACACCGCTGATGGCTGATGTTTGTTAGAGACTTCAGATGGACATCATCCAAAACATGAATGTTCATTGTATCCATGGTTACAGAAACATAAACCGTCCATCGTAAAAACATAAATGTCATTGGCGCAGACACAGAACCGACAGTTTTCACTCAACACAAACATTCACATGTATGAACAGTTTCAGCTCCGTGATTCAATAAGCCAATAAATCTCATTAGATACTTGAGCGTAGAAACTGAATACAAGTCTGGATTTAATTTCTGTTGAGTTTGACAAAGATCTCAGTGTTTTTCCCACAGATCTGCTCCCGAGTGGAAAACACCTTTATGTTTTGGTTGTAAACGGCCCTAAAAACAGTAAATCTCCTTCATTCTCTCTCTCTGCCTTGCTATTGCTCTCTCCCCCTCTCTCTCCCTCTCCCTATGTCTGTGCTGTGATTGGTCAGTTTTCCGTCAGCCGGGCTCTGCTTATAAAAACTCAGCTGCCTGACTGATCCTGCAGAAAACTGCTTCTTTCAATCTTCCGCTCTGGTCTTTTACTCTCTGATGTTGGATCTTCGGCCTTCAACATGTGTAAAGGATTCGCAGCCATTCCTGCAACCTGCCTCAAACGGTGAGATGAACGTGTTATATTCATGCAAAAATAAATGTCGATATTTATATCTGAAACTGTACGTGAACACTTTGATCATGCTTCAGTAAACAATTTTCACATTTGGTTTGCTTTATTTTCCTCCACAGAGCCAAGGACATCAAGCACAAAATGAGCTCGTTGCTGCAAAACCCTGAAGCTCAGGACATGGATCAGAAGCAGCCAAAGGAGAAAACTGATGCTGCAAAAAGGTTAGACCAAATCTGCTTTGCTTGGTGTGGATTCAGAAAGACAATTAAGATAAAGATTTAGATAAAGCACCATACATAGGCTGAAGTTCAGAGAGACAAACTCAGGAAATATGAAGCTGATGATAATGTGAAAAACTAGGAAGATGATTAAAATAGATATGAGAAAGGAAATAAAAGACTGAAGCATCACTTAGTGATATTTACTTATTACAGAACTTAATATAAAGCATTGATTTAACATACAAACATGACTTTTACTTTAAGTCTCTTATATTGGAAACAAGTCACATTACTTGGCACTTGAGCCTCAATCAAATATTTTAATATATAGTGGATGTATATGAGTTTATCTGCAGATGGAAAAAAGAGAGAACAATTTAATTTGCACAACTGTGGAAAGATGTTCCTGCCTCATTTACATGGGTGTAAATGCACACTGCAAAAAATGAAATCTCCTCAGGTAAAAATATCTTGTTTTTGGTACAATGTTTCCAATACTGAGCAGAAATATTTTAAATTATCTGAATGATCATTTTACTCATTTCAAGTTCATTTTAGTCAATTTGAACTCATTTAAAATATGCTCTAAATATGAGAGAAATCAAAATGAGATATTTAAGAATATGAGTTAAAACATCAAAAAAATAAATAAAGGGACACAAATATGAGATGAAGACACAAATATGATACAAAAATACACAAATATGAACAGATGCAAAAGTATGTATTATAAAGTCAAAAAATATGAGCAAGCTAGTCAAAACATGAGAGAAAAAGTCAAAAATATGAGATCAAATGTAAAAAATATAAATTTAAAGATACAAACATAAGCAAAAGTGTCAAATATGGATAAATATGAATGAAAATATACACATATATGAATAAATAATCATAATAATAATCACAAGTATGAGATAAATAATAAAACAACTAAAAAATGAAATTAAAACAATGAAACAATGAGCAATGAAATATTCAATCTTAAATGACCCAAATCAATCATGAAATATAAATAAAAATAAAATAAATAAGAATGATTTGTTAATGGAGATGAAGATGAATCTGGGTAATTCCACTGAATAATATTGCAGTGCGTTATAGGTGTGGGTGTTACAATAAAGTAGTTTAAATAGTGTATATGTTAATATAGTTATATTATAACTTTAAGTTATAATATAACTAATATATAGACTTAACTGATACGATTTCAGATATTTAAATGTAGAGATGCAGAAGAGTGATTTCAGTGTCCTTCATGTCCTTCATGTGCAGGTTAACACAACATTATCTTTTCAACATGGAACACGGAACCTATAGATAATCAATAATCACTTATCCTGTAGAAATCGTTGAGCAGATGTAAAATGCGTGGTATGGTGATAAACGGCACATTGCTGCTCTCTCATTGGACGATAGGCTCACATGACGCAGGCTGCTATTGATCGGTGGGGCTACAGACACAGACTTATAATCATAAAAGTGATTCTCAGCACCAATCCTCTAAACACATGTTTTCTTTGTGTGAGAGCAGTGGGTTTCTGTACCCAGAATCCCTATGAAACCTTATTATTAAACAATTTTGACATTTTCTTTAACTAACCCTATGCATGAAATTTCAAATCTGTGAAGTGCGATTACATTATGTTTTTTGCATTTGCAGGTTTTTTTTGCAGCATTATTACCATTTGTTCACCTCAATAAAAAATGTGTGTGTGTGTGTGTTTTAGATCACCAACTGCAGCCGAGGTGAAGAAGTGGAAGGATTCGTTCAGTCATGTGATGAACAGTGAGAGTGAGTGTTTCATTTTTAAAGACACACACTTGAAGACAGAACACACGGATCAGCCTGTCGCCTTAGAATCTCTGTGATGCATCAAGTAAAACAGATATTTTTGACTATTTCAAGTTTATTTGTTTTTTGCTAGTTTTTTAATCTTGTTTACTTTTACACATGCAAAATTATAAGCCACCATGTCAAAATATGAAAAAAGTAAAAGATATGAGCTGAAAATTCAAGAATATGAGATAAAACATCAAAAACATTAATGCAGACACAAACACAACACAAATAAATATAAATAATCTCCAATTTTAAATCGAGTAAATCCCCCCCCAAAAATGAAGTTAATGAAATGATCTGCCAGACAAATTCCAGAAATTAGACCTGATGTTAATTGAGAAACATCATCCTGTTCGGATCTGATTATGACACACGCGCACACACACACACACACACACGCGCACACACACGCGCACACACACACATACACACACACCTTCGCCCGCATGACACTTTCTCAGGCTCTGGTCAGCTGCTACGTGTCTTGAGGCACAGCTGAATGTTCCCTCAGGGCACACTGACCAGTAGATGTGTGTGTGTGTTTGTGTGTGTGTGGACAAAAACAGGAGCAATGAACTTACAGGAACTGGTTCTCTTCAGTCCCATCATTCCAAGACCATGTCCACTGGCCCCACGTTTCCTCTGTCAGCTCTGATTGGTCCTTTTTTTGTCTTATTTTCCAGCTGTGTTTCTGTTCATAAACACATGTTATAACTAAATGACTTCTTAATAATTATTATTAAAATAATAATTTATCTTATCAAAAGTGGTGGGGATGTTTGGCAGCATCAATATGTTTTTGATAAACTCTGTGTCCCCACACTGAAAAAGTTAAATATTAACAAGTGGAAAGTAGCACTTAGTAGTGTGTATGGTACACTCGGTGCCATTTTTTTCATATTTGTGTCTTATCTCATATTTCTCTCATATATGTGTTTTATATTTATATTCCTAAACTTTATCTTACTGTTTTGACTTTTACTTTCATATTTTAAATTGTTTGGTCATAACCATCTAAAAACAATCAATCAATCAAAAAAAAAACTGTGACCAAAAAATAAATTAAAACAAACATTGCCAGTTAAATAAGATAATTCCGAATAATTCTACTCAGTCTTGAACTAATTGTACCAAAAGCCAAATATTTTTACCTAATAAAATGTAATCCATCCATCCATCCATCCATCCATCCATCCATCCATCCATCCATCCATCCATCCATCCATCCGTCTATCCACTAGGATCAGCCTATTGTGGGGCACACACACACTCTCACTCGTAGCCTCCCTATAACTTTAATGAATCTCTTCAAGTGCTTCAGGTCAGTTTCTGAGGTAAAACACGTGTCCTGATGCAGATCTGTAAGCGAGCTCACTGGACCTTAACATCTGTGTATTTTCTCTTTGTCTCAGGGGGTCGAAGCGTCTTCACGGTTTTCCTGAGGTCAGAGTTCAGTGAGGAGAACATGGAGTTCTGGGTGGCCTGCGAGGACTACAAGAAGACCAGGACCTCCATGTTACCCAGCAAAGCCAAGCAGATCTACCAGCAGTACGTGGAGGCGGATTCTCCCTGCGAGGTGACCACTAAAACACATATTAAAGCTGTATTAAGAGCAGATTCACCATCATAAAAGACCAGATAATTGAATCCAGAAGCTCACTACAGTCTAATTCCCCTTTAAAACAAAGAAAACTTCTAATATTAGAAGTAGCTGTCGATCTGAAATCAAAATTTATAAAGCAGCTGCATAAAATCATTTGTTCAGTCAGCTGCATCAAGTTTACTTTCTTAAAACAAGATTAAATTGTTTGACTTTTTATCTCATTCTTTTGTATTATTTTTGTTTACAATGGTTTAACTTGTCTGTTACTTGATTTTATCAGAACTGTAGAACTTTGTCTTTGAATTGTGCCTTAAATCATACAGATTTATTTTAGTCCATTGGCAATTTATTTATATTTTTATTTAATTTTAAAATTCTTTTCTTGATTTTTGTCAATTTAAGATTGAAGATAACATTGTTTGATGTACCAAATTGAGGAGCCTTCTAAGCTCAGTTTTGTAGGGTTCTAAAAACCCCCAGTTTGTACTCAAGTGGATGGTTGGACAAAAAAAAGGTAGTGGTCCGTGTGTGTGGCCCTGTGGTACACCTCAGGGCTGAGGTTTGCTTTTTCCTGATTTTCTCAGATAAGCCTACCAAATATGACAATCTTTCTCCTATTTTCTTTTTCTTCCCTTAGGCATTTCACAATTTATGTGTTTTGGACAGGATTGTTTTTGTTTTTTTTTAACCAGGGGCCATGAAAATTTTTCAGCTCCTTCTCCCAGCTGTCCCAAATGAGAAAAAAAAACACATGACGATGAGACCACTAATATATTTTCCTTCATACATTGACTTGTTTGACTTGCTCGCTCATATTTTTAAATAGGCAAAAGTCAAGTAGATTAATTGACTAAAATCAAGAAAAAAATGATATAAGCAAAATGATCTGAAATAAAAATATTTCCTAATAGATCTTTTTGATAAGATGTTTTTCTTTTGCAGTAGGCCTGCAGTGATTCTAAGAATTAAAGTGTTTCCTGTCACTTCAGGTGAACCTGGATGCCGCTACCAGTGAAGAAACCAGGCAGAACCTGCTGAATCCGTGCAGGAACAGCTTTGACGCGGCCCAGAAGATGATTTACAACCTGATGGAGAAAGACTCCTACAGGCGCTTCCTCAAGTCCAAACTGATCCAGGATGTGTCTGAGCCCCATGTGGACTCAGCCACCGGACTCACCCAGAAGAAGAAGAAGGGGAAGAATAGCTCTGACTGTGCAGAGAACAGCCTGGATTTAATTGGAGGAGCATAAACAGGAAAAAGTAAAGGAAGAAGAAGGAGAAGATTAAGATTAATGTTCTGGTTCTCTTGATAATTTCACTCCGGCTTCCTGAAGACCTGTTTGTTTCTCTTTAACTTTTAGAACAATGCTCCGACATCTCTGGTTGATCATGACTGATTAAATATTAGATGTTTTCTGGAAAAAACGTCACCTGCATCAGCTGTGTTTTATTGGCACTGACAACAGAAAACATGTATCTACCTCAGACCAAACGGCTTCGTGGCTTTCAGTCTATTTGCAGTCACAACATCAAGCAGCTGTGGTTTAAACCACTCTATTGAGATCTGGCTCACATTGACTAAACTTAAAAAAAGAATGATAGGTTTCATGTTATCATTTTTTGTGGTTGTAAACGCTTTACGGCTGATCTCAAAACCTGCGGTGAATCGTTGTTGTCTGTTAGTGTTAAAACCAACTTTAGGGGAAACTGTGAAACTTCGACTGATTGTGGTTCATCAATCGATCTCAAGTCAAACTGCTTTTGTGCAGGTTAATTAATGATAACTGTTGTCAGTGTATTTAGTTGATATCTTTGCTAACGGAGCAGTTTATGTGACTATTCATGAATAAAGAGAATTTGTTAAATGTGTAATGTTTATTTATTTATTTGTATCCATTTAAATAAATATTTGTAAATAAAAAACTGTACAGAATAAACACTTTTTTTAATGCATTATTAGCCTAAAACTAACTGTCATGTTTATTATTTTCATTTGATTTGATTTATTGTCCACCTCAGTAGAAATGTGTCTTTTTTCATTCCAAAATACAGACACACAACATAAAACACGTGATACAAATGCACGGTGCAAAATTAGCAGGAAAACAATTTTGCAGCAGTTTGTTGGATTTACACAAACAAAAACAACACAAACAAAAATGCTGATTTACTTATTTATTCATACAAAGCTGGTATGTCACAGTGGATAAAAGATTTTATTACAGTTTTCCAAAAATATCTCTCTGGGCTCAGGGTGTGTAGCAACTATTAGCATGCTAACCAAATATTAGCATGCTTGCTAATAAACATACACAAAGTAAATAAGTCATAGAACGACACCTCTGTTAAACACTAATGTTACTGAAAACAAATATTCAAGTAGGTTGCTGTACATTTTACAATAAATGCAAAAAATTACTGTAGCAAATCACAGTCTACAGAGTTACTGTATAATACAGTTAATCACGCAATACTGTAAATACAACAAAAATTACAGTGTTTAATTGATTTTTATTTTACACCAAAGACACACAAAAAGACAGACAAATTCGAAGTATTACTTCACACTTTAACTGTTTTTTGTGGTGATGTCTGACAGGGCAAAACATTCAAAATTGTGAAAATGCAGCTGAATACAATCACATTGTCGATGAAAAGGGAAACAGCAGTAACTCCAGGAAACACTTTAAACCAATCCAAGTGGCTAAACGTTAGCTCGTCACCCTGTGATGTATCTGTGTGTTTCACACTGAGGGAAAATAATGAAAAAACAGCTGCTGTTTTTCCTTTCCCGTGAATTTTAAGGGAACTTTTGAAATCTTACAAAAACGGAAACTGCTTTGGAGCAAATAAACCAGATCAACCCTGCATTTTGGTCAGAAGGTGGTGCTGCAGGTTGCATCAAACACGGCTGCAATAAACAGAGAAGAAGAAGAATAAGCTTCAGGGAGTTCAGTTTCAGTTTGGAAATTTTAAAAATCATTCGAAGACGCCTGGTGTCTTCAAATGACACCAGGCGTCTTCAAGCTGCTCAGTCACATGATTCAAATGTTCACTGTGTAAATAGATAGGTGTGTAGGATTTGTGTGAAACTGTAGTTTCTTCAGGTTTTTGAGGAAGCAAATATATGATTCCAAATCAGTAAAATTTACCCGAAATAACTGGCAAAAATGATCCTAAAAGTTACAATGATTTTGGTTGTAATTACAGTCAGTATTTGGTGATTAACTGTAGAAATAAAATAAAATACTGTGATTTCAGGCCTTTGCATTATTAGGTGAATAATTAGTATTAACTCTGACCACTAATACTACTACTACTACTACTAGTAACTTTACTGTATTTAACACAACTATAGATTTGAAAATTTATTGTAAATCTCTGAAAAGTTTTACACATTTAATAAAAACAGTGGAAACAAACAGAAATACAGGCCCAATTTTATCCTTTTTTCGAACAGTTCGATGTCACAGTGTTTTCTCAGGCTTTCATCATATAAGGTTGTGACTCGTCTGTTTATCCCCAGGACGTATTTACCTCAGTGATGCAACGGCCGCTGACTTCATTCCTATTTAAGGGAAACACATGACCAGTATACAGTAAATAAACTATGTTGCATCTAATCTTTTGCATATCGAGCTCAAACCGACGACGAGAGAATTAAATATTTACAGAATAGGAACAGAAATAGAATCTGAGACATCTGCAGTTTTTGGAGGCAGAATCTGTAAAAAAAACAAAAAAGAGCGAAAAGGCACTTTGAGTGTTTATTAATAATCCTACAACCAACTGAGAGTATGAGCACACAGGAGATTTCCACTCAGCCTAAAATGGTCTTTGAATCGCCCTGAGCTGCTGCTGATTAATATATGTGTTGAGAGGAGGATCATTTTATCACTGAAGTGAATGTTTTGGCAATTTCAACTAAATTCCTCCTTCAGGAAGAATCATGAACGTGTCCAGACTCAATCTGATAAAAAAAAAACAAAACACAGATCTGCAGAGTTAGCAGATTCAAAGGTAATCCACAGAAAGACTCAGCTGTGAGTGTGTGTGTATTTTGGTCTGTGATCTATAAAGAATGAGAGTGTAGGAGTATTCAGGAGCAGCAGCAGAGTTCAGACTAAAAACCCAAACATCTGGGACTGGAGATAATGCATCATGTTACTGTGCTGATGATCAATATCAGAGGAGCTGCTGTGATGGATCATGGGGGAACATAAATTACATATTAAACATTTTTTTCTTTTTTTTGATATTTCTGATTTATTTTCTATTAATAATCAGCACTGGATGTAAAACTGCAACTCAAATAATTAAACTACCTTGAAAATATGTGTTGAAAATTATTGCACAAAGTGAAAGTCATATTATTTAGATGCATTCCACAGAGTGAAATATTTCAAGCCTTTTCAAAACTACTCATGATATTCTAATTATTTGAGATGGTCTTGTATATAGAGCTTTAACTCCTCAATGCGTGCAAAGGACATACAAGGAAAAAAACACATTAAACAGATAATTAAAATACTTGATTTAATCTGTTAAAATCCAAAAAAGCCTGATACAAGGGTGGCATTAAGTTTTATTCATATATTACATGATAAAACCTCAGCTATAACACTAATTAAAATAAAACACAATGTTTCTATTACAGTATCAAAATATTTTGACAATATGCACATCATCAATACAATTTTGATATTTAATTGAGATTTTAGCTGTTATGTAATTATTTAATTGGGTTCTTAATACGTGCCCCACGATTGGCTGGCGACCATCTGGGGTGTATCCCTGCCTCTCGCCTTAACGCGCTGGGATAGGCTCCAGCAGACCCCTGCGACCCCGAAAGGGAATAAGCGGGATAGACAATGGATGGATGGATGGGTTCTTAATACGCTCCTTTTTCTTTCTATTTTACAGAATATATTCATGTTAATCTAATCTATTATCCTCAGTGGGATTTCATTGTAAGAATGTATAGATAAATAATTGATTTTTGAACTCCTATTATAATTAATCATTTAACTTTGCATTGCAGATAATTGAGCCTTTTTAAAAGTTTTTTTTTCTTGATTTGCTTCAGATTGAGGATCACTGCACATGTTCAGACAGTCTGTAGAGGGTGTTAGGAGACACATCTGCTTCCTGACAGGTGAACAGGGAGGGACAAGGGTGCGGCCGGGGGGTTATTGACTTCTTTATATAATTACCCTCTAGGGTTTATCTGAGCAGGTGAATAAAACATGATACATGTGGACAACACGTGTTCAGCGACACTCATCACACTTCCTGACTTCCTGCAGCGACGTTTAATAGGTAAAAAATTTGTAAAAAAAAAACATTAGCCAGGTCAGAAAAAGAAAAGGAAACAGTAGAAAAAAGAAAATGACAAAAGAACAATAACACCAGTAAAGGTTCAAATAATACTTCATATAAGATATTATAGCAGCGATGAGAAAGATTCCAATAAGATTGAAAATAGAAAAATCTAAAATTAAATCCTAAACTAAAATATTGTAAATTTGATTTATTTATTTAACTTTTTATTATTTTTTCAAACTTATTTTGAGAAATGAAAAATAATGACTAAATGTTTGGACACTAAATCTCACATGTTTTATTCTTATCTCATCTTTTCAACATCTCAATTTTTTTTTTTTTTTACTTTTTATCCAACATTTTTGAATTTTCACTCACCTCATACTTTATATAATACATAATTTCATCTCCTCTTTTTCCCAAATCACTCGACTTGTAAAAAAAAAATGAATGAATGATTCGTCCACAGCGCTGTTAGAGACTCATTGACAGTTATTACAATTGTTGTACAGTTGTTGCTGCTAAGGGTCAAACCATTTATTAGGTTTAGGGTGCAGTCAATTTTTTCACACATGACCATGTAGGTTTGGATTTTTTTTTCTTCCATTAACAATGAAAACCTTCATTTAAAAATGCTATTTGTGTCCACTCATGTAACCTCTGACTATCATTTGAATTTATTTGATGATCTAAAAAATTTAAATGTGACAAACATGCAAAAAATACGAAATGAGGAATAAATCTGGATAAATTTGATGTTACCAAACACATCAAAATGTAGCATTATATAAAACCTCTGGTGGTATATTTAGGATTAGAGAGGCTTTGTTCTGCCTGAGGCAGAAGTTCCAGACGCTGTAGTCATTATACACACGACAACTCTGACCTTTGACCTTTCATGGCCCAAACAATAAGTTGCTAGAGAGGCTGCAGGTTACCGCCAAGGGGGAAGTGGGAAATGTCAAACAGGGAATGTTTGACTTTCTATTTGTTCTTTACAGTTAAATCAACATCTGCTTCTCATCACTCCGGCAGTTTGATCCTAAACAGATTCATCACTGAACCTGTTGCCGCTAACGCTGCTGCAGTAAAAGGCTCAAACCTGGTTTGAACATAGAAGAAGAGGTGTGTCCTGCCTGTTCCAACCAACCAAAGTGCGTCCTGATTGGTTCAGCTTGGATTGTCTCACTACAAAAAAACAAGTCCAAAATATGAAATAAAATTCAAGAAAATGAGCTAAAACATCAAAAATATGAAAAATAAATAGCTCATGTGTGATTACGTCTAAACTCAGTAGAAGAGAAACACATCTACAGCTTTTTATGTTTATGTGTGTGTGTTCTCCGCCCGCAGCTGTTATTTTAACCATCTGAGGCTCAGGCCCGTCACTCAGCGTTAACCTGTTTATCTCTGATGTTCCAGCAGCTGTGAGTCCAGATAATTAACAAAAAACAGGAGAGTCTGCTGCTCCAACGTCTTCGTGGCTGCAGGGAAGCACGTAGGCACACACACACACACACACACACACACACACACACACACACACACACACACACACACACACACACACACACTCACACACACAGGCAGCAGGTCTGCATCTCTGGTTTATTTACTGCAGGTTTGAATAATAAACTGCAGGGCAGTGATTCATCATGTGTGTTTTGATGTTGCTCATTTTAGTATCTCAACATCTGTGTAATGTGTCGCCTGGAGACAGAAGCAGTGAAAAGATCCCTGTGATATATTTGATCTTTTTTAATTTCACTTGGCAGAAATGCACCGAAGAAGCTTTAGGACAAACCTGCATCCTGTCGTCATCTCCTTGTACTTTCATTGATTTGTTATAGACAAGCATGCGATAAATTTTGTTTTTTGCAGATCTTTATTGATCTTCAGCGGGCATTTCTTCATGTGAGTGTTTGCAGCAGGCTGATGTTTAGTAAACTTTAGTTTATTTTTTTTCTATAAACTACGCTGAAACTCCAAGATGCATTTACAGACCCTCAGGAAATTCAGACACTATTGTTTTATGAATAGATGGATAAGATGTTGTGAATATTAAGCAACTTTTAAACTTTCTACTGCGCTAGTTTTGTTGATGTCAGGTCAACCATATGGTTTGTTATACCTGTTCTAACTTTAGTTCATTCTGTTACTGAGTTGTTTTTCAGTCTTTTTGTCAGTCACTAGTTTTTTTGTTTTGTTTCATCTTTTTGGGGGGAAGGGCTACAGACACCCTGGGGTACAGTATACTGCATCACACAGGTAATCCACAGATTAATCACAGATACAGACAAATTCTTACTAGGAAACAGGGTCAGGGTCTTACAGACAGGAACAGCATCAGACTGGCGATTGAGGGTAGAACTCTGAGGAGAGGTGAGGCAGTAGGCAAAACCAGACACATACCAAAAACACTCCTGCAGTTCAACAAATGTCCAGTGGGTACTCACTGGGGACCTAACATTTTTTTTGATGCTTAATGCCAGAGTTTATTACAAGTATTAGTTTCTTTTTTTTCCTCCCCCCCACCATGTGTTAATTCTCACGAGTAATTAAAACAAGGTGATGTCCACCACTATAAACCCTTTCTTGAAAAGATAAAGTGGCATGACTCTGACACCCAGAGTTCTATTTTGTAAGCTGTAATCATGCTTGGTTATTCACACAAACCAGTTACATTCTTGCTTCCTTTCTGCTAATAATGCAGCAGTAAGAACGTAAAACTCCAGATGGGCATATTCTCATTACTTTATGTTATTGAAAATAGAAAAGGATTTATAGAACAACAAAAACAGCACCGGTGATTTAACTAAACATTTACAGAGGTGCCATAGTAACACGAAGTTAGGAGAGGAGGACGAGAGGCGATCAAACCAGCCAAAATTAATGTTTTCCCGCTCTGAGATTCTTCATCCTCTAGAGGTGAGGAGACTCATGTCGGAGGATGTTGATGAAGATATGATACAGCTTTTACTAGTACAATCGCCAGCTTAAAAAAAAAAATGTCAGCAAAGGTCTCTGTGTTATGGTGAGTTATTTTGGTGAGAGTAACTTAAAAGTAACCCAGTAGTCGTGTAATGTCTTACATTTTAAATACAGTAATATTGTGTTGTAACAAGTTACTTGAAATGAACAAGTAATAAATAATGCAATATGGTTTTGAATCTTTAGTGGCTACTAAGGTTTCAGATGCAGCCTCAGCTTAATGAAAAAAAAAAACGTTTAAAGAAAAGGCACATTTTATTAAATGTTTACTCAATAGAGAATCACAAACATCATCTCAACGTGAATTATCAAAACATGAGAACATCAACTAACCTGCCAGTGGATTACCTTCTGCTTTTCAGAATGATTTCATATCATATTTGATACACCTCCTACCTATTGTCTTATTTACAGATATGAAAGTAAAGCTGGAAACAGCTGCTGAGTTACTCGAATTCAATTGAGAATCTGAAGCAGGAAACAGCAGCTTGATGTTGACCTGTTCTACTTCTGTCACTGTTATGATGTCACACATTTCTGTGGGGGCCAGGTCAGTAAATTCCAGTAAAATAGAGACGTTTCTTCACATGAAACTGACGTGGGTGGTTAATCTAAATCCCACGAGGCTCCTAGATAAAACTGGTCCTGAGCGGATAGGCTTTAAATCTTTGGCTTTTACTCCTTGTTCTTTTATTAACTTGCCGCATCCCTTTGGAGAAGAACTAATCCGAGCACTTCGGGAAATTTCAGTGCATTTTTTTGCCATTGAAGACCCGTTTTTAAGTTTTTCCTCTCCCTCTTTTGAAATGAAGACAATTTCCCATCTCATTATTTCTATTCATCCGCTGCTCTGATTAACTATTTTATGCTCAATGCTCAAGTTCACAAATTAATAACACATTTACATTATTCTGATTTGGTTTATATTTTCTGACTGATTGTGATTTGATTGATTTTTCATCTTCAACAGCTCAAACATAAAAAAAATAAAAAAGTGATAATAACATAATAACATGTATATTACAAAAAAAGTTATTAAAGCTCACAATAAGTTTAAAAGAAGCTTATAAGTTTCTGTTCCTTCCTAGTATATATATATATATATATATATATATATATATATAATATATATATATATATATATATATATATATTATATATATATATATATTACTTTAAGCTCTTCCCTAATGTGTCCATGCTTCTCCAATTGCTTTAAATTAAAATGTTGTGTTACATCATACATCTCAACCTGATAAAACAGAGCGTGCGATGAAGTAAGTGGAAGCTGCGGCTGCAGGTGAGAGGCAGGTGTGAAGGAAACAAACAAGGAATCACTCAGCATCAAACTCCATGTTCTTTAAACATCAGTCTCACTCACACGTTTTCCACCAGAAGTAGGAAGTATCCGTCTGTCACCGAGCAGGCTGACAGGGATTATTATGGTTTGTTAACCTGTAAACATCGAAACAAAGGAGAGTAGAGCAGGTGACAGCATTCATTTCATAGGCTTTTGTTTTAATTCTCCTTCACAACAGGCTCATTATGTGGAGTTTATCTGTTCATCGTCTGCTCAGGCCCCCCGGATTCATGGAGGTAATCAACACATAATGTTCTATACAGCATCCGTTGAATTCATCAATCGATAGATAATCTGGCTGTCAAACTTAGACCACAATCTCAAAATCTGATTAGAAGGGCAAGAAAAATAATGGATCTGCTGCCCCCTCCCCCCTCCCTCACAATAAACAAAGATTGATTGATTTTTATTTTTTTATTCTCTCTGTATACTTTTTGCAGGAATCTGTGAATCTACTTTGGAGGTTGGTACATTTTCTTCTCCTCATGGGTTTTTGTGCAGTCGTGAACAAATGGGAATTATCAATCATTCTCCAGCATCAGTTTAGATATGTAGATCAGCACTGACTCATCGTTCGAGTGTCAAAATGTTGAAACGTCCACATGGTGGAACAGACAGGATGATGTCAGAGGGACGTCTTCTGAAATGACTCATTGCACTTTCTTTTGTGTTGCTCTCATTGTTTGGTTGTTGGCCATTTTGATGTGGTTTGTACATCATGAACAAACACATGATGATGTTTAGCAACCACAATATTAAATCCCTGGAAATTCTCTGGAAATAAATCAAAAATCCCAAAAGCTTCTTATTACTTTCCCTGTGAAAAAGTCTGAATATAATCCCTTCTATGCAGACAACATGGGTGATGTGACATGATTCCTCTTAATGAAAATCACACCATCTGAAGTGATCAATGGCTATTAAATAATCTTAAGCATCATTTCATGTTTTAAAAATGTGTATTTCTTATAATTAATAGAGGTAATAAAGTCAATTATTTTTTAGGTAATGTGGGAAAATATATCTCACATCACACTGTTCATTCTACCAGACTCATGAGATTAAGCTTTAAAGAAATTGATATTTAATTTAATGCGTTTATTGTAATTGGCTATAATCATTGAATCATATCAAAATAATCAACTATGAATAGAAAATCTTTGACGAATGCGAGTTCAGATTATCTGTTGCAGCCCGTCTCCTTTGTTAGCTTTTTTTTTTTTTAGGGAGGTTTACATGTACAGTGTGAGGGCCTAAGGACAGGGGATGTTGTTGTGTTGCTGTTGTACATTGTCATTGAGGTGATTCCGTGATTTGTGATTTCGGGCTATACAATTACAATGGTCTTGACTTGAAATGATTGATAAACCACACTCACACATTATAAAAAGAGTCCAGAGTCTCAGAAATCATACAAACACAAACATAAAGAGTCTCTAATACTACTATTACTACTACTATTATTAAGAATAATAAACCTGTCTCCTACAGTGTCACCTGCAAAGTGCCTAAACTG
Organism: Eupleurogrammus muticus; assembly: GCA_036785175.1. Classification (NCBI taxonomy): domain Eukaryota; kingdom Metazoa; phylum Chordata; class Actinopteri; order Scombriformes; family Trichiuridae; genus Eupleurogrammus; species Eupleurogrammus muticus. The sequence goes on along the minus strand of JAYKQN010000006.1, from coordinate 22,970,859 downwards.
TGTGATTGAGTCTTAGCAGAGAAAAGCAGCTCAGATTTGATTCTCTGAAAGATGATGATATGTAGGTCGACAAAGCTGAGTCACTGTTGGACAGTTTCTGTTTACACGTCCATCTGGTGAGAGTCACAGAGGTCAGACGTCCACATGGAGGTGATTGCTCATGGGTCATGAGGTCAGCGTGTCGATGTGAAACCCTTTATTTATAATGTTCTTGTTTCTGTGGTTTATGAGCTGATCACACGATGCCCAAGCTCTAATTATAAGAACATCCATGGTGTCCGTTGAGTAATGACGACAGCAGACGAGAAGCAGAAAACACGAACCAGGGTCTGTTGCATAACAGCAGCAGAGCACAGCTTTGTGTATCGCCACCGCCATCATTGTGGATGAATGGATACTTGTAGTGTAATGCTACAGTATATAAATGCAGGATGGTAATTTACCATTTGCCATCCTGTCATGTGCTTCCGTGTGTTCACAGCTTTCCTCACTAGACCACAACGTTGATCACAGATTCACTGATGCAGACATGAATAAAGACCTGCAGCATGGTGAAAACCAAACAGAATTCAAAAAAGGAAATATAGCTGCTGTAATTAAACTTAAGAGGAAAAAGTCTTAGAAGTGAACAGTGGAAGTTAATGATACCTAGGAAACTATGATCATATGTATGCACAGAGGTATTTAACTATTTAAAACAAACGTACAGAAAAGTCATGATTAGATTTAGATCTAAGCTGAATGGTCATGACTCACTCACATAAATTCGTTGAGCACCAGACCCCAGTTTTGTTCGCCACTTTTTTCCTGTTTCTCATTCCACTGTGAAAAAAAAGCATGAAATGTAGTTGAATCAGTTTCAGACAAATATTCATGTATCATCAGACCTGAATAAGAACAAACCAAAGAAAAGCAGCAGCACAGATGATCGGTGAGTGAAGGTGAAGAAGATGAATCTTCTCAGACTCCTGTCTGACTTTCTGAGCAGGCGTCTGCTTCACAGGTTAAAACCATATTAAACTGGTTTTAATAGAGAACATGTGTTTTAATGGTCTGCTTTTTTCACGTCTGCAGGTCTGTTGCAGCTTCTATCACCACAGCGGTGATTTAATCAGCCTTTAAAACGTTATCACACCACACTACCAGAGGAAATCTGCTTATTCCGCTGCATTTGGTGGGAAATCTGATCGTTTATCTGCTGAAAATAGAAACTGTTAATGATCATGTTCAGGATGCTAAACTCTGATGATGATGACATTTGTTTACTGGAGTTTTAATAGTGGAAATAGATTTTCTGTTTGTTTTTTTTTCATACATCTACTGAGTTCAGTTTCTCAGCCTCTGTAATATGGCAGCAAACATATATGTAAAAAAAACTAATCGCAGCAAGTTAACCTCAACAAAACATTTGTCAGAATGTCAGCACGGCTCCTCTGGGCCTGAAGGAATCTGAACTTTTCTGTGTATTTCCAGGAAGCTGCAGCAACGGATGCATCATGCAGCCCTGACAGTGTTTGTGTTGGCAGCGGCCGTGCCGCCGCATCTGTTTCCGTTCCGGTCCTCGCTCGCTGCTTCTCACCGCTCGCGCCGCTTTGATCTTCGCAGAAGAAAAATTAATTCACTCAAGAAGTCATAAAACCTGTTTTCCCGTGAGATTTCGACCGTCATTCTCCGGCCCTGTTTGTCTGTTACAGTTGGAAACATGATCAGATTCCTAGTTTAGTCCAGTAAGTTTGACAGGTTGTCATCGTATGTTTTGCATGGTGATGAGCAGCATCAGAAACAGGGAGCTGTTGCTATGCTGGTTGCTATGGACACCCTGCTCTTGTTAAAGGTTCTACGTCACTTTCCAAGGCAGCAGGTTAATGCACTTTTATGCATTCAGTCAAAGTGATGTGGGAGCAAGCAGCATGGATGACTTTTAACTTATAGATTTTTGTCTATTGTAAGTATTGGTTTATTTATATTAATCATGAGCACTAGTTCCTCTTTTTCACCTTGAAAGGTGTGGATGAATCAGAAAGGTAGCTAAATATAAAGAGTGAGTTAGATTAGGCAAACTGAGTGACTTAGCTCATAATATGATAATAATAATAAAAATAATAATAGTAATAATAATGCATTTTATTTATATAGCACTTTTGGAAATGCAGTTATAAGATAAATAAAACACAAAACACAATAGGATAAACACAGTCAGAGAAAAGTGGCGATGGTAAAACCACACTGAAACTTAATATATTTCACTTTTTAAAGAAAGTATTACCTGATGCTGTTTAGATAATAAAAGTTTGATTTCCATTCATGTTTCTGCAGGACTTTAGGTAGAAGTGTCTCTTGTCTGTTTTACCAAATATTATTTTTGACAAATCACTAAGTTAACAAAGGCCACATTCTTTCTCTAATCCTAAGTATAGGTAATTACTTGTATACTTGTGATCAAACTCTTTCAAAGCACTATAATTTTAATCTGTATGTCTCTGTTAAACTATTACTTCATGCAGCAAACTTATTTTTTTATGCTCTTTCTTTTTTTTTTCCTATCCTTTGTTTTTTATTTGTTTTTTACCCTAACCCTAACCTGAACCTTAACCCTATTTATTTTTAATGGTAATAATGCTTTTAGTTTACAAATGTTGAAAACAAGTGTTTGTTTTCATGTGAAGCATTGTAAGTTGCCTGTGTAGCCAAAAAGTCGTTTTGCTTGAATGATTTCTGAATCAGAAGCTGAATCCACTCTTGAAATAATTCACACGGCAACATTTCGATGGTTTTGAATCCCCATCTATAACTTGATAAAGCTCCGCCCCTCCCCCACAGGCTCCTCCCACTCCATCTCTACAGGAGATCATTAGCTAAAGTTTGGTGAAATTATCAATGTCCCCTCCGGGAAACACTTTTAAAAATGCGGTGTTTCATGAAAAAAATGTAATATTTTTTCAACGTATTTAAAAAAACACATTTCGGTTTATGGAGCAATTCCTTATTTGTTGCATACGTTTTAAAGACTTGATTGTCATGTTTTACTCTGCACAGACACATTATAAAAATTCACCAATGAAGAAAAACAAAGTGACAATAGAAAGTCGATGTTTCCTCTTTTATCACAGTCACAGACTTTGGGAAGAGTCTTTGCTCCATTGTCGTATTTATGAATAACTTAGACACAATTGATTGTAAATAATAAATATTTACATGTAAAAATAAATACATCTTTCAGGAATTGAATGCATATATATATTTTATGTGGTTGACTCCAAAACGTACATGCAAGGCTACATCAGGTTATGCACATCAGCACTGTTAAAGCCCTTATTGATTGATTCTGATTGATTGAAAGACTTTAGGTTGTGACATCAGACTGGTTAATCTGTGCCACAGTAAACCTTGTTAATGCTGATTTTTGTTCTTTTTAAAGGAACAAATTCAATCAATACATTAAGTCGTATAAATCTACTGATCTCCTGAGAATTTGTTGCAATAATGGGTACAATAAGGACTTAATAATGCTGACTAATGAGAGTATAATAATAATATTCTTGTGTTGGTTATGACATGTATATTGTTGTTAAATTGAAAAGAAAAAAAAAACATTTAAGAGTAAATATTGTCACACTTTATGTTTTCTACTAATTTAAGACACTTCATCATTGAACAAATCCTCCATCATGGACATGTTTGTCTTAGTAAAACAGGTGAAAACCAGTGTTTGTTACAGTTCTGTGATAATATGTTGTGGTTAAAAGGTGAGCCGGTAAAAAATAAAATGAAATACAGAAAAAAACTTTAGCTGAGTTTAACCCAGCAGAGTTGATATAAACTACTGCCTCCGATTCCCCATGATGAGTTTAGATTTATAACACGATGCTCTTTGGCTTCACGGATCAAACCTGCAACCTCTGTTTCCCATGTTATTTGTATTTTTTTCTGGTAAAACATCACTAAAATGAGGTCTGGACCTTTTTTAGTGACTCAACGGCTTTAGTAACGTCACATGGGAAACCGACTTTGCTTCATAAAAATAACCTTTGCTCTGTTCTTTTCTGTTTCTGAGATTCCCTCCTACTTGGTTTTCCCATCTTAGCAACTTGCAGTTTAGTGGAGGCCAACATCTCCACCGCGGAGCCAACTGACCAGCACGGTTCACAGGGACGGATCATAGGGATGACTCTCACAGGAGCATCGCGACCAGCAACAAATACAAAACTCTGTGTGGTTTGTGGAAATGTTCTTGCAGATTCTCCCTGTTACATGTTAAATTTGGAAAGTTCTTCTGACATACGACTGGCTTTATTGTTGCTTTGGAAAGTGTGCATTGAGCAAAATCATTTGCTCGCTATTCTCAGAATGTTGTAGTTTTTCAAAACTTCTACCAACAGGGAAACTCAGTTAGTGGTGCAACTAACAACTATTCTGATAGTTGATTAAACCATTCATTATTGAAAGGACTGGGTGCTAAGTTTTTAAAATGATGTGGAATCTCAATGACTGACCCAAAGCTGAACTGACTCAACCTATTTCTTTTGTCCAGAACAACAGTCCACAACCCAAAGATCATCATTTTGATATTTTAGAAAACCAATATTATTATATTATAGAAGACTTTTTATTCTTAAAAATGGCTCAAATTGATTATCAAAATAGTTGGTAATTAATGTGATAGATGCCGATTGAGTGGAGCATTACAAATATACTGTAAATATTTATTTTAGTTTTTTAAAATATTTTGGGAATCCTATTTTCAACAAAAACGTTTAGAATGATGTTGAGGTTTACCAAATAAAAACCTGCAATGCAAAAAATTTGTCTGAACAAATAGAAATATCTTGCTTTTGGTACAATTAGTCCAAAACGAATTCAATATTGTAAATTGTTTGTCTTTTTATCCATATTTTTGTGTTGTTAACACTAATGAAACAGACAAAAAGATTAAAAGAACTAAAATCAAGAACCAAAAAACTTGAAATCAGCAAATTTATCTGCCAATGGAATAAAATAATTCAACATAATTCTACTCGGAATTGGACTAACTGTCCTAAAAGCAAATGATCAAATAGAATTTTTTTTAGCTGTTTGAAAGGAACTTTCCTGGTTGTGTTTTGCTTCTTTTTGTGTTTTTGAGAAATAAAGTGTAAGAAACAAAGTGTGTTATATGATCATCATGCGCTGGCACTCGGGGCTCCACTACCTGTTTATTATAAAAGTGATGTGAACCAACAACTGGTTGGATTTAAACATGTTTGCATGTTACCTATCGTTTCTGCTGTTATAGCACGAACAACGTCTCCAGACAGAATCAAACTTTTAAGAACCTTAAACCGATTATGATTGTTTTTCATTTTTGGATTTGTTTTTAATGATGCGATTCCTCAGTGATGAAAAACAAATCCAATGACTTGTAATTATCACCTTGAGGCTAATTCTTGCTTGTTGCAAGTTGCAGTGTTTCATTGTGCAGCCAGCTGTGTGTGTCATGGTGCGTATGTAACAGTGCAAACCTTTTGTTTTATTACTGTTCTGTGTCAGAATGTGAACGTATCTAACAGTCAGTATACTATATATGCATTATATCACCTCATAGATGATTCATCGATTGGTTTGGTTTATTAACAATAATATTGATTCATAATTATTATATTTTTTATTATTTTATATTATTAATTAACCTTCAACGGCTCCACTACTCACAAGTTTAAACATGTTTCTTTTTTCAGGGATAATTCGGAAAAAAATGAGAATTTGCATATTTATCTAATAGTTTAAGCTTTATGTTGTAATTTATTCATCTAACAATCTATTTTCAATAATGACAACCTGTTAATGTTTTGATGATTGATGGTGATTCCTGATTATGTATGTGTGTATGTATACATGTTTTTGTGTATGCATGAGAACCTTATTGACAATTTCTAACAAATCTATGTGTGTGTATGTGTCTGTGTGCACATATATGTGTGTATGTGTTTTTCTACATTCATGAGAACCGTATTGGGGACAATTTTTTTTCAAATAAGGTAGTTGTAGGGACCCTATTTTCTTGCAGAGAGTTATTGTTATTAGTGTGTGTGTAATTATTAGAGTAGGTGGGGGGTTGAGGGGGTGGGACAATTTCAAATGCAGTTTTTCTCTTCATGTGTTTGATTTGAAAACAGAATTTTTGTCAAATAAATTGGTTCTCGAGCTGCCGTAAACACACGTGATGTTTATTTATTAGCAAATATTCAGATGTTAAGGAATTATAATTGTCTCTAACTGCTGTTTGAAACCTCCCCCCCACACCTCCACCACCCGGCTCCACACTCCTGCATCAGTTTAGTTGACCAGCAGCTCCTGATACTCTTCAGAGCGCAGGAAGCGAGCAAAGGAGTCTTTCTCCATCAGGGCGTAGATCCTCTTCTGAGCCAGGTCGAAGGTTGAAGAGGAGAGATCCACCAGGTTCCTCAGGGTCACGTCCTTGGTGAAGTGGTCGATGTTGACCTGCGGAGAGAGAAAGACGACGATCCCTCAGCTTCATCATCACATTAGCTTAGTGGTTCTCAAATTGTGGGCTCAAGTTGTTAAGCTGAGCAGAGAAGATCAAAACAGACAGGAAGTCAAGCTAGAAACAGCATAGAGCATCCACTGGACTTTCAAAATAAAACAAATTTCTAAATGAAAATGCACATTTATGAGCAATATGAGCAAGTGAGCTACACCAGGGAACACACATACACACACACACACACACACACACACACCACTAATACTAATAAAACTTAATGTCACATAGCTGCAGTTTTCTTTTGTTTTGCACAGGTTTCACATTATTATTATCTTGGAAATATTATTATATTTATATAGTATTATTATTCAGTGCAATGTAGCCACAATATCCAAATATTCATTTTATTTAAATATATATATATATATATATATATATATATATATATATATATATATATATATATATATATATATATATATATATATATATATATATAAGGATGTTTTGTTAAGTTTTCTTGGAGCAGGGGAGCAGCAACATTGTTTTCCTCGAAACTGAGACGTGACAAAAAAAAGTTTGAGAACTGCTACGTTATCCCAAATTAGGCAACATATGATGAGATACAGCATGCATGTACTATTTACATTTTCAGTGTTTATTTTAGCTGCCCAGAGGAACCCACCAAGGAAACAGGACTCAGTGTTTACAGCAGCGACTCATTCAGACTATTGGAAAAGAAGCAGGTTCTCTAACCAGTGATGGTAAAATACCTACATCCTCTGTAAAATGGAAACACATGCAACTAGAGCTAAAACTAACAACTATTCTGACAGTTGATTCATCTATTGAATATTGAAAAGTTTAATCATTTAGTTGGTTGGTTCATCAAATGGTTAAATATTGATCACTGTTTCCCAAAGCTGTAAATTCATCCACAAACACAACCCAAAGATCATCAGTTTACTATTATAGAAGACTAAAAAAACAAAAACAGATTTGTTAAAAATCAATTCAACTGATTAATTGATTATCAAAATAGTTAGTAATTAATGTAGTATAATAGTTGACAACTAATCAATTAACAGTTAATAGTTCTTGTTTAGTTCTTGTTTTTGCGTGACGCAAAAACAAGAACTAAACCTGACTTCATCCAATGTTCATGTTTCTGTTCTGGAAATGTTTGCAGACTAGTGCATGTTTATTAAGATATTGACTCATTTGCATATCGAAACAGATTCATGTCAGAAACCAGATGGTGGAATGTAAAAATGATCAGAATCTTTTATTTAGGAAATTTGAAATTAACCAATGAAATAATCTTTTTCAGTAATGAGTAAAGTTATAATTTGAAATACACCATTACATCCCAGTTATGCTCTGATACTCTGACAGATCGTGTAGTTTACTGTGTGTTCACTGGATGCTACGTGTTAGTTGCCGCGTGTGGTTATTTATTTCCAAAGACTAATCTGACCCTGTTACTGTGATGTATGATCTTTATGGTCAGAGACTGTGACCGTCAGCTAATAAACAGTGCGTGTGTGTGTTTGTGTGTGTGTGTGTGTGTGTGTGTGTGTTATGGGGTTCCTGACCTCCTGGGGCCCCTCAGACTGGATGAAGTCCTCATAGATCTTCTTGGCCTTGGCAGCCATCTTCACTGGGTCCTTGGTCTTCTTGAATTCCTCGCAGGCTGTCCAGAACTCAATATTCTCATCGCTGAACTCGGACTGCAGGAAGCTGCGGAAAGCGACGACACCGTCTGAGGAAGAGGAGGCAGAGGAAGAGGGAAAAGGATCTGTTAATGAGTATGTCTGGATAAAACCTGGACATATCACTTGGCTGTAGAAGCTTCTCTGCAGAAAAGAACAAGAAGTATAACACGTCTGTTCATTCACTTCAGTTTCATTTTCATAATTCAAACTAATATTTATAATTCATCCAATAATAGTTTAATCTACTTTTAATTTAGTTGATTCAATACTGTATAAAATGTGTAACTCTATATCAAACTGATATTATATAAATTTATTTACAAAATAAAGCTTTTCATAACTTTTATAAGATCAATAACATACAAAATAATGGATGAATGGATGCATGGATTACATTCAAACTACTATTTTGATAGTATTGATATTATTGAAAATTAATCGTAAATTAATGAATTCTTTGGTTCATACAATGGTGTAAAAAATCAGTCTTAAGCTGAAGATTCAACCTAAAATGTCTTTTATTGTCAAGACCAACAGTCCAGAACACAAAGATCATCAGTTTACTATTATATAAATATAAAAATATAAAATTTTCTTCTTGAATTTGACTCAGATCACTTAATTAAGTGTCAAAATAGTTGGTGCATAATGTAATAGTTGACAACTAATTGACTGACTGACTTGTCTAAAGGCACGATTTAAACGTCTGACGATTGTTGTTCTTATGTATTAGGTTGACAGATGTAAATTAGCTTCATGCTACAATCTGGAAAAGTTACATGTAAACCTTCTCTGTTGATGTGTCCCCTGTCTCTGCTAAATAAACCAACAACAGCCAACACATTCATTTGAATTTAGAAGAACTTGAAGTAAGATTGATACAGATTGCTCCAACTTCTGAAGACAGAAGAGTCAAAAGTGCTAAACTGCAAAAATGTCAAATATTTAATTTGATTGGTTGTTTTTAATTAGTTTCAAACCTTAAATATTTTCAGTGATCAAAGTAAACAGTTATTTTAGAAGAAATGATCATAATGAGATCTCAGATCAGATTTCTGAACATCATGTTCTCATTACAGAACAAAATAAAAACTTAAAATAAGCAAAGATAATACTCAATATTTGATTTAATCGACCAAAAAGAAATTTTATTTTTACCTGCAAAGATCACATTTTTTTGCACTGTGGAAAACAGGCAGCAAAATTATAAAACAACTGTCCTTTATACACTAAAGTAGAAACAAAACCCTGCTCTGGGACGCATATAAAATCAAAGAAAAAGTCTCCAAAACACAGCTAAAGATAAAACAACAGCTCATTTTAGTTAAGACCATTGTAGTTCAACACAATGGCTGCAAAGCGCTGCCATTGTCTGGGGGGGCCTGCGCTGCAGATGATAAGCAGGCTGCACAGCCTCGGTGTTTTTATCTGAGATCTACACGGCACATGGTTCTGTTCGCAATCAAGCTGCAGCTCTTTAAAGACCTTTAGTACAAGGACACACACGCACACACACACACACACACACACACACACACTGAGCTGCCCGTGTATCCACTTGAACGTGAGATCATGTTCAATCTTTTCATCTGACTCATACATTATGCGATTTTTTTTCTCGTTGCATGAGGCACGTCACGTTAGGCGGTTTGTGACGGCGCTGTGGAGGCCGAGCTGAGCATCCCTCCGGGAGTTCAATAAGAGCGAAGCCATAAAGAATAAAGCTAATGTAAAGTCTCCTGCAGGCCGGCGATCACAGACCAGAGGTTTATTGAGTCATAAATCAGCGCCAGTGGAATCATCTTGACTCGTCCCGGGAGATTTTCCCATAACACACATGCAGAAACACACACAAACTCAACATGGATCAAAGGAGAGACTGGTAGTGTCAGCAACATCTGTCCACAGATGTTCTGGGGCAACTTCAGTGTTGCAGCAGAACTCGCCGATAACCGCCATTAGCCATTAGCGTTAATCATCGGCCTTATCTCTCTCAGGCTTTTTGTGCTGATTGCGGACCAAACATCAGAGCCAGATGTTGGTTTCTGGAATGTAAACCAGAGTTTCTCCTCATATACGTTGTTTATACATTTCCTTGTCTAAGATAATTTAATATAACCCTCCTATTTCCTGCAAACGCTGATTATATAATTAGAATTTGGACAGTTCAGGCACAGATGACGTAAGTGTCGACGGTGTTTTTGTAAATTCTCTCACTGCCAAAAAAAGAGGGGCAGAAGTTATGCACTTTGCCGCTATAGTTTGGACCACAAAGTGCAGTATTGTTTAATTGTTTGACATACGTGATTAAAGTTAGCTATTCATGTTTATTTTGAAGATTTACATTAAAATGTTTAGGACACTATGAACAGTATATTTTACAATATTTACAGATGACTACATTGAATTACAGTTTAAATAAATCACTATATATTTGGAGTTAGTCTGGAGAATATGTTGAAAATATTTCTGGGTCCAGATGCTTTTGTTTTGAAGTTTCCAGGAAAGGAATGGGCCTTTTTTTATTGCTAGGAAAGAAAATCTCTGTTTAGGATGTTGAGTCGTGCCTCGCCGTTTTATTTTCTCTCAACCTTTCGCAAGTTGAGTCCTGTTTTAAAGAAAAATAAAAGATAGTAAATATTTGAACGCAGGCGGCTTCAGGCTCCGATGACGTAAGTGTTTTTCACCGCAAGGCACATTTTAGTGAGACATTTATAAATGTCATCATAACCCTGGCGAGTTTACACCCAGAAATCTTTTTTTGTTGATTTTTGAGATACACACATGGATTCCATTAAGTTCCCCATTAATCAAAAGTCAATCAAAACAAAGAATATTTGTGCTCACTTTAGTATGTTCCTGCAAACTAATGTCTCCTTTGGACATTGTCTGTATTCTTATATTAATTGTTTTTTTTTTTTTTTTATAACTTCTGTACTTTGTGAATCTACGTTTGCTGAATAAAGTTTTAGGGAAAAAGAAAACAGTTTTTCTAGCAGAAGGAGGCGGCTGTAGTTTGTGTGTTGGTGGATTCAGGAGGAGGAAACCTACAGCTGTGAGTGATCACCCGGTCCAGACTCTCACGCCACTGAGCAGCTTCCTCAGGAGTCGGCCTGCAACAACAAAAACAACATCAGTTCAGTCAACAAGCATCTTAATACGGATATTTAGCAGTGAACAGCGCAACATGCTGCTAAACAAAGATCTAACATGCGCACATTCGTCTCGCTTCATCGCAGCTTCTCTGATCTGCTGCAGGTTCTGCTCCATGATTCACATCTGGAAATCATCACTGATGCATCTGGCCCTGAGTGACGCGCTTAATGCGTTTTAGCGGCGTTGAGTTTCGCAAGATTTAACGAGATGATAAACCGCAACAGATCAGCGGAGACTTTAATCCACAAGACAGTGATACCATCCCAAACTAAATATATAGAAAACAATTGGACAGTTTTTTTTCCTAAGCGTGTCCAGATGATAAAAATTTCCTCAACACGACACCAAGTCGTTTTAAGTATACACAATATAAATACTGTCCAGCATCTATAAACATTATATAGATGGTCATATCAACCTTATTAAGCGTTTCAAGCTGTACTAATCAATAAATTACTGCAAATAAACAGTCTGCTTTACACTTCTTATGCAACTTTTTACAAGAAAAATCCAGATTACATATTCATTAGTAACCATTTATGAAGCGTACTATCAGCTAAATAATGTTTATATTATTATACACTTGCAACTTTATTTTAATCAATAATATTGATATATAGTTCTGGATCCAACTGTCAGTGCTGGTTAAGTATTAAGTGGTTACTTTGGTTACTTTAAAAGTACTGATACCACATTGATAATACAAGTAAGAGTCACACATTCATAATCTAATAAAAACTATAGTATCAGCTAAATGTACTTTTGGTATCAAAAGTTGTGTTTTACTTTGAAGCTGTTCGTGGATAAATGTTTCTGCTGCATCAATGCATTTTAACTATCATTATCTGTGAAAACCAGAAATCTGTGAACAGTCAACGTCTAATGACACAGAACAGAATCCGGTTTTTCATACTTTGTGACAAAGCTCCGGCTAATTGTTTATTTAGCTAAAGCAGGAGCATACATAAATAAACAGCAGACCCTTCGGATCATCACAGACGCATTTGGAGATGCAGTGTTTTCACTGCGCAGGACGGGAATGAGAAACTGTAAAACGGCAATCTGAGACGTAACTGAAGCTCAGACAGAGTAAAAAGTAATAATGCTTGCTTCTGATCTGTTTAGCAGGGGAATGAAGCAGCTTTTATTATTATTATACATTTTTAACATCATATATGTATTTGTTAAGTTCATTTGCAAAAGCAGATATTGTTTAGAAATCGTCGAAAAAAACTATTTATTTTTGATCTATTCTCAGTGATATCAGTTAAACCAAAGTTCACCATCTTTAACCAAGAAGACATGACGTAACAAAATAAAAATAGAAACTTTATTGTGAATAAGAAGCATTAGGTCATTCTTTTCCAAATGGCGCTTATCTGCTTTTGTAAATGAACTCTACAGTTGGTTCCCGTCCTGCTCAGCGAAGCAGTTTCTCCGCCCGTTCTGCAGAGGCTTCACGTCCTCTCACACACCATCACTCACTTCTGCAGCTTCTCCGGCTTCTTCTCCGGCTTCTCCGGGTACGGGATGATGAGGTCGATGGCATTGTCCGGCTTTTGCAGGAGGACCCCCAATTTTGACTTGATCTCTTTGGCCCTGCAGAGAGAAAACAATTGGAGGCAGATGTCGTTATTTATTTATTTTTTTTTACTCATCTGACCCACGAGAGCAGCGAGAATCAGGTCATCATGTTTGTCATCAGGAGATTTATTCTGCTTCAGTCTGTTTACACAAGATGCTACAGTGGATTTATGAGCTGATGAATCAAAAATAAAAGCTTAAAATCTGAGATTCAGGCAAAAGCTAAATATATTTTTTCACCTTTATAACTTTTTATACTTTGAATTACAGCCACTTTCTTTTTCTTTTCTTTAAATTCTCATTATTTAATGTTCCATGTGAATCCACATTTCATCATGTTGCAGTTTGCGAAGTTGCATAAATTTCATAAATAAAACAATAAAAGTTGATGCACCACTGCAAAATGTGAACAGCATCACATGGTTTGACCAAACATTACAACAGTTTAATGCATTTTAATCGTGTATTCTATGATTCAGTCTCTTTAGTTCTTGTCATTAAAATAAACAGAAATACTCGTTTAACCGGTGAAATCTATTGTTGAGCTCTTTAAATCTATTGATGAAGGATTTCTAGATTAATTTCAGGTATGAGAAAGGTCACAAAGATCAACTTTAAGCATTTTAAATAATGACATTTTTAGTCTGAGAGTGACAGCAACAAAATGATTACTTTATCTTCCCATATATTTGTCATCATAAAGCGCATTTCTCACCTCTCCAGGCAGGTTTGGGGTAAGGCAGCTAATCCTTTACACATCTTTGGAGCCTGTCCGTCGTCAGTAGTTCAGAGTGGTTTCAGTCGTCCCGCTGATGTGAGTTTCAGCCTCTTTTCTTTCTGGCTGAGGTGCAGCTCGCGGGAGTTTTTATACAGACGCCTCTCTGGCTGTGGGCCAATGCCTCAGCCAATCAGAGAGCAGCGTTGGCAGCAGCTGAGACAGGGCAGGTTCCATAGGTGGAATCAATTAACCAGCCAAACAGGGATGAAGGCAGGAGCAACTTTCAAAACAAAACTCTGAACTAAAATTTGGTTTGTTTTTGTAGATTTAAAGGAACATGCTCTATGCTCTTTTTACTTGAGCAATTTCATTTCATTTCTTTTCCGCTGCAGGTTTGGTTCATTGTTTAAGTGTCTGTCTTACAGGATTAAATTAAGCTAAATACTAATTCGTTTTTTTTATTACACAATACAGATACAATACTGTAAACAGTAAAAAGTGCAGTTTTTCTTCTGTAGAAAATAATTAGAGTAACTTTCTGGGTATAATTGCTCCCAGTTATTTACTGTGAATAACAGTTTTACAGTGTATTTTATTACTTAAACTTAAGCAAAAATTTTGTTTCCTTTTAAATCCAAACATATCAGATTTCAGAAATGTTGTCTAAAGACAAGCAGCTTTTTTTTATTTCCTGTCCGACCACATTCGAGTTTATAAAAGATGCTGCTTGGCGGTCCAAAGAAAACAAGGCTGGTGACAGGACACAAGCAGCTGTTTCTGGTTCCTGAGTGAAGCTGAGCAGAGTTTGACTGATCTGGGATGTTTCATCGACTCGCACTCGATCACGGTGCAATAACGAGCCAACGCATGTGAAATAAGACTTCAGAAATATTAGAACAGACAGTAGCCGTGCTGATCGACCTGCTGGTTGAGTTCATTTCTTCTTTGAGTAATTCTAGGGGGATTTTTATTTTACTTTATTGGAACTTTGACTGAAAAAAGATGATAATAAATGACAGTGCTTTTCTCCTAATTCATATTCAGCAGTGTCCAGTGTGAATAACCAGACTAATACAGGCTTTTATTACTAGTTTATATTTTTCCATTGCTGCATGGTAAACAAACTACTAGTAGTAGCAGTAGATTCTCAGAAAATCATATCATCAAGATGCAGTACTCATGATATGTACTCTTAAGACTTCTAAAAAAAACAGCAGTGTCTGCTATTGACTTTACAAACTCAAACTATTCCATTTTACTTGGGGGACCAGGGTGTTTTAATAACTGCTTCACATCTGTATGGCATGGAGTCAACTGACTTCCAGCTCCCTTCAACTGTTCTTCCACACCAAGATTCTTTAACAGCATTCCACTATTCATTTTCATTTCTTGGTTTTGCTTCAGTACAGTGTTTTTGGTGTCAGCTCTACAAGTTCTTGATTAGATTAGGTCTAGCCAGGATTGGGCTGGCCACTGCATAACATTCATTGTGTTGGTTCGGAACCAAGATTTTGCTCATTTACTCATGTGTTTGGAGTCTTCTTATTCATATATTGTAAATCTAATATAACAGCAGTGTTCTGACATTTTAACTATGTTTTAATTTAACCTAGTCTTTCCCTGAACTAAACCAAGTGTTTTTTGTGAACGTAACCACAGCCCTCAGCAACCACCATAGCAACAACACTGTGGGCGTCCGACTTGGCCACCCAACAAAAAGGGATCAGGGCAACCAGAAGAAGTAGAAAAAGGAGGCAGTAGAACTCAGTTTTATCAAAACAAGGCGGTTTATTGGCGGTGGTACATAAAACAACAACACAGCAAATGCTCATATTAGCATCGCGGTCCACCTCTCAGCAGGTGGACCAAACAGGCAGTCCCACACGTCGCGCCTCCTGTCTGTCACCCGCAGACATGTCCGGGGGAAACTCTCCCCCTGTCATTCAGTCCCCCTTCCCTTATAAACAGGTGAGAAGTAGAGGGGTCCCGCCACTGGGTGGCGAGATGAAAGTCTGCGACTGTGGTCTGTATCCGTCCTGGGGCCTGCTCGATCACTCTCTTTCTTCGGTCGTTGCCGTTGCCGTTGTCCTGCTGCATCCTGTCAGCAACTCCCATCGACAACCCACTCCTGTCGACAACTCGCTCCTGTCGACAACTCCCGTCGACAACTCGCTTCCGTCGACATTCTGTCAACCCTTATGCCGACACTTCGCCACCGTCCTCCTGCTCGGGTACCACCGTCTGTTAGTTAGTTCCACCTCCTCTCTCCAGCGCCACCAATCCTACCGCTGCCACCAAATGTTGGGCGACCGACGTGGCCTCCCAACAAAAAAGGGATCAGGGCAACCAGAAGAAGTGAAAACAGATGGCAGCAGAACTCAGTGTTATCAAAACAAGACAAATTATTGACGGTGATACATACAACGACAACACAGCATATGCTCATGTTAGCATCGCGGTCCACCTCTCAGCAGGTGGACCAAACAGGCAGTCTCACATGTTGCGCCTCATGTGTGTCAACTCTCCCCCTGTCATTCAGTTCCCCCCTTATAAACAAGTGAGTAGAGGAGGGGTCATTGCCTTCTCACAGGTGCATTTAATCTCTTGTACTTTTATGGACATTCGAATGATTATGCACAAAAAATTGTGCCGCACTCAACTCAACTTTATTTATTTAGCACTTTAAAAACAACTACAGCTGCCACAAGGTGCTGCACATAATATTCAATTAGACAAATGGAAAAAAAAAAAAAACATTGGTATGAATTAGATCGTGGCAACCTTGTTCTCAATCTCTGCTGTCTCATCTATCCGTGTAAATCAACCTTCTCGGGGCGACTCGCACCTTCGACGGGGAAGGGCGGTTATTTGCATGACTGCACAGAAAGTCCTAAACAAACCCGTTCTTGTGTTTGAGTGTTTAAAGCACCCAGCAGGAGGGTCGTCTCTCATGTCACGTTGTGGGCAATAAATAAAGTCCTCAACTCAAACAAACGTGAATCTGCTCTTGTGATGTTAAGTTTCGTTTTTATCCATGTCCTCTCATCCCAGGGCCTCAGCATGAATTAAAATCACTCTGCAAACATGCATGACGACGTTTTTATTTGCTCAGATTGTTCACAGTGAAACACACATTTACATTGACTGTAAATCTTCCAGCTGAAAAACCTTGAAGTGTTAACTTGAGGATAAGGGATGTTAATATTATATTATTCATTTAATAAGTTATACTCCCATGTCGCTGAGAGCAGCTCAGCTCGCCAACTCTCTTAAAACACGCAGCTCTTTGTATTTAAACTACACTAAATTCCCCCTCCAATAAATGTTTTATTTTACGTGTCGACAGGCTGCGTTTACTAATGCTGAAGCATATGAGCCTAATGTTGTGTTGATTCGTGTTAAAGTGACGGTTTATCAAGTTAAACAAGCAGAGCTGACTGTTGTTTTCTTACCTCTTGGCAGTGTGGATGAAAAATTATTGCAATAAAAACAAAGTCAGAACAACGATTAAAAAGAAAAATAGCAATTTTCTCCCTGATCAAAACTCTTATCTGCAGTTATTATAAAGCTATTATGAAGAATCTCATTTTAAAATCTGTTAACCAGCAGCGTTATTAAGTATGTTTTGGATCAACTCAAAGCTGAATTTAACACATTTTTGGGCAGAGAGCTCATTGATGTGTGTGTGATAACTGATTATCATTCTGCAGGTCTGGAATTCTGCCAAAGTGTGATTTCTGGTGCGATCACTACGCCTACACAAACCCCCACGGCGAAAAAACCCTCCAGCACGCTGACAACATTCCTGTTATCCTCGGAGGAAAATGTGTGTATTTTAGGACAGTTTCGGCATTAAAATGCATTTCGAAAACATTCCTGCTGAGAAATGTTTCCATCCAGTGAACATATGCGACCTTTGTAATAATACTTTTTGTTATAAATTGCATGTTTTTGGTTTCCAATTCTTACTGTTAAACGTTATTCTCTATGTGAAGCACATTGTGTATGAAATATGTTGTACAATAAAGTTGCTTCAACTTTGATTTGAAAGCTATGAACAAATTCCATGTTTCTTTTGTAGGTGGGTGCTATGCATTTTGTTTCAAGCCTGAAGCAGACAGAATGTCTAACTCCACTGTTAACGGATATTTGTCTGTCTCATCACACATAATTTTAACACAAATATAATCTTTTTTCTAATGTGTGTTCGTGCCTGAAACTATTATAACTCTGAACAGGAGCCTTCACCCAAAAACGCAACAAAGGCAGTAATGCAAAACAACTCTGTTCCAAAATTAGTTTACAGCAAGGCAGGCTACAGGCAGAATGAAAAATTCCAGGAAACACAAGGAACACTGGTGAGCTTCTCTCAGGGGATTAAAGTTGCAACTGCATTTTGATAGTTAATAAACGTCATCAGTTATTGAAACAATTACTTGATTCATTGCTTTGCTGTAAAAGGACAATCACTGTTTCCCAAAGCTGAAGACTTAAACAAATATGTTTTTTTTTGTCCAAACCAAGAGTCCATAAGCCAATGATCATCAGTTTACTATTATAGAAGATTAAAGAAACCAGAAAGTAATCAGATCTGAGAGGCTGAAACCAGTGAATTGGAACAATTTCGTCTTTATTCTTTTCTTTATTGTAATAGTTCGTAACTAATTGATTAATCAACTAATAGTTGTAGGGAGGGAAGGGAGGGAGAGATGAAATGACACAAGTCTTTAGTCACTGAAACAAAACAAGATGTGTGAGTTTCAAAAGAAAGATAGATATATTTTCCTAGGTGCAGAACATATCAGAAAATATGCATGGATCAGCAAACTCTGACATATCTATCTTTCTTTTGAAACTCACGTTTTCTGTTGTTGTTTCTGTTTTATCTCATGACAACAGGCTGGTTGATGCCTGGTTGGGTTTCAGATCTAAAGAGTTTTGAGCGGCTTCAAAACCAATAGTTTGGTTTAGTTTGGAGTGCACTATAGTTTGGCACAATAGTGCACTCCATTCCACCCAAAGGAACAGAGTTTGGTCTGTTTTCATTGGTGTGAAAGCATCAATCACAATCAGATGCACTAAAGAAAGCAGGCCTCGTGATCAATGTTTGTCATTTGGTAGGATTTAACAACACTTCAACAGCATGGTAAATGCTGCACTATATGAAGAGACAGAATTTCAGACATAGGGAGCTAAGTCTAGTGCTGATAGAGCCTATGCTGCTTTGTTAAAGAGAACTTTGATAAAAAAATCAATTGTCTCCTCTCTTGCATCCAAAATCTCAAACAGTTTAAACCTGGAGACATGATTGATTTTCACAACGATCAACAGATTTGAAACAATAACCATGATCACAACACCGTGAACAGGATTGTGGACCATCTCACCTCAAGTAGGGTCCTTCTGGTGAGGATATGAACTCGGGTCCACACGAACGAGTCAGGATGCATCATTGGAGGGGATACTAATTATTTCATTTCCTATTTGTTTGAAGATAAGCATTGATGAAATGTCAATTGGACTCATTTTGGGTTTGTTTGCAGATGTGAAAGTGAAACAGGCTGGAGTCTATATGCTACATAGTAAAAAATGTCTTTGCCTGGTCGGACCAAATAATTGAACTAGTGGAGGGAAAGCTCCCTATGAGTCCTGGTGGGTTAAAGCCCCCCCCCCTCCATCCCATCAGGCTTCTGCCAACGAAAAGTCAAGATATTTATTTTTGGGTGACTGATGTTACGTGACAGTCGTGTTTAATTTGTTGACTCAGTCGACTGATTCGTGCTTACTCCGCACAAAGGGAACAGAACATTAAAAGAAAACAAGCATCGAAACTGACTTGTGAGGAACCGCCTAAGATGAAATATATGAGCCACATCGGTGCCGGAAAAGTCTAATTTCACAGAGTTTAACACTGCTAATGAGTAAATAGGCTGTGAGCTGAGCAACATTCACGCTGTGAATCGGCTCCTGCACTAAAGCTCTGAACCCGATCAGTATTCAGAAACCACAGGCTTCAGTATTAATGTCCTTATTGCAGCCAAACAATAGACGCCCTGCGGTTACATAAGCACTGCACTTATCAAAATCGATCTGTATCTAGTGTTTTTATTCCAGGACTAGTAACAACGTCTGGTATGAAGCTGTTTGCTTTAATCTTCTTGACTTTATTTGCTTTTCTATATCACAATAGCTAAATGGAGAATAAAACAAACACCTTCTGCTTAAAAACAAAATCATTGGTGCATTAAAGCCTATATATGTCAACATCTTTGCGCATTGTTTTTTCAGATCTTGCACCAACAGCTGGAGTCAGAGATAGTTTTCTTTCAATCTTTGATTTTTTTTTGTGAAATATTGGATCAAATACTGAGGTGATTTAGAGCAGGTGTGAGGGGAAATATGGGGGGAAAACAACCAACAATACAAGAAAACCAGACAGTGACATAGTTTAGTTGAATATTTTAGGTTGTGAAACCCTGGTTTTGTCTATTTGTTGGATTTTCAAAGTTTCTTATATTATGAACTGAACCAAAATCTGCATCTGAGCTTCAGTTAAATTTAGAGGAGGGAAGTTTATAGTAGCAGTAGAAACACTCAAGTACTTGAAAGTAGAGCACTTGAGTACATGTACTCAGCTACGTCCCACAGACGAGCACCAAGCTGCAGGAGTTTTGCTTTTGATTGCAGAGTTTCCTGGAAGCCGAGTTTCAGGAAGGGGAGTGGACATGAACTGTAAAAGCCGCACCACTGTGCAAATAAAGCGGCGGCAGCATCCAGGTGTTTGTTTACCCGCCGACAGACGCTTTTTCGCTCCATTTATAGACGCAACGGCTGGATGAACAACTGAACGTGCAGGCGGCTCCATAAAAACACTGTATCGCACACATGTTGGTTACTAAACGCTTTGATTGCGATAAACGACCTGACAAATACACAACATGCTGTTTGCTGTCGGACAACAAGAATGCGGAGGCAAATGCTAACTCAACACAATGGAGGTAGAAAGTTCAAAAGTCTGTTTATTCCATAAAAAAGGGTCATACACATATCCAGAAAAAAAGCTCAAAAACAAACAAATACAACAGACTTTTAAAAGTCTAACACTGGTCAGCTCAACTTAAAGCTAAAAGATAAATTGATGGAACAGAGGAAACACAGATTAAATAATACATGGAGGAACGAGACATGCATGCAACACGTTAGGATGGAGCAGGTAATAACCACAGGTGGAGAAAACAGGAAGTAAAGGGACCTAAAATAAGAAGTGTGAGTAAAAATAAAACAGGAAGCAAGTTAGAGAAAGATTTATTCACCGCAATTGTAAGAACTGATTAAAGCAAAGTCTGTTCTAGTAAATATAAATATGACTATAAATGTGTGTCTATTTATGTGTGTGTGAAATGGGTTTTATGAATAAAGTTTTACTGACTGACTGATTGAATAATAAATAGTCAAACAGAACTGTTTTAGTTAGTGAGTAAAATGTATTTCAATGACACTATTCACAGATAAAAGTGCATCGTAACAGGGATAGAATGTAACAAAAATAAAGACAGAAACATCAGAGAGAACAAGTTCAGACCCAGAAACATCAACATCAACATTAACTAAAAGGCTAGTCTAAAGTCTAAAAGGAGAATATTAAAGTACTCTCTTTATTTGAAAAAAAATCAATAGGGCTGGCAGGGGGCATCAAGAGTCTCTGATCTGATGACTTTAACACAGGCATGAAAGAGCAAAAGGTCTTAGGGTCTCAAGGTTTAAGAGACGTATGAGCTCTAAGAGTAAATCCTAAAGTCTTTAAATGGATCCTAAAATTAACTCTGAGTCATATAATCACTCTCCCTGGATTCAGTTAAAAGCTGCTGATTTCTGCACCGTCTGAAGCAGAGTTTTGTTAAAACATGTAAAAGATCAGAACTTTAATCAACATGAGAAGAAACAAAGGCATGAATCATCATCTCTGTTTCAGCTGTCGTAGTTTTCAGTGTCTGCAGACGTTGAGCTGAGTGAGAACACGTGTTAGTGACTCAGCTGGTTGGTATTCATCATCAGTGATGTAAAACTACAAAGAACTTATTTAGTATTAATGACTACAGTTCGATCTTTGAACCCTGATGAGTGGGAGTGCACCTATTCATAATCACAAAGTTTCTGTGGAACCATCATCATTTCTATACTGTGGTATTTGCGGTAATTACTATCTGCAAGGGAACTAAATAAATCAGCTGATTCCCTAACAAAATCTGCTAAATATGAAGGTGAGTGTATTCTGGCCTCGACATTATTCACAAACTAATCTCTGAATGTTGTTATGACCCTTTGACTCAGATTGCAAAGATTGGCGACAGCTCTCCTAACGTTCTTTCACTTCCCATTGGTTGAGAGTCAACAATGGCAGCTCAGGGATAAACAACAGAGTAAGTGAATTGGAAAAACAAAAAAAGCGACAGCAGGAGTCTGTGGTATATATAGACTCTGACCTTATTGTTGCTGTTTCCTTTGCTTGACCACAGATCAGCCGACAAACCTGACGACGCCTGACGCTTTAGGCTCAAAGATTCAGCTGAAATCCTGCAGGGTTCATTTCTTCTTTAACCTCTTGTCGTCGAAAGTAAGTAAATGTCCTGCTCCACAGCCTGATTGAAATGATCCTTACTGTCTGTAGAGACTAGTGCTGGTTAATTTTCTTTCACACTGCAATTAAAGAACTTTACATGACTTTTTATCTTCACCTGTGTGGCTGGGTCTCCCTGTACTTTGCTTTGTTTGTAAATAGTGTATGTGTCTGACATCAGGTGGGTTGTAAAAAAGGACATTTATCCTCCTCACTGGTGGAAGACGCAATGTTTCTAATGGATTCACAGCATTTTCTGTGGTGGCTTTGTTTTCATGCATCCCCCCTGAATGAATCTAGAGTCTCGTTTATCAAGAAGTAATTCAGAAGTGTGGAAGTATGACTGTCTGCAAGACACAGGATATACCCTTACATGCCCCAAACCGCAGAACCCAACCACCACACACAACCACGGTATCTAACCATAGATTTCAACACAATCCAACCACTGAAAGCTAGCACAAACCCCAACCACAGACGGGCACCACAGAACCTAACTACCAAAACAACTTGTGAACACAACAACAAAACCATACCACAGAACCCAACTATGAAACACAACCCCTGAACACAACCCCTGAACCCAACCACCAACCCTAATCATTGAATCCAACCATAAAACCCAACCAAGGGACATAACCATTCAATCCAACCACCTTACCCAACCACATTACCCAAACATAGAACCCAACCATAAAACCCAACCATAAAACCCAACCACGGAACCCAATCCTAGAACCCAACCATGGAACACAACCATAAAACCCAAACATGGAACCCAACTATGAAACTCAACCATAAAACCCAACCATTAAACCAAACCATGGAACCCAACCATGAAACCCAGACATGGAACCCAAACACAGAACCCAACCATGAAACTCAACCGTAAAACCCAAACATGGAACCCGACCATGGAACCCGACCATGGAACCCGACCATGGAACCCAACCATGGAACCCAACCATGGAACCCGACAATGGAATCGACCATGGAACCCGACCATGGAACCCGACCATGAAACCTGACCATGGAACCCAACCATGAAACCCAGCCATGGAACCCGACCATGGAACCCAACCATGGAACTCAAACATGGAACCAAATGACAGAACCCAACCATGAGTCCAACAATGAACCCCCACCAGGGAACCCAACCACCAGATCCATCTGCACAACTTAAACAGTCAAAACTTACAGTTAAACAGTTAAACTTCTTCAAATCAGAAGTGGGGACATTCCTGACTGGTGCTGGTTCAGGACTGGTCACCTGCGCTTCAGATAAAAATCCTTGTGTGATCTGTCTGTTTATTTCAGTCCAGACTGTTGATTTGAAGTTTGGATAAAAAATGTGTGGGTGACATGTAAATTCTGTCTTAAACAATCATTTTTTTTACCATAAAGACTTTATTTACTTAAAAACAGGACAATACATACAGTGACCTGTGTGTATCCGTACTGTTTCTTTCCCAGTGAAAAACCCAAACTGACCAAAGTTCTTGGTTTCCCAGATTGGATGCAAATTGTATGAAGATCCTGGAGCCTCCTCAGAGTCTCTGATGGACCTCAGGGTGGACAGTGATTACCGAGGTGCTGGGTTCTCAGTGCTCACAGCCCACAGCCCCGCGAGAGGAAATTAAATCGCTTTTCCCACAGCACCATTAATTATTTTCGTGAAGTTGTTTGTTTGCAGAGGGTTTTTCCGGTGAACCTGCTGCTTACAGGGGCCAAAGAAGAGTCGCGAAGACTGTTTTCACTTGAGTTACAGCGGATTTGTCTGTTACGGAAAAATCTGAGGATAAATAATGACGTATCGGTTATCATTCCTGTCTTAGAGAAATAAATTGCATACTGCATGAAGAGAGAAAATGGATTTTCCATTGGCAAGGTCACCACAAAATGCTAACAATGGCCATGGATGTATTTCTGGTTGCTTTTTTTTTTTTTTTTCTAAGGATTATGGATTAAACCAACTGTAGGGATAAAACATGATTTATAGAATTGCTCCTTTCTGCCTGTAGTTTCATAAATATATGGTGTGGATTTTATTCCAGCTGTTGCTGACAGTTCCCAGTGGCAGCAACGATTTTGTTTAAGAATTACAGCTTCATAAAACACATAGAAGTATGCGAGCTAGACAGAAACGCTTGGTCCAACTGCAATCGCTGCACCAGTTTTTTCTGACAGCGCAGAAACTTCCACATCTATATCTGATCCGATAAACCTCAACTTTAGAACAACAGCGATTATCACAGACGTTTAACTCAGGCCCGTAGCCTAAAGTGTGTTTGGTTTTCAGGGATCTGGATACAAATCAGAGCAAATAGCCTCATAATTAAAAATATAAACAGAAGCCAAACCAAACAGGACAATGAGACGCAGCCAGAATGCGTAGAACAGCAATGGACGAGCTGGCGTCTCGGCTGCCGGTTCGTTTTTTGGGTCACATATTGCGAAGCCTGAACAGCCTGTTGCTTATGGAGCCCACGTACATTATGTTTGCCCTTTTCACATCGGAGGAGGGTTAATGAACCCACTCTCAGAAAAGATATGGCGACGTCTCAGAACTCGCAGTTACATGACGTAGGCGTGCGTGCGTGTGTGTATGTTAACCTATGAGCTGTTAATGGGTTCAGAAATGGGAACGCAAACAAGTGATGGAAAATCTATTTATCTTTCTTTAAGGAGCATCTTTACCTTTCAAATTAACACGTCTTACAGCTCCAGCTCCATATCTGACAAATATATTTAATGAATAAGACACACACTGCAAGAAATTAAATCTCATAAGGAAAAAAAATATCTTGTTTAGGTACAACTAGTCCAATATTGAGTATTATATTTAGCTACTCCCATTGGTAGATCATCATATTTTTCCTTCTTAAATATAAAAAAAAACAAATATATAATGATATTGGAATTTAAGAATATGTGATAACATGAAAATAAGGAAACATCAATAATTTGAATAAAGAGAAAAAAATCATGAGATAAAGAAAAATGTGATACAAGTCAAACAGTGCAATCTTAAATGCAATCTTAAATTGATCAAAATCAATAAAATAAATACATTAATATATAAATAAATCAAAACATGAAATAATTGAAATCATCAGTCAGTAATGGAAGTAATGGAATAAGATAAATCTACTCAAAATTGGACTAATTGTACCAAGATATTACCTATTTTTCTCTACGTTGTTTTACTTTTTGAAGCATATATGTGAAGTTGTGGTCACTAACAATCAGATATTCACCTATCTACATTATGGAGCCTTCACGAATTTCCTTTCAGCTGGAATTAAGAAATGTATAAATTCAATCATGAAAAACTTAAATCTTAAAAAAAATGTATGAAGCCGCTCACATCTGCTCTGTGAAAAGTTTCATGAGGCTTTAACCTCTGATCCTGTTTGCTGATGCAGATTATGTTTGATGCTGTCATGTTTCCAGACTCTCTGACCTTTACCACATTATATAACTTTGCATTTTTCTAATAAATTCATTGCAATTAATGTTTTGGCCTCTCTGAGCTGTGCATGATAAGAACTGCTTAATCCTGCCGCACAAACCACATGTATGTGTGAGCGGCGTCCATCACTACGTTTAATCAGAACAAGTTGCTTTCTGATCTGATTTAATACAAGCAGGGAATTTAATCTGAATGATTTCCAGCTATTTGCAGCTATGTTGCTATTTATAAAAGAGACTGAAAAAGATTTATTTTGTCTGTTAGGAGGAAAATCGCCAGTTTTTTGTCCTCAAACCCAGATATGGCCTGAAAAATCTACACAGAAGTCTGGAAATTTTAGTCTGTAAAAGTCTGGAATTCAGAAATATGAAATGTGTATGCATGCGTGTGTATGCATACACACGCATGCATACACCCACACAAACACACAAAGATTAATGAACGCCTGAAATAAATGTGGAACCTCCAGAGTGAAAGGTTTAAAAGTCAGACATGACTGAGAAATAAAAAAAAAAAAGCAAAAGGTGATGTGTAACAGTCAGTCCAATCTGAATCTATTTCAGTGACTTATATGCAGACTCTGTCTAATCTGTTTTCACTGTTGACAGATGTAATTCCAACATCTGTTGACATAAGAGGTGAATTCAGTTGTTTTTCCCTCTTTATTCTGTCCTCCATTCATGATATTATTATATATTTTAAATACTGTATCTGGCCCCGTTTGTCTTCTGATCCTTTATCTGTTTGGACGTTGAAGTCAGTGAAGTGTAGCATCACTGTGTTATGAGCTGTGAAGTGAAAGAAGTGCATTTTTTTCCTGTACTTTACTCAAAGTATAAAACTTATAACACAGAATCATTCCAGGATGCTGATTTATATAACAGCAGCTCTGCTGATACAATGAAGCCAGAAGAAGCCTCCCTGATGAAGTGGGACAGGGCAAAGACTCTTGTAGCTTGTATCATGGTCATTTTGTTTGATGCCTTTTTAAAGTTATTATACTTTTACTGTTGTATTTTGTTGTCTCATGTTTTACTGCAGTCATACACTTTGAGCTGCCTTTTACATATTGTAGATGCTGCACAAATAAAGACTGTTTTCTGTTATAATCAGCTGGAACCCAATGATTAATTATTGTATGCTGCACTGAGTTCTTTCAGGTTTCATGTTTTTTATGTGAAATCTGAAATCTGTTAAATATCTCTCAACACTAAAACATTAACCATCACTTTATTAACATATTGATTATCATCAAATCTGAGTTTAAAAATGATAAGTCCTACTATTGATTGCAATAATCCCCCCCAATGAAACAAGTCCATTGAACTGTTGTACTCCATCTGTGGCTTCCAGCTACTGCAACTGTATGTATACCGTGAGTGGTCAATTAGAGATATATATCCCGAAATGTGAAGCTGCTTATTTGTCTAATGGAGCATTTTAAGTCAAAATAACCACAGATCAATGATAGGTAGGGGTGGTCCTAGCCAATATGTTGCCCTGGGTGAACACCACCTGTGGTTCCTGCTGAGGAAACATTGCTTTGTTAAACAGAATGAGACAGAAAAGTGATGAATTGATTTTTCAAAATTGTGAGGAAAATTACACCAGAGGGAGGATGGCGGACTGAAGGCGAACATATGATTAATTCACCTCGCCCATAAGAGTTTAACTTTATTTTTGGCAGCTGATAAGGTGAAATATAGACAAAATGCCAAGAAAAGCCAAAGGGCTCAGACTTGAAAAGTCCTTTAGAGAGGAGTTTTGTCAAAAAATATTATTAGGCAATAAGGGACCTCTGTGAGATGACGGCCAACAACGGGTTCATCTTACCTACCTAACATCTGCGATCATGAAGATGGCCTTTCAGCTTTTTAGGGAGAAGTATAGAGCTAAGAAGATACAGCGTGGTTTTAGGCACCTGGCAAAGTCTGAGGTCACAGCAAACGACAGCATGGGCACGTTTAACACCCCGGCCCAAGCTGAAAGATTCCTGAGTCGATTGCAGCAATAACATCAGGCCCGGTAGGAAAGTGGACTGACGTTTGACTGTGAGAACAAGGTGAGGTTAAATGTGCCTTCATTTCATTATATTTCACCTGAAGGTGAAGTCCCCCCCTGAATGGAGGAAGATCAGTATTTACACTAACCATATGCTCACGTGGGACTTTTTTCAGTGTTAACGTCCAGTCTTGACTTTGGGGTATGGCAGCACGGCCGTGGGGTGAATTCTCCCCAGGTAGTGTGTTTGTGTTTTTAGTTTAATGTTCTCTTTTTCCACACATCTATCTTTTTCTGTTTATTGCATAATATTGCACATTTTACCATTTTCAGGTTACATTGTATATATAGCAGATGTCAGGGGAGTCAAGTAAGAACGTTGATGTTACATTAGCCTGCTGGAATGTAGAGGGGTATAAATACTCTGCCTGTACTTTACCTGGCCTCAAAGCTGAAATTAGTTTCTTTCCTCCTGGTCATTCAGGAGTTTTGATCCTTATACCTTTTGTTTCATACACAGACTATTTCTGATAACGGCAGATACGTATTAGTTAGAGGGAGCTACATTTAATTAAATACATTTTATTTGGAACTTAATTATAAACTTAAATATATACCAAGACACTCCAATATGTGATATTCATGCTTTTACACCTGGCCTGAGGATACGGTTTTCTCTGCTTGGAAACAGAGTGACATTGAGTCATTTGTAAATTGAATGGAATTTTGCCTCATTTACACAACCTCAAAACATTTATAATATTTCTGGACAAACATGATATCCTCAAGGCAATGAATACATTTGGCCCAGCTAGACGTGCCTGCTTAGTATAGAGGTTTTTAAAAAGGCTATACTATACTTGTAGCAGTTCTGGGAGCTACAGATATTGTTTCTTCCAGCAACAAATACAGGAAGAAAGCTATGATGTTTGCAGAAATATAAATTTTACATTTGTAGAAAAAGGACTTTGTGTCAACGTTACAAATTTAAGGCTTCACTTTGCACAGATGTACTGGATATAACATTGCGTATACTTCATTTATTCATATATGTATTTATAGATGTTTCCCTACCTCATTTGCCTCATTGTGTAACTATGACTGTGGACTGATACTATAATATTTGTATGTGCTATGTTCTGTATGTTCTAGGGACGATGACAAACGGTCATGTGGTGTAACTGTCAGATAGTTTAACCCTCTAAATAAGGTTTTTGAAAAGTTTAAAAAACTAGTTTCATATTCTAGGTGGATTAAATATTTATTTTTTTGGTTACACTATTTGACATTTTGTGTCACAAAATTATTTTTTTAATGATACACATGACTTTTAAATGACAAGAAACCAACATGAACGCAGAATATAGATTTTGAGATACTTGATGAATGCTTCATCAGGTAGCTGTATCTTAAAAGGTTTTTGACTTTCTCATCTTGCCAACCATGATTGACCATGACCTATTTCCTTCCTAAGTTCTTTCTCTTTCTTGTTTCTCTATCTCTATTTTCCAGCTACTGCAAAT
The DNA here is from genome assembly GCA_036785175.1 of Eupleurogrammus muticus. NCBI lineage: Eukaryota > Metazoa > Chordata > Actinopteri > Scombriformes > Trichiuridae > Eupleurogrammus > Eupleurogrammus muticus. Next base: position 22,941,592 of record JAYKQN010000006.1, on the reverse strand, counting down.
TTAAGATGTCAAAGTGAGGTAAGAATACATTATATATGAATATTTTAAACTTAATGTGGCAGAATAGTAGTTTACCTGCAGGTTATTTATCGAGTGGAACATTTTAAATTAAAACACCAAAGCATGGATCAACAATGATCTGGTATCTCTGTAAAAACTGACGTTTGCTGTAGGTGAAATAACGCTTCGTCAAAAAGACTGGGACACAGAAGTGACGGCATGTGACTCCTCTGCTGCTGCAGCTGAGTGATGCTGGGGGGACGGAGGATGTGAACCCTGAGGAGTGGACCACTGGGGACCCCGGGCAGATGATTTCCCACGCTGTGGTGTCATGTCTGTGCTCCGCCGCTAGCTCTAATATGTTTAGCATGAGTCCTCCCTCCCTTCAGCTGCAGCAGAGTTTCCAGCAGGGGCGGAGAGGGTCGGGATACTGGGAAGACGCTGATTCTTCCTCGTAGGTCCGGGCCACGGCGAGGTACGTCTGCGGCGCAGGAGAAGCAGCACATGTCTGCATGTCTGTTTTTCCCAGGGGGGAAGCTGTGGAATGTGCACTCCGGGTCATCGGCGCCGCGCCGCGTCCCTCGCAGAGCGACGCAGAGCACGGACTGTTCTCGCCACCGATTTTAGACTCGGGGTCACCGGGGTCAGCGAAGGCACAAGTGATGAAGAAGAGCTGCGAACGGACAGTATGTCCTCAGTCAGCTGACAGTCAGAGGCCGGAAGTCATGTTGTGAGTTGATTAATGTAGCGATTATTGAAAAGATTAGTTTGTAGAAGTGTAAAAATGTAATGTAATAAACATTAGATTCATAAAAACTAGAAACAATATATGTATATATATATATACACTGTTTCTTAAAGTTGAAGATTCAAAAACAGAAAAAAGACTCATTTCAGGGGAACTCAAATCGATTAATTTATTATCAAAATCAAAAAGTTGGCAATCAACGTAACAGTTGGCAACTAATTGATTAATCAACTAATACGTTGCAGTTTTAATATTCATAAACAACTTGTATCCTGCCTCAACAAACTGGAACTAAAAGCACAAAAAATCTGATTTGAAAACACTTTTTTTCAATGACGTTTTTTATAACACTGTTGTAAAAACAAGCTCTTTTTACAAATGGTGATTTCGTTTTCCATACCTGCTTGTCTCAGGGGTCTGCTGGAGCCATTTCCGACACATTACAGGTGAGAGGCAGGATACACACCAGACAGGTAGCAGCCTATCATGTATATGGCAATTTATAATATATAATTGAAAGTCTCTAATCAACCTCAGCTAAGAGAAGGCTGGAGAACCTGGAGAGAAACCACACAGACACAACATGAAATACCACACAGCTATTATGTAATAGTTGGTAACTAATCAAATCCTTGCAGATTTCCTTTAATGCAAACATATTTAAAAATTAACAATTCATATTCTCAAAGTCAAAGTTATTTTTTCCTTTGTTATATTGTTTCAATTTTATACTATCCAATTAGTTAACTGTTTTCATCTTAAAAAGCATCTTTGATGTTAAAAGAGAAAAAAAATTCTCACATGACTGCAGCCATTTTTGGGTTCCTGTTTATCCCATGATGATATAATCTGTGTTTATTTATATATTTATATGAGATGTCCCTTCAAATTGCCAGAAACAGCTTCTTGGTCTCTATCGTTGTATCGTGACATTTCTATGGTATAAACAGGAAATACAGGGGGACGAAATGCTGCGAAGCATCTGATTAAACCATTAATCAGATTTGGGCCTGTCCTAGCAGGTGCAGAATATTCAGCCTACGTTTCGTCAGTAAGAGCACTCACCTTGATTGACAGGTAGATGCAATGATCCTATTGGTTGAAGTGGAGTGTCACACGTTTTGTTTCTGTTACTGGTTTGAAGTGATATTTTCTTTTGATTAATACAAAACAATGTTATCTAAGATGAGATAATGAGATCTATTAGGATTAAAAATAAATGCATTTTTTGTTGTTTAGTGTATTTGAGTACTTATGTAATATATCAGAAGTGAGAACAGGTGTTCAGGTTCATTTACAGTTATTCACTGCCCTCTGGTGGAAAGACAGGAACCTGCAGCATAACAGCAGAAACACTTAGCCTCCATACATTTATATATATACCGTATTTTCACGACGAAACGGCGCACCGTACGAAAAGGCGCAGTCTCGGTTATGTGTGCAATTATGTATTTAACTCACAGATAAGGCGCATCTGAAGATTTTATTTTATATACACGTCCGCCCCTGTGTGTATTCATATACTACGTATGGCCCGCCTGACAACACACGTGCATATTAAAAAAAATAGACCGGGAGCAAAACTGAGTTTAGCTGTGCTTTATTAATTACAACACTAAAACAAGCACATTACCGTAACAGTCACTCAAACCCATCAAAGTCTTCATCCTCTGTGTCGGAATTGAACAGCTGCGCTAAATCACACATGGCAGGTTCACGTTCCTCACTGTCAGAGTCCGTGCCGTGCGGCTCCCCAGAAATGATGCCGCTTTAGCAAAAGCTCGAACAACAGTGCCGCAGACACGTTAGCCCAAGCAGCTACAATCCAGCCTCACTTTGAACGGCCGGTTCACGCCGATGTCCAGCGGTTGGAGTTCCTTCGTCAGACCTCCCGGAATCACAGCAAGCGTAGCGTTCATCTGCTTCACTTGCTTTTTGACGTCGGCGGTGAGATGGCCACGCATGGAATCACAAACCAGCAGCGATTGTGATGTGTGGAAAAAAACACCCGGTCTCCGTACATACACCTGCCTTAAGTCTTTCTCTTAAAAATCACCATCGGCGGCAGTTTCTGTCCGTTAGCATGGCAGCCGAGCACAACGGTAAACGAAGCCTTTTCGTACCCCGTTGTGCGTATCGCTACCGTGCTGGTTCCCTTCTTTTCCACCGTGTGACTCACCGGGATGTCGAACGTCAGCGGCACCTCGTCCATGTTGGTGATGTGGCTCGGCTGGATGTTTTTGTCGGCGATGTGTCTGCTGCAGAAAGTTCGCCAGCTTCTCACAATAATCCGCCGGACGCTGCTGCGCTACCGTCGTCCTGCACCGGATGGAGAAATGGCACCGCTTCATGAACCGGAAGCACCAAGACGGACCTCCGTGGAACTGTTGAATTTTCATTTCCTCCGCTAACTTGACTGCTCTAAGCCGAATGGTGACCGTCGAAACGCTCCTCCCACCCGCTCGTTGCTCGACGATCCATTGCTCCAGTCTTTCCTCCAGCTCTGGCCACCTTGCCTTGTGTCCGCGGAAACTCAGCTGCGTTTTTTTCACCTGTCGCAGCTCGTTCTCCAGCTTCCTCCACTTGCGAACCATTGATTCGTTAATTTTAAATTCTCTGGCGGCGGCTCGATTCCCGTGTTCCTCGGCGTAGCTGATAGCCTTCAGCTTAAACTGAGCTTCGTAAGTGTGTCTCTTTGCCATTTTCAGGGTTGTTAAGACAGCAATGTTCTGCATAAAGCACATACCTGTTCTTTTATACACAAATCACGCCCCATCCACGCCCGATCCACGCCCACAAGCCCCCCTTCTAATGCACCATGTTCTCTATCACGTCCGCAGCATCATGGTTCTCAACTACGTCTGCACACAGATAGGGTGCTCTGGACGATAGGGCGTGCTGCACATTTTGAAAAAAATCTAAGACTTATATGCGCCTTATAGTCGTGAAAATACTATATATATATATATATATATATATATATATATATATATATATATATATATATATATATATATATAAACTTGGAGTTAAAGGAAACAACTCATTGATTTTAACATTTAACATGGGTGCATGGGTGTAAGAATGGTGGGTGAAGTGTTCTATAGTGGAGTCAAAACAAAGCAAACAACTGATAGTGATAGTGATAGAGTGGACACATAAAGGAGTTTTCCTTTCTAGCACTGGGAGCACTGGGCCCAGGTGATCTTAGTAACCAACAAGGCCAAACTGCAACATAAAACAGACAAGGTTGATAATGGCTGCCAGGAGCATGGCCGTCACATACTTTATATTATAGTTTAAATTAGGTCAGTCATTTTCTATACTCGCTTCTTATTCTGAAATCGAAATAATCATGGCCTGTGAACCTGAACATATATGTGCAAGCAGCACAGACGAAGAATGCGAGTGTTTACAGTTTTAACTCAACTTGACGTCTGAGTTGTGCTTGGTATTGCTTGTGGCTGTCATAGTGACCATGTATATGCAGCTGCTTCGCTTTCTGCAGGTGTGAGTGAGAGTTGAAGGTGAATTGCTTCACCAGCGCTCATGCACCCACCCTCAGATAATTGATTTGAGAGAGAGAGAGAGAGAAATACAGTGTAAAGTGTACAGATGTGTTTTCCTCATTTTAGCTGGTGACAGCATTTCATAAGCTGTTCAGGGGTTTCATAATTCAGAATGTATTCAATTTTGTCAGATATGAAGCTTAAAAGAAAACAAAATTGCATTAGTTTCTTTTTTTCCCTAATTAAGATCCTGACTTCACCTCATTTTGAAATGTCCAGAAGGTCAAAGGTTATATCTTAAATCTTTTCTCAAATTACGCTTTAAGTTGCATGTAGAGCGTGTAGTTCTTGTAAAACACCAGCAGAGGCCAGTGTGACATTATGGTTAAAACACCCAATGCTGCTACAGAAACTAAACATGTGATTTATTACTCTCATGCTGCCTTTGTATATGGCAGTGGTCCTAAATAGTGGGGCAAAATTGCAACTCCACTACATTAGGGGGCAGTGGCGCTCTCATGGGCAGAGTGTGGAAGAGGCCGCATCATGTTATCAGTCTAGCTGAAGGTTCTAATTGCTAGCATTACAAAATGGAAAGGATTGTTAATGATACACAGGGAAATGAAGATATGGGTCATAGACTAATCACCTTTGGCAAGAAGAGAAAGTCAAAAAAACTTTTCAAAATACAGTTCTAAAAAAGTATTTATTGGGTATCTTGTATTGTGCATTTTGTGGTCCTGTTGGTTTCCCGACATTTACAAGTGCAGTTGTACCTTTTTTACAAAAAGCATTTTCTGCAATTTCTGAAAACAAAATCTCCAATGGATAATTTTGTAATATTTATTCTACCAACATATACACATGTTTTTTTATTGTTTTTTTTAAACAGAAATTGTCTGAGTGGAAATGGCTTTTCAGAGCATTAAAAATGGAATATGCACAAAATGAGCAGAACGTGGACATGTTAATATTGTAGTTGCCACACAAAATCGAGCAGTTGGGTCGCCAGGTTTGTTGCCAACTGCGTGAAGTGATCAGCCTGCACCACGTCAAGTGAAGAATCATACAGGATAACGACAGATTTCAACTAATCAATACAATACAAACTGTATTTAAAATTAGTTCTGTCCATTATCTATTAGAGGCATATGTATGACAGCCACTACCACTAGCCTGCTATCATCATTTTCTTAATCCTGCCTGCTTAAGATTCTCTCATTTGTGTCATATACAGTAGTAAAAACACTCAACATTGTTGGGGAGAATTTAGGTAATGTTAGTTAAGATAGCAAGCAAGTTATTTTAAAATCAATTCGAGCGATCAAGGAGAAAAGTCTCCACTTCTGCCTGTGAATTGATACCATGTAAATCTTTTTTATGAGTGGATCTAGCATATGCTTCACAGATGCTCTAAATACATTGTAATATATTATTATTATTATTATCATTTTTTTAAATATAACTTTAAATAAAAATGCTACATAATCATGTTTTAACATGACTGCTTTTTCACACCTGCACCAACGGACCACACAGCAAACACACACGTCTCTGCACGTGCACACACACACACACACACACACACACACACACACACACACACACGTGTACGTGATTGTCTGTTATCCGTTTTGCTGTGTTCCCACGTTGTTGTTTTCATGACGTTTCACATAAAAAGTAATAGGTCTTGCGTTTTATTATGTTATGTTATCCAGCGAAATCAGTTTCCCTGATCTCTTGACCCTTTAGCAACTAGGAAAATAAAAGACATAAAGTCTGATGTTGGCGTTAACAACGTTTAGACCTGAGCAGGATCCTCCTTTAGCTGGCGCAGCTGAGCCTCAGCGCACACATTAAACTGCTCTTAATGTTCTTTGTTGCTTCCGGCATCAGCAAATGGGGGGGAAAAAAAAGACAAAAAGCTGTGGTGGGTCATATGGCTCTGTTAGAAACCGTAATTTTATCACAGACAAGTAACAGTTTAGTATCAACCTGTCTGATCAGTCTGGAAACGTTCTGGCTGTTTGACCTTAAGAACAAAATATATTCATCCTTGTAGTTTTGCATTGCATAGTTTAAACATGATTATTTAATATGTTAAAATATATATATTTTTTTTAAACCAAAATAGATATGTGTCATCACTCTCATTTTGTTAAAACCAATAAAACAATACCAACAATATGCTGAGGGAGTAAATAATCACACAAACAAAAAAAATAGAATAAAAAATAGAAGCCCTTAATAAACAGTATTAGTAACCAAATCGCTTAATCTACACTTTTAATAGTAATTATATGATCCAGTTTTCTTCTTGTTTGTTTCCATAGGAGACATGAAAAAAATGTGTTTCTTTCATCTAATGCCCATGAAAATAAGATGGGTAGTTCTGTATACACTTTATGATAAGTTAATGACTAGTCACATTAATCTCAATGAACAAATCTCAAACAAAAAAAAAACAAAATGCAGTTTTCTACTTTATTCTAACAGAAGCATCATAGTCATTAAAGGACACGAACTGATCACATCTCACTGAAGAATCTGCAATTGCATTTACAGTAAGTTAGTGAGACTAACTATTATATTACAGTAACTCTAATTTATTATAAAATATACAGCAATCAATGCAATTTCACAGCAAGTTTTACACTGCATGGGTATGTGTGAAGCCTGAGTAGCATCATGGTTTTATGTGATGCTTTGGTAATAACAGAATATACACTGAATGCCTGTGTATATTCTCACTCATCCAGGCCATTGTAGTGTCAAAGGAGTTACTTTTTCGCAATTGGACTTTTTCTTGTAGCTTGAAGACATTTCACCTTTTATCCAGAAGGCTTCAGTTCTGGCCTGATGCTCTAAACCAGGAGCTTATATCTCTGGATCACTGGGTGAAACTGTAAACAACACTCTCATTCCATAAGGTATGTTAAAACTTCTGGCTCACTGAAACAAAGACAATGTGGAAACTATAAGTCAAAAAATGGAAAACATTGACTAGCTAAAATATTCGCAGAGAGCAAAGCAGGGTGAAAAGCTGCCATTAAAAAAGGGAATCTATAAAATTTAACCTGCAAATGAATGAATGCTCCACTTTCACAGTGTTTGTTGAAATGAGAACTGGGTCAAACAGCTATAGCGCGTTTCTCCTCTTTCCGTGGAACCTTTGGCTCCGACTCAGCTGGAACATTAAGTGTGTTTTATCAGTGTATATCAGCCTCATGCAGCAGATACAGCGAAGTAGCTGCAAATATAGTGGCTGCTGTCCACTGGGAACCAACAAAGTCTACGTCAGAATCACTACAACAAAGAGATTGTTTCGCCTGGTAGATGATGACGTTTTTTGAGCTCCAGTAACTTGCAGAATCCTCTAACACCAGTTTTGACAACAGAAAAAAAAATACTGAGGATGTTGTCTCTTTTGTCGAGTGAGTCACCTACAGTATTTAGATTGTATCAATTAGACAGATTATAATTATATAAGTAATCATGAGTTGCTTAATCAATCCTTCGTCGTGGTAGAATGGGAAGAAGGGCTGGAATGGATTTCCCTCCTTGTCTTCTACGTGGATTTACCTTTTAAAGACTCCTTTACAAAATCGTAAGCCCCTGTTTTACATGCATACTTAGATGTGGAAACTTGATTCTTTCCCTTTTTACGGTAGAATATCCTATGGATGAACTCAACATGGAAGGAGCCACGTGCACAGATGGAAACGTGTGCTGCTCCATTGAAACCATTTGAAATGCATCTGCCACGGTGCACTTTCTAAATCTGAGAGATGCTTCAGTCGTTACATCTGTTTTGTGGATATTGATCAAATTCCTTTTTTCATGTCATCTATTATTGTAAACTGGCTTATTGTAAAAATGGCCTGCTCACTGGTCTCTCTAAACGAGCTGTTAAACAACTACAGAACATTCAGAACGCTGCAGCTCGAGTCCTGACTAGAACCAGAAAATATGACCATATTAGTCCAGTGCTCATGTCTCTGCACTGGCTTCCTGTCACTCAGAGAATAGACTTTAAAACAGCTTTACTTGTGTACAAGTCTCTTCATGGTCTAGCACCAAAATACATCTATGACATGTTAGAGCCATACGAGCCATCTAGGACCCTGAGAACCTCAGGGACTGGTCTCCTGCAGGTGCCCAGAGTCAGGACTAAACACGGTGAAGCTACATTCCAGTTTTCTGCAGCTAAAATCTGGAACAGTCTTCCAGAGAATGTGAGACAGGCCTCATTGCTGACAATGTTTAAGACCAGGCTGAAAACAGTTCTGTTTAACCGTGCATATGAAAACTGAAAGTATCTTATCTACACTCTTCACTCTTTTTTTTAAATTATTGATGAATTCTATGTTTTATGATTTTCCTTTTGTGATTTGATGTATGTTTTGCTCTCCTTTTGTGATTTTGTGTAACTGTAAAGCACTTTGAATTGCCCTGTGTATGAATTGTGCTCTACAAATAAACTTGCCTTGCCTTGCCTTGCCTAAACTATGGCATTTTAATATGCATTTGTTCTAAGCAAATAGAGAGTTATGGGTAATGGGTAATCATTGTGTCCCCATGCATTTGATACGCTACCCTCATATATATTCACCTGTTCACCAGTTGCTGAACGACTCTACTGAGCAATATGATAGTTTAGCTGTTTAATGGGAAAATATTGTATAACCGGTGTTATCGTTACTGTCATTATTACACAAAAGCTACACTGCAAACAGCCATTCTTTCTCCATTTTAATCAGTTTAATCCTATGATCCTAAGATCAATAAAAAAAAAAACATTCATTGCAGTTGGATAATTCTACTTAATATTGGACAGAATATTTCCACCTGGTGAGGTTTGATGATTCTGTAGAGCCGCATCGCTGTCATTTATTACCTGAAGTTGGCCTAGTGCAAACAGTTGCTACGGCAACAGTAAAGTTTTATAGCCCCACCTGCTACCACCGGGGTGTTACATTAGTTTGATGTGCACTGCAAAAACAATTGAATGCTAAAAAACATGTTTTTTGGCTAATTAGTCCAATACTGATTACAATTGTTCAGATTTATCTTATTTCATTGGCAGATCATTCACACATGGTTTCAAGGTTGTTGTTTCTCTTGATTTTGGTCAATTCAAAATGTGTAATCTTCGTAAATAATTTTACCAACTGCAATAAATGTGCTTTATTTTGAACTGAGATAAGCTAATTGCATAACAAGATTTTTACTTTTGAAGTGTGCTTCCTGTTTGCTAGAAAACTTTTTGGGTCCCAGAGACGGGACAAAAGCTGTGAGCAGGCGGATGTTGTATTTGTCCTTAAGTGGCTGCTTAATATCCCAGCTCAGTGTTTCCCTGGTGAATAACAGACCTTCACAACAGGTCCTGCAGAGAACAACTCATGACACTGAACAAATATAGCGTTTTTTTTTTTTTTTTCTATCACTGAAATATTAAACACGCACACTGATATTTGCACATTTCTGTTGACCGAGCTGTGTTTGATCTGCTGCGATTTATCCTTGCTGGAGGTGGAATAATGTTTGTCAAGTGTTGCTGTGTGCAGATTCTGCATTAAACACACTTCCAAAAAGGACAAGACAGTTTTGCATTTTATTTAAATAGTTTATTTGCTGGTGTGTAAAAAAAAACAATATATATCACAACATTATATTGCACGTTTATCTTTTTTTGTTTTTTGTGAAAACAGATATTTTACAGGCAAATAAATATAAATAAATAGAAAATCACAAAGTAGCGCACAGGCCTGTTCACAGTGAAAATTTCACAGACGTCACAACCACATTAATTTTGCCTGAAAGGCAAAGAAAAGTGCTTCTCTGCTCCTGGTCCAGTCTGGTCTCTGCAGGATCCTGTTCCAGTCTGGCCAAGGTTTCAGCCCCGCGGCAGATCGTCGGTGGCCCCACACTGACCCTCGGGACTCTGTGACCCGGTTCTGAATCCCCGATCCGCCACCGACAGTAGCTCAACAGTTCCCCCCCTCCATCACAGCCACAGGCTCGGAGGCTTCACGCCTTCTTGGTGGCGGGCTTGGCCTGGCAGACCAGGTCCCTGTAGGCCGGCGAGCGCAGGAAGCGGGGGTAGCAGTCTTTGGCCATAAGCATGTAGATCCTGTGCTGGGCCAGCTCGAAGCAGGACGGCGTCAGGACCAGCATGTTGGCCTCCGTGATGTCGCGAGTCTCGTGGTCGATGTTGATCTGGTTAAAATAAGAAAAATGGACAAATGAAGCAGATTAGTCGTAATCAAAGGAGGAAAAAGGAAGTTCAGGTTTTATAGGATTTAAACAGGATCAGAGTCTGTAATGTCTGGAATTATCTTTGTCGATTTTCAATTTATTTTCCCTTTCCACTGTATTTCTGTTGTTGAAATGGGTTACTGTCAATTGCTGTTTGGTTTTAAGCACAGGTGTTTCCCATTTTAGGGGGGAGCTGAAGAAATAATTGAACATTACAACTCAGATTGTAAAAAAAAAAGAATTTATAACAATTTATTATGGCTGCTTGAGCTTAAAATGGTCTAGAAACACATATAGATTTGAACATGGTGTCTCTCTACCTAAAGATTAAACTTTTTTTTTCTACCTCTCGGGGGGCGTCGCTGCCAATGAATTCTTTATAGATCTTCTGGGCTTTGGCAGGAAGTTTGTCGGGGGACTTGGTGTTTCTGTAGTCCTCGCAGGCGAAGTAGAAGGCCACGTTCTCCTCACTGAACTCAGACACCAGGAAGCTTGTGAAGGCACAGAGTCCGTCTGAGAGAAGGAGAGGTAATCTGATTACTCTGCTGGTCCCTGCATGTCGGATTCATCTGCACGTGTGCATCTGTGTGAATTTAAACTAAACCTACATTTGCTGGTCAGGAGCTTTTCGAAGGATTCTTTCCACCTCATACATTCCTCCAGGGTCGGTCTGAACACACATGAAACAGAGTCACATTAAACATTGAAATTCAATGTAATACATACTAAGGCTGCAAATATACTCAATACTCAAGTCCATTGTTGCATTGTCAAACAACTTCTCCATTAATTGACTAATCATTGCAACTCTACTCTGCTCATTCATGTGTTTGAATAAATTGAAAGATATGTGATTCTTACTTGTTTTTGCCGACTCGGCAGCAGGACAGACTCCAGTCAGGTTTCTGCAGGATGTTTCCCAGTCGAGCTTTCAGCTCCTTCGCTCTGTAAGAAGAAGCCAACAGGTTAGAGACATATTTCACTTTTAATTTAAATTCAGCACAGCATCAATTTACCAAAAAAAAAAAAAAAAAAAAAAAAGTCTAATCTCCTAAACTGCTGATGTACAGATGCTGCTGTGTTCCTGCAGATCCTGTAAATCCAATAAAAAGCGATCATCTGTTTGGGGCTTTCTGTACCTTTCCAGGCAGCAGGTGGGCAGCGCTGCGAGTCCTTTACACATGGCAGCAGCTCAGGGAGGCAGCCTCAGGCTCGGGACCAGACTATATCCAATCACGGGAGGTCAGGGAGGGAGTCTGAGCCGTATGTCTGAGCGCAGCCAGAGCAGGAGGCTTTATATCCTGCCGGCTCTGTCTCTGACGCTATCACAGCCCTCAGCCAATCAGAGAGAGGGAGAGTTAGAGAGAGAGAGGGAGAGAGAGAGTGGGGGAGGATTTGCAAGGACGAGGCTGGGATTTACTAACAAATGATACAAGCCCCTGATGTTCGAGGTTATATTTCCCCAGTGTCCCTGAGTGATTTTACTCTTCTGACAAAACAAAGTTAAAAGTCAAACAACATTCATCCAGTCTGCAACAGTAACAATAAAAATCATTATCAGTGTCTTCATCATTTTTATTTGTACTCAATTTTTCATACAAGAAATGCATGGAAACATGAAGAGTATGCGAGCATACTACATGTAAGAGTACTGCATGTTAGTGTGGTATGTGTGTGTTGTATTTGTATTGTAACCCAGACAATACAACCTCAACAATATTCATGTATCACAAGTTTAATGTGAGTTTATTCTTTTGTCATAATTTTTGTACCATTTGTTATTGATACTGCTAGCATGTACTTGTTGAAAACAGTTTAAATAGAAGCTTCAATCAATCATTGATTGGATGACAAAGCTTTTTCTTTAAAAGGAGAAAAAAATATTTTTTTTCCTGTTGTTGTTGACCTTTCCTAGAACACAAAGGTAAACAATAAAGCAGCGTTTAACTCATTTTTTTCCTGTAATCTGCCACTGCTTGGGAACACTTCTCATATGGAGCCACAGGCTGCTGTTCTCGATCTGTTGTAGGTCATATAATTCAGATTAAAGGGACATTAGATAATCCAGAGACGTTATGCAGCATTTTAGCATGTGCAGTGAAGCACAGAGACGCCTTTTCTGGCTCATGTTTTGTGTACTCCATCGGCACAGAAACCCAGCAACAGGGAGCTGACAATAACTCCATCCACAAAACAGCAACGACTACAATACGTTTGGGTTAGAAGGGTAATGTTGTATGTGGGAAAACACCTAAAATGCAAGGTTTGTCGGACCATACCTTAATTCTGTTCTCTTAAAAAATATATTTAAAAGTCGATTTTCTTGTACTCAGAAAACAATATGAGAGAAATAAAAACACCAAGAAGGGAGATTCCATATCTGACACAGGTGCTCCTCACTATTGATGGGGTTGATCATATCCATTTTAGTGACAATTGTAATGTATTGATGACTGTTACAAAAAGAAATGAAAGTAAAAAAAATCAAAAAACAATCACCCTCCCTGATTAAATGAAAAAAATATATATATAAAAAAAAAAATATATATATATATATATATAGCTTGCATATGGCATGATGTTGTGTATCCTTTGTGTGAAATTGTTTGGATGGATAACTAAAGAATCATTATCATTGTTAAAAGTTGAAATTTCCTAGGTGTGCTGTCCTAGTCAATGTAAACAGTAATATGTCACACACCACTATCCTGCAGAAGTGCTTTTGTTACAGCTCCGGATCACCAGGATGATTACATCCCATCATTTTCGTTGAAAACCTTATTGAAACAATGTGAAAACACTAAAGCTCAGGCCCTCAGATTAACAGATTACCACCCCCCACCAATGCCACTGAAAACAGATGCGCCCATTTCTTAATTTGTGCATCGTGTCACCGTCACAGGTTGATAAGTTAAAGCTCTGAAGCCTAAGATGCATTTTGTATGAATGTAACATTTCACTTTCACTACTATCAGTAATTAATCCATTATATTTTATAGACATTATATATTATAATTGTTGGTATAAATTATTGCAATATAATTGAACACTTAGCACTTTAGCAATATGCACTTTAATCAGATTCTTTGTCTTGATACTGGTAATGTTTTATGTAAAGCACTTTGAATGACCTTTTTGTTGAAATGTGCGATTACATAAATAATCTTGCCTCAAGTAACAGATATGTCGAGGCTGTAAAGTCAACATTCAGTTCTGATAAAAAAACTGATTCAGTGTTGAATAACAGGTTCACAAGAAAGTCGAAGCTGTGGTTCTTAAACTTTTAGGGTTTCAAGGATTTCAAATTTATTTTGTGGATGATTTAATGTTATTACAACACATAAATCGGATCAGTTTTACTTACTGCAGGAGACATGTCTTTCTCACTCTGATAATCTCTAGACAGTTAAAGAATAGTCTGATTATGGTATTATTGTTACAGGAGGAGACATGATTCATGGTTTATTGTTTCTTACAGCAGATCAGCATTTGCAGGTCAATGATGGTGGGGGAAGGAACATTAAGGAGCATGAAAATTAAAAAACATGGAGGAACATGGAGGAACAGCAGCAATAAAGGACTTGGGGGTAGTGTGGAGTGGGCAAACAAGATTTGTTTATAACAGATTTGACATGATGCTGGTGGAGCCCTGGATTGTGGATTACCTGACTGCTAGACCAGAAAGGAGACTGAATGCAGTGAACAATTTCCTGTGACTAGTGTCATCTGCAGTTCTTCAAATGACAAAGACTAAGGAACCTCCCCGAACCGCCACCTTAACGTGGTGGAGGGGTTTGAGCACCCGAATGATCCTGGGAGCTATGTTGTCGGGGGCTTCATGCCCCTGGTAGGGTCACCCATGGCAAACAGGTCCTGGGAGACGGGTCTGACTAAGAGCGGTTCAGAAGCCTCACATGAAGAAGAAAAGAACAAGGCCAGTTACGTCGCCCGGACTGGCGTTACCGGGGCCCCACCCTGGAGCCAGGCCTGGGGTGGGTGCTCGGCAGCGAGCGCCTGGTGGCCGGGCCTTTCCCCACGGGGCCCGGTCGGGCCCAGCCCGAAGAAACGACGTGGGGCCGTCCTCCCGTGGACCCACCACCTGCGGGAGGAGCCATGGGGGGCGGGTGCGGAGAGATCCGGGTAGCAGTCGAAGGCGGGGACCTCGACGACCGGATCTCCGGACATGGAGACTAGCTCTGGGGACATGGAATGTCACCTCGCTGGGGGGGAAGGAGCCTGAGCTTGTGCGGGAGGTGGAGTGTTACCGGCTAGATATAGTCGGCCTCACCTCCACGCACAGCTTGGGCTCTGGAACCCATCTTCTTGAGAGGGGTTGGACTCTCCATTTCTCTGGCGTTGCCCGCGGGGAGCGGCGGCGAGCTGGTGTGGGCTTGCTCATTGCCCCACAGCTCAGCCGCTGCGTGTTGGGGTTCACTCCGGTGAACGAGGGGGTCGCGTCCCTGCGCCTTCGGGTCGGGGACAGGTCTCTCACTGTTGTGTCGGCCTACGGGCCAAACAGCAGTGCAGAGTACCCGGCCTTCTTGGAGTCCCTGGGAGGGGTACTAGACAGTGCACCAACCGGGGACTCCGTTGTTCTCCTGGGGGACTTCAACGCCCATGTGGGTAACGACAGTGACACTTGGAGGGGCGTGATTGGGAGGAACGGCCTCCCCGATCTGAACCCGAGCGGTGTTTTGTTATTGGACTTCTGTGCTAGTCACAGCTTGTCCATAACGAACACCATGTTCGAGCACAAGGGTGTCCATCGGTGCACATGGCACCAGGACACTCTAGGTCGGAGGTCGATGATCGACTTTGTCGTCGTGTCATCTGACCTCCGACCGCGTGTCTTGGACACTCGGGTGAAGAGAGGGGCTGAGCTGTCAACTGATCACCACCTGGTGGTGAGTTGGATCCGCTGGCGGAGGAGGAAGCCGGACAGACCTGGCAGGCCCAAGCGTATTGTGAGGGTCTGCTGGGAACGTCTGGCGGAGCCCTCTGTCAGGGGGGTCTTCAACTTCCACCTCCGGGAGAGCTTCTCCCTGATCCCGGGGGAGGTTGGAGACATGGACTCCGAGTGGGCCATGTTCTCCACCTCTATTGTTGATGCGGCTGCTCGTAGCTGTGGTCGTAAGGTCTGTGGTGCTTGTCGCGGCGGCAATCCCCGAACCCGGTGGTGGACACCGGAAGTAAGGGATGCCGTCAAGCTAAGGAAGGAGTACTATCGAGCCTTGTTGGCTCGTGGGACTCCTGAGGCAGCTGATGAGTACCGGCAGGCCAAGCGAGCCGCGGCTCGGGCAGTCACAGAGGCAAAAACTCGGGGTTGGGAGGAGTTCGGGGAGGCCATGGAGGAGGACTATCGGACGGCCTCAAAGAGATTCTGGCAAACCGTCCGACGCCTCAGGAGGGGAAAGCAGTGCTTCACCAACACTGTTTACAGTGCGGGTGGAGAGCTGCTGACCTCGACTGGGGATGTTGTCGGGCGGTGGAAGGAGTACTTTGAGGATCTCCTCAATCCCACTGTCACGTCTTCCGAGGAGGAAGCAGAAACTGGGGACCCAGGGGCGGACTCGTCCATCACCCTGGCTGAAGTCACTGAGGTGGTTGGCAAGCTCCTCGGTGGCAAGGCTCCGGGGGTGGATGAGATCCGTCCTGAGTACCTCAAGTCTCTGGATGTTGTGGGACTGTCTTGGCTGACACGTCTCTGCAACATCGCGTGGCGGTCGGGGACAGTACCTGTGGAATGGCAGACCGGGGTGGTGGTCCCTCTGTATAAGAAGGGGGACCGGAGGGTGTGTTCCAATTACAGGGGAATCACACTCCTCAGCCTTCCCGGTAAGGTCTATTCCAGGGTGCTGGAGAGGAGAATCCGACCGATAGTCGAACCTCGGATTCAGGAGGAGCAGTGTGGTTTTCGTCCTGGTCGTGGAACACTGGACCAGCTCTATACTCTCCATCGGGTCCTCGAGGGCTCATGGGAGTATGCCCAACCAGTCCACATGTGTTTTGTGGATCTGGAGAAGGCATTCGACCGTGTCCCTCGTGGTGTCCTTTGGGGGGTGCTCTGGGAGTATGGGGTCCAGGGCTCTTTGCTAAGGGCTGTCCGGTCCCTGTATGACCGGAGCAGGAGC
The DNA here is from genome assembly GCA_036785175.1 of Eupleurogrammus muticus. Classification (NCBI taxonomy): domain Eukaryota; kingdom Metazoa; phylum Chordata; class Actinopteri; order Scombriformes; family Trichiuridae; genus Eupleurogrammus; species Eupleurogrammus muticus. The sequence continues at coordinate 22,924,946 of JAYKQN010000006.1, read as the reverse complement.
TGTGTTCGCATTGCCGGCAGTAAGTCAGACCTGTTCCCAGTGCATGTTGGACTCCGCCAGGGCTGCCCTTTGTCACCGGTTCTGTTCATTATATTTATGGACAGAATTTCTAGGTGCAGCCAGGGGCCGGAGGGGGCCTGGTTTGGGAACCACAGGATTTCATCTCTGCTGTTTGCAGATGATGTTGTCCTGATGGCTTCTTCGAGCCAGGACCTGCAGCAGGCACTGGGGCGGTTTGCAGCCGAGTGTGAAGCGGCTGGGATGAGAATCAGCTCCTCCAAATCCGAGGCCATGGTTCTCGACCGGAAAAAGGTGGTTTGCTCTCTCCGGGTGGGTGGTGAGTCTCTGCCCCAAGTGGAGGAGTTCAAGTATCTCGGGGTCTTGTTCACGAGTGAGGGAAGGATGGAGCGTGAGATTGACAAGCGGATCGGTGCAGCGTCTGCAGTGATGCGGTCGCTGTATCGGTCCGTTGTGGTAAAGAAGGAGCTGAGCCGGAAGGCGATTTACCGGTCAATCTACGTTCCTACCCTCACCTATGGTCATGAGCTTTGGGTAATGACCGAAAGGACAAGATCGCGTATACAAGTGGCTGAAATGGGCTTCCTCCGCAGAGTGGCCGGGCGCACCCTTAGGGATAGGGTGAGGAGCTCGGTCACACGGGAGGAGCTCGGAGTAGAGCCGCTGCTCCTACACGTTGAGAGGAACCAGCTGAGGTGGCTCGGGCATCTGCTCAGGATGCCTCCTGGACGCCTCCCTAGGGAGGTGTTCTGGGCATGTCCCACCGGGAGGAGGCCCCGGGGAAGACCCAGGACACGCTGGAGGGACTATGTCTCTCGGCTGGCCTGGGAACGCCTTGGGGTCCCACCGGAGGAGCTGGAGGACGTGTCCGGGGTGAGGGAAGTCTGGGAGTCCCTGCTTAGACTGCTGCCCCCGCGACCCGGCCCCGGATAAGCGGAAGAAAATGGATGGATGGATGGATAGTGTCATCTGCAGTTCTTCAAATGACAAAGACTAAGGAACTGGTGGTGGTCCTGAGGAGAACCCTTCAACGTTATGAGGAGGATGTTGCCCAGCTGGAAACCACTGGATATTGGATTCTGCTTTTTATTCCACCCTTTTCCCTCATGAATGATCATGACCATGAAGGAACATAGGAGACCTTGAAGGAATATATAGAACCATGTAGGGACAATAAAGAATGAACACGAAGGAACATGAAGGATGATAAAGGATGCAGAAATAGGAATATAGAGGCACAGGTTATCTTATTGATGCATTCTGTTTGTTCACATAATCTGAGAATCGGTTCACGGTTGATTTGTTGATGATGACTTTCTGGGTTAAAACGTGATGTAAAACGTCTTCGCTTTAACAGCTGTATAAAGCAAGGTGTTCGCTTTAATTGACAATACAATATTTGGTTAGTGTTTAGAACACTATGGATCGGTTATATCAGGAAGCATTTACATATGTGAGCAGTGAATAAGAACCTTGAGGCACACTTTGGTTTCGTTGCTAGGATGTTTTTATTCCAGAGCTCAGAGAAGCAGCAGTGATGTGGTGTTAGTAATCCCTGCAGAATCAGGATTTAAATGTGGGATGTAGGAGCCTCTATCTCACTGAGTCAGACGATGAAGTCACTGACACACTCAGAGCTTCACTCAGACCAAGGACAACTGGAAACCACAGAACGAAAGATCGAAGGTGACGGGAATCAAATCAGCATAATGTGGGTGAGAGACAGAGTTTTCTGTACTCAGTGACCTTGGAGCTGATGCATCACCAACAGAAACTGCCACAATCCCACGATTGTATCTGTAATAATACAGAGTCATTATTTAATTGAGGTTAAGCTAATTATGTGTCAGAAAATCTCTTCATCAGGATGTTTTTCTTTGGTTTGAGTAGCACAAAGATTCTTTATATTATTGCTGCACACGAGATGTTCTAATAACCTGCAGCTGTAATAACCTGAAGTAATTATACTTCATTTCATTTATCTGCAGCTTTAGTCCTCCAAGAATAACATAAATGTTACTGAAATGAGCTTTAATTTAAAGTAGCTGCAATAACACATGTTTGTATTTCTTTTTCAGGTAGATAATGAAATGTGACACACATTGTAATAATATTAGAAGCTTTAGACTCTAACCAGTGGTTTCAACTCTTGATTCTTTGTCATTTAACAACCAGCAGAATGTAGTCAGCTCATACTTCACACGTCTATATTTGTTAACAGCTACAAAAAAAACAGATTTGACCTCTGAACTTCTCACATAGTTTCGTTACATGCAATGTTGAAAGTAAAGGATGTGAAAAGACTTTCTGTCTGACTGAGGTTGGCTGTGTGTCCTCACTTGGAATATCTCTGTTATGAATCACCTCGGGATGATAACACGCCGTGGCCTCATTTTTCTATGAAGCCAGTTGTGAATGAGGGTTTTTGTTGCTAATGTGGCTGCGGCTGATTCTTGTAAAAGTAAATAAAGTAAAGTAAATAACATTATTTCATGGGCTCATGTGTCTCGCAATCATGAGACTAAGATGTATGACCTGGACACTGATGTCCCGAAACTAGAATCTGTACAGATTCTGTTTGTATCAAATCTGATCAGACAGGAGGGATGAGTAATACACACTAACTCTGCATCATGATCCATACGAAATTAGATGAGTCCAAAATGCTGCTGTGAAAACTCCTCTACTTTATATTCAATTCTGCAGGTGATGAGTTTATTGTTAATTCACAGAATGTGTCACGCAAACTGGAAGAAACTGGCTGAAATGGAAAGAAACTACAGCAGCCAGAGAGAGAGAGAAAAAAAAGAAAACAACTACAGATTTGTTTCCAACATGTCCACTGCTGATAAACAGCAAAAATGCTTGTGTTCTACCAAAGATCATTAGATCATAGTAAATAATGAGCTTCTTCAACTGTTACAGAATCATCACATCACCTCATTTTACTAGGAACTGAACAGTGACATTTACCTGAATATGACCTGATACCTACCTGAATGTTACATGATGCTACCTCAGTGTTAACTGAATGTTGATCAGTGCTGCCTTAGTGTTACACAATGATACATGAATGTTGCCTAAATGTTGGCTGATGTTTCCTGAATGTTACCTAAACAATACCTGAATGTTGTCCGATGCTCCCTGACGCTACTTGAATAAATCCCATATATGGGATTATATTGCCTATAACACATCACATGGTATTTTGTAATATATTACATTATATTTTTGTTTCGTAAGGGTTATCTGAATGTTACCTGGATGCTGCATTAATGATGCTGAATGTTACCTGACTTTTACCTGAATATTTCCTCCATGTTTCCCACCTGTATCTTGTTCACCTCAGATTGAAGCAAAGATCAGTCGAGGACACATTTCTCATTTCATTGTTTTGAGATGAGTTTTTTTTTTTGCTCCTGATCCTTTATCCTGTTTCTTTGGTTGTGATCTGTTCTGACTCCACCTTTTCATCTTATAAAGATTTTATCTCCTGATCTCGATTCATAAAAACCTATAGTTTCCTTTGGGCTCAGCTGTGATTGAGAGAAAACTCATCTTCAGCTCAGTGTGTTTCCTTCTCATTTCGCCTCATCTCCACAGACACAGGATTAGAGTTTTTCTTCATGTTGAAGCTGTTAGAGCAGCGGCATCATTCAAATTCTGATGCCAGAGAAAAGGACAAATATTAATCCGAAACCTCAGATAAACCTAAAAACCTCAAAAAAAGCTGACAGGAAAGCAGCCACCTGGTTCTCCATCAGCTCTTGCTGTGACTTAATCAGCTCCAGTATTCCATTTCATTATTCTGTCGGAAAAAAAAAGAGGAAACGTCAGTGGATTCATGTTTGTTTGCACTCTACACACAATCAGCTGGATTCTGCTGTTGCTGTTTCTGTCAGGACACAGTTTACTTATAATAGAGCTGCTGGATTACAGCAGGGGCTATTTTTACCAGGTTCACCTCATAGACAATTGAGCATTTGGGGATTTTTGTTTTGTTTTGACCTCGTTTTCAATTTCAGTTTAGCTTTAAGTATTTTTTATCAGAATGTAATATGAGGTATTTGTCACAGGTGAGATTCAAATCAATCATAAAAAAGCACAAAAAAAATTCTATTCATCATCATTCTGTATAAGAACTAAGAACATTCAGTTTCAGTTTGTTGTAGAGTTTAGTTTTATTATTTTGTAGTTCAATTTTTTCATTACTTTTCATTAATGTTAATAACACAACATAAGAGTGAATCTTTAACAGGTTTGGTGTTTCTGTTGCTGCAGATCGGCTTCAGGGCTTTGGTGGGAGCCTCTGCTCTTTTTTTTCGTTATGAAACTTTAACCGGCTGTTAAAAGACTGTTTGTGACCCTGAATGGTGAATCACTTCCAGCAATCGGCTCGTCCACATTAGGCTGTGGGACAAACACTGAGCAGCTGCTGTGACGACTCACTGATCAAACTGATGTGTGAATCTTCTATGTTCTACCGGGACAAGTGTGCGGCCAATAAAACCAAATGGAGATTGATGTTCAGCACGTGTCTCCATGATAAAACAAAAAAAGAAGAAGAAAAAACACAGCAGGAACAGTCACAACATGTCTCTTGCTGCTTGTTTGTGTTTAGGCCTGAAACGTTTCGGGAAAGGGGGAGAAAACCCGACGTTCTTGTCTCAGGTCAGTGCCGCAGGACGTAATGTTTACCGCTGTCACATCGGCTGCTTGTTTCCCCTGAAGGTCTGAGCCGTGACTCATGAGGAGAGGAAGCAGAGAACCAGTGACACAGTGTCACACAACTCAAATTCACTGTTAGTGTTAAAAAGACAATCAGAAGATGATTTTTGGATTGTGGACTGTTGACACATTTTAGGTAGAATCATTGGCCTCTTAAAAATGACTCAAATCAATTAATCGATTATCAAAATAGTTGTCAATCAATGTAATAGCTGGCAACTAATAGATGGATGGATTAACCATGGCAGCCCTACTGCCCACCCATCACAAAACACTGTCATCCTAAGTAAAAATATAAAAAAAATAATATGTTGTTTAATCAGAATGTGAATAACTATTATATTATTGCAGCCTTTTAAAACAGCGATTACCTTTTTACACCATTTTATAAACTAAACACCATATTAATTAATAGTTTTAGTATCAATATCATCTATTCTATCCCACGAATAATGATAATAATGATGATAATAATAATCATTTAAGATATTTTTTGAAGAATCAATCTGAGTTCATATTATTTTTCAATAACAGCTGAGTCATGTTTAGGAAGTTTATTAGAACATGTGTTGCAGCCTGTTTCTGCAATTTTTACATAATTAAGCAAATGTCAAAGTAGTAGTCAGTCAAAGGAACAAAATCTGAGCATTTGCATTTGCTCACTTTTTTTAACTTTTTCATTTTCCTTAGTCTCTTCTTTATTCTCTTTTTTATATTTAGCTCATGTTTTTGAACACTTTGGCATACACTTAAAGAGACAATGTGTATAATTCTGTGGAACAGACTTGGCAGAAATAAAATTAAATATTACATATAAAGTCAGTTGAAACCAATAGAGACAAAGTTTACTATTTTTTTTTTTTCCTGCTTATTGTGTTACAAATTTAGATACTCAGTTGCAATCTGAAATTCCTTTGCTACTATAAATATGAATATGAGAAAACACACACTACACACTGTACCTTTAATTAGAGGAAAGCACATGCTTTGCGTTGTTAAACAACAATGTGTTAATATATTTGATAATAATAAGTGAGCTTCAGATTTATGGTATTCGTCTTCCAATCTAACAAATTACGTAAGTGCATTTTACTAAAATGTGAAACTCTTCCTCTAAGCTGAAATACGGGTGTGTTGTTCCATCAACATACTGCTGCTGTAAACACACACATATTATTTTAAGACTCATTCCAGGAACGCAACGTTCCGTAATGCACAACGCCTCCAATGAGGCGCAGCCTGGGGTGTTCAGCATTTGTTTCAGTTTTATTTGTGCTGCAGTGTGGAGATAAAGTCATTGTTCAGTCGCTGATTGTATAAAGAATACCTAAATACTTAGTGAAGTCTATAATTAAAACATAGTAAATCATATGATGTCAAACCCGCAGCATGATGCCTTATATCCAGCTCAGTCTCAGTATTAACAGTTGATATGTTGTATTTAGTTGTTCTTTAGCCATCCTGAGGTCGACTGTTTTGGATCATTGTTCTGCTGCAGAACCTACGTTTGTTTCAACTTGAGGTAACAAACAGGTGGCTGGAAATTCTCCTTCAGGATTATTTTTGTAGACAGCAGAATTCTTGGTTCCATTTATCACAGCAAGTCATTTAGATCCTGAAGCAGCAAAACAGCCCCAGAACATCACACTACCACCACCATGTTTTACTGTTGGTATATATATATTTTTTTGTTTTATGAAATGCAACTTTTTTTTTGCATTTAGATGTTTTCTGGCAGAACAGAGATGAGTCTTTGTGTTCTTTTTGCCCAGCAGTGGTTTTTGTCTTGGAACTCTGCCATGCAGCCATTTTTGCCTAATTTTTTTCCTAAGGTGGAGCCATAGGGACCATTACAAACCGGGACTTTGAGCACAGGCTCTCCCTCAAAACTCTTCAATCCAACTATAGAAGTAAAGCTACCCACAACCCCACTTTACTGTCTTGGATAACTTAAATTATGTGAAATTGTATTCCTCTTTACAGATGTGCAAGTTTCTTTGTCCTGCATAGATACAAGTACCGAAACAGCCTCTGCTGCCAACAACTTTTTTTCTTTTTAACACCAATGAAGAGAGGCTTGTCTGGACCTTGAAGAGGAGCAGGATGATGATCTCCTTGGGGCCAGCTGATCAACCCATAATGGTTTGTCATGTCACCTCAACAACCTCCTGTATCCATTTGGTTATCTGCATAGAATAACACATAGTTGAATTTAAAGTCATTAGTATTTAAAGCAGGAAAATGTTGACAAAAAAACAAAACTTTACTGTTCAGTCTTTTCATAGCTTTCTTTGCAGGCATAGTCCCAGAGTTTCCACAGGAACACATGTACAATAAACAGAAAGTAAGATAACATTTGTTTGTAGAATGTAGAAATGTTTGTAGAGAATGTCATCCCACAGCCTCCTGGCATCTGTCACCAGACACAGTCTGCATTTCATCAGGAGCCTGAGTAGTTCAAAGTTCAAAATTCTACGAAACGACAACATTTCGATTAGCCATCAACAAAACTTAACAGTAATAATCTATAACGCTACTCGTAGCCACATCCTCCACCTGATGGGGTGTGTGGCAGCAGCAAGGAAGGTGTTGATGAAAGGGCTCATTAGCATCAGAGGTTCAGGCTCAGAAACAGCCAGTTCTCAGAGTGAGCCACTTTTAGACTGATGCCAGTTATGGCAGGGAAAATAAATTGTGAAAACAGTGTTGATAGAGGCAGAAAGAACTGTGAAATTGACTTAAAAGACTATAAAGTGGGATCTTTTATACACCCAAACCTCACCCATCCCCCTTCCACACACACATACACACACACACACACACAGAAACACACACACACACGCTGCCAACCGTGGACTTTAAATAACAAAAATATAATATAGATGTACTTTTAAGGTGTTTCAACATTACTGAAACAAGTCTCTGTCTCTATTACATATATAAAAAAAATATGGCCACTTTTGAGAATAAACGTTCTGCAAACCATTCAGAAGAAATATGGGTGCATGCACTAATATCAAGGACTGCAACTGGAGCAAAAAATGCTTTGTATGGGCATTAGTTTATAGCAGCCACATATCATACCATGAGTGCAGCTGATTGTTTCAGTCAGCATTATTGGACAATTTGTGAGCATGTCTTATAATGTGTGTAACATTATAAGTGATGCCTGTTAGCTGTATGTGTACATAAAAAGTGTGTGTATGTGATAATTGTGTATATTGCTTACTTGTGTGTGTGACCTGTTTGTGTGTGTGTCTTACCTGTGTGTGTTAGCTGTGTGCATATGTATATGTGTGTGTATGCGTGTGTGTGTGCGTGTGTGTGTGTGTGTGTGAATGCGTGTGTGTGTAAGTGTGTCTGTGTGTGTGTGTGTGTGTTTGTGTGTTAATTGTGTATATTGCTTACCTGTATGTGTTACATTCATGTGTGGTTGCATCTGTGTGTGTCTCAACTGTGTGTTTGTGTGTGTGTGTGTGTGTGTGTGTGTGTGTTAACTGTGTATATTGCTTACCTGTGTGTGTTACCTTCATCTGTGGGTGCATCTGTGTATGTGGCACCTGTTTGTGTGCGTGTGTGTGTCTTACCTGTGTGTGTTAGCTGTGTGTGTGTGTTAACTGTGTATATTGCTTAACTGTGTGTGTTACATTCATGCGTGGGTGCATCTGTGTGTGTCTCACCTGTTTGTGTGTGTGTGTGTGTTTGTGTGTGTGTGTGTTAGGTGTGTGTGTGTGTGTGCGTGTATGTGTGTATGTTAACTGTGTATATTGCTTACCTGTGTGTGTTACCTTCATGTGTGGGTGCATCTGTGTGTGTCTCACCTGTTTGTGTGTGTGTGTCTTACCTGTGTGTGTGTGTGTGTGCGTGTGTGCGTGTGTGTGTGTGTTAACTGTGTATATTGCTGATCTGTGTCTGTTACCTTCATGTGTGGGTGCATCTGTGTGTGTGTCACCTGTTTTTGTTTCTGTGTGTGTCTTACCTGTGTGTGTTAGCTGTGTGTGTGTGTGTGTGTGTGTGTGTGTGTTAACTGTGTATATTGCTTACCTGTGTGTGTTACCTTCATATGTGGGTGCATCTGTGTGTGCCTCACCTGTTTGTGTGTGTGCATCTTACCTGTGTGTTAGCTGTGTGTTTGTGTGTGTGTGTGTGTATTTGTTTGTGTGTGTGTGTGTGTGTGTGTATTTGTTTGTGTGTGTGTGTGTATGTTAACTGTGTATATTGCTTACCTGTGTGTGTTACCTTCATGTGTGGGTGCATCTGTGTGTGTCTTACCTGTGTGTGTGTGTGTATGTGTGTGTGTGTGTGTCTTACATGTTTGTGTTAGCTGTGTGTGTGTGAGTGTGTGTGTGTGTGTGTGTTAACTGTGTATATTGCTTACCTGTGTGTGTTACCTTCATGTGTGGTTTGCATCTGTGTGTATCTCACCTGTTTGTGTGTGTGCATCTTACCTGTGTGTGTTAGCTGTGTGTGTGTATTTGTGTGTGTGTGTGTGTGTCTGTGTTAACTGTGTATATTGCTTACCTGTGTGTGTTACCTTCATGTGTGGTTTGCATCTTTGTGTGTCTCACCTGTTTGTGTGTGTGTCTTACCTGTGTGTTTTAGCTGTGTGTGTGTGTGTGTGTGTATGTGTGTGTGTGTGTGTGTGTGTGTGTGTGTTTGTGTGTGTGTGAATGTGTGTGTGTGTGTGTGTGTGTGTGTGTGCGTGTATGTGTGTATGTTAACTGTGTATATTGCTTACCTGTGTGTGTTACCTTCATGTGTGTGTGCATCTGTGTGTGTCTCACCTGTGTGTTAACCTGTGTGTGTCTCACCTGTGTGTTAACCTGTGTGTTAACTTTGTATATTGCTAACCTGTATGTGTTACCTTCATGTGTGGGTGCATCTGTGTGTGTCTCACCTGTTTGTGTGTGTGAAAATTTCAACAAGACAAAACAAGACAACACTGATTGTCCCAGCTATGTGCATTATGAGGTAGTTGTTGTTGTAATGTAATGGCTACTGCAATAACAATAGAAGTATAAATATAGCAGCAGCAAGTGTGTGCAAATTTTTGCATGTGCAGAGTGTCAATTTAGGTTGGTGGGTTGGAGGAGACAGTCCAGTGACCTAGACTTGGTCTGCCAGCCTGGTGTTCCTTCTGGCTGGGGCTGGGGGTGAGAGGGAGGAGGGGAGAGAGTTCAGCAGTCCCGTGGGTGGGGGGGTTGGTGGGGGGGAGTTCAGCAGTCTCACGGCCTGGTGGAAGAAGCTGTTCGTGAGTCTGTTGGTGCGGGAGCGGAGGCTCCTGTACCTCTTTCCAGAGGGCAGGAGGCTGAACAGACTGTGTGAAGGGTGACTTTTATTGGTGGCATTTGAGATAGCTTTGCGGCTGAGGCGGGTGGTGTAAAGATCTTGCAGGGAGGGGAGTGCTACACCAATTATCCTTTCCGCTGTTCTCACGATGCAATGCAGAGCCTTCCTGTTGTAGTCAGTGCAGCTCCCGCCCCACACGGTGATGCAGCAGGTCAGGATGCTTTCGATGGTTCCTTTGTAGAACGTGGTCATGATGGGTGGTGGCGCACTTGCCCGCTTCAGTTTATGCAGGAAGTAGAGACGCTGCTGTGCTTTTTTTGGCCAGTGATGCGGTGTTGGTGGTCCAGGAGAGGTCATCACTGATCTGTGTGCTTGTTATCTGTGTGTGGTACATCCAACCCGGTCTCACGGCTTTACGTGTTAAGGTCACGAAAATTAATCTATTATTTCGTGGTCGGGTTACGAGTTGGGCTCTATTTTCGTGACTGGACAACGGTTCCTTACCCCATGCGTTTTAATAGGCAGTCGATTGACGCTCTTTTTCGTGAGAGGACAACGATTCCTCACCCTGTGTATTTTAATGGGCAGTGCGTACACCACCGCAATGGTAATTTGTGCGCGTCAGCTCCAAAGAGCTTTCGCCGTGTTTGACCCATTTCATTTCAAATTGAGTTAGGCCTATAAAATCTAGCACTGTTCTAATTTGTCGACGCGGTGGTTGTAGCGTTGTCATACGTGGTCAAAGAAAAGACCAGTCCAGATCGCGGGCATTTTAATTAGCCTTCTAGTGAATGAGCGCTTTCGGATACAAAAATATAACCGATATAAAACTACACATTTGCTGCTGGAGGAGTAATGGGTTGATTCTTGGTTGTGTGAGTGAAAATGTAATGGGTGGTTTATTGGTTAAATCCCATGTGTCCGATCGATTTCAATGGCTTCTCTAAAATCTTTGGTTGGACTCTGGACTGTCTGCATAAAGGGGGATATCCCTAGCGTGCTACTCCCCTTGAAAGATAAATGACGTTTGAAGCTCAACCAATCAGAGGCAGAGTACGGCGACGGCTACGCCCCCCAAGATCCACAGCGCTATTTTTCGTGACTGGTCAACGCTATCCATGGCACGCGGCGTTCGCCGTACTCTGCCTCTGATTGGTTGAGCTTCAAACGTCATTTATCTTTCAAGGGGAGTAGCACGCTAGGGATATCCCCCTTTATGCAGACAGTCCAGAGTCCAACCAAAGATTTTAGAGAAGCCATTGAAATCGATCGGACACATGGGATTTAACCAATAAACCACCCATTACATTTTCACTCACACAACCAAGAATCAACCCATTACTCCTCCAGCAGCAAATGTGTAGTTTTATATCGGTTATATTTTTGTATCCGAAAGCGCTCATTCACTAGAAGGCTAATTAAAATGCCCGCGATCTGGACTGGTCTTTTCTTTGACCACGTATGACAACGCTACAACCACCGCGTCGACAAATTAGAACAGTGCTAGATTTTATAGGCCTAACTCAATTTGAAATGAAATGGGTCAAACACGGCGAAAGCTCTTTGGAGCTGACGCGCACAAATTACCATTGCGGTGGTGTACGCACTGCCCATTAAAATACACAGGGTGAGGAATCGTTGTCCTCTCACGAAAAAGAGCGTCAATCGACTGCCTATTAAAACGCATGGGGTAAGGAACCGTTGTCCAGTCACGAAAATAGAGCCCAACTCGTAACCCGACCACGAAATAATAGATTAATTTTCGTGACCTTAACACGTAAAGCCGTGAGACCGGGTTGGGTACATCTGTATGTTGTCTGTGTTGGTGTGAGTCTTACCTGTGTGACTTCCTTTTGTGTGTGTTACCTGTGTTTGTGTTATTGTGTATGTGTTACCTGTGTGTGTGTGTGTGTGTGTGTGTGTGTGCAATCAACTCACTGAAAAACACAGTGAGGGAAGACGTAATGTAAAGTAGAAATACTTCATTACATCAGAAGTACTGGGTAACACTAACATGAATGGTTAACTTACATCCTGTTTAACAAAAAAAGTATACAGTATGAATCTAACCCTAACCCTGCATTTTACAGTAAAATTTGTGTTTTTCTTTTCCTTTTTTTAAATGCAGCATAACACTCTGTAAGCAAGTGACTTTTCATGAAACCACAGATTGTGCTGGTATGTACATGTTAAAACAATGTTAGCCATGCTCTATTTAGCATGCATGTGCAAGTGTATGAATGATGAAGGCCTGGATGCTTCAGCAACACTTTTTCACTAAATGCGTATTAGCCCACATTCATTTAAACGGCCTCAGTAGAGGACAGTATTAAAAGAATATAATTTATGAAACTCTGTCCTCTTATCTTTACTCATGTTTTTGGGTTGTTTTCCCTTTCATGTTGCTGAGAATCAGCTCATCAGATTGATTAATTATTTGAGTCTGTATTTAAGTCCAGTTTTCACTACAGCATCAAGCTGTCTGCATGTTCTCCTGCTGCATCATACGGTTCTCACGTTCTCAGCTGTGTTTACCTGCAGCTTTAGTTCCTTCAGATGCAGATTGGTTATAGTATCAGAGGCTTTAAAATCCAACACAGTTAAAGATGTAATGTGGTTTCAACCTTTGAATCTTTGTCATTTTGCAAAGAGCAGTGTAAATGGTAAATGGCCTGCATTTACAGTGGCTTGCGAAACTATTTGGCTCCCTTGAACTTTGTGACCTTTGGCCACATTTCAGGCTTCAAACATAAAGATATAAAACTGTAATTTCTTGTGAATAATCAACAAGTGGGCCACAATCATGAAGTGGAACACACTTTATTGGATATTTTAAACTTTTTTAACAAAACACAAAAAAATCCTAGTCTTGGGTCTTTTGCGGACTCCATCAGGTTTTCTTCCAGAATGGTCCTGTATTTGGCTCCATCCATCTTCCCATCAATTTTAACCATCTTCCCTGTCCCTGCTGAAGAAAAGCAGGCCCAAACCATGTGATGGTGATGAGCTGTGCTGCTTTTACGCCAAACATAACGTCTTGCATTGTTGCCAAAAAGTTTGATTTTGGTCTCATCTGACCAGAGCACCTTCTTCCACATGTTTGGTGTGTCTCCCAGGTGGCTTGTGGCAAACCTTAAACGACACTTTTTATGGATATCTTTAAAGAAATGGCTTCCTTCTGGCCACTCTTCCATAAAGGCCAGATTCGTGCAGTATATGACTGATAATCTGTCCTATGGACAGATTCTCCCACCTCAGCTGTAGACCTCTGCAGTTCATCCAGAGTGATCATGGGCCTCTTGGCTGCATCTCTGATCAGTCTTCTCCTTGTATGAGCTGAAAGTTTAGGGGGACGGCCAGATCTTGGTAGATTTACAGTGGTCTGATACTCCTTCTATTTCAATATTATTGCTTGCACAGTGCTCCTTGGGATGTTTAAAGCTTGGGTAATCTTTTTGTATCCAAATCCAGCTTTAAACTTCTCCACAACAGTATCTCGGACCTGCCTGGTGTGTTCCTTGTTCTTCATGATGCTCTCTGCACTTTAAACAGAGCTCTGAGACTATCACAGTGCAGGTGTATTTATACAGAGACTTGATTACACACAGGTGGATTCCATTTATCATCGTTAGTCATTTAGGTCAACATTGAATCATTCAGAGATCCTCACTGAACTTATGGACAGAGTTTATTGCACTGAAAGTAAAGGGGCTGAATGTTTTTATACGCCCAATTTTTCGTTTTTTATTTGTTAAAAAAGTTTAAAATATCCAATAAAGTGTGTTCCACTTCATGATTGTGTCCCACTTGTTGTTGATTCTTCACAAGAAATTACAGTTTTATATATTCATGTTTGAAGCCTGAAATGTGGCAAAAGGTCACAAAGTTCGCAGGCCACTGTATATAGGACTTCTCTAATCTCCTTGACCTCTCAAAGCACTTTATACTACAAGCGTCCAACAGGAAACCACACATTCACACACCGAATGGCACATGCCATCAGAGGCAAATTGGGGTTAAGTGCCATATGCAACTCAGAGTAGCCGGGAATCAAACCACCAATCTTCCAACGGGTTGGTGACTGCTCTACCTTTGAGCTGCAGCCGCCCACTAAGACTGTAGTCTACTTACATTTCATATGTCTATGACTGTTATAAGCCCCAACAAACAGTAATTTTTCCCTCAAATTGTCTCACGTGATTTCATTTGAGGATGGGAATGAAAAGGCATAATACTGTAATCTTATTAAAGCCGTTTTAATAGACGTGCACTTACTGAAAAGCTGTTTCTGAGCCAACCAGGCCTCCAGCCATCATTTATACATGTGCACGTGCACATTAAACAGAGCACGATTCACTTTATTTTATTATGCACGAGCACAGTCTTTATTTTTAAGAAACGTTTCAGCACTTTAGTCTGCTGAGTGCTGTGGACCAAATGAATGAGTCAGACTGCATTAAAAAACATTACTTTGACCCAAATCCTGTGTTGTGTGTTTGTGTGTGCCAGAGACTAAAGTAAAGAACATCATGTTTGCTCTTTATTAACCCCAGATGTCCTCAACTTTCTGACACTAATTATTGTACCAAAAAGAAAGCTAGTCACAGATAATTATTAATGTGAGGCTGAATGTTTTTGTTTTTCCTCATCACCTCAGTATTGATGAATCATCACTAACAACAACATGACTGATATCCGACTCTTGTGAACATCACACACACAAACTGTTGCCTTGGCGATCATCACAAACACCAGTAATGTCAATATCAGGTAACGGCAGGTGTTTTTCCGAGAGGCTGGTGTTTGTTACTAAAAATAAAAGGTCACACACTCATTCATTATCCTGTGTCTTTTTGATGAATAGAAACATATACAGATGTAAGAATGATGCTTGTTCTGCTTCTTAGTATTTGTCAACATTATAACCCAAAGGGGAAAAAAATAGCATGAAAATATTTTAACAAATGTAAATATCTTGTATTTGTATTATTAGTAGCTTAAGAGTACAATTATCTTGTTTTATTAGCAGATCGATTATCTTTATATCTTTTGTTTGAATATGGTGAATTTTTATTTTGTTTTCTTAAAAATATATATATTTTTTAATTAAAATGCTTTTTCTCATGGTCTGGAGTTTTTATGTCATATTTGTTTTATCTAAAAGCAAATCACAATAAAAGCAGCCACAGCAAAATAAAAAAAATAAAAATAAAGAAAAAAAAAAGTCTAAAACCTAAAGTTAAATTATCTGCCAATGCAATAGTAAAAATTGGACTAACTGTACCCAAAACAAGACATGTTCTCTTATTAAGATTCTATTTTTTCAGTGCTGTATGCAGTTCATCAACATACTGACCTACATTCATAAATTTGTAACGTGAAAAGATATTTCTGCATCTCCCACAACTGATATTAAGTCCTACTGTGAAACAGCTGAGTCACCACAAGCACATGAGAGATAAGAAAAATGGTTCTTGTCATTCACCAGCATTGTATGTAGAATTGCACCAAAGTTTTACAAGAAATAACAACCTGGAAGCTTGTGATACCTACTTGAGAATCTTACTATAAAGTGAAAAAAATTAACAGCAGGACGAACTAATAATATGCAGAAACATTTTACACAGCGATTTTAATCCAGAGTTTGAATCAGCACCAACGATTTGGCAACTATTTAATGTGACCTATAATTTGTACAATGCAATTGAAAAAAAACAAACTATAAATCTTTTAGGAAGGTGAAGTGAAAATGAACAACTGGGATAATGAGGTTGCACAAGTACTGTAGGTGCTCCTTCCTACATTGGGGATATAGCTGTGTTCGGATTTAACCAATTGCATTCACACTCATGTTAAATTGGAGTCAGAAGACACCTGTGACCATTTCATATGTCTCTGATCAATCTCAAATAAAGTTCAGCTGTTCTAGTAGGCTTTTCCTGACAGATTTATAGACATAAATTCCAGCAAAACCATGGTGCACAAAGAGCTTCCAAAGCATCAGAGGGATCTCATGATTCAGAGATATCAGTCAGGTGAAGAGTTTGCAAGGAATATAATATACCATGGAACACTGTCATCATCAAGTGGAGAAAATATGGCAGAAAAGTTGAAGGAGCTGCAGAGATAACTGGGAAGTACTGGCTGTGTAGTGGGTGATGTGGAAACCAAGGTTGAACTATTTGGCCAGAAATTCAAATGGTATATTGTTCAGACTCTATTTCTTTAGCTCACATGAGGAGAGTACATGTAAAGTGATTGCAAAGATGCAATTAGATATGAATATTCGCTGGATGACACAGTAGACGGAAAGAAAATCACATTTTGCTTTGCGTCAAGTTGAAAATATAGAGCTTTACAGGCAAATTTGCATGCTGCCCTGCAGCGACAGCATATCGGCATTAAAACATCCTGTCTCCTTTATGAAAACAAAGGTGTGGAGTAGAGTAAGCGAGATGACAGGATTACCTGGTAAATTCTGTAAATACATATTTGTTGCTTGTTTGCAGCTATGGGTTAGCATCTATGAATGTTATCATTAGCATAGCCCCAATTTGCTTGTGGTTTTGGAGCAACCTCACATACTATATAAGGGAAAGGAAGATGACTAACACATGGAGTGGAGTGGGAGTCAAGGTAGACTTAGACCCAACAATTTTTCTCATCGTCAAGGGGTTTGAGCAGTGCTTTGTCTGGTCCCTTACCTAGGACCTAATTGCCATGGGTGACCCTAACAGGGGTGTGAAACCCCGACAATGTAGCTCCTGGGATCATTGGAACATGCAAACCCCTCCACCACAGTAAGTTGGCAGCTCCAGGAGGAGGATGAATTCTATAATAAAAGACAAAGGTGCTGCCTCTAAGAATTTGTGTGTGTAATGGTGTGAACATTTATGCAACCTTTTAATATCCACTGTAATCTACAATCACACTGAACCACGTTAATACCGTCAGTCTCCCTATGAAAACCTGCTGTAGGCTAATAACTGTTAAACTATATCCTCTAGGGATATTTGAAAGGGCTCTAAGAGCTAAATCCAGAGTTTATACAATATGATGAGCTCCTACAGAGATTTAATACATACTAGTAAAACATAATGTGTGTACTTTGTAAGTTGTGGCCAGGAGGAAAGTGGAAAGGTAAAATTCAAGTTTAGTAGATGTCACCCACTAAAGCATTCATTATTTTCTGCAAAAATGATCATGTTCATTGATCAGTGATATTACCTCAACACATAGACTTACGTCATCAAACTTTTGTATTTTGCAGATAAAAGTAATAGCACATCATTCCCTATCAAGATGCACATTTTGATATATAATTCACTTGGGTCCTTTCAAAGCTGTAGGATGAGTTAGACATTGTTATCCACCTGAAAGAGGAATAAGACAAATCCATGGTCTAAACAATACTAATGTCAATGGGCACCTGTTTACAATATTTCACTGCTGCACTTATAAATATAGTTGGTTAAAACACAATTTAGAGTCATCCACATATACACCCTGACAGACAGCGGAAGGTCAGGTTATACTTTCGAGGTCAAATACACATTTTCTGAAGTGTATATTGGAATCTAGGTCAATGCAAACATGACACTTTTCACTGCAATGATTAAACTGACACAGAACAAGATATTTAAAATAACCAGAACCATCCTCGAAAATCACATTAATAGCCCAGTCCTTGCTGACACACATTCCCAAAACATTCCCACAGGGAATCAACTCCTAATTTTGACATTGTATGTATTAACTGTCTCACAATGTTTTATAAATGATCTTGTTCAATGAAACATTCCCAAGGGTTCTAATAACCACATGCAATTTTTATTGTGGGATACAGTGTTTCTGTAACATTCTACTGAGATTCCTGATGGGGATTTTTCAGTAATCATTCCCACAACATTCTAGAAATGTTGTGCCAATGTAACTTGCTGGTTGCTGCTGCCTGATTGAAATCTCAAAGATGATGAACGCTTTGTTGTTTTGGGTTGAATAAAACTTGACTTCTAAGCAATGCTTAAGTATAGTACTCAAGTAAATGTAGTTAGTTACTTGCTGCAACATTGTGTATTTGATTGTATATGAGCATTAAATGCCAAACTTTATATCAGGTCACATTGTGTGGTTCAGATTTTGCAGCAAGAACCAAAATAACTTTAACAGCAGCACTTCTTCTACATTGCTGCCCCTTTAAGAATGAATGAAACAGGATAAAAACAAAAGAATAATCAAAGATTTATGTGTTTTTAGCAGCAGCAGAGAAACAGAACGTGTTGAATGTGGGGCAGCGAGAGACGTGACATCACATCCATTAACTTTCCTGTTGTTGTTGATGTGTGTTTGCAGCTGTCCCACTTCCTCCTGCTCATCACACAGCAACACATGTGCTATGTGGGCCAGGAGACAACAATCACAACATGAACATATATAACACACACCACCCTGGAATACACGCTGCAGTTGATGAATGGACCTCCAGGCCTCAGGCTAACATCTGTGACTCTTTTGATCTGGCCGTTGGTGGTCCGTCCTGGCCTGGTCCGTCCTGGCCTGGTCCCAGTGGTCTTTCAGGGGTCACCTTCCCGGCCTCCTCCGTTAACACCAAGCAGTCAGTTCAGTTATTTTTCTCTCATGCAGACAAAACAACCATTAAGTGTTCAGGGAATAAAAGTCTCTTCCATCACTTCACTACCTTCAGCAAAGCATCTAACACCTCTGCCATAAGGGACACTGGCCTTTTCCCAGCATGCCACTTGCTTCCTATCTGACGTTGCTTTAAAATCCAGAGTTGCCAAGCAACAACATCAACTCATCCCATGTCCTGGGTAACTTCCTAATTAAGAGAAAATGTAATCTGGGTAAACATAGTTCATTCTTCAATCCTGTGAAATTTAGGCCGAGTCCACACCAACACAGGTATTTTTAATTCCAACTCCAATTTAAATTAAATTTATAAAAAAATTCCACAAGCAAAAAAAAAATTAAGATAATGACTAAATGGAGAAAAACAAGATATTTTTCCATGATAAGATTATTTTTTTGCATCATGTAGCTTTGTTTCAGTTGTGAAATGTGATTGGAATAAAGGTTACAGTCTGATCAGTGGATGAAGCATTTTCATATCTCATAGATGCCTTTTAATATAATGAGAGAGATACCACGCAATGCACAGTTTATAATGCAGATTAATTTTTAATCTCAAAATAAGGAGGGGGGGGTACATTCATGTGGAACACAGAAAGATATCACAGGATGATATGCTCTCCAAACGGTTTGGCCTGAACAATAAACTACACATGCACTAAACTAAATATTCTTCCCTTGAAATCTTCACTGCAGGAGCACAATTGAAACACATTTGTCATGTTTTTACATTTCTTCTTTTCTCTTATTTATTTTATTTTTTTGCAGTACTTTTCACAACAGACAGTTTAAATCAAAGAAAATATAAATATTTATTCTATAAATAATTATTCATGCTAAAAATATATATTAAAGAAATCTGCATAAAACATTTTAGAACTCAGACTGAGCTGCAGGAGAAATACACTGCACAAAATTAAACAAGGGAAAAAAATCTTGTTTTGGTACAATAAGTCTAATATTGTGGACTATATCATTCTAGATCATTTTACTCGTTTTATATTATTTCCTTGATTTTGTTCGATTTAATTTTGTTTGACATATTTTAATCTAATATTTCTGTCTTTATTTTACACATGTCTTTTAAAAAAATAATATTTGTTGTAATGCTTGTTCTAGGAAAAAAAAATGAAAAAAGTTAAATGATAACAATAATTCTATTCTCTATTAGAATAATAGTACCAACAACAAGATATTTTCACCAGCCGAGATTTATGTTTCAGTCTTTAAAAAAAACACCAGTGATGATACTTGACATGATGTTAACAGTTAATTTCTGTGAGAAATGTGCAAATGACATAAACTTTATGAATTATACAGAAAAAAAAAGCCAATTACTAAAAATATGAATTAAGTACAACAGTGATACTTTATATATCACACACAATACCTGCAATAGTTTACAATAGGATTAAAGTGTAAATATAATATCTAAGTGCAAACCAGTTTGGCACAGTTTCAGATCTGAAGTGTTCACTGACTTCATTATTCATTGTAAACACACAAACTACCACAACAGTGAAGTTCATGGAGAACTCGAGAGGAGCAGAGGAAGTGCTGGGTGATACAGCCAAATCACCATTATCTTAATGTGTGTTTTTCTTGGTGAGAAATTATAATCAGCTCAATATGTAAAAAGAAATGCACACTGGTGTCTAAACAAATTAGGTAAGAAAGCAGCAGCAGAGCTGAGTATTTTGGTCCTTTAGTAACTCTTTTTCTGCTTTATGTGCTTTATTTTAATCTGGCTGAGAAGCTTTCTCAGCCAGATTGAAATGATTTGATTTTTTTACACTGTGACAGCATTTTTTTCTTTTTTGTTTAATATAGTAAGATCCAGTAGCCTCATCACAAACACCTAATTCTCACTTTACAGAGCCAGAATGTGTTTAAGGTTAGTTTAAGAAATTATTGGCAACACAGTCTACTACTAATATATTCAATGTTGTAAAATATATATTTCTACTCAGATTAGATCTTTAATTCAACAGGAGTATGAAAACATTTGAATGTATCCTAAAAAGTGTGAAATATTGAAGTATTGCTGAAAATGTCCTTACTGTTCTCATCAACTGAGCATTATGGATGTTTTATTGGTTTTGTTAGAGCAAATCAAAGACTTTTTGTCGCCTTGGTTAAATTATTATGAAAGTCATCTTGTTTTTTGTTAGTCCAAAACTAAATTAAATAATCTTTTTCCACTGGCAGATTATTTTGCTTATTTCATTTTTTTCATTTTTTTTTTTTACAATTTTGTCTGCATTTACATATAAAAAATAGAAGTGAACAAGTTAAAAAAAAAAACAAATTCAAACATTGACATCAAAATTAAATAGAATATGAGCTAAAAACACAAATATGAATAAAAAGACATGATAAAAAAATCAATTCAACCTTCGATCTAAAATTGACAAAATCTAGAAAAAAAAGCAGAAAAACTGGAAACTGCAAATGGAATAGGATAAATCTAGACGACTGAATATTACCTCTACCAAAAACAAGATATTTCCACTTGTTGAGATACGTTTTTTCTTCGAGTGACTTTAAATTCGAGGCTAATTTCCAGAAATATCACCCAGCACTCAGTGACGACGCCACGTGGTCGTCCAGCCTCCAGCTGTTTACAGTGCAGACATCTGATCTACAGACAGGAAACAGTCCTTCAGATTCACAGTATTCAGACATGACGTCAAAGGGTTAATGAGCGTTTTACAGTGAAGGTCCAGTTCTGTGTCCGCTGGGTCCGGGGGAGGTGGGACGAGGACAGGGTCGGGGGGGGATTCAGGGCGGCGTCAGACAGACCTGCGCTGGCCCTGCGTGTGCGTCCTGTTCACCAGGATGTCCTGGTACATCTTGGATCTGAGGAATCGTGGGTAGGAGTCCTTCTCCATCAGGCTGTAGACTTTGGCCTGGATCTCATTGAGGCTGGTCGGGGACGGGTCCTCCAGACTCTGCTTGGTCTTCTCTCTGGTGCGGAAATCAATGTTCACCTGCACAGGTAAACGGAGCAAACACACCTTTACTGATGAGCGGAAGGTTAACACAGCAACATGGACAATTAATATAAATAAATAAAATAGGATAAATACACAACCAGAGTAAAGCTTCAACGAACCACTATTCTGATAGATTAACCTATGGATTTTTTGGAAACGATTAATCAATTAGTTTTTTGGTAAATAAAATGTTGTAAAATGTTGATCATCGGTTTGAAGAATAAAGAAACCAGAAAATAATCAGATTTGAGAAGCTGCAACCAGAGATTCTGGATATTTTCTTCTTAAAGATGACTTTGAATTGATTAACCAATGATCACAATAGGTGTTTAGTGCAATAGTTGGCAACTAATTGATTATTCAATTATTCCCACTCTGGTGAAGAATGATGATCACTTCCCAAATCACCAAGGTGACATCCTTGCGAATGCAATATTGGCATTTCATGGACATCAGTCAGCGTTTTTTCATATCTACAAATATTTAGAAGCAGGATGTTGGGGAACTGCTGTTCCTGTAAACATGTAGCTCGACTGAAATCAAAAGTTACAACGTCGGAATAACACACCTCATAATAATTTAAAGTGGAGCTCATTCATTGTATAACAGACATTGCACATTTTCTCTATTTACTTACTTCACACTTACTTTTGTCTTATTTCTTGTCTTTTTTAATTATTATTTATACTAATGCATGACGAGTCAAATTCAATGTTTGGCACTAAACTTTGCCAATAAATCTGATTTTAATTAGGATTTGGATCAGTCAGACTGGAGCTGTCAAACGTGAACAGAATAACTCCAACCAGGATAAGCTGTTAACCTGGGGAATAGAGCAAGAGAAAGTATGATATTCACATATTTAAAGATCGTTCATCCTGTCAATTTAACTCAATTTAAGTCTAACTCAATTCATGGGCCACATTCAGCACAGTGTGATCCCAAGTGGGTCAGAGCAGTAAAAATAAATCTATAAATATCAACACCTACAAATATCTCTGCTCCTTTTAACAGTGGTTTGGGAAAGTGCTTGAACGTTTGAACTTTTGCCACATTTCAGGCTTTAAACATAAAGATAGAAAATTAAGTTTTTTGTTGAGAATCAACACCAAGTGAGACACGATCATGAAGTGGAGCAAAATTTGATTTTTAAACTATTTCAGAAATAAAAAAACTGAAAAGTGGGGAGTGCTAAATCATTCTGCCCCCATGAGTTAATACTTTGTAGAACATTTGCTGCGATGACAGTTGTGAGTATTTGGCGTACATCTCTATCAGTTCTGCAATAGAGACTGAGTTTTTTTTTCTATCCTTTTTTTTGGAAAACAGCCCTTGCTCAGTGAGGTTAGAAGGATAGTGTTTGTGAGCAGCAGTTTTTAGATATTTCCACAGATTCTCAACTGGATTCAGGTCTGGACTTTCTAACACCTGGGTATTTTTAGTTTTGAACCATTCCATTGTAGATTTTTTTTTCATGTTTAGGATCATTGTTTTGTTGGAAGGTAAACCTTCATCCTAGGTCTTAGGTCTTTTACAGGTTTTATTCTAAAATGCTCCCAATTTTAACCATGCTCCCTGTCCCTGCTAAAGAAAAACAGCTCCAGACCATAATACTGCAACCACCATGATTGACAGTGGGATGGTGTGTTCAGGCTGATGTGCAATGTTACTTTATTGCCAAACATAACATTTTGCATTTTGCCTCGAAAGCTCAATATTATTTCCTCAGCTGTTGATCTTTACAGTTCATAGAGGGTGATCATGGGCCTCTTGGCTGCATTTGATCTCTCCGATCTCTCCTTGTTAGGACTGAAAGTTTAGAGGGATGGTCACATGCTGGTATGTTTGCAATGGTCTGATACCCTTGCCATTTCAATAAAATTGCTCTGTGAGATGTTTAAAGTCTGTGAAATAGCTTTTTTATATCCTGATCCTGCTTTAAACTTCTCCACAACAGGCCTGCCTGGTGTGTTCCTTGGTCTTCATGATGCTGTTTGTACTTTAAAACAACCTTTGAAACTATCACAGAGCAGGTACATTTATACTGAGACTTGATTACACACAGGTAGATTATTTATCATCAGTCATTTAGGTCAACATCGGATCATTTAGAAATCCTCAGGGAACTTCTGGAGTGAGTTTGCTGCACTAATAGTAAAAGGGCTGAATGATATCACATGCCCCACTTTTTAGTTTATTTTTTTTTAAGTAAAAATATTGTATAAATTTAGTTCTTCATGATTGTCACCCACTTGGTGTTGATTCTTCACAAAAAATCAAATTTATATCTTTATATATGACACCTGAAATGTGGCAAAAGGTTCAAGGGTGCCGAATACTTTAGCAAGGCACTGCGAATATAAATGTGTCCATAGGTAATTGATCTCTAACTATTTACATTATTTAGTTTTTAAGCATCAAGTGAAGTTACAAACCATGCCTTACAAACCATTTACAAATCAAAACTATAAATATTTTATCCCTTGAGGCCTTAAAGATGCTCAGTGACCACATAATTCTGTGAATAAAGAGGAACTGGTCCATTTATCGACGCAATTTGGACAGTCATCCAGTGATTAGGGGGCCGGTTGTGGCCCCCAGGCCACATGTTTGTCAACCCCTGATTTAGACTTTCATTATGAAATTCTGACTCACTTCTCTCGGTGCCTGGACGTCTATAAACTCCTTGAAGATCTTGTTGGCCTTAGACACCAGTTTGGTGGAGCTCTTGATCTTCTTGTAGTCCTCGCAGGCCATCCAGAACTCGATGTTCTCCTCGCTGAACTCAGTCTTCAGGAACGTCCTGAAGGCAGCGAGTCCGTCTGGAGAGAACGGGTGAATCATGCGGTGAGCAAGGGAAGTCAAACGCAACAAAAACATTTCATGACATGATGGATAGTCCAGTGTATTCATAGAGAAACAGGAAGGGGGATGTGATAAAACCCTGGATCCTTTAATGATAATTTTCTAGAGTATACACACTTGTTCCCAGAAGCTGCTCGCCATTAGAACAAACAAATAAGATGAAAATCCTCCCACAAAGACGTTTTATTTTCTGTCTTTATCAGGAAACAATTGATGTTCACCTCATCGATGGAGACAGAGGGAGGTTTGTTTTTTCTTTCTGTGTCACTGTGACATGTGGATATGTTGTTTCCGCTGATTCTGAGTAGAGCAGAGCGGCCTCTCCATCTGTGCAGCACGCACGCACACACGCACACACACACACACACACATGAGGCGACACACTAACACATATTAGCTTCTGTTGGAAGGACATGCTCCATCCTCCGAATAACTTATTATGCACCTAACAAATTCATAAAACTAATTCCAATTAATTCTGATTTTAAAAAAAAAGATAAAAAACTGAACACAAACTGAACATACCCAGATAATATTTATCTATATATGTTATCATTTCTAAGTCTTTCTAAACATTTAATTATCAAACTGTACTTCACCTTCTGGGTATTTTCTTCTGACAATACGTGCTTGTATTGAGGTAAATTATTATTTTTGGATTAACATATGGCGACATCGTACTAAATTATGTCAATTAAAAATTTGCTAAAATAATTTATTTTAACCTAAACTTGCAAGACCGAGATTTGTGAGTGATGCTGAGAATCAATTAAAATGGTAAATAAGCTGTAGTTGGGATAATTTAGTGAATGCATAAAACGTTGCTACAAATGGACTTTCTAATGACATGAAACCAACATAAATCAGTAAATCAACCACTAACATCAACATAGGAAAAAAAAATAAAAGGAAAATATTGCAAGATCTCAAAAAAAGTTTGTTTATCTGTCAGCTGATAATAAACGACTAGTGACCAACGTGTGATGATGTTTTCATGAACTTGCTTTGTTTCTATGTTCACGTGTGACAAACATAAAGTTTGGATGATTTATGCTCAACGTGGGTAAAAGTGGAAGACGTTTCTCCATGTGTGGTAGATTGTTGTTATTATAATATAAAAATGTCTGAGCATTGGTCTATAGTTTAGACTCTAAACTGTTAGATTTTAATGAAGGAAGTGGGCTGAAACCCATAATATCTGCCAGGATTTAAAGAACAAGTCGGTCCCGTTAAATCAAATCCACACATTTTGACTGGTCCACAAGTAAGTGGGCGGAGCTTAGCATTTAGCTTTTTTTTTAAATAAGAACAATAGTGCTGATTGGATGAACTTGGATGAATTGATTAAAACTGTAATCAACTGTTCTGTTTTAATGACGACCTTCTTCTCTTTATTTAGGATGAGTGGGAAACATTTAGGTGGATAATTTTTTTCATTTTACTTGGCAAAAGGTGGAGGATTATTATGACAAATCAAACAAGCAACAGAAACCATAACTTCTATCATTTGTCCTCATTATGTTGCCTTCTGACTGACGTCAGCATTGGATAAAATATAATTTGATAAGTCAATTGTCAGCATTGATTATATTTAACTTCTGTTGGCTATTGTTTAATCTCAAACAGGAAGAAACACAATCCTCACCTCACATTTGGTTTGCTTTTTTTGTTTTAACATATATTTGGCTCATGACAAAAAATCCATGAACATTAATGGATGGATCTAGGAATAAAAAAGGTTTTCAGGTGTTAAAGAGAAATGAATGCAGAGAAGAAACAGCAGTGAGCAGCCCCTTACGAAAATTAACCATGGTTTTACCATGGGAAATACCGTGGTTTTACCATGGTTTTTTGGGTCATGGTTTACCATGGTTTTTTTGTGGTAACCATGGTTATACTATGGTTTTTATGTAGTAACCATGGTTCTACCATGGTTTTTGGAAGTACCATGAACCAACCATAGTAATACTATGGTATCCAAAAACCATGGTAGAACCATGGTTACTACATAAAAACCATAGTATAACCATGGTTACCACAAAAAAACCATGGTTAACCATGGTTACCCAAAAAACCATGGTAAAACCACGGTATTTCCCATGGTAAAGCCATGGTTAATTTTCGTAAGGGGCAGATGAACCGTGGTCAACTATCTGAGCTGTTCAGAGAATTAAGTACACAGATCAGCAGCAGCTGGGACAGAGAAAGACTCTGCAGAGCAGCTGCAGCCAAAAGGAAAATCACTGGGGACTCTGCAGCCATCGCGTGTCACACACACACACACACACACACACACACACACACACTCACAAAAAACTGCCGCCGAGCTCAAAACGAACCTGAGACACAGAGATTAAAGCCTCAGCTGCAACAGGCTGTGAGCTGCGATGATGAAGATGTGCTGCTCCTCATCATCGCAGAATCACAGAATGTTCCTGTTGTCATCAGAAGCTGCAGCTTTCACACCACAGAGAGTGACAGATAATTCCTGTTTAAATCGAATCAGGGAGACGCCAATGTAATATTCTATCAAAGGTACATCCAGTACCTGAGCTGCTCGCGCAGTACTTTTATAGTGCGTGTGTGTGTGTGCGTGCGTGTGTGTGTGTGTGTTGCTTCTTTTCTAATGTTGATCAATTGAAACAGGATTTGCAGGTGTCACGCCCACTCTGCCTGGAGGCTGAAATCTGTCTGCAACAGTCTTTATGTTTCCTGTGGATGACATTAACTTTCTAATGGATTTAAAGCAGCGTTCTCCGTCTCAACAGCTCAGTTTCAAAAGGAAACAGTTGACGGTTTATGTTTCTGTAACCATGGATACGGAGAGCCAACCTTTTTTTTTTCAGACGTGGTGACGTAGTTGATGTTCCTCTTCTCTCAGCAGGAGGAGAACGGTTGGGTGGATGGATCAGTGCTTTGTTTCATGTGTGGAGTTGAACATTGATGATTTAACACAAACATGATCTGGTTTTTAATGTTAAACAAGTGTTTTTGTGTCTTATTACAACTTTAGAATTTATGAAAATATACATGTGCAGAAACATTAACCGTCGTCATTTCTCTCTGAAACTTGGTTTGACTATAAATCTAGTCAGAGAGAATGTTGTCTCTTTATTTCCAATTACATTATTTTTTATCTGTTTATTGAGCTATTTAACACACTTCCTATCATGTATTCAATTTATTTTTGTATCACACCAATTTATTGTTATGTCCAAAAACCATAATGTTGGTTTCTGGGTTGAAGTTTCTGAATGTTTTGTTTCCCATTTGAACAGCCTAACCACTCAGTTTTCTCTACAATTTATGAGTTTCTTGACTTTCTGTTGCTAGTTTAAACATCACATCACAGAAACAGTCAAATCTACTGTTGTTTTTGCGCAAAAATGCATGTGAACATGTCACTGTTTCATCAAGCATCATCATCATCATCATCCTAGTCATGTGCTTGTTCAGATTGCATAATTCCAGGGTAATAATTAGGTCGGTACTTTATTAAGAAGATGTAACCTTATTTATTGAATTTTAGTTTGGACACATGCCCTTAACTATAAAACAAAATGTTAATTATAAAGTTTTTTCTTAGTGTTTTTATCTGATTAATTGACCTGCCACCATCAAGTAGTGTCCTTGAATTTGAAATATTTTTTGTGGGGTAAGAAGTAAAAAAAAAATGTATTTTTTTGTTAATTATATATCCCTTAGTAGTTAATCACCTGATGGCACTAATATTCATGTTGTATTAATTAATCTGATTTTAGTTTGGATCCATATCTTTTTTTTTCTTATTCTTTTCTCATACACAATTGATGTTTAGAATAGTCCAACTTTTCGACAGAATCGTGTAGGTCGGCTCTCCTTTAAAAAATATTACTTATCTATTTTTTTCCAAAAAAGGAAGAAAAAAAATAAAAGTACTTGAATGTGGCCTCTATTCAAGTGGCGGCAGAGTGATTTTCACATCTTTTTTTGTCAGTATATTAAAGACAGTTCACAGAAACATCGAGGACACACTTGTCTGTTCCTGCATCTCTCAGTTCAGTGAGTTTACGTTGCTTGTCATCTGCTTGAAAAACAAATCCATGACCTGTTTGTGCAGATGGATGCGTGTGAGTGAGTGTGTGTGTGTGTGTGTGTGTGTGTGTGTGTGTGTGAGAAAGAGTGTGTGTGTGTGGGGCCCAATAGGAAGGTCACAGACAAGTGTGTGACTCATTATGCGGTAAGAAGTCTTCACAACACAGAAATGAGAATGTTACATAAGACCGATCGGAGGAGGAAAATGGACTTTGCCTGTGAAGATTGAAAAATAGAAAGAGACAGGAAAGAAGATCTTACATCACTGCACAGTAATTGTCTTGATTCTGGCTGAACATGACGCGCGGTACGAGCCATTCTGACAAAAAAATAAAAGAGAATTATAATAAAAAAAAACAGGAAATCAACACTTACGCTTGTGAGAGAGAAGCTGATCAAATGACTCCGACCATTGGACGACTTCGTCCGTTGAGAGTCTGACAGACACAAAGAAAACTATCCAGGTCAGAAAGGAAAAAAAACATTTCTAACACCACATGTTTTATAAAAAGCAGCTGAGTTAATGCATCATTTATCCTCTAACAGCAGATCTGCTGCTCACGGCTGGGAAATCTGCTTCCAGGATGAAAAACAATGGGAGAAAATGTTGCATCCTGGTGAGAAAACACATTGTACTTTTAGATGATATATCAGATTCTAAGACTGAAGGTTTGTAAATTGTTATTAAGGCTTTAAATTCACAACAGTGGGCTTTACACATGTTCAATATAAGTTAGAACATCCTCTTGTGAAAAGGTGCTCTGAACAACAACTGTAATAACACTGTAAAAGTGAAAATATTTGTTTTTAGTACAATTAGTCTAATATTCAATATAATTTTCAAAATGTATTGCATTCTATTAACAAATCATTTAGCTAATTTTATTTTTTTCCTTGATTTTGTCTAATTTAAGCTTGCATCTTTAGTCATACACTACTGTTCAATGTTCGGGGTCACTTAGGAATTTCCTGCACTGTTTTTACCATTAAACTAATCAGAAATACACTCCATACATTGTTAATGTGGTAAATGACTATTTGAGCTTCAAATGTCTGATTATTAATGCAATACCTCCATAGGTGTATAGAGGCCAGCAAGCATCACTCCATATTCTAATGGTACATTTTGTGTTGCTCATTGTATTAAAAGCTAATGGATGATTAGAAAAGCCTTGTGCTATTATATTAGCAGCTGAAAACAGTTTAGCTGGTTAGATGGATCATCCATGCTACTCATTTGTTTAATAGGATAAAAATATGACCATTCATGTAAAACAAAAAATCATCTGGGTGACCCCAATTTTTTGAAAGGTAGTGTTTTCAGATTTTTTACCTCATATTTTAGTCTTTTTATTCATATTCTTAAGTTTGACATAGAAAAACAACAGAATAAAACCACATCATGAGACCTTTTTGAAACTGCATTGTTGTCAGTTTATCTTATATCTGACACATTGTAATTAGTTAAATTCACACTTTTGTATGTCATCTCGCAGACTCACTTTAAGCACCGGGCTGTGGTTTCATGAGCAGGGGGCAGGAACTCGGAGAAGTCGCTGCAGGAGTCGGATTTGTTGGACAGGCAGCCCAGTCTCGTCTTCATGTTGCTGATCCTGCTGGACAAACACAACTCCTGTTACTATCTGTTGATACACTCACATCTTCACATGTTTTTATTTACTGCTCCGCTGCTTCTTATTGCTGCTCCAATCAGAGCAGGTGTCAGTTTGAAGGGGGAGGATCCTTAAATCCTTTTGTCCAATCAACTTTACACTCAACACTGCGCCTAGTCACATCCTCACTAACTGGCCTGCAACAGGTGAAGTGGATCTGACACTTATACAGAAGACAGGCTGCATCAGAACCTGCTACTACCCAAAGTTATCCAGTAGAAGTCCTTAGATTCAGAGGTACTATCCTGCCTGGCCTTTGAATACAAACGTTAAATATAACATTCTTATGTAGAATCACAATTCAGTTTGGCAGAATTTGCACTGAGACCTGGCTAATCTCTACAATGGATAATGTCACACCTTTTGATATGAATCAAATCCTAATAAAAGAAGGACATGGCCAAAGAGCTCTCTTAAATGATCAATATTATCCAGATTACAGGAAAATATCACATGCATGAAAAATGGAAAAAAAATATAGAGCTTCAATATAACATCCTCTCTATTGCATTTAGCTGAACACATGGAAACAACACAACACTTTGTAACAACTTGTCACAACATGATGATTGTCCTTAGGCATCACTTTCATGTTGTTGAATGATACGGTGAGGCGGTCTCATTGCAATATATATATATATATATATATATATATATATATATATATATATATATATATATATATATATATATAGTCTTGTTTATTCTTCCCTTTGCCTTGCTCAAGTTTATGTTCATGTAAGAATGCAAAGAGGAGATTCTTTCTCGAATTTGTAATACTTTGATTGTTCAACACATTTGAACTAGAGTAATTGACTTCCTGGTGACTTCAGTGATAGCGTAATGCGGTTCGCTTGCACACTGCTAACTGTGATGTAATAACCATTCCAGGTACCATTCACTGACTTGATAAGATATTCAGACATTCTAGAATCTAGATAGTGGACTCCTCATGTTTGCCTGCTACAGTGGTTGATCTCGGCAGGTGACATTATGCAAAATGTTTGGAGCTTTATTTAAAACTGAAAAATGCTGATAAACCAACTACTAATTGCATTTTAACTGTGGGAACACACGTTAACACAGAATTCAACAAACCAAGCGATACACGCTTTGGTTTGGCCACATGGTGACACAGCAGAATTCTCTAGGTCGGTTATTCCTTAAGGACAAATAAGCTTTATTCATTGCTCGTGTTTATTAGACACATTTTTCTAAGGACATACTATCACTTGCTCCAGATTCACATGCTTATGCTACCAGACATTTATAGAAGGAAATTAATGATTACTGGTCTATAAGTGGAATTCACCCCTTAGACATAAACCCTCACATAAAACAGATGCTGAATTTTGAAATAAATGTATTTGATGTGGATTTATCTATCAAGTGCTGATAATTGAAAATGTCTGTGCTATTATATTCATGTATTTTATAGATTAATTATTCTTTGATATTTAAATTTTGTTTGTTTTCAAAGATCTGTCTAATCTGGGCCTGCTGTCAGAGTCTGTTCGTCATTGCTCTGCCTCTGGGACACACAAGTCACAGCAGATGGGCAGAGGTTTAAAACATGCTCCATCAAAACCCTAAATTTATGTTTAAATATTTCACAGGGATTGAATTTATGCAAAACTCTGGATGGACAAAAAACAGAGACAGTTGAGACCATCACACAAATAAACAAGGATCTGTACAAATCTGACGTGGAGTTATGGGTCGGCCCGATGGACCCAGGACCACCTACAACCTTTCATTGAAAGAAAAAAACATTTAGCATTAATGCTATGGTGTATCTATCAGTTAGAAATAGTAAATTGCATTAGTATAATTTCTAGAGACGATATGGACAAAAAAATACTATACTACAATATTAATCTATTTTCCTTTGCAACTTGCCTTGCAGGTTTAAGTTCACATGTTCATATGATTTTAACTATGTTATTAAAACTAATACGAGTAGTTATAGCATTTTTTCCATATTTATTTATATTTATACAGTACATGGGATCATGAATCAATGAAAAAAAAATATGAAAACCTTTGAAAATGTCTAAAAATATCTGAATTTATTTAATATTTCTTTACCGTTCAAAATTATTTTTTTGTATGTACAAGGAAGGGAGAAAGTGGACTTAGCTTTTGTGAGACATTTCACAAAAGCTAAGTCACATTTTTGTGAGAGCAACTCCAGCTAGGTCTCTACAAACTAATACACTCATAAAAATACAAAATCTGCCTTTTTTCTGTATAAATAAACTGTTCAGGAAATAGTTTTTAAAATAAACACTAAATAATGCATCTTCTGATCCATGTGTCTTAACCTGACTAGCCACACCCATTTTCAGATGAAACCCCACCCCCCACTTCAGAGTGAAGCCCCACCCATCTTTTGTACCATGAATTTAATCTTTTTCACAGATACAGTTAACTATTTTATTTATTATTTTACCAACAAAGATGAAAAGGAAGAGATAATTCTAACAAATAATACAATCTTACGGATTAGAACAGTAATATATTACATATATATATACTGTTTGAATGAATATTAACATTTTATATAGCTTCCATCCAACAAGAAATACAGTATTATAAACTTGAGCATCAAGTTCATTCATTCATTAAACCTTAAACAATATATGTCTTTCATGGGAAACAAAGTCCGGATTCACTCATCTGTTTTTTTCTTTTTTTTTTTTTTTCTTTAATCTTTAAGATTTAGATGATATTTGATGCTGTGTTGTATTTCAACATGGCATTATCAGACAGGCTATTGGGAGACTGGCCTGAACCAGGCAGATGAATAAGCAGACACCTTGATACTGAAATGAAAACTGGACTTAGATACAGAGTCAACTAATCAGGGGCTGGAGAACTGGTGAGGAAACAGGAGCAGAGTAAAAGAGGAAACTCTGCATTAACCAGGTGATTCAGAGAAAATGGGGGGGGGGGGTCGCGACAGATTTGAAAAGGAAACATGAGGGGAAAACAACCAAAAACACAAGAAAAGCAGACAGGTCATCAAAAAAACAACAACTCTGGATTCAAGGATGTGTTGCATTTTAACATTTCTGAGTCAAATCTGCATCGGAGCGAGCTAAAGCTGCAAATAAAAAGCATTAGTAAAGTAACTTACTTATTTACAGTTTGCTTTGTGGAAAAAAAAATGGTAAATTGAGGAAGAAATGCTTCATG
Source organism: Eupleurogrammus muticus (assembly GCA_036785175.1). NCBI lineage: Eukaryota > Metazoa > Chordata > Actinopteri > Scombriformes > Trichiuridae > Eupleurogrammus > Eupleurogrammus muticus. The sequence goes on along the minus strand of JAYKQN010000006.1, from coordinate 22,891,456 downwards.
TATGTATTCAGTTCATTCATTCCCTGAATTCACCTTAAACACATGTGTCCCTATCCTATGTATGTTGCCATGTATGTTATCTGTTTTTATTCCTCGTGGAGATGAGCAGCAGCAGCTGATTGTTTTGATGCTCAGACCTTGAATCAGAACATCGTATGAAATGTTCTGTTCATTATCCTATCTGAAAGACATTTACTGGAAGTAATGGGCTTCATTCAGCTCACAGCTCTTAAATTTCACTGTGTGCCCTCTGAGTCATTGTGTGTGTGTGTGTGTATGATTTTACCTCCAAAAAAAACATTGGATGTCAGTTTGTTTGACTACAAAAAACAGAGATGACGAGTTTACATCAGTGAAACCTGCACACTACAAAAAAAAAAAAACTGAAGAGTAAATATTTTGTTAATCAGCTCATCATTTTTTTATTTGTATAAAAAGTAATTATTTTATCAATATTATTACTTTATGAATAAAAAAACACTTATATAAAAAAAATCATAATGCTGTTTTTATAACAGCAAATTATATTATAACAGCTTTATTAAAACAATGTAAGATTGACCAAACTCAAGAGGGAAAAAAATGTGATTCAAGAAAGTTATGTTCAAAATTATAGTAAATTCACACTATTTCCAGCTGATCAGATCATTTAGAGTAAGCATCATTCGTTTTATTGCAGCCGATAGACTAAATTATGGTTTCAACTCTCTAAATAATAAACAGAAAGTGACCACAGAAGAAAAAAATGGAATCTTTGCATGTTGTTTAAGCAACTGTAGAAGAGACATGTTCTGCCCTAGATTCTCATATATCCCCCTCATGCACTGGACTAGAAGGGCAGTGTGTGTGTGTGTGTGGTGTGTGTGTGTGTGTGTGTGTGTGTGTGTGTGTGTCCGCATGTGTGTGTGAGCCATATGAGTCATAACAGTTCACCATCATTTCTAATGAGGTTATTTCCAGAAAGGAGGGAGAAAAATGGACAGAGATATTTTAGGACTCTGGATTTTCATCATGCTCCTGTAAAATGCAATCACTATAAAAAATTCTTCTTTCCATCCAAATGTCCAAGCAGCTGAGCAGGACAAAATATTCTTTTATTTTATTTGAGCACGGTAAAGCTTGTTCTTTGTCATGAATAATTGCAGTAACAATAAACAATGACAAGACTTTATTTTTTGGACAGATTAACAATCTTTGTTTGACCTAATGAAAGTGGTTGAGAGTCTTAAGGAGATTTCACACATGTCTAGTTTGGTTTAGTCTTTTGCATTTTTCATTTTATCATGACTAAAAATCACAGGAGAGAAACTGAACAACTGGAGGAAAGGGGAAAATTTGTGGTTCAGTTGTCTTTTGAGGGTTCAGACCTTTGAGGGACTTTTAGACTAGGGATGCACTGATGTGAAAATTTCAGCCGATATCGATATTTGCCGATATCGATATATGTAGAGAAAAA